>LS997566.1:26477931-27152931 GCA_000469685.2 Haemonchus contortus | reverse complement strand
ATACATACATACATACATACATACATACATACATACATACATACATACATACATACATACATACATACATACATACATACATACATACATACATACATACATACATACATACATACATACATACATACATACATACATACATACATACATACATACATACATACATACATACATACATACATACATACATACATACATACATACATACATACATACATACATACATACATACATACATACATACATACATACATACATACATACATACATACATACATACATACATACATACATACATACATACATACATACATACATACATACATACATACATACATACATACATACATACATACATACATACATACATACATACATACATACATACATACATACATACATACATACATACATACATACATACATACATACATACATACATACATACATACATACATACATACATACATACATACATACATACATACATACATACATACATACATACATACATACATACATACATACATACATACATACATACATACATACATACATACATACATACATACATACATACATACATACATACATACATACATACATACATACATACATACATACATACATACATACATACATACATACATACATACATACATACATACATACATACATACATACATACATACATACATACATACATACATACATACATACATACATACATACATACATACATACATACATACATACATACATACATACATACATACATACATACATACATACATACATACATACATACATACATACATACATACATACATACATACATACATACATACATACATACATACATACATACATACATACATACATACATACATACATACATACATACATACATACATACATACATACATACATACATACATACATACATACATACATACATACATACATACATACATACATACATACATACATACATACATACATACATACATACATACATACATACATACATACATACATACATACATACATACATACATACATACATACATACATACATACATACATACATACATACATACATACATACATACATACATACATACATACATACATACATACATACATACATACATACATACATACATACATACATACATACATACATACATACATACATACATACATACATACATACATACATACATACATACATACATACATACATACATACATACATACATACATACATACATACATACATACATACATACATACATACATACATACATACATACATACATACATACATACATACATACATACATACATACATACATACATACATACATACATACATACATACATACATACATACATACATACATACATACATACATACATACATACATACATACATACATACATACATACATACATACATACATACATACATACATACATACATACATACATACATACATACATACATACATACATACATACATACATACATACATACATACATACATACATACATACATACATACATACATACATACATACATACATACATACATACATACATACATACATACATACATACATACATACATACATACATACATACATACATACATACATACATACATACATACATACATACATACATACATACATACATACATACATACATACATACATACATACATACATACATACATACATACATACATACATACATACATACATACATACATACATACATACATACATACATACATACATACATACATACATACATACATACATACATACATACATACATACATACATACATACATACATACATACATACATACATACATACATACATACATACATACATACATACATACATACATACATACATACATACATACATACATACATACATACATACATACATACATACATACATACATACATACATACATACATACATACATACATACATACATACATACATACATACATACATACATACATACATACATACATACATACATACATACATACATACATACATACATACATACATACATACATACATACATACATACATACATACATACATACATACATACATACATACATACATACATACATACATACATACATACATACATACATACATACATACATACATACATACATACATACATACATACATACATACATACATACATACATACATACATACATACATACATACATACATACATACATACATACATACATACATACATACATACATACATACATACATACATACATACATACATACATACATACATACATACATACATACATACATACATACATACATACATACATACATACATACATACATACATACATACATACATACATACATACATACATACATACATACATACATACATACATACATACATACATACATACATACATACATACATACATACATACATACATACATACATACATACATACATACATACATACATACATACATACATACATACATACATACATACATACATACATACATACATACATACATACATACATACATACATACATACATACATACATACATACATACATACATACATACATACATACATACATACATACATACATACATACATACATACATACATACATACATACATACATACATACATACATACATACATACATACATACATACATACATACATACATACATACATACATACATACATACATACATACATACATACATACATACATACATACATACATACATACATACATACATACATACATACATACATACATACATACATACATACATACATACATACATACATACATACATACATACATACATACATACATACATACATACATACATACATACATACATACATACATACATACATACATACATACATACATACATACATACATACATACATACATACATACATACATACATACATACATACATACATACATACATACATACATACATACATACATACATACATACATACATACATACATACATACATACATACATACATACATACATACATACATACATACATACATACATACATACATACATACATACATACATACATACATACATACATACATACATACATACATACATACATACATACATACATACATACATACATACATACATACATACATACATACATACATACATACATACATACATACATACATACATACATACATACATACATACATACATACATACATACATACATACATACATACATACATACATACATACATACATACATACATACATACATACATACATACATACATACATACATACATACATACATACATACATACATACATACATACATACATACATACATACATACATACATACATACATACATACATACATACATACATACATACAGACAGACAGACAGACAGACACACCAAACTTGTGGATTATATATAGTAAGGATTGAGTTTCTTCGTTGTTGCTTAGAGAAGAGTCCGAATAGTCTCCCCGAACACTGGCTTAGTCTAAGTAAGGAAATTCAGCGCTGCAGTTGTAACAATATGAGACAAAGTATTGGCAAGTATGAGCTTTACAATAATTCTATGTTGTTAATCTAGCTATTGAGGTGTTCAGCATTTATAATGAGATGTACTTATTCGATATTTATGGAACACAAACGACAGGTTTGCAGACGATCGACTTCTTCATGGAAGCCGCATCCCATCCTGCAGTCGATCAGAGAGATCGCGCTGGGCATTCAGCTTTATTCTACGCCGTCACCTATGGTCATTACGAAGCAGCAAAACATCTTCTGGATTATGGTGCCAATCCAAATCACCAGGTACAGCGTGGGAAGTGAGAAACTGACGATTGTCTGCTTTTCTTCGAAATATCCCTGTCTCTAGTTCCTTCCTGAGTTATACGGTATAGATCTTACTATGACGGAATAAGGTACTGAATGGTTGCCTCCGCAGGATAACCGTCTACGCACTCCATCGCACTGTGCTGCCGCCAAGGGCCAAATGCGAATGCTCAAGTTGCTCAAACAGTACAATGCATCTTTCGAGATACAAAACTACCGTGGAGACCTTCCAATTCACGAGGCCGTACAGAGCGGAAGCAGAGGTACGTATGCTGGCACTTGCACCGCTGATGCAGGGTTCAGTTTAAGAAAAATTTTGGAGACAAAGACCTCATTTTGATCAGTCAACGTGCAATTGAATGCTTCTATCCTCTTAGACTATGTAGTTATGGCTTCGGAAAGTATCTCTCAGAGTAAGATTTGATTTACATGACGAAATCACTTAATACTGCGTTGTCTGCGTCCTTCCGTTGCTGAACAGCTGCGAAAATTAACATTGGAACTTCGCTGAAGCTACATATATGGCAGAACTCTTGAAGGATGAATACGACAGAGTGAAAGTGAAGTGTTCACGAAGCAATGTCACTCATGGATAATGCCCTCTATTTCGGTGGCCGTAGCTGCCAAGTTGACATCCAGTTCTTCAGTGGTGTGATTCGATCCTGATCTTTTCTCTTTGCCAATCCCCAAGTTGAATGATTTTGACAAATAACGTGATATGGGCAAGCCAACCGTAGCTAATAGCGGAGAAAATTACATAAATGACAGTGATTGAAGAAAGATCAAACAAATAAACATAAGAAAGGGCTTAACATATTGGAAGAGGACTTCGTCTTTAGCGCGAACCATAAAGTCTTCTTCAGATGATGTAGCCCATTCGCATATTTACTGAACATACTTACTGTTCATAGTTAGCATCCAGCAGAGAAATTTTTGGGTTATTTGGCAATAGAGAGTACTTTTAGACGTCGTCGAATGGTTGCTTGCACTTCATCCGTCAACTGTGAATGCGGCTAGTCATGAAGGACGTACTTGCTTACATTTAGCGGCTGCCCAAGGAAACCTAGAAATGGTCATTCTGCTCTGTACA
This sequence comes from Haemonchus contortus, assembly GCA_000469685.2. NCBI lineage: Eukaryota > Metazoa > Nematoda > Chromadorea > Rhabditida > Trichostrongylidae > Haemonchus > Haemonchus contortus. Next base: position 27,147,897 of record LS997566.1, on the reverse strand, counting down.
AAAGGCTGCTTCGTGAACCCTCTGATGCTTTATAAGGTGAGGATTTCATCGTTCTGAATTCTCACGGATTAGGAACACGACCGGCAACAGATCAACGTGGGAACTTCTGCCTCCCTAGTAGCCATAGGAAAAATCGACGAAAACTTTGAACCATCTAGAATAATCAATTGAAAAGAAACTGCAGGTGGAACAGAAGTTTTTTTGGGATGATATACATAGTTAATATATTTTGGTGGGGTCTTTAACGACGAAGGTGGGAGATCTTCAACGCCACACTTTCAAACCGTTTGAAGTTGAATGAATGTACCACCAGTCCTTCAAACCACGAGAAATGACTACTAAAGGAGACAAGCAATTAGAGCAAGAGTTCATGATAGAAAATTGTTTTGAAATTTTCGTGGGTAGAATGTCTGGCCCATGACGTCACATGGGAGGCTGTCGAGTCGAAAAGAGGTCCATAAAGGATCAATCTTGACTCCCACTGCCAGTCAATAATCCCGAGAGAATGATGAACAAGGCTTCATATTTATGTTCTCTGTCCTTCGCCACTCTCATTCTTTATCGATAGTTCGCTCTGTAATCATTGAAGATACATGAACGGGCTGAACAATGAAATCCTTCCTGGAATCCACTTGATCCTCATAATCAACGAAGCACTGGTCCTCCTGGCGAAGTTTTCCATGAAGTTGCTTTCAAAGCCATCCTTTATCAATTTTCTCACTCATGCTCTTATTAAGTAATCCTGAACTTTGCCGAATAACGATTACCTCGGTTTTGAATGTAAAGCCAGGTTAGTTGCAAGAAAAGTTAAGTTACACTCACTCATAAACTTCCTCCTTAGCTTTGATTGGGAGGAACTAGCCAATGATTTATTTTGTTCAAGGGCAATCTGTACACACCGCTGGATTTGGCACGACGGAAGAACCATCAGGTAGGTTCCTTCAGGAATAAAGTAAATAAAACTTTCTAAATCGATGCGTCAGAACTCGCATCAACCACAGAGGGTAACGATATAGTTTTGAGGTAGTGGTGGACTATCTTTCAAAAAAGCATGAAGCGAAAGCTGCAGCGGATTTTCCTGAGAGTGAGCGAGAAAAGAATCGGATTACTTTCGAAGAACAACTTATTCAAGGTGGGTTCGTTTGAAAAGATTCACTATTGCTTCAAATCATCCCTGTCATTTTCATGCCATATTGCCAAAGATGTGGGATAGGCAGGAGACGTAGATGTAGACCTGTCGAAAGCTGTCGAAAAGATGTACAGGCTTCACAAGTTCGTTGGATGGTAATGCCTGTAGCTCATTAACATCTCACTTTGAAGTATTAGCTGAGAGGTCTTCGAGACGCCCTTTGGCAACTAGTAGATTTTGTTCGCCTTTACTATTATGAGGATGTTCGGCAAGCCTGTTGGGATCCCCACCGGAGTTGTAGATAAAGCAGTGAACCTGCAAGGAAGGCGAACCTATTGAAAATATAATTGATGACATCCTAGCGCCTCATTTCCCAGCGAACCTATTGAACATCCAATTGATGACATCCTAGCGCCTCATTTCCCAAACTTCACAACTCGCTCCCGCACTTTGAAAAGCAGAATTTAGTTGGAAGAAAACGGCGGTCGGTACCCGTGTAGAAATTCGCAACAACAACGTCAGTCAGGAGGATCGAAGATGATGCGATCTATTATGGACTATTATGGAAGCGCCCACCAGGCGGTCCTCTATGCAGAACTTCCCTACGTCGGTCACAAGCGCTTTCATCTCTTCTTCTCCGCAGTGTGATGCTGCTGCCTAGGCAGTTCCAAGAATTTTAGATATGGTGTTGAGCCTCATGTTCTTAATTACAAGCAACCCATTCGGTTGTCCTTTGGAGCGACGTTCATGGCTAAGTGCATGTTGACGAAGACACTTAAACCTCGGTGGCGCATGCCGTCGCATGTTCCGTAGAACAGTTCTCCTCGGGCCTCGAAAACGGTGTGCAGCGGACAGTGCCTTCTTGTCGGTGTCTGTCCGATGACGTCGTACTTGAGCTGTCCAGCTTTTGTCATCTACCCTCCCATATAGGATTAGAATGAAAGCGCTATGCGTCGAAAAAGTTCTCTTTTCTCTGGTGACCTTCTATGGCTCTGAGGCTATGGCAGTCTCTCCAAAGCGGTCCTAATCGAGACGCTACCGTATTGGGGCTCCGTAGGTTCGGCCAGGGGAATACGACCCATTCATATTACTGTTGGCCTATGAGTGCCTGAGATTAGCTTGTCAGATTCGATGTGGAGACTGGGTGAACTCCGGATCCGCTTAGGCTTTCTTCACAATCACTTACTAGATCGAATGAAAAAGAGCAAATCATAGGCGTCACCGAATCGCCGGATGAGGATAAGAAACCATCAGTTTATTAGAGCAAAGGAAAAAATTCTTAAGTATAGGAGCTTGGAAGTGAAAGCAGACAAGTAATAGATCAAAACTGAGATCCAGGACTACTACTTGAGTATCGGTCTTTTTGAGTATGACACCTAAGGGCAATCATGTTCGAGATGGATCTTTCATCCCCTTTTGTTTCTTCAGTGAAAGTAATGAGAACTTGATATCTACATAATCTTTGAAAACGTCTGAGGGTCTACAACAGCACTCACGAAAAGGCAAGACGCAACTGGAGTGCATGATCCTGCCTGCTCTTCTTTTGCCTTCTCTTTTTGCCTTCCGAGACTAAAAGTTGCAGTTTATGTATTTCCACCAGAGAGGAGGTGGTTGCGTGAGTTACCTATGGGTCAGTAGCGGTATTTTGTAATTTAGGTAAGAGCCGAATTGAAAAGGTACGTGAAGTCGTTGAATCGACATGGAAAGAAACCCAACGAAGGGTCAAATCACATCTCTCACAAAACCCGACGCATGATCCCATGAGCATGAAACGTCACACCTACCACTGCTCCATGTCATCGTTGTGAACCACCTTCATAACCACCTTCATAACCTCGTTCTGTGAATGGATTTACAGATTAAGGAAGTTTGTTAACTGCTGTTTTAACGCCGCAGTGCGCGAAGCGAAAGTCTCACAAGGTTGGCGATTTGTGGGCAAATCCAACCCAGATTAAGGAAGTATATTCGAAATCAGTTCCCAGAAACAGATCTAGCTATATTAGTCGCATTTAAACAGGTCACTCCTATCTTGATCTTTCTCATGAGATGGTGGGCGCAAAAACAGCATCGAAAAACGAAGGAGAAAAATCATTTCCAACGAGACACACACCCACTAAACCATTCATTCCCAGTTCTTGAAAGAGACATTATGATGAATGAACTCGTCTTTTATTAAATTCCTGTTTTTTCTCCAAAATTCCTACAGCTGTAGGAATCCCATGATAGGAATATCACGAAGTAATTGAGATTCCGCTGATTGGAGGCATAATTCTTACTTTGTCTTACTCTAAAACTCGAACACCACTCAGAAATACTGAGGCTTTTTCAACAGATTCCTCCGTGGAAACTCTTGACCTAGCTCACCAATGACTAAAAGATAACCTTTGCACTGCGCACTCATGCTCAATTTCGGAAGAAGAAAAAAGTTTTGGGGCCCTACTGCTTTTTAGAAGGTGCGAATTGTATCGAGAATTGCAACTATAATTACTTTTTTGGGTCTCATACCACACGACACTCATGCATAAGCAATAAGAAACCGATTCTGAGAAAGACACAAAATCTTTTAGCAAAACTCGCTCGTGGACGGCATCTCCATAACGAAGATGATGAAAATGACGCAATGATGAAGAGGTCCAAGATGAAACGGCGGCGAAGTACAGATGACGTCGAATCCCATCGAGAAACAAGAAACACTGGTGTTAACACGACTTCCGTGAGTTTTTCCGATTTAAGAATAATTAATCATCTGGGGATTATGCCTTTATGAGGTTATCTTTTTAAGAGTCGACGAGCTTCTTCAGCTGACTTAACGAAAGCTTTCCCGAAGTCGACTTCGACCACCGATCTCACCGAAGCTGACGACTACATGGACGACGTGAAGCTTGAGAATTTCATTAGAGAAGAGCTTCAAAAGATCGTGGAGGTCAAGCAGAAGGTACCTTTTTTGCTCCATCCACATACTAAATCTCAGCATTTGTAACAAAAACCCTTGCCACAACTACTCTTCAGTCTTTTCCCACCTGTTTTTTGGAATCCTTGATTACATCTGACACTTTGACACACATCGCTAGGAGTCAGCAGTGCCGCTAACCGTACTGGTCTTATGCATACAATAAATTAATTAAATGATAGTACTCCGAGTTCCTTCTAGCTTGTGTCTGCGATTCCCAAGCACTGCCCTTTTCACAGCACGGTGAATGACTCTGACTGTATATTCACACTGCTTTCGTAGAGTCTGCGACTCTGAGCCGAAGGCAGTAAGGAGCGTAGTATTGAAGATATAAGCGCGAGCCGGATGTTTCTTATTTTTCCAGCGCTACTGCTTTCCTTCCTCCTACACCTGAGATAATTTTAAATGCTTTCCATTTTGCTCGTTTCCCTGGGCTCAGCTTCCGAGCTAGGTTGCCAATCATGCCGACATCTAAACTCACAATCACGTTCACGCATCGCATCCAAAAATGTACGCGTCGTTATGCGTAAAAGGAGCATCAGCAACCTGTGAGGTCCTTAAGATGTTTTCCTTACAGAAGTTGTCGAACTTAGCCAGCATTCCTCTCGATACTCGGGGCTCTTCTCTTCTAACATACTAGTTAGTGCCTCTTTCATCCCGTCTCTTCTTAGAAACATAATCCAGAACAGTAGAGTTGAAGGTCAGGTTGGAGGCCACTTGGATTACGCAAGATCTAGAAAAAATTGCCATAAACGGTAAGATCCTCGGCAGCCGACACTCCTTCATATAAGATATACGGCTCCTGGAGCAGCTTTCATAAACCCCCAGCCTGTCTCGTTGCCTATTGAATTAGTGAACGAATTTAAATCCTCAAGACCTCTTCCTGTTTTCAATTGTCTGCTTTTCTGGGCATGAATGCAGCGACAACATGAATTTTGCTTGGAATATACGAGGATATACGTAACTACACGTCACTGCTCATCAAAGCAAAGATTTGCTCATAAAATTATTCTTTAAGAAAATCTTCGCTAATCATAACTATTTCATGAACTTCAAACGAGGTCGCCAAACAAGGAGAATGAAGGCGGTGATATGTCTACGGCGACGAAAGAGCACAAAAATGGCGACTTCCCTCCTGACTTTACTGACGGCGATGAAGAGTTTGAGGTACTTCTAAATCCAGTTCGAAATTAAAAAATAAAGCTTCTGCATAAGCGAACATCCCTTCTCGTCATGATGCGTTACCTACAGTACCGTTCAAAAAGAAATCACCTTGAACCTTTTCTGCCATAACTCATCTCAAACTCAACCTTTTTACCTGATTTTTTGACAGCACGCGTTTCACACATTACCGATTCTCCTGCTATGCAAAATTGGCGGTAGCTTACCTCCGGCCAAGTGGGTGATTTTTTTTAAAAACTTGCTAAAGAGGCATGTTCTCTAGGTAGGTTTTCATTGTGTTTTTCGTAGTACGGTGTCTTCAGGCTGCCGAAAGCCCGGTATTGAATCTCTCAAGTCATCAGAGAAGTCAAAGCTGAGAAGAAAAGCGTCATCCTATGGAAGCTGGTTGAATTAAGGCGGAGGTGGGAGGAAGTGCGATGTACTCGTGAACGAAGAATTACACTACAAGGCTTCTATATGAAGCGACAACTGGTCCTACCACCTTTTTAACGGGAAACGAGGTCCAACGGCAAAAGGGAAAATGTAAGTTGCAAAAGGGAGTAGATTAGAAGAGATGCAAGGAAGGTGTTCGAAGAAGACGGAATTAGTTGGCTCACACCTTGAACACTGTAACTGCTGAGAGAAGAATGCCAGATTCGAGGGAACCATCGCTTCCAAGCAGATCTAGAACGCGATGCTGTGTTCCAACCATTCCGGGATCAGGTTGACTGGCATGCCGTAAGGCTGTAGGGGAGGTAATCTTCACAGCTGGTCAAGCGATGGAAAAGTACAGACAAAAGCTTAGGTCCTGCTACCTTGCCTTCCTCTATTTGAAGGATGCTTTCGAACGTTTGCCGATACAATTCTTCTGGAGAGCATCCGAGTACGAAAAATTTTCAAATCTCTTATTTCCACGGTCAACGACATGTACGACACGATCCAAAACGACTGTAATCACTCCACACGGCCTAAAAATGCTATAGACGTTTCAGTTGGATTGGTACCTGAGGGCACTGCACTGATAGCGCGGGAGCAGAAAAGATCTTCAGGACAAGCTGCAGAAATGGAAAAATGATTGGAGGAGATTGGGTTTCGCTGAAAGTTAAGAAGGCCTACTTCCTCCGCCTCGAGAAGTGCACTGAGTCAGACGTAGTAGAAGGTCTTGAGCAAGTCACTGAAACCCGAGGAGGGGCCTTGCCGCTGATGTTAGCGTAGATCAAACTGTAAGGGCCAAATAAACGCGACATTGATGAAGTGGAAGGAGTACCACTGGTACACTCAAATAAAAGATGTAGCGGACAGTAGTGAAGCTTACAATTCTCTACGGCAGCGAGCGCTGTACCGTAGGTAAGATGTCCTCTTTACTGACAGGACCATGTTAAGCGAGGTGCACCTCAGTGGCCATGCAACAGCCCTGTACAGCTGAAAGTGAGTGAGAGTGAGCGACAGATGGATGAGCTCTAGAAAGCTTCACGTGATAAAAAGGGCAGTGGAGAACGAAGCGGGAGCAAAGCGGCGACGTGCAGCCTCGAAGAAAAGGTCAAGGACCTGGTCAAGGAAGACCTCTTCGGAACCAAGGTGACGATAGAAGATGCTGTGAACAGCTGGTCAAGAAAGACCTCTTCGGAACCAAGGTGACGGTAGAGGATGCTATGAACAGAAAAAAAAGTGGCAAGAACTCATGTGAACAGCGGACCCTGCGGCTTAGCAAAATTAACTCTAGGGAGAAGAAGAAAGTGATGATGAAACGTCAAAAGTTGGCCCGCAGTGGAAACAAGAAGCATGTAGGAACAGGCAGTTTGTCACGGCATTAATAGTCCTTAGAATACCAAGTTTTGAAATATGGACTGAATTTGTTCATGAAGTCCATTCAAGGTGGATAGGCCAGAGGTTTTTCAAACCAAACACACCGTTCTCAAAGCCCATACACTTTGAAGGCCAGATATGATGCCTCTAGAGGATGAGTTCTGGAAAAAAAATACGGATGCTTCCAAGGCAATTGTTTGATGAAATTCAGATCAACTGATGGGATACTGAAGAAAAAGGCTCTATAATCTGAAGGAAAGGTTGGAAGGTGTAGATACAGCTGTTGCAGGGGTGGTTTAGAGGAGAAGCTGAACACCAGAAACTCCGAAGAGGACGAAGAGGACGCGACATAGCCAACATGCGAAATTTTTTACATGAGCGGTACTTGAAGCTATGGGAATACTCTCCAAGTCCGTACATAGTATTTAAGGTTAGCGAGTTATGGACAGCACAGGCAGGCCTCTGCCGTACTAATCCTTGTCGTACTTTCCGGGCACCAATACGAGATCAAGGGATGTGGGAAGCCGCATTACAACAACGTTTTATCCAGCAGGTGATTAACGTGGGGCTTCCAATGTAGGATGTCTTCATAACTCTGTCTAATGGATCGTTTTGAAAAATAGGAACGCATCTCACATAAGCATAAGAGGATTTTGATGATAAATTCCTCAATTCAAATTAGCTCCTTAGTATCCTTAAAAAGATGTTGTGTTGTATCACAGAAATCGATAGAAGCCATGATTTCCTGAATACATCCCTATCGTTACAATAATTTTTATCAGTGCACTTAAATTGCATCAGAGTTGATTAGCTTTCAAGTCCAACTATAAGCTTCTTCTCAGGAGCTGCCACCAATTAGTGACACCAGTGACGAAGGCGACGAAGACAACGAGGAAAACTATGAAGCTCATCAAAAAGTCATGAAGGAAAACTACGCTGATGATCGACCGTCGGTGAGACTTTTGTTCGAATGGGCAAGACTCTAAGATTCTTTGGTACAGTTCATGGTAAGGGCGTAAGCGACGAAGTATGAAAGTCCAAAAGAGGATGGGAACACTTAGAGGCAGATCTTACGACTTACATCTTGTGTCTGGGGGAGAGAATTTCTGCTCTACGAAAACAAGTTAGTTGTCCAAATCAAAGACCAGAATAGTTGAGTGAAATCATAATTAAGAAGAATACTTCCCTGAAACCGCAACGAAATTAAGTACGGCTACTCATAGAGCGAGGGTTCTCACCGAGACCATCTTGTAAGTCACGACGAGCGCTCACTAGAACGTTTAGAAGATGTGATGAAAAGTAACGAGCTCTTAGTAAATCCCATTTTGTTCATGGCTGGCTGCTCATGAAATCGAAGCGACAGATTCCAGCGCAGCTGCAGCTATCGAACCAACAGATTCGTAAACAGCGGCGTAGAAGCGATTTATGCATGCGGGTATCGACACTGTAATTACTCTCTATCTACTCCATCGTTGAACAATGAATTTGTCATGTATTTACATAGGTGTTCCTAGTCAATATACCGTGAAGCATTTTTCCGTTCAGGAGTCGCTCTCAAAGAAAGCCGTTACAAAAGCGAAGTCAAACAAAACGACGCAAGTTCAAACGGATAGCAAAAAGGAGAAGCTCGTCCGCATCAGGGCAGGTGGCGTTTCTGGGCAGGACAACAAAGTGCGTTTCCGTTCAAAAACATCCGAAACTCTTTCCTTCGGATAAACACATTTACCAACTAGGACAACGGAAACACTTTGAAAAAAGGCATTTTGAGGTTCCCCACAAAGTAGAGGAGTGCTAATTTTTGCGTTGTAATGTTATCATATCAAACCCATGTTTACGAGTTTAGCGTGTGTTGATGCGAGTTCGACGGTTATCCGAAACAGGTGATGAAGGAGAAGATTACGAAGTTTACGAGGACGACTGGGAAGAGATGGGTGCAAATCGGCCAACTGGTACGTAAGTTTGTTCCGGAAAGTAAATGTGTGAGTTTAACTGATCAAAAGGCATGCCTTCGTGTATCCTAGCACACCTGAGCTGACTTGCCAGCGAGCGGATTTTCTACATTGAGTTTTTGCTTAACTGAAGTGCCCAACAAGCCGATCACGACATTCTTAGTTGTGTTAATAATTTAGAAAGAGGGTTCATCAATAAAAAAATCGAGCACCTGGAGATATATGGTGTAGGGACGGGAGTGAAGTGGGATTTTCTCATCTCATCAACATTCACGGCCTATCTCTGTAGAAAGAACAACGTTTCTCATCCAAACTCTTTGAAAATCTCCTTAGCAAGGAAGATCGAAAATTTTCGGGTGAGAAGGACGGCAAAGATGGCATCCTACCCGAGCCAGAAAATTCGCTCCACAGATCAGAACAAGAAGCCACAACCGCCAAGACAGCCTTAGACCTCATACTGGACACCCGGAAACTTCCTTTATCCTCGACAGAAGTTGCTTTCTGTTAAGGATAAGTGAAGAGACTGGATAATTTCTGTAAAAATGCATTCGTGGAGTGTTGATGGGATATCTACTTTTCTGAGGTGATCCTTGTTTAGTTCACAGGACCAGAATCCTTCCGACAAAAGTAGTTTAGTTCCCCTCTTTTTTTCGGAATGATGAAAGAAAATGTATTAACCCCTCCTTTTGTGCTATTTGATACTATTTACAACAACCTATGTTTTGTAGAAACCGATGGCACTCAGCTACAGTCCTGTGATTATAGCATCAACTTCGCTAGAATATGTTTAGAGTGGTTCCAAGAATTGGTCCCACAGGAGCACCCAAGATTTTGGAAATGGAGTGGCTTAATAGGAAAGCATGAAGGGAGAAAAGTTGACAAATTAGGGAGTTGTTCACTCCTTACATTAGGAAAGGAATTTTGACCAAGGTTAGACGTAACGCGTGCCGTCAATATGTAGAAGGTGGAAGCGACATAAAGTTATTCTGTCATTTTACTAAAAATGAGCGAATTCCTTTGGATCACCGACACGATTACCGCTCATATGACAACCTCCCACTTCCTTAACTAGTATGTAACAGCAAGCTTTGTGTTTGCTGGGCTCCATCGCATTACTGGGCCATCCTTCAACCGGCAGCCAAGCTGCCGCTTAGAAAATCGAGGTAGGCGGCGGTAGGCGGTTGGATTGTTATTTGAACTAGGAAACAATCGTTGTGAGCGCTCAGTGCAACAAATGGACGAGGGAGGAAGAACATGTTCAAAGAGTTCATTTAGATCATATGGTAGCCAACTAAGTTGTATTTACTTTGTTGACGCTGAGATATAGTCATGTTCGCCTATACTGAAATAATGACACGGGTCTCAGAGCAGTTTTTTGCAGCGGGGACCAAAAACTAGTTGAATGCATGACCGTCTGAGTAACGATGTATGTATATTCGCTTCAGCCTTTCCAAGATTTCTTAGTTTATAGGGCTAAGGTTTCGGCGAGTTTGTCTTCTTCAGAGCTTAAAAGTCGAACACTATTGAGATTGACTACATAATAAGGCAAGATAAACGCAAGACAGTTCTCTAGACTAGAAACCACTCGAACCCGGTATCAAGAGGCTGAGGAACGGTATGTGGGTCCAATTCTACTTACTTCGCACATTCCTCGCCCATCCACTCACTTGCCTGTGAAGTGACCTCCCTAATTGGTTGGCTAGTGAGCTCTCAGTGAACTGATATCGATTACATGGATTGGAAACTTCATCGTTATTATTATTATTGTTGTTATTATTATTACCATCAATATTGTTATTAGTACACATTTTAAAACATACGTAGTAAGGACAAAACAATATCTGAAGTCAAGAGTACCTTATTATATGAAAACTATGTAGCTTTAGAAGGAGTTTGGAGTTACAATATTTCTCACGCTTTAAATGTATTGTAATCTGTATCTGAGCGAGAGGTCGCCAGCAAGCCAATTAAGCGGGGTGACCCCGCAGGCGAGTGAGTGGATGGGCGAGGAATGTGCGAAGTAAGTAGAGTTAACTTAAATTGACTCACCAGAAGAGGCTTACCTTGATCTAAATCGCCGGATCGTTCCATCGACCACACAGTGCTTACAGTATGCGTTAGAGCAAGCCTTTTCTTCCTGACCTCACCGTAATCTCAAAATTCGGAGAAGTCGAGAAAGGGCGCGAGGTCACGGATGAGGTGAGTAACGATGTTACAAGGAACGGTATCATGACACTGAATACATGAGCGATAACTATGTTCTATCAAAGATCAGAGGTTCCAACATTGCTCAAGAAGATACGAAAAAATGTGCTGTGGAAATAAGGGCATTGGCTTCGGTTGAGTGCTGAGGACAAAACCAAAGAGAGGCACGTGACTCCCCAACTAGCTTACAACGAATTAGCGAATAAGTGAGATGTAATTTTAGCGTGAGACAAAGGAATGGGCAAATTTGAAGGGTGATGGCCGGAAGTTGAATTCGCCAGAACTTCGTTACGCTTTACTACGCGTTTACTCTAGCAGCTGATTGTTTAGCTCAATTCGATTTTCGCGAAACGACAAAAAGAGCCTCAATTTATTTGCAGCCGTCGGAGGCGTCACCCATCAAAACATCGTCAAAATTACAAGGAGAAGGTGGATAAGGAAGATGATTAGGATCAGAGAGAAGATTCTGAGGCAAACGACTAATATACAATACTGCAACTAATTCATGGTCGGGTGTTACTTGCGGATATGACAGCATAGTAAACCCTCCACTTCAATTGAAAACTTTGTTTCCAGTTCTTAAAAGACCTGAATCGTGTTATAATTGAGGAGAGCATAAAATCCTGATCATTTTGATTCCTTCATGACATAATTTAAGCAGTTTCAGCTGAAAGTGGCGGTGCAAATCAAATTACCAGATTTTTAAAAGTTTACTATTTCTTTCAGCCACGTATTTCGTATGTCGACCGTATGATTGCTTGTGGGGAATCCTGTCATGTCATGAATACTTAATTTCTTCAATTTTGCGTGTTCAGCACCAGAGAAGAGCTTCCCGATGATCTTACTCTCAGCTTGATTGGAGAACTTTAGCTGAAGTTATGGCGAAGCGACGGTTTGCGACGGATTAATCCGTCGCAAACCGTCGGTTGACCATGAATTAGTAGCAGTATTGTACAGTAGCGCTCAAAAGTATTCGGCCAACTTTAATTTGCCGTAACTTTTTCCCAGACGAGCTAATCACATGAAATTTTGATACGTTTAGCTAAAGCATATTTTTCACTGCCCAACACTACTTGATTGCAAAAAGCCATATCCACATATTAATGGAGAGGCGTTTGTAGACTGTGCTGAAAGCAAGTTTGTGACGTCTGCAGTTATTCCGACCTTATATACGTTTTTCTTCTCTTCTGAGTTCGACACTAGTGCTCGTACACTTAAGACATGGCAAAAAAGGACTCCTAGGAGGGAAACCATTCGTCTTTCCAGTTGATTTCTGTTCAAGCTTTTTTGGATATCGGGAACATGATCAGATTACAGGTTAATAGTGGTAAATATTCACACAACACCAATGTTAGAAGTATTGAAATTTCGCTTGATGAGATCCAGTAGGAGAGAAGTTACGACTGAAAATTATAACTGAAGAAGCATTTCGCCGAATACTTTTGAGCGCTACTGTATAACGGAATCGTTCGTATGCTTTGTTGGGAATAACGAGACGAAGGGCAGAATCGGAAGAGATGTACTGCTCTGTCGCCTATGACACGAACTAGTGGGCGAATGTAGTTCGCTCGAAGTATCTGCTCTCTCAGAATTGGCAGATCCTGGTCTGCCGACTTTGATAGGATCGTATCTTGACACCGAGAATGGAGCTATTTTGTTACGGTTTCTCTTGACATACCCTAACCATAATACAGCCTATACAAGTTAGTGCTTTTATCCTCCCAGACGTGTCTGTTACCATTTTGCTGACCCCGGAGGGATGGAAGGTTTGGTTGGCCTAGGCGAATACCGATCCGGGATCCCTGACGAGGCGTGTGAGATAGTGCGCCACTTGCCACTACACTACCACCGCCCTCACTTGCAAAGTGATAGCGGCACAAATGTGTCAGCGGCCTTGGCCAAAGCATCTCAAAAACATCAACTTTAGGAACTATTTTGGACATATGAGCATCTGCGCAAGTATTCACCAAGGTGCACCGCGACCAGATCGTTATAGAAAAAATTGGAAGAGACCACGAGGTGGTATACGCGAACGATACGACATGATGACAGTAATATTTACTTGGTGCGACTCGGAAAATGCAAGTGAGAGAAATTACAGTAGAAACTACCAAAGGCCCGCAGAAATGCACGTGTGGAATAGTTAGGATTGTGGAGCAGATAAGGTCTGCATGAGATATTGAGATTAATTTCCAGGGCATTCAATGCCCAAGTACTTGAGTTTAGAATAAAAACAATGTTATGAGGCCGCCATCGAATTTGACAATGCATCGCAATGCATGATTTGCGGGCAAATTAGACAGAAAATTGTCCAAGACGCAAGATTATATTAATTGCATGCATCTGTATCGCCGATAAGCCACAATAAAAATGAATTTTATTAGGTCGTGGCTATTCCAGAGCACTGTATTCATGAAAGGCCGTACCTGAACCTGCGGAGTTTGATCTCTGACAAGCGATTTCAAATAGCTCCTAAGGCCTTGTTGTGCCACACTATAGAAAACCAGTCTTATGTTCATGTTTTAATATATGCACTGCTACACCAATTTAGGATTACTCAAGAAAGTTTTCCCGTTCTTGTTTGTTTGGTTATTCCAAGAATTCCTCAAGAGCATAGTCCTGGCCCAAGAAGTTTGTTTCAAGAAGAACGCTATCTCTGAGTCATGGCTACCTGTGATCTGTGCGCACCTGGCCTTCTTTCAAGAAATTCCTATCCGATTTCTCACATTTTGATGGCTCATGATTCCGTTCAGTCGTATTTTCTTATGTATGCGTTAAATAGGTGATAATATCCATTTTCAGGTAAGGAAGCTTCGAGAAGGTACATTCACGAGAAATCCATATTCCAAGAGCTAACACACCTGAAGAGAATGCAGATCCAATACGGAAAGGTGAGTTTGGCTGATCGTATCTCGCGTTTCGTCTAATGTCAGCTCATAAGTTTGTTTGAGGTACAAGAACGCATACTTGTGCGATCATTGGTAGGAAACTTCTGTAAGATGCATGGACTCGATCCTGCGCATTTCAAGTTCCAAACATTCTACTCATGGGAGAAGTTCCTTTACGGTACGTGATTTTACACGAGGTAATCAATCACTCTGCTGTTGATTTTCGAAGTTTTTCAATCTTTCAAGCAAGTATATGGTTGTTTAAATCTGGCGTTCCTGTTCGGAAGCACAGTTCACGATAATTCGGAGGTCTTTTGAGGTCTGTAGGTTGTAAAACGAAGGTGTTGGAGGGGAGCATGGGCGGCGAAGATAGCGGAAATTCGACGAAATTGGTATTATGTGAGGCTTTTCAAAAGTAGTAGGAATGAGGGTTGTACGGGATCACCTTGACGGAAGTAATGAAGATAAGTTGTTGGAGTTGCATGAAGAATTGAAGTATCTACATCTAGCCAGAAATGTTCAAAACTCCGTTCTACTGTCGCCATGGGTCACGACTACTTGTTCGAATATCCAACATGAGTGTACCGAGTGTACCATGTGGATGGTGCAGGTCCTGCAACTCCGACACAACTCGTCCGCCTCTGGGTGTGGCATACGGTGGCTACAATCTTTGAGCCCTTATAACGCCCTATCTGAAGTGTCTTACGATCCAATAGTGCTACATACGGCAAACTTGGACGCCACAGATTAACTCTAGGGCGATATCTTGAAATACATTTGGTCATGACCTCGAATTTTAATTATGTAGGAGTTAGAGTTCAAGAACAGCCAAAAGAGTCGAAAAAGAAAGGGAAGCCTCCACCCATCTGAGCAAGATGATACAGTTATAAATTTTAGTTGCACCATCATATAAGAATGTGGTTTCACTTGCTTCAAAATCTACCTTTTTCGTAACCTTAGTAAGGGTTCCTGTATATTTCACTACAAGTGCCTCGCTCACTATGCAGTATTATTAATCCACATCTCGCGTTGAGCGGAAACTTCCTACATAGCACACTACCCTGTTCATCGTGTTGTCTGCCTTCAAAGGCATTCACGATAAAAATGGTTTCTGGGATAACCTCCTAGGATGAGGTTGTGACACTCCCGTGCACGGTATGGGAGCTGTAAGATCGGAAAGCGGCCTAGATAGGCTATTGTAAGGACTCAGGGTTGTATCCGCTCCAAACTACACCCATGGAGAGCGAGTATCAATGGCGCTGTAGAGGCTGAGCCTTTGACGGGGGACATCCACGTCGGGATTTGATCAGCTAGTCGTTAGCCATGGCGACAGTGGGAGGCGGTTATGGACATCCTTGACTTGATGTAGTCAGCAACTAAAATCCTGTCCATCCGTCAATTATAATCTTTCCATGCCATTTCCGTCATGACAATCTCGTACAAACCCCATTTTCACTACTTTTAGGAAGCCTTTTTATCCATCGGCGGTTTCCCTGGCTTTCTTTGCCACCGACACGCTGTTCTCCACCAGTACTTTTTCCGCTTTTCATCTAACCTTCCCAGGCTTTGTTTGCAGAAGCCTTGGTAGCGATGTTTTTTAGTTCAAAATTCCTGCATGTGTTTTGAAAGAGCTTTAATACTGCTATCTGAGAAAGCCCTTTGAGTTTCCCATAAGGCAATAACTGACTGAAATTCAAGTCTGATGGATCATAGAGGTGCACTCTTTGGTTTGAAGACCATCAATTTCAGACACGCTTTCAGACCAACTGAAGTTAATCTACATGGAAGAACGAGCCCGACTGACACATGCAAGACTTGCACCATCTTCACGATCGACGGCCATCGGTCGATTCGAAACGCGCATACGACAGGCGAGAGCTATACCCTTGAGCAATGATCCTGTGAAGCGCATGAGCCGAGTTTACGGTAGCAGCACGATGACCAGCGGAAAGTCGGTTGGGAAGAAGAAGACTGACAAGCAAGCTGGATTAGTAGGTGGTGGGAAAAGATGTGACTGCCTCGGGAAACACCTTTTGATCAAGCAATAGTGATGGCTCTGGTCTCTGAGCGCTCTGAAACCTCGTGATTTTTATGTACTTTACTAGTTCTCGTTAAAAAGCATATCCCCATAGCTATCGCATAGGCAGAGAGAATGGAGCCAGCCTGACTTTTTGAGCCACGGGAGCCAACCACCCTAAGTGGTTCGTCTGAGTATACTGGCGAAACGAATCACTCTTCAAGCTTGTATTTATACAGTTATTGACTACATTTACGATTTTTTATCACCTTCAACCTGCGAAGAGGGTACAATCTCCGCAGAAAAGAAATATTATGCCGGTTTATCGTAAAAGATGTCTCTAACAATAAGAAATTATATCGAACTGTATTCCCTCTATCTCATTACTGTCAATGCTTTACCATATTCAAATTTGTTGTGATCTTCCACATTCGGTGCGTTGTAAGAGTAAATTTTGCAAGTGGTTATAGGGTTGTTAGAAGAGATTCACTTTATTTGTATTATACCATAAATATATCCGCTCACCAGTGTTGATTTTTTGGTACCGCGGTGACCGTTTGATCACTTTCTTCAAGGTGATTTGTTTTACTTCCGATCTCTGTTAGATCAGGATTCAATAAAACAATCGAATACTGCTCATGTACCAAAGTAAACATCAGTCACAACTCGCCTGCTGGCCCGAAATGGTTCTGTATATAGTGTCTACTTTCGTCAACTCCAACGCAAGACACAGTAGGACAACGGATAGAGTCCCCCGGTGAGGCTAAAAAAGCCTTCACGTTCAACAATATAGGAAGCACCAATCTTGTCTGTGAGAAAAAACACTGACTGGATGGGCGGCTTCCGTAATTCGTTGCTCGGCCGCTGGCCTGGAGGAGCATACAAACGACGCTCGATGAAAGGTAATTGAGTGATAGGTTGGTATACGGAATGAGCTTACGAGCATTTCTCCTGTGAAAAGTGAATAAGAAGCTATTGAGCAGTTCCATGTATTGCAACGTGCAGTTGAACCCAAAGTGACAAAACCTATCATTCGAGAAAAAAAAGTTGCTGAGGTTGAGATTCGCAAAGATGATGATTCGGTGGTCGCACGCAGCAGTAGCTTCCAGTATTGTGGAGGCACAAGACGTTGTCCATTCCCTCACTACTTCACTCTCGCATGAAGGGGAACATGGAGCCTGGAATTGAAACGTGGGACTTCGCGTTTCGACTTATTTTCAGCAGTTACATTCCACGCGACAGTGAGTACGGTCAATACAGGAAGACGTGCTCAAGATTTAAACTAATGATGATTTTTTTCATCAAGTTCCGCAGAGCAACGATTGCGATCCCAAATAGTTTACGGTCGCTATCTCCTTGGAAAATGACGACATATCCCTTTTTTTATTCATGAATGCTTGATAGCGTAGTCCCTGTTCTTCACGACACACCGTCTCTGCGTTCGCGTAACTAACCGAAGAAACTATTAATTGCTCTCTCGGTATGTTTCCGAGGGAATGTTTCGGTCTTTGTCCACTAGAATATGTATGTACTTCCCATCCACGCTTCATTTTTCATCGACATCAACTTTTCGATGAGCCTGATCCTAGAGGAAGTCATATGTCCAACCATTCAACTCATTTTTCACAATTGTTCCCATATTTACGTTCATGTTCCCACGTTTGTTATAGAAGTTTTGGTATAGGCCAATCTAAATGTAAGATGCGCCTACGCATTCAGCTGCCGTTCAAAATAGGGCCGTTTGTGTGCGCATTCAAACTATTTATGGTACTATGGGTCTGTTCATTTAACTATGGGGCTCACCCATATTTGGGTCGGTGTTTTTACTTTACTGAACTGGTCTGGTACCTTTTGCCGATTATGAGGGAATGGAACTCTCAGCTAGACTGTGACTGCTCAACAAGAATTTCATCTTTTGCTCATGCATCAGCTATCTTCTCCAATTGCAACTATCTTTGCTTTTGCTGCATTCTGTAATCAGAAACAGCCATCAAAGGGAACACTAGGCAATGCATTTTTTCTTAACTCAGTTTCAAAGAGGGAACAAGGAGAAACGGCAGCGCTTAGAAAATTATGGTGGAAAGAACATAAACATATCTTTTAATTCAATCATACATGAAAAAGTCCATGCGAGTAGTCGGAAAGTGATTTTCCTCTGCACCACGTCTTTTGATATTCAGTTGCGAGGCATATTTTGACGACGCTGCTTCTATGAGCTATTATTTTCAATGAGATTTTGTGACGCAACATTGAGCCGGTTCCTTACGGTTTGTAATAATTAGGCAGATGGATCCTTACACTTGGAATGTCCAGATTTTTGAAGCGTCGATAGACGACATCGTAATTGCAACAATGCAGTCCGGAATAGCGAACAGGTTGTGGGACGTGGTGACTGTTGAATGGGTAACAAAATCGCCCCGAAATTGCTCTGCAACCGTAATAATCTCTTCGGTCACGGGCCATTAGCCTCTGGTCTTCGAAGGAGATCTTGAAGCAAGCTTTTTATTCACAATGTTTCCTCACTTCTTGAATTCCTTTCAAATTGTAATTCCGCAATTTTAATTCCATGAGGGATACACTCAGATAAATAAACAAAATTCTCGGTCAGTCCATTCCTTTTACGTTACGTTTTTATTTCAAAAAGCATTTCTGAGATAAATTCAGATCAAAAAAGGGAGGAAATTATAGTTTTTCCAAGATGCCCTCTATCACACATAGAGTTCGCAGATCGGGTGCCAGACTGACTAGCCGTTTCAATAGTCACTCAAATGGCATCAGATTTGTATGAAAGGCTGAAGATACTGACTCTTAATCGGGTGGCCATCGCTTTTCATTGTATGCATAGGCCACATACGCAATCAGACCCACCATTCTGAAGGGGATTCGAATATTGGGGATATACAATAGTGGGATTGGTCAACGCCAGAAAAACTTTATTTTTTGTTTGAAAAAAGTGGATGTCGTCTGCAAAAGCACGTTTCTGGACTAGAAATCCCGAGGTGCTTATAAATTGTAGAATCTACTTCTATTAGACGAAATCTGAATTAGCGATCAGATGGGATGTGCAATTGTGCTCCGGGCAAGAAATGTTTGGTATGAAATTTCTCTTGCAAATCGTATCACATTGCAGTCGTTGTCAGACTTTTTTTCTTTGATTCGGTATGATTGTTTCCGCGAACAGCCGTATGTCTCAATACAGCGCGTCATAGAACATATGAATAAATAAATAAATAAATAAGACTGCAGAAAATTGTCAACTCCAATTGAAATTAGTCATTAGGCTCCTAGACTGACCACTAATTTCAATTGAATTGACTCGCTGCTGAGTTCATTTTCGGCATCCTTTCTTAGCCAATAGTTGTCATGGTACTTGGATGCAGGTAAAAATGGTAGGGATTACTGTCTATCATAGAAAAAAAAAATCGCAAACCTGAAAGTCTCGGAGCGAAAAAAGCAAGATAGCTGGAATTATTTTTGTGGCCTAAATGCTCCCTCTACAGGAACAAAAGTCGTTTCGGTGCATTTCTTAAAAGAGGGAATGGCTGTGCGTAGCAGTCAGTTTCGATTTTAATGCGGTTCTTACGTTTGCATGTTCGCCACGTAGGCAGGTAGTACTTCCCTTGAAACTACTCCTTTTCATCCTTTCTCTTCTCCTTTCGTCGTCGCACTGTCCGTTGTAACTTGAGCTTCAAATCCCAATTTTTTCCTCATTTTTTTTTTGCTAATCTACCCTTCAGAACACTTGTTCATCCCAAGCAGGAGCTGTTCTCATAGCCGTCCTGTTGTCTTCAATTTTAATTCAGTCAAGGTGCATGCTACCGGCCCTTTTCAACATCTTCAATCTGAGAAGTTGCTTTTTATGACGAACGCTGCTCTAAGACCTGCATTAACTGTCGCAGAGCACCGTTGGCTCCACCGCTGCTCAACAAATCATCTCCTGTAGCTTTCTGAAGCATCGCTGGTATAGGAGAAGGGAGGCTCTACCCAGAGCACCTATACCCGTCCGCTCGAGTGCTTACAGCCTGGACTGACATACAAACAGAAAGTCCATTTCTCAATGAATGGTGATCTTGGTACTTTCAATGCTTTCTCCAGGAAAGTATGCCTTCAGCTCCGACCACTCCTTAGAACACGGTAACTTTGTATTTTCCGTATTCGGCAGGGTAATCCGTTTTCGACAATCCGTACTTCTACAGATTGTCGCATATTTCATCTTTACGTTCATTTCTACTGAAGATCTGTCAGGGCGACGGCCTCGCCATAGAGGATGGTATTCAGACCAGAGGGCTGACTTCCTTAGTGTAACTTACGACCCTACTAATTTTTTTTTCTGTAGGCCAAAACATTGTGTGAACGTATAGTTTTTCAAGTGGTCTTTTCAGGCTCCGAAGAAGGCAAAGGCGCCGAAACGTAAGCTGAATAATGACTGACTGAAAATTTTGGTTGTACAGCTTGAAAATTAAAGACGACAACTGAGGGAAAATGATTGAATAAATGATTGATGAGATTCACTGAGGAATTCGAACACTACTTTGAGGTGTACAAGCTGACTATGGTTCACTCATCATGAAAGTTATGTCCGAGAACCGAAATATCGTACCGATCAGACAGGCCATACGCCTTCTTCATTGTTTCTTGCGGAACCGATTGATTCCGAACATCACAAGAAAGAACCTTGTCTGGGACATGCCTAATGTCATCAAACGAATACGCACAATTGATTTTCAAATTTTGCGCACAAACAAAAGTGAGAGAGAAATTTATGCATTCTTCGTTTGAAAAATGTGTTTCTAATGAGCTGCATCTTAAAAAAGAACTTGCGAGCCGACTTTGAAGAAAAATAGTAAGTGAGTCCAAAGCCATTTGTTTTACTGGGTTCTAGGACTCAAGTAAATGTACAAGCAAAATTTAATTTGTCAGTGGATGAACACAAACATGCATGTGGATCATTCATGTGCACATTGGTCGACAGTGAAACCTTTAGGTGTGGCTCTACGGCTAGTGAAGGTGGAGACGAATGGGGCAGTCAAAGGGTCACAGTGCCTGATAATATCTGCTTATCCAGCGATGTGCTTTCTGCTTTGAATTTGGGGTCAAGCTCTTCCCCTAACCGTTCTTTATGTTGCACCACGTCAAGTTGTAGATGAACTGCAATCGTTGCATGATCCCGCAAGCTATTTCTCAGCTTGCTGTACACCTCAATTGTTTGCTGAGAAATAGCCTGAGGGGTTTGATAATGTGAGATGCCCTGGCATACCACCCCAGCTCAAAAAAACTGTCAGATTCCGGGCTATATTAGATTGGGGTAAGCGACAAAGGACTAGAATTTGTAGAATTGTCGTGAGATGTGGAAAGGGCTAAAACCTTTACTACCTACGGGATAATACCATTTATCACCCTCTAGCGTCGGGGGTGTTTCTGAAACAGTACCGCCATTTGTATGGTAAATGGCAGAATCGGCACAAGGGATCAACCACCTAAAAGCATCATGAGTCCACTGAAAAGTAACTCCTGCATGTGCACATAAAAACCTACTTTCTAGGAGGCAAGACATTGTATGCCCTGTGTGTTTCAAGGTCAAACCTATAGTAAATAATGTCAATTTCTATACAGGTAGAATTCAATAGTTCCTGAATATGATACTTGCACAATTTTCGAAGAAACTTTTTTTTTCAATAGGAGTTTCTCAAGAATCTTTCCAGCCTGAAAAGTCAATTCCGCCAGTTTCACTGGGAGGAAAGTTGTAAATAGAAATGCTTTGCTGAAATACAGTAACAACTAAACCTCTTCCCTGTCAATCTCGTTCATACACTCGACTTCGCCCCAAAATAATGTCGCGGAGGAAAGAAAATTTTATTGAGGCATTCTATAATAGTCGTGTTGTGATTTCAAATGATAGAAGTCGATAGTGGTAGGGCTTTATTCGCGTACGCTTTTCTTCCATCTACCTTATCTATCTTAGTAGCTCTCTAGAGTTCACTTTCTCTATGGCAAAGCTCTACAAACTCATATATAAATCATATACTGTGAATTGAACGAATTTCTTAACGCTCCCATATTCATTGAATATTTCATTGCAGCAGCTAAATCTTCATCTCTTTTAAGGTGACCTCGATATTTCGTAATGTTTGCAGTATTTCTCAACTTACCCATACCCTGATAGCCAGAAACTCTACCATTCTCTGAGCGTACAACTTGGTAATTTCTCACATCCAGTCTTTTAGTTGATTTTCTGACAACCCATTTATCATTGCGACATCGCCATCGACGGGTAAAACAGCCGCAACAAGTTCGAGCGATGATCTCGACGCGCTTTCTTCCACACTTTCTTCTCGTAGCTCTGTTACCACCCATTTGCAGTTTGTCACTTCCGATTGACAACAACATCAAAGGTTTGTCATTTCGACATGTTCCATGCTTGACATCTTTCTAACTGATATTCCTATAGGAGAACCAGTCATAGCATGTGGTCTTCGTTCGATATCCGTCACGATCGAGACAGAAAAACCGTTTACAGGGAAACTTTTCGTGAAGGTATGAAAGTCACCATGCCCTTGAACATGATCTAATTATTCACAATGCTTCTACCGCTGTTCATCATTACTAGGGAGTTTGTCATGTAATCAGGAAGAAGGCAGAGCTACCATTAAAAGTTTTTGACTGGTTCCATGCAGAACAT
Organism: Haemonchus contortus; assembly: GCA_000469685.2. Classification (NCBI taxonomy): domain Eukaryota; kingdom Metazoa; phylum Nematoda; class Chromadorea; order Rhabditida; family Trichostrongylidae; genus Haemonchus; species Haemonchus contortus. The sequence continues at coordinate 27,125,113 of LS997566.1, read as the reverse complement.
ATTTGGTAGTTTTCCTTCTTCGAACAGTGGGAAGGATTGCCTCGTATTTTAAGGGTCCCGCTTCTATCACGGGTTGATTAAAGGTACAGTTCACGATAATTTTGGTTAATCCAGATTATGATGAAAAATGGAAGACAAGGTCGAAAATAGTGCGGTGAAGGTGGGGAAACTGCGTGAATCGATGTTTCCAAATTGAAAAAAGGCTCCGAAAAACCGTTAAAAAGGGGGCTGGATGAGAATGAGACCGGAAGAATGAAGAGGAATCGGGCGTTTGAACGAGCTATGCAATGTGGGTGACTGCATACGTGTGAGTCCTGGTAGGAATAACAGACTATGGTAAGCAAAAGTTCATTCGCTTATTCGCATAAGTAAACAAAACGCCCTAGTGACAGCAAAGGTAACTCACTTTATTCAGCCTCTAGGAGTAAGAAATTTAATAAGGGTTCAGCAAAAAGAATAACAGAGGAAAAAAGAATGGGAGAAAAACACGGTCTCATCGCTGGACGACCAGCTGATTGCGTGTGGATCCTAGAACGAATAGTTGCAATCTGTATTGTCTCGACACTCGTCTGAAGTGATGACGTAACATCGATCGAGAGGTGGGTAAGCCGTTGACGTTCCCGCCCATTGAATTATCGTGAACTGCGCCTTTAAGCTGCAAACATAAGGAATAGAGGTAGGGTGCAGTCAGGTGAATCCTTTCCATAAAATTACTCGTATACATTACAAGATTCTCCGTTGTGTCATCTGAGAGAGCACCGGTTGAGAGAACAGGTCATTCGCGCCCAAGGCTATAGAGATCTAATGCTTCTTTACTGACATGACAGAACATCGCGGGATTTACGATTGGCATCCTGTAATACAGAGAATAAGGGCCCCAAGACCCGTTTAGATCCAAAGGCGTACGAATTTTGTGGACGGGTATGCATATGTTGCACGCAAGCAACCTACTGTAGCTGCTGTACGCAATGGTAAGCGCCTTAAGAAAGCTTGTCCAAACTCCCCTTCCATACAACTTCTGTCGTCACATTCTCGTCCAACTCCTGATTTAACTACTTTTTCAAAGCCTGATATGTATTTCTCAAAATATGCCGCTAGAATTTGATTCCCTCGGTAATCGTGAATTATGCCTTTAATGAGAACACCCGTGGAACTGACTAAGCTAAAGACCCTTTTCGAAGCATACTGAATGACCCTCATAGACATTTTCAAAATATTAAATCTAGAAGGTTATGCAAAATTACAATAAAATGTTGAAAATTATGCCTCCCAAAGTTTACGACCTAATTTGTGCGATACCGCAATCGGGCAATCGGAAGTGCGGATTAAACCGTGAAATGAGAAAGGGATTAGCCCAGCAAGACTCGGCTCATAGACAGAAGGGAAGGTCGATCTGAGTGACGCGTTTCTACTTGCAGTGTGTAACCGAGCAGAGATGAGCTTTCCAAGTATTCCTGCATATAAATTTTGGGCATAAAGACATGAACAATTTGTAAAAGATATAATTCTTTAGGGATTTTTCCATCTTCCTGGATGTCGCGTGAATGGGAATTCTTCAACCACTATGACGATAGAAATTCCAGTCACATCGACTTGTGGACTACGAAGGAGTCGAATGGTATGTGAGACTGAGGTTGCTTTGGTCTAGTCCGGAAAATGTGCTGTTATTTTTGAAAAGCGCTCAGATAGTTAGCTCTAAGAAGGATAAACGTCAGAAAGAGGTGCTTTTCATAAGGATGGGATTCAAAAAGCTCAAATGTATGCAGTCTGATGGAGTTATCCAAAATAAGTACGATTAGGATGCTTCTTTCAAGAATAAATTTATTGTGGCTATAATTCTGCTCAGGAAAACGTCTCCTGTGGGTCATAGCGATTACCATTCTATTTGAGTTGTCCTCATTTGATGAGATAGCACATTAAGTGACTGCTAAAACCGATAGTATGTTGGCGTGCGTGCAGGTCCAGAAACCTAAAGTGCAATCATCTATATCGAACGGTGAGCAGATACTCAGTAATCAAGGCAGCACATACTTAAGGTACAACCGCGTGGACTCATGTTGGACTCAGTAGTCGTGCTGATGTTTCATCCAATTTTCATGACTCAGGTTGATAAGGCTTATCACGTACAGTGCAACTACTTGGAGGTGAACAAGGAGGTGGCGCGAACGCTGGATGTGAGGTGAGATGTTTGATGAATAGTGCTCAGCTATTGAACAGGATTGTAACTCTTACAATTTGATGAATTCATCACCTTGTTCTTTCGAAGGTGTTTATAAAGTAACTGGAGTCATTGAGCTTTTCGAATTTCAAAAAAAATTTCATCGTAAGCAAAACCCAATCGTTTATATGTTCAACAATTCGCTCGATTAACTTTTTCCATCTTCCTGGTAATTTCGTGCATCTCGTCTCGGTTATCATCTGTTCTCTGCAGCAATGAGCTGGATCCCATAAGATTCGTCATCCCATTTTCGGTAAGGTTGTAGTTATGCCGGAAAAAGAAGTAGTCGGAGAGCGCGAGATCAGGGTCTTTATGCAGCATGACCAATTTGTTGAAGATGAATCCGTTTTGGGTTGCACCCTTGCAATTCCATCAGATTCTGATGACAAGAAAATGTAGTTGGAGGGTGAACCGCGTGTTATACAAACGCTGTTATGCCTGTTCCCCCACTGCCCTTTCACCAAAGTTCCAACGAAGCGAAGCTTTTGAAAACCTGAGCGATTCCCTCTCTCCAATTGCAAAATAGGCTCTTGAAGTGCGATTGATACTTTCACAGTTTCCAGATAGAAAAAAACAGGAACGAACTATATTTGATGCAAAATTTTATTCATAGCTGAGATTGTGGGTCAATCTTGCTAACAATCTAAAATCAGTTTACTGCTGCCAAATTCGACGATAAACCGCCTCCTGTGCGTGTATGTACTGAATAATCAGCGAAACAATTCTAGGATGCCTCAAAAATCGAAGCTCCTTTTCCACAATGGGATAGAGTGGCTAGTTACACGGCGTCTATGTAGCCCCACGCCGGAGGCTAGCAAGCTACTAGCGTAGGCACTCATAAGCCAGCAGTGATAGAAACGGGTCCAAAACCAATGAAAATGAGAAAGACAATACAGTAGCAGAGTTGGATAGGACTGCTCTGAAGAAACTGCTAAAATCTCAGAGCCATAACAGGCTGCCAAGGAGGAAAGGATCATGGTGGCGATTTGTATTCCAATGTACGAGCGCTTGCTTAGGAAGCGTATATGACCGTGTATAACTGACAGAGATGAGAAAGCAAATTCAACTCCGTATTCGAGATTGAAGAGGAGGTGTTCTTTGAAACGTGCAGCAGCAGAGACCCCAGCGGTGCAGGTTCTCTTGTCAACACGTAACGGACCATGAACATCGATTCATTCGGAAGCTTGTCGACCTGACGTCTGCGATTGAGAAGATGTGGCTTAACATTGAAACTTTTTTTGTTGCCTTGAATCGTTCTATGTAGAACTGGAAAAGGTCTTTAGAGACGAGCGTATGTACTTCTGTGAAGTCATCGCCGGTGATTTTATTAGCGCTAAAAGAACGGCTGAAGGCCTCCAGAAGATCTATCGGCATAGGCAGAAGGAATGGAATGAAGAGAGTGGAAGATTTTCCGAGATTAACATGAAGGCTTCCCCTCCATGGTAATCCGCAGTTTTAAAAACACCTTCTCTTGCGATGGACTTGGAAGCGGGCCGATAGACAGTTCCATAATGAAATACATCGATGAAATAGTCCACTGACATCACAGTTCTTTCAAAATTCTACATGGGATTAAACCAACGTTCCTCTGCGCTAGATTTTGTTTCTAAATGAAGAGTGAAGAAAAAGAGAGCAAAAATCCGGAAACGAAGCCCCAAGACTGCCATCGGTTGAGGTTACTTCGTTATCCATGGACAGAATGATTTATCCATCCTGCCCAAGGTAGATGGTAGACAGGATGACGTGGACGAAAAGATCCAAGTAGATGTCGCAGATGTCATCTCCCTTACCCTTCGAGTACCATTCTTCATCATGTCAACGATGAATAGTGCGGCACTCAGTCCCGATAGTATTGAATGAGAACATCTAGAGAGCCCCCAACAGTTATCGACAAGACCCTTTCTTAGCTTTCGATGTGGCACCATTCGGGAAGTGAAAAGTGTGAACGTGGAGTCCTGCGGGACTGCGTCGGTGTTTAAGAAAGGAGATCGACAAAAACAACTACCGCCCAATCGGCCCTCTGTCTATAACAGAAGTCTCTGTGTAAAATTTCCAAATGAGTCATCTTTAACAGGATTGGGAGAGTACCAGACGAAGAAAGCCATGCGAGAAGCAAGTATCCGGAGAGGGTCCACCACGATCGATCCCATCTACACCATCTCAGGAGTCATCGAAGAATAGCGATGGTACGAGATGCCGTTGTGTATCACATAGTGTGGGTACAGAGGTAATCAAGCCTTGTGCAGCAGAGTGTCCCTACTCAAAGTTGTATAAGGGGCTTGATGAGTTCTACTAAAATATTGCTATCGAGATCTTACCTTTCTACATGGAAGTTATTTTCAACGTGAAGAGAGTGAATGGCATGGCGGTTGGTGCCCAGTCTTTTCATCTCGAGAGCTTTATGCGTCATTTAGAATGAGAGGACATCAGTGTAAGGTTGACGGCTGCTACTTACCTCATCTCCTTGCCTTGCAGACGACATCGTGATTATGAAACCGAGTAACGAGCAGGCAGAACGAATGCTGGCCAAACTTGGCGACGCTTTTTGAAAGATACGAATGTAACGAAAACGTTGATCACCAGGAACGTATAAGTAGATAGTGCTCCTCTTATGCTGAACGGTCAAAGACATGTTTCTAGGCTATGAAGCCAATATGATGAACAATCCATTCCTGCAGTTGAGACGAAGTAAATAAGCGGCGTGAGAATTATTGAAGAACATACAGGGATAGTGAAGAAAACGTGAAACTCGGGCTTTCACCTTTTCGACGCTGCTCTTCTTCGTGCTTTGATATACAAAGCAAAGGCTTTGAAGCAGGATATACATGCATAAAACGTCAATCAGCGTAGCTCAGTGGAAAGAGCACTATTCGATACAGGCAAGGGTAGAAGAGAATTTGTAAGTTCGGGCTTCGTCAAAAACAAGGAGCACCGTTGCTTACTATAGGGAATTGGAGATCAGTTGGGTCGGATACGTTATCTTTCTCTTCATGACCGTTAGAACAATGATGAACAGCCGTCAAATGTGTGAGTAACAATATATCTGAGGAGATTCATGATTCGTCGTTAAAATTCTACATACAGGCGCCATTGAAATGTTTCCGTGATTGTCAGTGTCTCCGCCAGTTCTGAAAGCCTCAGCGGTGGCCCGAATTTTCGTATGTCATAAGTTGATTGAAGATGTCTACAAAATGGAGTATCGAAAAAGTGTGACCGCCTGAGCAACATCGATCTTCATATTTGTGTTCTGTATTTCTTAGTAACTGTGCATGAAATAGTTTTCACAACTTTTTTTGACAGCATGCAACCGCCTACAGAACTGCCGCAAGGAGCTGTCCAGCAGGACGAAAAGACGACTCCAACGTGCAAATATGAGGTGTGTCTGATGAAAAAGAATAAGCTTATGTTATTATTATTGTATTGCTCTCAACGGCAAGGCATGGTTGGCCTCGTGAAAATATATGTGACGTCGAAAAAGTCGTTGCTAGGTACCGTTTTTCGTTCCGAAAACTTCTAGTGAAGGTCGCTCCATTGATCGCACAACTGATCGAGTTTAGATTATATCGTTTTATTACCCTTAGTATTTCCGACAGTTGGGAGCTGGAAGTATTCCTCCAGTGCGAATTGAGAAGGAAAAAAAGAAAGGTTTGGACTATCACCATCATCCAGTCATGTAAGAGGAAACCACATAAAGAAGTCCCCAAAACTTTGACGGACGTGGATTTTCACTTTTTATGTGTATATCTGAGTTTGTATAAGGCTTTGTTGGTCGTATTTATTTCAGTCTTCTTTTTCGTTGCTGCGTTGTGTTGGATAGGTGTCAGAGCAGAAAGTCCATAAATGATCTAAAAGAATTCACGATGATCAAATCCTGATGGGGAACAGCAGCATACTGAATGTTTAGAGTATGAGGTGAATCATCCTACTACACATACAACGCGCTAGGTTTGTCCTTTAGTTTCTTAGTGAGGGTGTTTCAGTGATTGTATTTGACCGGGAATTCGACATCTGTTTCCTTGGACTTAAACCGCTCCATCCTTGTAGAGTGTGAGGACGCGAATCTTATAAGAATTTATTAACAAGCGTAGCGTGATTACATGTCGCAAATACAGAATAACGAATACGCGAGAATAGGTTACACAGGTAGCATAAATGAGCAGTCGAATATGATCCATGGAGTCGTTCGACGGGGCAGCAGCCGGGAGCGGAAGACGTCCTGAGCCAGAGGCCATGGGTGCGAGCCACCGTTCCTCGTCCTGTCGTCTGCCTCGATTGCCAGCGCATCGCGTTGTTCTCCGCGCAGCCTGTAATCAGTGCTTTCATCTAGGAATTCCATCGGCTACCGCCTGCTCCCAGCATCGATCTTACTGGACCCATTACCGTACCCCGCTAGACCCTTACACCTCCCCTTACCATAAACACGTCCGTCCTCGGACGTGAGTAGCGTGGGGGAGCAGACGGTCGGAGGGAAGAGTAAAAAAAAAAGGAGAAGTGTTTATAACAATAGTAAAGATACTCACCATAGAGAAATTGGAGTCTAATCGAAAAGGTCAGGAAGACTGGCTGTGCTGACAATTGTGCGCGCGTTCTCGACCCACTGGATCAAGCGTCCCCAGTTGCGGAGTGTGCGTAGAGTCCGAACGTATCCCAGGATGAATTGCCCGTGACGACATCTCGTCAGTGCGACGTTCATTCGTCTCGGGTCATCCAAGAAGTCTCCTGAGGCCGAAGAGACGTCGGTTCGAGAAGTAAGGACGATGACAATGTCCATTTCACGGCCCTGTACAGAGTCCACCGTGTAGAGGGCTATTCCGTGCTGAGTCGCGTAGTTGAACAGAAGTTGTTGCTGAGCCTTATAAAACGTCACAATGGCGATGGATCGCGGGGAAACATTTAACGCCACTAATTGACGGACGATATCCTGGCAGCATTCCGCCTCATTCTCGTTGCGATGCGAGCCAGACAAGGAGGCCTGTGATCGTCCTGGTACATTAACGAACACTAATGGGAGGTCTGGATTAGGGAGTCGGAGTGTTCGGGTCATGAGACAGCGTTCGCTAGCCCGGGTTCCACTGGTCAGAGTGCCGTTGTAGAAGAGATAGTTGGGCAGGGCGTTCAATGACGGGTGGGCTCTGAATGTGGTGGTGAGTGCAGCGGTCGGGACACGGCTACGTAGAATGACGTCCATCGCTCCTTTGGCACCTAGTTGGGCGGCACGGGATGAACGGGAACACCGCACGTGTGGCTCCAGTTGGTGAGGGTCGCCAATATATATTTGCCGTGCGTAAGGAAACCGTGCTGCAATGGCGACGAAGGCCGGTTCTGGGACTTGAGATGCCTCGTCCACGATTAGTACCGTACAGCCAGTTAATAGTTCGTCGAATAGTCCTCCTTTGGCCGTCGAATTGAGAAGTGACGCCGTCGTCATGCATATAATGGACGGGAACCGTACACGCATCATTACCTTCACTGCTTCTTCCGTGGCGTCAGAATTTTCCCTTTCTGCTAACCGATGCTCCTCTCTATCCTCGTCCGACAGGTGTAGACAAGCGTCGGGATGGAAGAGTAAGGTTTCCAAAAGTCGTCGTCGTTCGATGTAGTGCTGGCATCTTTCCCTTTCCCTTTCCTCCATTCGATCGCCGTAGAGATCAGTAAGGGTTTTTAGAACGGTGTGCAGGTCGACCGGTGTGGCAGGTACTCCATCAACCAGAGCAGAGTCAGCTATAAAGCGGAGAACCGCGAGGTGGCCTGTAATCGTCCAAGCGTAGAATAGATTCGGTAAATCGGGCACAAGCCACGCTTGTCGTGGCCGTCACGATGACGAAGGACTGACGTTCGGCCAGTAAAGCCGCTAGGAAAGCTCCAATCACGGTCTTGCCTGAACCGTAAGCGGCTCGGATCGCGAGGAGCGGGAGACCGGCGAGTCCCATGTTTATAGCTCGGCGTTGGTCGTCGCGAAGGTGGAGGCGGGAGCCGCGAAAGCGCACTGACGATGGAGAATCCGTGGGGTCAGCGTCCTCTATGGCCAAAGTCCGAGGAGGGCATGCTGCTCCGTAAACCCAATCGAGTATGGTGTTGGCTGGACAGCGCATGGAAGAGGACAATCCCTGAACAGTCATTCTTCCGCCAGGGGATCGAAAACTGGGTCTGTGCCAGAAGTAGGTCGATCCAACGTTACACAAATGTCCACAGAAAGTATGCCGTGTAGGACCCTGCCGAACCTGTCAATGGCACGCATGAGTGGTAGATGCGATGCCGGTGTCGCGTGGAGTTCCGCATGGAGTGTCCTCTTCTCGAAGACGTGTTCCGAATGAGCGATTGTCGTGCGGACCACAGTTCAAGAATCAACGACCCACACCTGAGCGGGTGGTCTACGCGGCCATCCGCTGGCCGTTATCATATGTGGTATTCGTACTTGCAAGCGAACCGAATAGGCTTCTAGACTAGGCACAACATCAGTGAGGTGGTGAGTCTGCTTGTCGTCGAAGGTGAAGTTGGTTGCCGATAATGCTGCGCAGGCTACGTAGAACAATTTTGCCATGACGACTAGAGGAACGTGGGTGGTTGACGTAGTTGGTAAAGGACGAAGTGCGGTCGTCGATCCATGTTTCGTCTTCAGGCGAGAGGCGTGAAACCGACAACTGCATGATCCCCTCGGTCGGATGTGCAGGGAGGATAGATCGCACCACATTAACCAAGAATCACTGAGCCTCACGAGATTCTGGAGAATGAGAGAATCGAATGGCTGTGGACGCGTTGGGTCGCGTTTCCGCTCGCAGGAGCTCATCGCGGCAGACTTCGGAAAGGCGTAACTTGCATATTGACGGCAGAATCTGAAGAGCATCGCGCCTTCCCTCGAATGCTGCGCGTATACCGCAAACCTCGCCAGTCCTTCCAGAATGCATAAGCGACAAGACGTACCCGAAGATAGAACGGGGCGCGGAAGGTGGTGCTTCCAACATAAATTCGTGAACTCTGAAGAAGTATGGCGTGCCCGTATCTAGAATGGTAGATCGTGGGAGTCTAGCACGACGGAGCATGGCAGATCGGTCCGGGCTGCGTAGGACCGCGGGCGTAGGACGTAGCGATTGAACCCATACAAAATCTTTCACCGACATCAAAGACCTGTCAAATCCTTTGGTCCGGCTTAGAACGTTGACAGAATCCTGCGTTAACGGAATACACAAAAGCTCGCGGTGATCGGGGCCGGGAATGAAGAAATCTTTAGCTTCGAGAAGTACTCCCTGGCCGTAGTTCCTCGCGACGACTTGGTATAGCACTGGTCGAACTCCATCTCGCATCGGCGGACACGCGCACGATGGAGTGGATCCGGGAGGGGTCTTCGGCAGCGACTGCGTGTCGTCGTTGTCTTCATTATATTGGTAATCCAACAGTTGGTCCAGTAATTGGCAAGCATGCTGTCGAAACGCGATGATATCCGTTAACCGAGTGATCTCCATTATAGGTAGAGGGTTGGCGGGTGATGGTATTCCTTGAAAACGCCGAGGAAAAAGAGAACGTACAAATCGACCTCCAAGGTAGCCGCTGTTGGGAATGTGACGATAAACATGGAGCGGGAGCTGCGTGGTGACGTCGTTCTCAGACAGATGAGGAAAGGAAGGACGTGGCTCTACGTGTCTGCCCCATGGATGGAGGTGAGAGAATTCGTTCTCGTAGCCCTGAGGAGTGTACTCGAGCTGTGGTGGTTGTGCTGGATGTGGCTGAATTCCTACTGGTGGAGCCTGCCTGGGTTGCTCCGTCCTAGGTCGTTTTGAAGGCACCGGCGCCGCACTCGAAGACGCGGGCTGAGAGGTAGACGGAATTTCTGCGCGTCCACTGATACTTAGTTGGCGTAGCTCGGTCGTTGTCCAATCTGGAACGGGAGTTTGAATTGGTGAGAACACACTGCGATCTAAGTCGGGAGACTGCTTACCCGAATATGAAGGACGACGAGAGTCAGTACCGAGGGCAGAAGCCCGTGCGACATCTGGAAAAGTGGCTCTATCAAGAGTGGGAATGAAAACCGTAGAAGTTACTCATACTCACCGCCGTGAGATTGACGGCGCGCCGCCGCGTGCGATGACGAAGGCTGTATGGCAGAAGATTCCTTTGTGTCACGGGAGTCAGAGGATGAGGCACCAGCCTGGGTGGGGAGAGTGATGTTAGGGTTGCCTGGAAGGAAAGAAGTAGCAAGTGGGACGTGGGAGGAACTACATAGATTGCGTAATCCCTACTGAAGTCTGAAGAAGTTGCGCTATGCGACTGCGGACGACTCGACTTCTGTGGCCCTGAATGGCGAATGATTTTGCAAAGTGAGGCCGAGGATGAATAAGTCCTAGTGTTCGGACGAAAAAGTCGTAATGTACTACGGTTAATGGGAGTCGATATATTAGGCAAAAGCCGCGAACAATTGTAGGCCTCCGGGATACGGAAGAGATTGGATGGTTGGGTATCGGGACATAACCAAGCATCCGTAGCGAGCGAAGATTCGAAAAGAACACACACGGCAACCGTGAAAAATAGGTATCGCACATCAGGAAGAAATGATGGTGAGGCTGCGCGAGAAGTAGAAGTTTGATTGAAAGAGGAGTTAGAAAGCTCATCGTTACGACGTAAAAGCGCTGTGATGCGGGCCCGCGATTGTTCCAGCTGGGTTTGTGAATCACGTAGTGCAGAAGTTAGCTGTTCGATCTCCGCGTCATTTTTCTGAGCATTAAGTGATCCTGAGGGTAAGCCCCTTTCAAGAGGGCCACATGGGAGCACCTGGGGCCGCGCACCTCGCCCACCGTATGCCTGCCGATTTGGACGTGAGAATGTCGGATTGCTCGTCTGACGATTCTGCCCTAAGGGAAATGCTGGAAACCGCGGAGAGGGGCATTCCCGGGAAAAATGGCCTTCTCCCCCACAATTGTGACACTGCAGTGTGGGTCTAGCAGGCCGTGTTTGTGCGCGTCCTGGAGTCCTTGCTGCCGAGCGTCGGGGTTGCTGCTGATATGCCGTCCTCGACGGAGGTGACCGGAAACGTACTCGTGGCGGCGGTGAACGATTACGTCCCTGGACTATATGTTGATCCACCGGTGTACCGGCCGCTACCCGGACTGAAGGGGATCCCGAGGAGCCGGGATTGATCAAGCGCTCCGCTGAGGCCTCGGCCAGAAGTTGTTCCACCATTTGAGCCTTAGCGACCGCTTGTTCGAAAGAGGTGGGGTTATCCAATTTAACGAAGTAGCGGATGTCCCCCCGGAGCCGGGCAACAAATTCTTCGAGAACCCTCTCCTTCTGAGAGGCCATATCCTGGCCGGAGGTTGCGGCGCGGACCAGATGGAGGACACGGTTTGCGAAAGCCGTACATGACTCGCCGGGTTCTTGCCTGCATACTGAGAGTTTCTGGCGCGCCACATACCTTTGTTGTGGACTCTCGAAGAACGACGTGAGGTGTGCAACAATGGTTGCATAATCCTTGCGGTCGTCTTCGCTGAGTTCCTCCAACTTTCCCTGGCCACTCCATCCAGATGACCGATTAAAAAGTTGGCCTGCTGTTCATTTGTAAGCGGTACTGGTCGCATGCGCATAACGTCCTCGAGTCGACGGATCCATACCGAGAACTGAGCTTCCGTGTCGGCAGACCCCGAAAACGGTGTTACCTTCGATACCCCGACATCCTGCTGAAGCATAGCGATCGTGGGTAGAGAGTCCAACCGCTTCCCCACCGCAGCGAAGGACTCGTTCAGTTTATCCGTAAGAACCGAATTTCCCTCGTTAATCTTTTGCGAAAGCAACGCTGTGGTGGCCATGGTGTCGGCCCACACTTGCGCAATAGCTGAGGAAGTCGCGTCCCTTAAGGCCTTAGCATCGCGGGTTTGGAGCGGAGCACAGTCATCTAAGGAGTCCATGAAGGACAGATCAAAACCGAAGAACTCGCCTTCTCTTTCCATCTTAGAGTCTGGTACTGGGGCAATAGCCGAGGATGCAGCTGAAGCCTTACCTGCGCTACGGGTGATTGGCATGCCTGCACACAATTGGCGTCTGAGTGGAAGAAATGTTCAGTCCCCCATTTTATATTAGTAGGCTATGAGATGGGTGATGAACTTTTCCGATATCTATGGGAAGAAGCGCGGAGCGGCAGATGTTTATGCAACATGCTGGGAACATACCGTTCAACGAAAACAACCAGCGAGCTCCGTCAAGATGCGCAATGAGATAACGGAGCCGCCGTGGAATGCGATGGGAAACTGTAAGAATCAGACCAGGCATGGGAAAGTGAAGATGCGAAAGCATGAAAACATCGAATCGAAGAGAAGAAAGAGAAAGGAGACAAAAGGAAACCCAAACGGTTACGACAGAGAGCTCCGCACTCAACCTGAGTTGGCATACCTCGCAACTCAAAGAAACAAAAATAACTTGCAGTTTCGAAAACACCAATGACATATTCTTGAAGGAGAGAGCGATCTAGCCCATGATGGTGAGTATCATGCCAGCCGAATTCAGGTAATATGAAAATACAAGCAAAAGGAGCAAAGGAAAAAAAGGTAAATTTAACGACGAGTTGCTTGGAGCTACAGGCCCTCTGGCCTCTTGCCGGCGACACCTCTTGACAAAAAACCACCTTTGTCGACACAAAGACCGATTTCAACTCTTCGAGCGTTGAACGCTAACTCATACTTGGTTTCACACAAACAAACTTGACTTATTACACCGCCATCTTCATCGAATTTTAGCCTCGAGGTGATCAAAAAAAGAAAGAGAGATAGGATAGAGGAAGGGGAGAGAGAAATGCGCGCTTATCAAGAGAAATAAGGAATATTCTCACAGGAGAAAAGTAACTCGCGAGTTCAAAGAAGAAGAAGAAAAAAAACAAAGTTTTGAAAAAAACTCACCATGCTCGCAGGAGTGGAACCACTCGCTGCTACCAGTGTGAGGACGCGAATCTTATAAGAATTTATTAACAAGCGTAGCGTGATTACATGTCGCAAATACAGAATAACGAATACGCGAGAATAGGTTACACAGGTAGCATAAATGAGCAGTCGAATATGATCCATGGAGTCGTTCGACGGGGCAGCAGCCGGGAGCGGAAGACGTCCTGAGCCAGAGGCCATGGGTGCGAGCCACCGTTCCTCGTCCTGTCGTCTGCCTCGATTGCCAGCGCATCGCGTTGTTCTCCGCGCAGCCTGTAATCAGTGCTTTCATCTAGGAATTCCATCGGCTACCGCCTGCTCCCAGCATCGATCTTACTGGACCCATTACCGTACCCCGCTAGACCCTTACAGTAGAGATAAAGAGCACGGTACCTAGAAAGCACAAGGACGGGCCCAAATACCATTTGAGGCTCCAGTTCTGCCCATAGCTAGCCAAATATTTGAGTCTCTACCACGTACTGCGACGATATAATACCGATTAGGAAGAGAACCAGGTCAAAACAAGTACTCAACTTCACGAAAACTTGCTCCACTTTATTGATAAAGTCATCATTACAAGAATTCAGGTGTTTTTCATACGACTGAACATTCAGGTAAATTCAGATTGTAACAAAAAAGAGTGTGCTATATTGTTTCAGGTGCTCGACAAAGGCCAGAATGGTGCTCCAATAAAATTTGCTACAATAGGCGATACTGTGTACCATAAGTGAGTATTCAGCTGATCTCCTTTCCTTCATTTCATTTCATTTCATTGACGTAGACAATAAGTCCATGTGAGTAACAATCCACAACAAATAGAGCATCCATTTGCACGAACTCCCGTAGGCGCTACAATGGGAATAACTATCACAAGAAGGACAACTGTGTAATCCGTTGATTTTACTGCGAGAATTAATGGACACCCCTGTAATCCATACACTGGACCTTATGCCACAAAATTTTACATTATTTGAAGATTCGAAGCAACATGCTGACTTCTACTAATATAAGGTTTCCTAACAACTCGTGATTTGAGCGACTCAATACTATTTCAATTAACGATCGAGTTGACAGCGTCATTGCATCGCGAGCAATGATAAGCAGCTATCACATCGCAAAGTCTGTAATCTTCAGAAATGACTATGTAAATTGAACCACTAGAGTGAATTTTGCGTAAGCGTTCCCTCTTCACAGGGTCTTCTACGCTTTACTTCTCTCACCGTACACGTGCGGCAAATGTATAACATCGAATCGCTAGTGCAGTTAACAAAAAAGTGGTTTGAAAGTTTTCTCCACCATATGCCACATATACAAACAAGACCTTTTTTGTGCAATAAGGTAATTGATATTGGTGACTATCGTCCAGTTTACCTGCTCTTTGTTATCCATAATCTTTCCACACTAGCCATTCTTGACAGAATCAACAATCAACAAAGTAGTGATTAAGGACAGCTATGCGAGCAAGCAGCGTTTTGGAGAGGGTCCCAGTACAGTCGATCCACACTGTTACAAGACTCACTGAAGTATTGCGAGAGTACAAGATACCGTTATTTCTTGCGTTCATCGATTTGAAAAACGTCTCTGATACCGTCGAGACAGAAACGGTAATTGACGGCTTTACCAACCACTGCGCTTCTACTCAATGTACAAGGATGCTTTGTGAACTCACCAACAAACTCACGACTAGGCCTCCGCCATTCCACAGAGAAGTCGTTGTTACGTGAAGAGAGTAATACCGTTAAGCCCAAAGTGTGCCGATCTCGAAAACAACGTGAGGCATTTCTACTTACGTCATCTCTGCTCTACAGAGGTCATAACGAACTTATAATATCAAACAGTGAGCAGGCGGAACAAATGCTGACCTAGTTTAACAGAGCTTGTGAAGTTGAGAAGTCAACATGATGAACGACCCAGTTTGGGAGATGACCCGGGGAAAACTGGGAATATTGAGAAAGTAGGGAAGAAGTCAAAACCTCTGGCTGGCTCCATGCTGGCTCGGCTCCACGCTCCCCTTTTCCGCACTACATTGACCCTCAAAGACTTGGACTCGACGAAAGCAGAATTATCATGAACTCAACACGCAGTGGAAAGGACAACGCTTGGGATTTACGTGCACACGCAAGTGCAGAAGTGAATTCGGAGTTCCGAGTTCAGCCAAAAATGAGGATCAGAAACATAATTGCTCACGCAAGAGAGTCGAGCTCATATGGACCGGGCACGCTATGCGATATTGTGATGACCGTTGGACCACGGCGGTAGTTGAGTGGATCCCTTTGCACGTCAAACCAACGCGAGTCCAGCCGCCAGCGCAACGGCCACACCTCTCCACAAATGCTCGGAGCGAAAAGAATGCTATGAATAGTGCCCCTCGAGCGAGGAACCTTGCTCGCGACCTCGATGAGTGGAGACGATACTGGCTAGAGGAATGGGTTATCGAAGAATAACAACATGAAGCCCTTTCCAAAATTTTGAATATATGCCGTTCTGATTCACAGACAGCCGAAGGCAATCGTTGGCATTTTTGCTAATTGTAGCCAGCCCTCCACGTTAATGCCTACAATTGAAATCTCATTCGAGTACTCCTTCCATTCTACTTTCGTCGCCGTAATCACTGTGCATCCTTCATTTCACCACTTTACCTCGTACATTTTGATTGCTCGAGGAAGGCAATCGCTCGATGTAATTCAGCGTTCAACACCCGAACATCCCGACGCTTATTATCATTTCAGTTTGGGAGAGGGAATTAAGATACAAGTTAGATTGTTCGCACCTTCACTCACTCGCTTGAGTGGTTGGCTGCTGACCTTTCTGCCGTTTTCGTATAAACCTATATCGATTAATCCTACTATATATAACGCGCTAAGTGTGTCTGTTGATTTGTGTGTGTATGTGTGTATGTGTGTATGTGTGTGTTTGACCCGAAATTCATACCTCCGGTTCCCGTGGACCTAAAGGGCCCAAATTTGGTAGGGGTACAGGCGGCAGGATAAGAACACTAATGGTGGGTGGCGGTGTCGGACTCCTCCTTCAGGGGGCGGGCTTCGTGCGAAGTAAAGTTTCAGCGGAAAGTCATGAGTTCTTTCCCCATGTACCTAAAGCACTCAAACTTGGTAGGAGTACAGGCGGCAGGATAGGAACACTTATGGTGGGTGGCGGTGCCGGACTCCTCCTACAGGAGGCGGGGTTTGTGTGGAAAATCATACCTCCGGTCCCCTTGGATCTAGATCGTCCAAATTTGGTAAGAGCACACCAGATAGGATGGGAACATTTATGGTGAGTGGCAGAACCGGACTCCGCCCACAACGGGCGGGGTTAATGTGAATAACTTAAATTATGACCTAGAGCCTTCAAATTTGGTAGGAGTGCAAGCGACAGGATAGCAACCCTTATGGTGGGTCGCAAACCGGACTCCACCCACACGGGGTGGGGTTTGTGCGAAAAATTTAAACTTGGACCGAGAGCGCTCATATTCGATAGAAATACAGGCGGCAGGATGGGAGCACCTATGTCGGGCGGCAGGACTTAACTCCACTCACAGAAGGCGAGGCATGAGCAAAAAAGTGTTAATGTAGACTTGAAGCGAAAGAAACCAAGGTTGAATAAGTCGCAAATAAATCGAGTTACTCAAACACACAGAACCTATGGAGGTCTGTTCATGGCGGACGGAGCACGAATAGTGTTGGGTGTTTGTGTTTGGAAGGCTTCAAATTTGAAAAAATTGCTCATTTTAACACGAAAAGGAGGGGAGCCCGGCGTCATTCGGGCGAGCTAACTGGTTGAGTTATAAACCTCATTATTATCATCATATGCTGTGCAGATACATACACATTAAAGTATTTATATGTCCGTAGATTTAAACCTGGGTGTGCTTTGAATTTGCGATAAGAGTGACTTCCCGGAAACTCAGAAGCCCCTGGAAACGAAGGATCTTGCTCCGCTCTGGGGTGGCCTAGTTTTGCAAGAGCATGTCATACAGCACAGAGAGGTTCTTGAGAACTTTGTGTCTTAATGTTAACAGAGGAACTTAGGTGAAAATGTCGGTGTTGTTGTTTAGTAAAAGGAAAGCAATTTCAAAATCGAACACTACTTTTTAAAGCAATATTTGGAAGTGAGTTATTAGAAAAATAGTTTAATTTTCAGATGGACGTGCGACTCAACAGACAAGGCGAATTTCTGCATGACTGTCCATTCCTGCATTGCGGACGATGGACAGGGAATGGGACAACAGCTGGTAGATGAGAGAGGGTAATGTTTTCTTTATGGTGCTGAGAATCTTTATTATCATGGTGGGTTCACAAATGGCTGATACCGCTATGCCGAGACGTTGCCCCTTATAATCATAAACTGTTGGTGAAGAACAAAAACACAATTTCGCATTTCATACCTTTCAATCGCTTCGCTTAACTGTAGCGGAAACAAAGCGATTTGCATCATGATTCGCAGGTATTTGCAAATCTCTCTGTTCTGACGGGGCGCACTTCCGAAGATCACGTTTCTCTCTCATATGTCTCTTCTACCGATGATTTAATCATTACCTTGTGCAAACAGTGTCTGCCGGGAAATTTGCACTGGTTCAAATTTCTCTTGAGATTCCTGGAGGCTTCCATGGATTTCTATGTAAGTACGAGTGTAAGCATATCAAATTCGGTTACTCCTTCCATGCTTACAGGACCATACAATGAAGAAGGTTATGTAGTGGCAATGGGCGCTCTACCACACACGCATGGCCACGTGCTCGAATCCCAACTCGTTTTCGCCATTACAACTGAGCCTTTCATCTCTCCATCATCTGGGATACCATCGTTGGGATAAAAACACTGAGTTGTACATCGGCCGCCACCGCAGGTCGTTGTATAGGCAATATACGAATTCATTATGTCACTAAGATTCTTAATAGAAATGAATACGGGAGCGTACCCTTCAGACGACGCAAAAAGTGATCAACACTCAAAGAGCCTATCTTGTATCCTTGACGATGGCCGAGCTGTCTACCCGCATCCAACAAGTACTTCTCTACGAGTTGAAATCCAGCTGCTCCCTGCTAAAACCCGCTGGAACTTGCCTCGAGCATTTGGCCCTGAAGTCTATGCACGCCTCATTCCAACACTTCACAACCTGATGCAAAAAAGTCTCACCATCAGATAAACGCCGATCTGGTCAACTGATTGCGATATGAATTTTTATGATATGTTATACGCATACAAAGGACTAACAAGGGAAGGATACTTGATCGCAGTGGCCATTCAAAATAAGATGTATACCGTCGCAGGCGGTTTCGAACGCTGATCTCAAATCTGTGTTTCAAATCTGCTAAACGATTCTGGGAACAAAGTTACGGGACCAGTCCCTCTCTGTGTTATATCACTGCGATGAACGGATTACCAAGCCGAGCGAACCGCCTACCTGTGCAATGGAGGCCTAGCGGGTAGTGTGTTGGCTTGATAGGTATGACATCAGGGTTCGGTTCTTTGATGCGTGCGCTCGTTTTGCCTTTCGATAAAATGTTTCATAAACGCTTGCAAAACGTTTCTAGGCTAAATGTCGGACATCTAAGGAGCGAACTCACATTTTATGATTACGGGGAAGAGTAAAGCTATAATTTTCTACTTCATCTGACCGAATATACACGCCTCTCTACCTCGAACAGTCAAGATGGTGTTTCGAAACCTTCGGCGGCTCCATGCACTTACGGTAGACGGCGGTCGAATGACTCATCCGACCACAGCCCTCTTTGGAAGGGATACGGTCCATACATTCTGTCTACTGATACTGTCCGCGCTTTCGAAGCGGTGGTACAGGTTGACTGGCATTGTTGAAGAAATACTGAAGAACAAAAGTATGTCACTTCGTGTGCACGTATGATTATCCATCAATTCATGAGGTGAACGCCCTTTCAAGAAGCCCTTCCATGAGGTAAGCGTGGTGGTGCGGTGGAAAATGATACCGCGGCTGCACTCAAAACCCTGAATTCGCCTACGACTTGCTTTGAATTGTCCCCTATGGGTGCTCATTGTTGATTTAAAGCGTCATCCAGTTCGTGCAATAAGATCTCTACATTAATTTCATCTTTCCAACTTATCCGCTAATCTCTATAGATAGACAGATCCGTCCGCTTGTTTGCACTTGATAGTGACCACCAAATAGGACTTCACACTTTGTCGAAGATAGACTCTTCTACCAGCGCCTTAAAAGTAGAGCTCATGGGTCGGATCACGAAATTGAAGGCTACCTTTTACTTCGGAACCTCATTTTCTCATAAACGCACGGGTTTTCTTTCGAGAAGTTAGGGATCCATCGTCGCTCTCATCATCAGGCGACCGTAGAGGATCTGGAAGATATTTCGCCGGCAACATGCTGAAGAGCGTTTGATACGACGAATCACTTGGACCCATTCTCCTTGAGGCCTCTGAAGCCAATTTTGAGCGATTGTTCAGAATTCCTCTTTTGTTCGAGTAAAACTCCAACCTTATTGGGCCGGTGGGGGGCAAAAAAAAGTTTCTGTAATATCTTTCCAGTTCTCTTGAAATGTTAGATAGCTTCCTAGATGTCTGACATTGAGCCCAAAAAACGTTTTGCGAGCATTTATGACATATTTTATCGAAAAACAAAACGACGCATCAAGGAACCGAACCCTGATGGCATACCTATCAATCCAACACGCTATCCGCTACGCCACCATTGCACAGGTAAGCGGTTTGCTCGGCTCGGTGATCCGTCGTTCGTCGCAGTGGTATAACACAGAGAGGGACTGGTCCCGTAACTTTGTTCCCAGAATCGTTTAGCAGATTTGAAACACAGATTTGAGATCAGCGTTCGAAACCACCTACGACGGTATACATCTTCTCTTGAATGGCCACTGCGACCAAGTATCCTTCCCTTGTGAGCTCTTTTATAGTACTTCTATGAGAGCTTCCGGAAAATTCCAGAATCAGGACTATCGTGAAATTTCCGGCAGACACTTTTCGCACAAGATAATATAATATTTGAACTGTTTGACCAAGAATTATCGCACGCTTACAGGTGCTCTCTCGACAGCTTCCTCTTAAAGGATTTGAACTACGATGATGGCCTGACAGCAGGGCAGGAAGCACAAGTGTTCAAGTTTGCCGACAAGCCAACTATATTCTTTTCATGTACAATCCGATTGGAACTCAAGGAAGATTCGAATGACGAATGCATTGTCAGAACTTCACTGAATCAGAAGCTATTTCATTAACTTTTTGAGAAAATATTCTTGGCCTTGGTGTATACGTTTAGGTGATTTATTGGAATCTATAGATTTATTCAGCATCCGTCAGAATACTGCACAGATCCAAGACAAGAATCTTTACCGTTCCGTACACAAAATCGTGTGTCAACTGAAATCTCGAAGGACTTCCCGAGACCACCGGCAAATGTATCTGACGAGGAGGTAAGCCTCATACTGGCATAGTTCGACTTCCGAGCAATTTTCTGATTTGAGCTCTTGCTGATAATCCATTTCCATTTTCATCGATGTCAGGTGAAAAATTATTCACGCAACTTTCCAGACCTATCTTTGAACGGGAACCCTGCTGCGCTAGCTGGCAATGTAGGAGCAGTGAGCCAGTTCGGCTGGAACGGGGATGGGGCTTACTTGTGGGTGAGTTCGGTAGGTCGTCTAGGCGATGGAGTCAAGTGGCAAATCACATTGTTATCTTTGAAGGGGTACCCACAGATTGTTGGCGAACTCAGCTCACTTCATGGAGCTCACTGTTATTGACTGGATTCCCTGCGCTATATCATCAAGCTCGCTTAAGAGATTCACTGGCAAGTGCACTTTATTCAGTATTTCCCTGAAGCAGTCAATGTGATGAACTCCTAAAGGCAATAGGTCAAACTATTCAGTGTTAGGAAGCCTTTCATGATAAGCTCAAGGGAATATTATAAAAAGCGAATTTATCCGATATTATAATTGTGTAGGCGCAAGCGCTGATTCCAAGTTGCGGATAGGCCGATCAGCCATGCTGGAACAGGTAGACCATCGCCTGAGGTGTTTGAACCATCTGTCAGTCTGAGCCTCCATAGAATTATTCGCAGGTTCAAGATTGATAAGTTCTTGTTGGCGTGGATGACCATTCTGTTCACATTTGTACCGTTTACTTGGACCACCACCATCCGATTATGGAATAGGGTGGGCTATTTGCCTTGCCCGGAGAAGGCGCGATTGATGCTCCCAGCTTTGCTGTCCTACTACATGCTCCATTACAAAGTATAGAGCTCTGACAGCTTCAAAATCGGTTTGGGTAAAAACAGAGATTCATAAGCCTCTTCCATTCAAACATTTCATTGCGCCTGGTTAGTGTTAAGGCATCCTGCCGTCGCTTAGCCTCCACCTCAGCTTCCTGTATTTTGGAGTTGAACGGCTCCGGGATGTTCCTGCATTGGTGTATACTGTAACCGTACGTACAAGTCAATGATCTGACAGCCTTGCTGAAAAAATTTACGCAATGGTGCACTTGTTCCCGTACTTTCGGGATTTCATCTTGACATTCGACTCCTATCTAGTCGATTTTTCTAAGTGTACCTAAGGATACCTATTGGTGTCACAATTTTAGAATAAGGAATACAGGCACTTCATGAGAAGCACTTCGCTGGATATTTATTTAACTGGTAAGAGTAATGGTAATGGTGAAGTTTTTTTGTTATGATTCAATGCAATCCAGCAAGCTTGGGAGACGGCTTCAGTAGTGACGTTATGTATCCTCTATTGACAATAAAAAATTCAAGTTTTAAGCATCATCAAAACGAACAGTTTATTCGCTCCCGGACTAGTTTGTGGTATAAATAGACACATATGTTTAGGAAGGAGAAGAAGGCATAATCGACAATGTGGATGAATTGGTGGAGCAAAGCACTGCTGAAGAATATTTGTGAGATTATTTTAGACTGAAAGAGAAGCCTCAGTATTCCTTCACGCATTAGTTGTAATTATTCATAAAGCCCAATCTAGGCCGTCCCGGAAGATACGGCAGTCAAAGCGGCATGTCGCTGATGTTGATGTGAGCACACAATCCGTTGATATACTGGATTTCCCTGAGTATGGTAAGAGATGATTTCCTATTTTTCTTCAAAGGACGTTACCATGAATACACTGCAAAATACTAAATACTTCCTTGTTTGAAAGCATAGAAACACTAGTTCGGAATTCCTTATCACCAGAACTTCCTTTCTACTCTCACGGATTTTTTTGCAGTGGGAAATTCCTGCATCAAGGTGCAAGAAAATTAGTCAAAGAAATCTGTGACAATTAATAGTCAACGTTAGGGATATTTCTGTAGTTTGTTCAAATATGGAGTAATTTTCAGGGCAGATGGTTCGCTGTTCTGGTAAATTATCGCCACTTTTTCTATCTAAAATCTTCTGCCGTCACCTTGGTCTCAGAGAGGTCTTCTTGATCAGGTCCCTCCACCTCTTCTCTAGAGCTCAGTGTGGTACCTTTCCTTCCAAGTCGAACTTCATTGCCTTTCTCATGGCGTGATCCTACACATTGCTTTCGCAGCACGTGCCCGTACCAACGCAGACATGGCCCTCTCTTCTTCAGCTGGACAAGGCCGCTTGCAAACAGCCCTGGTGTTCTCACGTGTCCTTACCGTTCGAGTTGAATCTAGCAGCAGGCCCAATTGAGCATCTTCGTAACGGAGTAAAGCTGCCTTTCATGATTTTTATTCATGGATCAGCACTTTCTACCATTTCTGCAACTTGCCCGGAGTCCTGTCCTGTCTTCTCTTCTCGTCTTTTACCAGCGCTTTGGGTGCTTTTTCTTATTCTGAACTCGCTGAACTTCATCGTTCCTAAACCATGCTGCTTTGTTGCCTCTAGGTCCACTTTGAGTATCTCTTCAGCGCTTTCCTTACACGCTGTAGGATGACCTCAAGCGTTGCTCCAAGTTTGCTGTATCGATCCTTTAAGATGTGGGAGGTCAGCTTCCAAGATCATCCATATGAGCTTCGCCTTTTGCTAACGGTGCAGCTTCCTCTACAGAGTTCTCGCTCCGTTCTCACCTTACACTTCTAATCTTGGGGGGCTCGATGGGTATTTCAGGAAAAAGAGGAGTGTTCTGCGAAACCGCTTTTCCTTCGTGTGGCAGTATCTTGATATCCAATACTATTAGGTTGTCGGAAAAGTATTTGCGCATTTTGGTTTCCATGTTGTGAAATCTTTGGGGATCGCTCTAGAGCCTTCACTGCGGACTATGTGTAAGTGCTGGTCAATGCGCTCTCCACACCATATCTGCCGTAGCATTTCGCAACGGTTATGGCTGCAAGAATCGCTCTCGACTCAAAGCTAGTCAGACTATCTTTTCTTCATAAGTTCAGAAAAAAACTTTACTCCAAATTGAGCGACAGGGGGAATATGCGATGCGATAGGACCATTCATTGTCTCTACTAGCACATCAAGAAGTTGGTACAAGAAGTTCAAAAATGGCCACTTTCACTGGACCGAAGAACCACGATTTAGGAGACCAGCTGAGCTCAATGATGATGACTATCTCCTGAAGCTGGTTGAAGAAGATTCTAGGTTTAGTACCCATCAGCTGAAACAAGAGCTCATAGCCATCACGACACAGCAGCTGTCCATTTGCATCGCCTTGGGAAGACATGGAGATTCGAAGATATGGATAGGTTTTGATCTGGGTGGTCACGACCTCCAAATGAAGAGGGATTCATGCCTAAACTTGATGACTTTCCAACGCACTTTCGCATGGCTGGAAGACTTAATCACTGGCGACGAGAAGTGTGTTCCCTACCTAAACCACACGAGGAAGCGCTAGTGGCTTAGATGCGTAGAGCATGGAATCCCGACCTCCAATCTCGAATTCCTACCTCAGAAGGCAATGCCAAGCGTTTGTAGCCATTTAACAGGATCATTCACTGGGACTTTCCACCACCGAACTCCGCTGTCAGCACAGAAACCCAGTGTGCTTTGTGGACCGGATTGCTGCAGCTCTGAGGGAGAAACTCGGGAAAGTCTATTTCTCCACGACAGTGCTCGCTCACACTTTTCGAAGGAGACCCAGAAGAAGCTTCAAAGCCTGAGATGGCATGTCATGGCCCACCCACCGTATTCACCAGACCTCTCTCCAACGGATTATCATCTGCTCCTGTCGCTGTCGGACCATCCGAAAAATAAGAATTTCGATTATGTGAATCAACTCGAGACGTACATTGACGAGTTTTCCTCCTCGAAACCTCAGGAATTCTACGCAAGCAGGAGCCACAAGTTGCCTGATGAATGGCAATACCTTGTCGATAATGATGGTGCATATATTTGTTAATTACTTGTTATTGTGAAGGAAAAAAATAAATTCAAAAAAAATTGCAAAAGGCGCAAATACTTTTCCGACAACCTAATATTTGAGGGACGGTCTTCTTACGAGCACTTGGTCTATTTCTAATTGTCCTCAAAGAGCTCTCTTTATCGTTTCTTATCGTTATGCTAGTCAAGTATGAATGACTCTATGGCCTATAGAAGTCCGCAAGCACATATTCAGCATTCGTAATATTGACTAAGAGCTATCGCTTCTTGGCCTTTTGGCTAAGTTAGTTTCTGTTTGTATCGGTTTAACCTTTGATAGAGATTCGAATGAATCTCGTTGAGGTTATTCGATTTTTTCGGAGCTTGCCCGTATTGCAGAACAAGCAGGATCCTTTGCGGTGACATTAGGAGCAATTGGTAGTGATATATTTGCTAACTTCAAAGTCTTGGAACGAAATTTTTCACTTTCGTATAGAACTCTGTGCATACCTAAGCCATTCAGGGTTTCAATTGGAAAGAGGCAATATAGGCGCATTCCCTAGTTCTTCCAATTTACAGGTTGGCCATTTACTTATATATAGAGGAAAGGGCGAGCCATTGGCGACGAATTTGCCCATTACGTCTTACAGGTGTGTGTATCACGGATCTCATTAGGCTTCATACTGAGCATATTCGGACTCCTCGTTGCGATAAGCATTCTTCTCTACATTCGATTATCACCAAGAATGCGGAGAATAAGGAACACTGTAATTCGAGGTAATTTTGCGCTATGGCTCCGAGTTTGAAGTTCCCTGGATTTTATAATAGCTTCGCTTCAGGGTCAGAACAAAAACAACGTTCTCCCGTTTCTCCTACGGTACACTGGCAACCTGCCAGCCACACAAAATACGGATCGGAATAGGAGAATGCTCTCAGCTCCGTCGAGGTCCAACAATGGCAGGCAACAGAAATGGCTTTTGAGGCGTGCTTCTTTTTGAGGAGAAAAAATTCTTGAACTTATACCTACATATTGCCGATATGTTTGTTGTTAAGCCAGGCCTGGAGCCAGCTAGCCAGGCACATTTGTATGCTCACTACCCTACAACGCTAAATATCTGATTGCCTCATTTTTTGCTGCCCTCTGTTCATATACTATAGTAGATAAGAGCCACCTATAGAATAGGAAATAGTTCGATTAGTTGGCCTATCATTATATCATCTTAAATTGGATCAGGGATAGGAGAAAAAAGAGGCCCTTTAGAATATAGCTAAACGAAGCCTTAGTGCGAAGGATATACGTTCGTTCTTTGATTATGAGATTTATTGATAACTATGTTGTCAGCTACTTACCTCCCAATTATTAATGGCTGAAATATTGTTTATCTAGGCCTCGAACATATTGTAAAGCTTTTTCGCTTCCCTACCTCCATCTATTGTAGCATATAAAGTTTGTAAAGAAAGTTGCTATAATCGTGCCCTTCAATTCAAGGCCTTCCCGTAGGATATGCCAGCAGATACTTTCCAAATAGACACTTCTCGACACGTACAATGAAGTCAACAGTGATGTAATAGGCTCAAGATTTCATATGTTGAGTTGAAAGTTACGAGTCCTCTTGTCGTGCTTTTTGCGCTTGCAAACAGATAGCAGCGTAGCGTCCATCAACAACTGCTCATAGGTGAAGACGGTGTCAGTCTCAAATTGTGATTCTGAGGGAATCTCTAACCAAAAGGTAATATATCTATAGGGTGGTTCGTTTCGCCCCTCACTTAGACGAACTACTTTGTTCCTACTGTCCCTCGGGGCTCATCAGTAAGTGAGGAAAAGTAGGAACCAAGGAGTATGTCAGGAATCAACGTGGTAAATAAATATCTACCACTATGCTTAAGAGTAATGGTTAAAGAGGTAGAATGGTACAGTAAAGGAACAAAAAAATGGTAAAGTAAAAAAACAGGAATTGAAAGAAAGTGGTATGAAAGAGGTAGCCTAGAAGAGTCCTAAGTTTGTATACTAATAGGGTATTCATTTGAGAAGAAGAAAGGTTGTGTATATGGAGTCGGTCCTATAATCACTGGAGCGTGCTAACTGCCAAGGAGGTAAAACACTAACCACATGCAAGGTGATTATTTAAGGAAGGAAAAAGAAGAAGAGAAAGTAGCTGACTTAACAAAGCCTGTTTTAATTTTAACTAACCAGGGAGGGGTAGTCTACTTATCTTGGAACTTTGAATTCAGACACAGATTAATCGATGAAGTTTTGAATGCTGTTTACGAAAATAGAAATTAAAACCGCAAAATGATCCTCCTTAAAAAGTTATGGGGGCCCGAATTTTGCTCGACGGTAGTATCAATTGTCTAAAGGAATGTCAGAAAACGTTTAGAGAGCCTTTGATAAAATGAAAAGACACTTTGGAAAAGTGCGGACAATGGCGAGGAGGGACCCCTCATTTCACGCCCACGAAGCGAGACCACTACCGCTAGGTCACGTGGGCGTTTGATATGGAAGCGACGAGTTCGCATATCCAATTGATACTACTGTCAAGCAAAATTCGTTCCCCCATAACTTTTTAAGGAGAACCATTTTGCAGTTTTAATTTCCATTTTCTTAGACAGCATTCAGAACTCTATCGATTCATCTTGGTCTGAATTCAAAGTTCCAAGATAAGTAGACTACCCTTCCCTGGTAAGCACCTTATTATCTTGATGAAAATAAGTCATTAACTAGTTTTTTCAATTTTAGTAAATTTTGTGTCCAAGCCGTATTTATAGCTGATAAATTTATTTCTATAGATGCATTTACAATATTGGCAATTACTAACGTTTCTTTATATTCTTTTTGAACCAACTGTTCTGTCATTTCTCTGACTTTAATGATAAAATTATGCATTAGAGTACGGGTATTAGCTATCCTAAGAGTCTCTGTATATATAACTGACGCTTTGTTCTGGTGTCTCCAAATATGCAATAGCTATTATTTAACAAATAATCTACCAGATGTAAAAGATCTTGTATAGAATAAAGCCTATAATTACTATTTATATTATCACCTGCTGTGTAATAAACCTTATAACCATTGGTAGCTGTCTTGGTTTTATTAGCATTATTGAAACATAAATTTAATAATTCTTTGATGTTACTGAATATAAGGTTGCGGTGTAGGTTAGTAAACATGTCTACAAAGTCTGCTGTGTATATTTTTAAGTCATTACCTTTTATATTACTCAACTCTTGACTAATATTTTACATATGATACCGTAATTGTTACCAGCTTTGTCCAAAGGACAAAAATCAGCATATTTTGATATTTCTTGATAAGTTCTCTGGGTAATTTTTCTTTTGTTCCAATAATGTTATTTTTGAACATGAGTGGCTTAATTTTTGTATAATAACAAACTTTAAAATATTGTTAAGTTTTCTTTTCTCTTATCTCTTATATTTCTTTACATAAAATACTATGACTTCATTAGTGGTCTGTTCGTATAGCTTCTTTAACCCATTGGCGACCACGCCTTTTTAGCGTGTCTGGCGTGTGGGACCGAGCGCGCGTTTCGCGGGCTGTGTGGCCGCGGGCCACACGGTCCTAGGAACAAGTAAATTTTTTCGCAAACATTTCCAGGCGACAAAAAAGTTTTTTTAAATGTGGCATGTAAAGGTCATAAGACATACATACTATTTAGAGCTACTTTATGGCATCTAATGTTGATTGTTCAAAGGGAGTGACAATTTTTACCAAATCATTTCCAATTGCGACTCTGTCTAGACACGAGGAAACAGACAAGATGAGAATAACATGTTTCGATTCATCGAATACCTCAGCTAAGTCCCTTTACATCTTTTTTACATAAGTTTGGTCACCTTTGATTTTGCTCCTTTGCCAATGCCCTCAGAAGTAACTTTGTTTTCTGTTATTACCAAAGAAGTAGAAGTAAACGTTTCACGGACCACTGCGCGTCAAGATTCCATAGTAGGTCATAAACTTGCTTGATACTTAAAAGGGTCAAAAAATTGAAAATGAATGTTATACATGGAAAATAAAACTGTGGCCCGTATACGGGCCGCGCGGTCCCAGGAGCACGACAGGTCGTGGCCCGTATACGGGCTACGCGGTCGTCAATGGGTTATATTCATTCTACTCATACCTTCATCTATCCTATATTTGGTACCTTTAGACATAATTTCTCTGAGGCTATTTTCTTTGATTAAGCTTAAGTCTCTTGTGACTATGTGCTCCAACTGTTTACCAATATATTTTTCATTATCCTTATCCTTACATATATTAGGTTGAGTAAAAAGTTTTGATCGGTTTTTCATCTTTACTTCAAAAAGTCTTATTTTCATCAAAAGAGGATCTCAATTAGTAATATAGTCTCCATCGTGGTCCACAACATATGTATAGCGATCCAGCTGTTTTCGATTCCTGAAGCCCAGAACTGTGGTGGCCGCGATTCGAAAAAGCTCGAAATCTCAGTTCCGAGTTCCCAGCGGTCATCAAATTTTCTGTCGCGAAGATGTTTCTTTAAAGCGAGAAACAAATGGTAGACGGACGGAGCAAGATCAGGTGAACAAGGAGGATGGGGCAGCACTTCCCATCCAAGCTTGGCAATTTTCTGACGAGACAATTTCGCAACATGCGGTCGAGCGTTGTCGTGAAGAAGACAAACATTATCTCGCCGCGGACGATTCCTTCGAATAACGTCGGCCACACTTTGTTGCTGAGAAGCGTAAATCTCGGCGGTCACGGTGGTACCCTCAGGAAGTAATTCGAAATAGAGCATGCTTTGGGAATCCCACCAACAACATAGCAAAACCTTCCTCTGATGTTGTTCACATCTCGGCTGTCTTGGAGGTAGTTCCTTACGAGGCGTCCATTGCCGATGTCGCTTATGGTTCACATAAAGGACCCAGCTCTCGTCTCCAGTAGCGATCTCCTTGAGAAAGTCTTTCCTGTGTGGACGAAGAAGCAAAGAAAGTCATGCACTGACCCGTGATGCTTTGTCCTAGTCGCTCAAATCGTGGGGTACCCATCTTGAGAGTATATCGCGGTAGCCGAGGCCGTGGAAATAAAGGACGGTAGTTTCCTGGCTGCATCCGAGTGCCGTCGACAAATCGAGAGTGGTAGCATTTGTCTTCTTCATTAGAGCAGTGTGCAAAGTTTCGTCATTTAAGGCAGGGGACGTCCAGTATCGCTGATACCAACGACGTACCGTGGGTTGTGATAAGGTGTCTTCCCTGAATGCGCCACAGATATTTGCGACAGCCGTCGATTATATTATGGCCTTGCAGAAATTTGTAATAGACTATAGCTCTCAGACAGCTTCGGTAGACTGAGGTCATTATTGCGAAACACTTGCAAGGACATACTTATATATGCCCTACAGAGCAGGTGCAGGAACGATCTACCATAGCCTATTACGAAATCCTTCCGAGCGGCTCTGCGAAAGAATCTAGAAAAGGATGAAAATTCCGATCAAAACTTTTTACTCAACCTATACAAACATTGTTCAGAATTTCATTAAAATTATTGGAATTAATACTTCTTATAAAGCTATTATAGTTAAAGATTAAGCTGGAAACCGGTTTATTATATCTGTATGTTATACGAATTGGCATTTTACCTTAATTGTCAGAATATTTTTTGGCTATGTAATATAGGGTGGCCCACATGAGGTGTGACGGGCAATAAAAAAATCAACTTATGGGCTTCTGGGCTGGAGGATGCGGTGATCCCTTGGGCGGAAAGGAACGCGATGAACGTCAGCTGAACCTTCCGTAGGGTTGGGCACAAGCCCACAGCGCAAAGAAGATGCTGTGATGCTGTGAAACCACACTTCCAGGTTTTTGGGGTGAAGCAGTTTTGGCCTTCAAATACCCCGATCTCAGTCCTTTGGATTTTGGTGTATGGTCGATTCTGGAGCAAAAAGCCTGCGCTTTCAAATACATGTCTTAGGAACCTCTGAAAGAAAGTTATGTTGTAGAAGCGTGGGATGAAAGTGATTGCGCGCATTCTTGAGAACATCCGAATGAGGCTGGATGTTTGCATTAAAGCGAAAGATGGTCTTTCTGCATGTGAGTTGTGATATGTTGTTTACAGTTTTGTGATGATTGTATAGGAGTGAATGGTCCCCATTTGGTTTGATTTGAATAAATTTGATGCTAGTTTTCTGCGTCACTCTTCATGTGGGTCACCCTGTATTTAACGTAGCTAGAATTTTATACTCTTGCCCATGGGATTTTACTAATAATTTGAGTTTCCGCCGTTATCGTTAAATTGTGAAACTTAGTCTTTGTCTTCCCTTTCTTAATCATTTCGCAATCCATATTATAGTGTAGATGAGCTAGGGTGGTGAAGATTAGTAATTTAATCTTATTATTAACATTATCAAAAAATTCACTTCTACAAGTAAACTTGATTAGATGTTTAGTATCTTTATTCGGAACTTTTTATGTAGTCTGTAATAATCTATAGAGGAAAGATTATTACCTTGTTCCGCGAAAGTTTTTAGAACTCTATCCACTCCTCCTTCTTGTTTTTTCTTGTGGCGTTTTTTGTTACCCCTGTTTGCTCTAAGCTTGGTAATTTTGAAAGAAAAAAAGGAGGGTTCGATTTGAATATATTGGATGTATGTGTATCGCTTATGTTACCGTACCCTTTTATATTATCATTGAGTCCGAAGGGGTATGAAGTTGTGAAGAGTTTAACCCAAAACAATTCCTTTTCCGAAAGTATGGACTTGTCGTTCCCGTGATGTGAATATAAAATGTTGACCTTAAATCCTTCTTGACACTCTAGGAAATGCTCATACAATAGAGTCTTCTTTTTGTGACTATTAATATAATATGAACGTTTTCCTATTCTTTCTTTAAGTTTTCTAGTAGTCATTCCTACGTATTGTATTCCACATCGTTTACAAGATAAACAATAAATAACGTTTTCAGTGTTACAATTTGTTTCTTTATTTTTATATGTGTTGATACATAACCCAGTAACTTTAGAGTAAATATAGTTTTTGGTGTCAGTAATGCTGCATATTCTACATTGTCTTCGACATGTAGTACTCTTTTCTATGTTACCAAAGTTTTGTAAATAATAGCAATTGGCCTCCCCTCTTACCTCTGTGAATTTATTGTTAAGGTAATAAGCTTGATTTGCATTGTTTTTGGACCGTTTATCTAAGCGCCAGGGCGATCCTTCCCTTGACGGAGAGAGGGGTCTCCTTGGCAGGGCTGCTGCCAGGGGTTGGCGCTCCCTTTATAGATCCCTATGGCTGGAGGCGCCAACAATCGACCCCTCGTCCATTGTTGACTTGTATAACGCCATCAGCCATAGGGGAGGAAAAAAAGGTAAATAAATAAATATAGTAAGTTAGTTTTATATATATGTATATAAAAAATATATAATTCAATTTTGTTATAAAAAAAAGTAAGTGAGTTCACATATATGTGTGTATATAAGAAATGTATATAGTTAATGTATACAAAAGTATATAATTCAATAATTTAATTTTGTTATGGAAAAAAAGGAAAGGGAGAGGCCAATCGCTGTGATAACTGTGTATGTACATCTCAAATACAACAATTACATCTATTAGTCAAACTGAAGGTAAGAAACAAAGTGAGCTATCTTCTTCGTATTTTTAGCTATAGAGCTAAAAATACGAAGAAGATACAGTTAAAAGGATTAAAATGTACGATAGAAATAAACTTTGCATCGCCATGGAGAACCAAATGCACAAAAACTATATATCTACATACCTGTACAGTCCTTTTTATCATGTAATCCTGATATCGTATATATATATATATATATATATATATATATATATATATATATATATATATATATATATATATATATATATATATATATATATATATATATATATATATATATATATATATAGTAGCGCTCAAAAGTATTCGGCCATCTTTAACTTGACGCAACTTTTTTCCCAGTGAAGCAAATCGCATGAAATTTGGATATGTTCAAAAAAGCATATCTCACACTAGTTTGTGACGGCTGCAGTTATTCGGACCTTATGTACGTTTATCTTCTCTTCTGGCTTTGACATTAGTGCTCGTACACTTCAGACATGGCAAAAAGGACAGGACTCCTAGAAAGACCATTATTCGTATTTCCAGTTGATTTTTTGTTCAAGCCCTTTTGGATATCCGGAACATGATCATATTGCAGGTCAATAGTGGTAAATATTCACACTACACCAATGCTACACATATTGAAATTTCGCTTGATTAGATCCAGTAGGAAAGGAGTTATGACTGAAAATTACAACTGAGGATGCATTTCGCCGAATACTTTTGAGCGCTACTGTATATATATATATATATACCAGTCGGATTGCCCGGCTAACGCCAGGCTCTCCTCCTTCTTATGGGTTCGCCCGGCTACGCCGGGCGCTTTCCCTTCCTGTGAGAAATTTGCTATGGGTAAATAACACTTCCTATTCTCCATTTCCTTTGAAAGCTCTACACCTTCAGTATCAGCTCCGAATTAGGAGCGATTTTTTTCTGTAAACCATCTTAGCTGTGTTCGAATAGAACATCGTACAGTATCAAAAAGGCGATTATTCAGAGAAAAAAAGAGAAGTGGGCTGAGGAGGCGTATCTCCGTTGAATTTCAGTGCAATTGGAATGATCCGGCACTGATAGCACAACATTCTGCAATGCAGAAGTGGAAGTAGTTTTTAAAAAAAGGCAAAATGAATGACAGTAAAGTTTGGTAAATGTACAGATATCGGATCGCACGGCTAACGCCAGGCTCTCCTCCTTCTTGTGTCAAACACTATCCCGAGAAATGTTGAAAAATTTTATTCCCTTCCTCAAAGTTTATAGTTTTTAAGTTTTTTCCATGCTTAGCTGAGTGAGAGTATGAAACTGAAACAGAGCTCGAAATCCTTCTTTGACACAACAAAAATCGAAAGCTTCCCTCTTTCTTTGATAGTTGTAGTAAGTCTAACTCTCCACTCCTTTTTTGGAACAAATGGCAGTTTCCTGTACACGAAATTTGACACAGGATCAACAGGGCATTGCAAATGGTATTCAGTTGAAGTCGGTGCTTACGCCTTTGATTGAGAGTCTCGAATTTTTGCTCTCTTTCTCAGAAATAAATACGCATCGAAATCCAACTTTTAGACAATCAAAGATGATGCTGTGGAGATGTTCTGAGTGATGATAGCACCGTTATCAGATATTTTTTTTATCAATGGACCCTTTTCTTTACGGAGATATCATTTGTTGAGAATTCTAGATTACAGGCGGTCGAATAAGTTTTGTCGCAAATGACATCGAGCAAAGAGGATCCTTCATTGAATCAAAATCCTTGCTGGGTAGCGGGCGTAATCTAATAGTAAGAAATGGCAAAGTTCTAATCTGCCTAGCGTATTGCCCTAATGGGTCGCTATCGCTGCACTTACCACTCACTTTTGTCACCCTGCTCTACCATCTCGTCTTATCGAATGAAACATACTGAACGGTCAAAGCTACATCGCAGATACCGAAGATGTAAGGGTTTTGATAGGTAGGTGGCCTCTCTTAGATCCCTTATTTTCTCTTATCAGTTATCATCAGTTCATGTGACCGGGTACCTACGATCCCGTCATATCGCGCATCACCTATGATCCAATAGAAACAAACACATGGCAGTTGACGGGTATATGCATTCTCATCCACATGCTCTATAATATGTTCATTAAAAACGACCCAATAGGAAGTGATACTGACGGGCCTTCCATTATTAATCAAATGCAATGGTTCTTCTCTCAGTACGGTGTAACAAGGAAGTGCTTTCCCTCTAAAAGGAATTCTTTTGAGCTGAAAGGCTTGTTCAATACATGAGGTAACGCTTCAGACTATGTGCTATGTCCTTGACAAACATTAAAGGAACCAAATCCTGAACCAATGAGAAAGATACTGGCGGCCCTTCCATGAGATTGTTGCACTGTTCACCCACGAAAAGCTTACCAGCTTCAACTCTCAGTTACTAGTCCAATGGTAGACAATGGAAGCAATTGAGCGCGCTGGTAAAGAACCATACCTCACTGAGAGCACCTCACCAAACATCCAGGACAGCAATCTCACCATCTCTTTCCAATCAAAGTATTATATTTTCCGAGTAAATTCGAGTTTCTCGTTCAACACTTCGAGAACCCTCATGTTTGATGATAAGGATCTTTTTTCAAAATTTCTGTTGTTTTTTCAGCAGATAAGAAACTTTTGAAAAAAATAATAAAGGAACTCGTCCCGGTTGATTGGGACCGTTTAGCTGCATAGAGCAAACAATGCCAATGATCGAATAAACTTCGAAAATAGGAGTGTAGGTAGGATTTGGATGCTGGAACTCATTTGACAGGGATATGACATGATGTAAATAATATTTGAGGATCATTTCCTATGTGTGCATGTGTGTTTGCCCGGCCAGGAATCTTGTTCCCATGGACCTAGAGCATCCAATTCCGACAGGAGTACAGCAAACAGATACTGATAAATACTAATGATAGATAGCAGCATTAGGCTTCGACCACATGGGACGGGCCTGTTCGAAAAGCTGATTTGGACGGAGACTTCATGGCAGGCGAGGCGCTCACGAAGTGTATTGCCTGTGTGTGCATGGATGTGGCCAGAGGTTTATACCTTTGTTCCAGTGTACCAGAGCGTAGAGAAGACGTGGGTGATTGACCATTTTTACACTTAAAAAGGAGCGCCCCCATAAGCAACGGGCAATCCGACCGGTACGACAATGAAGCCGCGTGCATAACGGATGTGTACTATGTTAGAAAACCTAATATTGAGACGAGATATGATGATGATGTTTGAGCCGGTTGAGGGTTGAACCGAAGCTATCTTTTAATGATGATCAGAGAATGTCGAGTAGACCGTTCAGCGAGACGACAGGATGGCAACTGCTCAGCTTGGTTAATCCGATTGCTTCTCATGCTTCTAGCATTTGCATTCATTTGAATAAGTTTAGTGCAAGATCTATTCTGACTGAAAAGGTAAAGCAAATAAACACTTTAAAGCCAATTTCAAGGCTATGTTAGAAAACCTTGCACATGCACACAAACCCCTGTGACGAAAGGTTGCTTATTATATTATGACTAACACAATTTTTATTTTTTACAACAATTTTTACAACGAAATCGTACGCACGAAAAACTTCATCTGCTCTCAGACATAGTTACAAGAAGAGATCACAAATTATGTTCACCCGCAGCTCGCATTCAGTGAGCATTCACTGCTTGGAGTGATTCCTCGAACAACTTTTTGCATGAGTCTTCTTGCCAACACTTCGCTTTCGCTTCTCGGATGGCGAAATCTCTGAAAATTAGAGTGTGAACCATAAGTTTAGAATTTTCAGAGTTTTATTATATTCTACAAGAGTGAAGACTGAATATCGCTATCTGAACAGAACACTTGCGAGTTTATGGTGATCCTATCATCAACAATATCAGTGTTTGGCGGTATAATCAAACAACATAACTTAAGTACTGAGATAGTAGAGATTACGGACTGTTAGAAAACGTTTCGCCTCTCGAATGATCGCGCTAAAATGACTATAAACGTCACATGCGCCCATGCGCTCATGCAGAGACGGGTGCTCGTGAAAGTCAAATGCGTGCGGTATCTGGTGCGCAGACTCACGAATACCACTACAACTGATGCAAACAAACTTTTTGTTGACAATTTCTATAAACTGCCTCTACTAACTGAAGGAGCGATATGAGCTCACCTAAAGTATTGTCCATTACTGTTCAGTAGCTTTTCACTGAGTGCTAGATAGAGGGGCATTTGTGCACCATCATCCTTCGTCTTCAGGACAAACCACATTAATGGTCTTCAAAATTGGGTTTTGTAGTGAATGTGAAGTGAATCAGCCTCTGAAAGAACGACATACCTGAATACTACACGGACCCACTGGAACCCGGACTCTTTGAGAATGTTTGTATCAACACTTCCTGGGTGGCAGACAGTAACCGTTATGGGAGAATTCTCTTGTTCCAAAAGCTTTGCAAGATACTTCGTGTACATAATCTGAACAAAAGGGGAATGACAGCAAGGGAAAGCGATGAGCCGCTTTCATAGTCCACGATTTGGCGAGCGACCAGTCGCATGGTCGTGGACTATGAAAGCAGCCATAGATGCACTTGAAGGAGCAGGCTTATCTAACACGAATAACCGAAAGTGTTTCCAAAGTCAAACCTGCGCCAATTTGCTTCTACTGTAAGCCATCATGCCACCATAACGAGCAGGATCGTTTACAACGTCAAAACTGAACTCCTGTTCATCAAAAAGATTTGGGCTCACAAAAAATTCTGAAACTACCTCACGCTATCTGCAAATTCATACAGAACTGATGATATATTGATGATACGTCCGTCACATGATTTGGATATTAAAGGCAATAGGAGCTGTGTGAGCAAAAAGTGACCTAAAATTTGATGTAATATAAAACGCCCTAGAACACTTCGACTTGTGTAGAGTTCGCTTACGGCTTATATGTATAATAAGCTCGAGTAGGTGTGTCAAAAGTGAGAATCCATCGTTCTCTTTCCCACCCGTGCAATGCGCAATACTGTATTTTCGCGTTGTTCAGCTTGTGGACACAGTCCAGGCAATCAAGCTTGGGCGTCGCAACATCGAGATGAAGCGAACGCGCTTATTGCTACTTTGCTACCTTGCTACTTCCGAAATTCTATTTCTTGAGATCTGAAAGCGCTTTCCAGGGTTTTCAGAGCCAGCTCTCATATAATTCATATATTTTCAAGAAGAGTGTGGACGCGGAGTGCAGCAACGTTTTCTCAATTTTTCTCCATCGTTGCCCCTATAGGTAAAGGAATTGGCCTTCCTGTTACACTGTTGCCAGCATCAAATGATCTTGACGAGAGCTAACTACTGGGTTAAATAATAAAACGGCGACCAATGAATTTCCCCAAAGCTCACGTTCCAAGGCATTTCTGGAGAAGGCTCAATATGCAAAGTGTGCCCTATTCGTACCGTAACTTCTAGACCGGCAGCAAGTCTCATCTCAAGAAAATGGGGCATCATCACGGAAGCTCTACATATGTTGCAAAATGATACAGCCATCTTATACTCTCCACTCGTGTTCCATTCTCAGAATACAGAATTGCTTCATTTGTGTAATGTTTTCCAAATTCAGGTGATGAGTAAAGGAAAGTCCCTATCCGATTATGAGAAAAGTCAAACTCTTATCGCAAAAAAGGGCTGTCAAATCGAAGAATCTGTTGAAACTTGGGCCGATGCCACCCCCCAGCGTATAAGACCAAAAAAAGTTCGGAACGTCTTTTGTCACTTTTGGAAAGAGACAAGCGACGGATATTGAGAGAAGCGACGAATACGACTGTCATGTGCGGAAATCAACGCCTCATCAGGAATAAGAATCAATGTTTGAAGTATTACTGTTTGAAACGCAGTAAATGAGTTTGAGTTTTTCGTTGGGCGAAGAATGAACAGGACACCCTTATGACCGGAAAGCATCGCGAAATCCGGGTCGCTATTCGCGCTTTATCGTGTCGTAACGCGCCGTGCTCTTCTTCCTTTTTGGCGTCAGTATGGGCAGCAGAACCTCATATTCATGTGGGATAATGCCCGATTGACTCAGCCAGATCGCTCAGGCCTGGTGTAGTTGTTGGTGTAGCACCAATTCACTCCTTTGCCTGGCCGGCGAACAGCCCTGACTTGAATTCGATGGATAATGTATGGGGATTCATGGTAAGGAAACTTTATGAAGAAAACAAGCAATGTGGAGGCACATCTGAATGAGCTTAAGAAAGCAATCTTCGATGGGTGGGACCAAGTTGACCAGGAAATCATTGATGGCCTCACTTTAGCCTGGACAATCGCATTTTTGAGGTAATTTGAAGGAAGGGCGCTCCAACTGATTAATAATCACGCAACTTCCTCTCCTAGTTGTCATTTAGCTCCTGAATAAATAGATTTGGTTGGTGGCTGTATCATTTTGAAGCATAAGAAAAGTGACCTTTTATTAGAAAAAAATAAGGAGAAAATTCTCCATGCTCTTGAAAGGGAAATTGCTGTTGGTCTTCAAGTAACGGTCTGAATAGGGCACACTTTCTATGCTGAGACTTATTAGGAAGTGCCCTGGAACGCGAGCTTCGGAGAAATTTATGGGTGGCTGTGTCATTATTGAACGCAGTGAATTTTCAAGTGCTCATGCTGTTCATCATGGCAACGCTGCTTTGAATGCCCCTCGGGCCACTTTGCTGAGACGTTAAAATTCAACAGGGTCTCGTTTTGCAGCTGCTTTTATCCATGTCTTCTTAGGATGTGACGTAGTGCGAACATCGCCAGACCATCAGAGCAAACTTGCACTTGTTACTCGAGTGGATCCTTGTATGTATTCGCATGCATGCATCAATTCATCAGCACATTGAGCAACACTGACTTTTGGAAGGGCAACAAACATGAGTGTGGGAGTGGCAGTGCCTCGATCTACTTCTGAAATGTTCCGAAGAGGTGCTTGTTGACCCTAGTTTTGTTAGCCACGTGCTGTCGCATGGTGCAACACATCACTTTAAGGTGAATGTAATCGCAAGCATTCTTTGAATTATAAATAGCTGCAGTCTCCTTTCGGCTTCCCACAACATTTTTCTGACAGAAGACGAGCACCTTGTACATGTCATTTGCTCAGGCACTTCCATGATGTGCTAGAGCATACAAGCTAGTTAATAACTCGGCAATTTGCATAGTTGTATTTCTTTTTGCAGTCCGAAACCTAACGTCAACTAAAAGGCACCCTCTTCTATAGAACAACTTCTTCAAAGAACTTCAATCAATATCGGAATTCAGTACCGTCATCGTTTTCGCAGGTGTTTGCATTTCTATGAAGATTATCTTCTGAACGGGCCGAGCCGTTCACTGATAGGTCAGAAGAAATGAAAGAAAAAGCAACTCGCAATAAAGTAGTTGATGTACGCTTTTTGCTTGCAATCGAGTACGAAAACGAAATTAAAAGCAGTAATTCCGACATCGTTGCCGGATTAAGCAAAGCGGCAAAGAGCAGCTCCATTGTTCATGACAGTGTCTCTCAGTATGAAACAGAACCACCCAATCCTTTGCCAGCTTATGCATCCATCCTCTACGGTCTAGTGCATCCATAACCACGTAGGAGCAGTACGTCAACATGTCAACATTGGGCGTTGCAACATTTAGAGCTCGTAGTAGCGGATGCTAAGCTTTGGAGCGGACGCTGCCAATGATCAACCGCGCAAAACAGGGAAGTCTCAACCTCCGCAGCGCAGACATGCGCTCAATGTCTGGCATCATAATGGCGAAGTATATGCGTGGAACGCAAAGAAGCTATGGGCGGGACACGTGGTCAGACGAACGAACGACGAGTTTACCACCCGCGTTACATCCTGGTACCCACATAAGGTTAAACGCACGCTTGGCCGTCCTGCAACGAGTGACTCACTAAAGAAACTTCAGAGAAATGTTGGCCAACAGTGGTCCCAAACCGCTCGAAATCGTCAAAAATGGAGGGGAGCGTGTGCTCGCCGCTGAGGATTATCAGCAGACAACGAGCGTCCGAGTAAGTAAGTAAGTAAATAGCGTAGTAAGAAGTAAGTCGTAATAACTTGAGGGGACTATTCGATAAATATTTCGGCGCTATTACCTTCCACACGAATATGTACGGCTTAATGCAAACTCATATTTGAGCTCGGTAGCATAGAAGGTTTGCTTGAGAGACCATAAACTCTTGCCCTTGCGCGAGTACCCTGGAGAATGAGCGTCCTTACCACGTGATTGGGAAGTTGGAGAAATGGGAAGAACCCCAATTGTACGAAAGATTGTTGTTGAGCGGAGTACCGAATGATCCACATTTCGAAAGTGGAAATGTGGATCGCAACTCACCCCACGATAATAAAATTTTTCAGTACATTCTTGAACAGCTACTCGTTGATGGAACGGTGTTACGGAGCCTCCGTAGTGAGAGTTTGTATTAAAACGAGATCATATGTACAATGACGTCTCTGGTGTAGATTCCAATATTTTGAAAAGTTTTGAAGCAATATGAAGATACTAATCGATTCAGTTCAAACATGAGATCGCCTCATATTTTTAGTCATCCTGCATTTAGCTATTAGGTTGGCAAATAAGTCCTGCGACAAAATGGAGACCTTTTTGAATCATTTCTAAATTTTTTCATATCAATCAATTTTCGGAATATCAATTACTGAAAAAGTCAACAACCTTCTCTTATCATTTAAGCCAATCACTGATGCCATCTCTTCAGGAGTGAGGGAGCTGTGACTCAAAGAAGTACTTGACTGCCGTTTTTGGATCACATTAAGTTACGAATTTCTTTCCACCAGCGGGATGCTCAAAAAGGTTTGGTAGTTAGAAGGGGGAACACTCCGGGTGTACGACTGATGAGTAACCTGGAACCAAGCGGGATTGGTGAACTCTTGACGTGGGTCTAAGGCGAATTTTCCACTTGCGTAGTCCCTCTGCAAGGACCTGATTTACGGTTTGCTCGTCCTTCTCTAACCTCGTTGGCCAAATGAAGGGGATCATAGAGGCAAGCGATAGCTGTGTCCATCCAGTCTGCGTTTAGCAACTCATAGTGGATGAATTCCTTCAACATCCATCAAATTAGGGGATGATGCTTGCGTTACCCGGGAGGCTGGTATCTCCTGCAGTGAAGCGATCCAACCGACTGTTGACCGTCGATCGGTGAGCAGTGCTAGCATCGAATAGATAGCTGATATTTCGAACCGCTACACCCGCGTTTTTTCCTTGGAGTGCTTAGTAGAAGGTGATCGTACGAATCGGGCGAAAGCCCACACGCGTGCCATTATTCACTCCTGTGTTAATTGCCCGGGGAATGTCCTACAAATTTATAACCCTTGCTACCGTATTCACACTGTTGATACCAATTTTCAAATTTTTTGTCGCAGGACTTATTTGCCATCCTAATATACATGCATATGGCAGAAGAAAAGCCAAGTAGATGAGTTATGAATGAGTTCTCTGAGAAAAGGAGGTTCCTTTCGAAAGAGTCATTTTGAAAGGCGCCAATCAGCAGCAAGACAGCCGAAATGCAGTGAAATCTGGTGGCTCGAGATTTTCAGTTCGTCTTCCAAGGAATAAAAGTCATGTTGAGCGCACATAACAATAGAGCATTTCTGCTGCACACTTTCAACATCAATTACACTTTTTGAGGCAGAAAAGAAGCTCCCATTCCCATGTATAGTTTTCGGTCCAAGCACTCCCAGTCATCAAATCAAAAACCGATTTGTTCTCTCAATACACAAAATGTAATAGCTTGACCATTTGTGTTTGTTAGTGGAATTCTAGTACTGAACATATACATACCTACCTAAGTAGTTACATTGCCACGTTTTTTCGAATCCATCGACAGTTTTCGTGAAAGTGGGCACACACAGAACGCCAGCATTGCAAATGAGGATGTCGAGACGAGGCACTTCTTAAATAGGCGCACTTGCTCTTGGCACTCCTTCACTTTTGACGAATATAAGGTCGAAAAAACAAAACTGGTCATACGGCTGGATTTCCAAACTGAAGCAACCTTTGCAAAATTCCTTCACGAAATCCCTCACAGAGCTGAGAACAGCCAAATCCAGATAGCGAATGATAAGCCTCTTTGGATCACATCCTTCCTATCAGTTCGAATGTTTTGGGAACGAACTAATTTTTCCAATAGCATCTATACCTTTTCCAGTCTCTTTATACATTCCGCGCCTCGTTGTTTATCCCGAATCAGCATATACACAGTTGCACCACGCCGATTGAGCTCAGCAGTTATGGCTTGCCCTGAAGCAATTGTCCATATGTCCAGTTGTTAAAAACAGATACACATCTCATTTTATGAAAGTAAATTGGAGAAAGTGGTGTGTAGTTCCAAGTGGCACATCATCACACTTCAACGGTCCGCGTTTCGATGCTTGGACCGCTATCTGTTCAGACCCATTTCAAAAAGGAATTGATCAACGTCATGAACTTTTATGCCCACCCACACACATGCACATCCCACATGCTTTCACTTATTTCACGGAAACCTTTGTTACTTTGGCTTCTATAACTTACAAGGAAGGTCTTTCAGGGCGTGGGACGCTTTTTGAAAATGGTTTTTTGCATGGTATAGGGGCATGAGCACTGAGTATAAAACTATGGTTCATTTCCGCTAAATGGCCTTCTGAATGCCAAAAAACGACTGAAAACTATTTTGTCAGAAATCGCCGTTTTAACCCACTCAGCGTCGTTTGTTTCATTCATGGCGTCGACTGTCCGTACAGTAGAAGGCGCCAGTTGACAGCTCATCAAAAATAACGTGAAAGGTAGTCAAAAAAGGGGGCCACATGTTGAAAAGTGCGGGGAAGTTCCATATAGCCTCTCCACGGTTAAGCTGCAAGCAGCGTCGGATGGTGTGGTGGATAGCGATGTGGACTTTGAGGAACGACGACTAGGAGGTGTTGGTGGTTCGGAATCTCCGGGCTTTTCCGCTTTTGCATTTTATGCTGCCACCTCCAGATTGGCTCCATATTGCACCAGGACCAAAGCAAGTGCCTGACTGGTCATGGTCGTGACCAGGACCACCCAGGTACATAACCTCTACAGGCCGTTGGAATTTCTTGTGTGACGCACTATCAGTGAACAGTGAAGGAGCTTCCAGGCTCAACACTCCCAGTCCTCCGTTCCTACCTCCGAATCCTCCTTTCCTACCCCCCCCCCCCTTCCTCAACTTCCTCACGTAGTTTGTAGTCCAAAAACTCGATATCACATCATCTGGTCTTCGGACATTGTATGGACATTGCACAGTCCATACAATTCTTTAAATGGTATGGACAGTGATGGTTTGATTGTTGTTCTATTTCGACGGTATTCCTTCAAAATTGATGAAAGGCTCATCTAATTCCGATGATCTCACCGTTTTTTACCCTACCGTTGATGTCGCGCCGTTGAAGGGTTTTTGTCCACTATTCCGGTTGGTCATCTCCATTTCCTTCTCTCCTCACAATCAGTCACTCATCTTCTATAGTCACCTCGACTTCAGCGATGTCCTTCTTGTTCGTGTCCTGCCAGCCCTTCACACGGACGCGAAGTTAGGGGATCGTAGGTTGGGAACGGGTATCGCCGAAACCCTTCATCTAGTCATCATTAGTGATCCGGCGCTAGATGATTTCCTTCAGGGCTGTCAGCTTTTTATATCAAGCCTAATGCTCATGGATGCTTCAGCAAGAAGATGAATTGAAGGAGAGCCTGATTGGTTCTCCCACAGGAGTCCGCAGTGGACTTTCAGAGGAAGGTCGGAATCGGGGAACCTGTTGTCTTTGCATTGACGAACGAGGTCGAGGACAGCTTCATCAAATAGGAACCATATTATAGGTTTCGGACCCCCCCCCCCCATTACAACACTTATTAAGTGTGAATTTAAGAGGCACCTTTATACTCCCCTAGGAGTGTGAAGCCTGGAAGCCCCTCCACTGATAGCGCTCCACACAACAAATTCTGACGG
Source organism: Haemonchus contortus (assembly GCA_000469685.2). NCBI lineage: Eukaryota > Metazoa > Nematoda > Chromadorea > Rhabditida > Trichostrongylidae > Haemonchus > Haemonchus contortus. The sequence goes on along the minus strand of LS997566.1, from coordinate 27,081,213 downwards.
TTTGTGGAGGTGTGCCTGGCTGGTCCTGGGCACGACCATGACCAGTCAGGCACTTGCTTTGGCCCTGGTGCAATATGGAGCCAATCTGGAGGTGGCAGCATAAAATGCAAAAACGGCAAAGCCCGGAGTTTCCGAACCATCAACCCATCCCAGTCGTCCTTCCTCGAAGTCCACATCGCTATCCACCACACCATCCGACGTTGCTAACAGCTCAACCGTAGAGAGCCTATATGAAACTTCTCCGCTCTTTTCAACATGTGGCCCCCTTTTTGGCTACCTTTCACATTACTTTCGATGCGCAGTCAACTGGCGCCTTCTACTGTACGGAAAGTCGACGCCATGAATGAAACAAACGACGCTGAGTGGGTTAAAACGGCGATTTCTGACAAAATAGTTTTCAGTCGTTTTTTGGCATTCAGAAGGCCATTTAGCGGAAATGAACCATAGTTTTATACTCAGTGCTCATGCCCCTATACCATGCAAAAAACCATTTTTAAAAAGCGTCCCACGCCCTGAAAGACCTTCCTTGTTAGTCTAGTCACACGATTGTCCTGGCATGGCTCCCTTTGACCACCATTTACTTGAAACGGATTGGAGCAGATTAGATGTGAGATCATTACTTTTCTGGACCACGTAAGAAACTACATAAGTCTGTTTTTGACAGATTCCGATTCATGGGCATGAAATAAAAACACTCTGCAAGCCACGTTGCAGGTGGAGCGCAACTCGAGCGTCAAAAGGTTGTAAGTTCCTAAAGAAGGCTCCTGACCCAAAAGTGACCTTGTTCTTCTCTTTCCTTCTAGAACAGGAAAAACACCGCAGGTTTGCTAAAGTGAACATAGTCTGTTTTGAGCTGGCGGCATTTTCACCAAATGATCAGGACGACGAGGAATCCGGTACAATGAGTATGATAAGCAGCAGCATGCTAAGAATGTCAAAACGGAACTAGCATTATGCATGAAATTGAATGCGTAGCCTTTTTGAGCATGTCATTTACAATGTATGGGAAGCTTACGCAACCAACTTCCTAGCAATATGGTAGCAACCATTATCCAGGTTGATACTGCTATATTTGGAGGCAGATCTGTAACCAAGCAATCCATCTCAGAGAGGCCAAAGTCCCGGTTGACTACATATCTCTCTGGAACTCGACCCCTAGATCACAGAGCGCACTTGAGCGCAGTGATTCTTGAGTGCAGTGACTCCCGCTGCCCTGTTTGTCGACTGAAGGGTGTAGTCGGTACAGGAGAACATACCAGCTCGAGGAGCATCAAACGACTGTATTCTTCTTGTTGGATTTCGTGGGATATTCTGTTTGATATCTCCAAAAAAATTCAAAGTATAGGCGCAGGGCAAAGTAATGGTAACGGATCTCAAGCACCAAAAAAACGAATAATCTTTTCGCAACTGCTGATTCTCTCGAAATGGAATTTACATGTTCCCAACTCACCAATACCGGAGTTAGCACCTGTGACGGCAACGATCTTTCCATCCGCTCGAACGCTCTCTTCGAATCGTGTGCCTCTTATATATTTCCTCAAAATAAAGTGTTAAAGGAATATTAAACGCTTCAAAAGTGTTTTGAATGAGAAATGTGACAAGCTTTCCACAGTCTGAGGGATTATTCTAAATGGCAGTCGCATCAACCGCGACAGGCTAAATTTAAAAAAAAAATAAAAAAAAATGCATAAGTAACAATGTGCCATTCGCACTTGCCACTGAATAGTTACTTTAATATAACGTTCAGTGAGGGCTCACTGAAATCAGCCTACGATATAAAGACGCCTTGATCGGGGTCATTCCCCCAGTCTCAGAACACTCATGTGGGATTTCCAATCTCCCGCATGAGTCTTATGAGACTGGGGAATGGCAGCAAGATGGCATCGAAATTCCAGATGACGAGTTCAGAAGAAATTTAGAAGGGTGTCTAATTTAAGTCTCCTTCGCCATAATTTTATTGTTGTTAAAGATCCAGTAGCTTGTCAGATACGGAAAACATCGGATTCGAGATAGACTACATAATAATTTTTCATCTATATCTTCCCAAGCAACAGTTATTTCACATACTTTTGTCGTTTTATATTGCTAGCCCCTAGCCTAAGTTACCATACATATGCAAAGAGTTAGAAAAAAGCACCGCAACTATGAGCAGTACGTCGTCCTGATACCTTCCGAAACCGCAAATAACTTGTTTCAAAGTGCTGAGTAGGTTGTTTCTAGGAGGTGTGTGTGCTTCTTCAAAGTGGACCAACCAAAAGACTACAGAAGCCCTGCAGCCAGAGTAAAAGCGGTTGAGCCACATCGCTGCATCTTATTAGGTCTTGTTTTTTTTTTCGAACACTAACGGAACCTTTCACCGAAATTTCGTAAAAGAAAATCGACAGGATCGAATCGAAAAAACAAATGCATTGCCACTTCAAAAACGAACTAAGCCGACGTAGAATGTAATGGCAACACAGGAATGATATGGGCTCTGCAACATCAAACACAACTGGTTTCTCGGGCCACAACTATACATATGACGCATTCTAATATTGTCAAGTGAAGAAAAAAGGCCACTTGTTTCGAACTGGACTGGTGCATTCACATAAGATCGCAGTGCAAGACCTTGGATTGGCTAGTAGCGAAGATTGTATTGCAATGGTATTGGTGAGCTTGCTGTGATGTTGCAGTTATTAACGGAGACAATGACTCTCCAATGACTGTTGCATATTTATGGCGAGTAGAATAGGTGGAGCGGTACAAGAGTACCGGCCTTTTCTTCGGTGAGCAGAGAAAAACGCATGAGAAATTTGACATGAACTCAGTGGTACTAAATGACTGCGGTACAGAGCAACTCTGAATTTGCAACTGTTTGCTTCTTGGTGTTTCGACTTGGAAGGCAGCGAATTTTCACCCATCCTTTTGCCTTATTGTTTCTCAGTCAAGCCTTTTTCTATACTCTTCGCCCGTTAGGCCTCCTCCTCTTTGATGTGATTGCAATGTATTGACAAGGAGATCCCTCCATACAATGACATCTCTGATATTTTACACGCAAAAGAGAAGTTCGTTGGCTTTACTATACAGAAGGAGAGCCTCAAAAAGAAAATGATCATTATCTTCCATTCAGCCTTCCATCGGCACTTGAATGCTGATTAAATTAGTATCATTTGAAATTGTATGATCGCTTACCTACAATAAAACAGTGATGTTGCAATAATGATAGCAATCGTTACATAGTAAAAACCCGTATCTTGAGAAATGCACATTAAAGGAAATAGTGTAGAAGGCTACTCGAGCAGCAGCGGAGCACCTGAAAGAAGAGGAAAAATCAGAGGGTAGAGTACATATCGGAAGGAAACTCGTCTACAGTGATCACGAGATTGCAAACCTCGAACTTACTCTGAGGCAGAGGTCACGATGAAAATGCTTTCAGAGATACCCCCTTGAGATGTTTCTGTGGTCTCACCCGTATATCGTACGTGGCATTATCAGATCGGACGGTGGCCTAGATAGGGGGCTACTAAGGTTCGAAGTTAGTATCTTCTGTATGCCACACCTAAGGGTGGACGAGTCTTAACGGCATTGTAGAGGCTGTATCATTCATAGGGACACCCATGTTGGGAACCTAAACAACTGATCGTAAACCATGACGTCAGTGAAAGGCAGTCTCGGACAGCTCTTCACGCGATTGTAACAGCCAAAATTCTGTATCGATACCCCTTTCATGCCACTTCCGTCATGGAACTATGACCTTACTACTTTTAGACTTCTGTTTCACAAGTTCTGCTGTTTTTCTCGCTCTTTTCTCAACCAATGCACTACCTTTCGCTTTCCAACTTTGGCAGGGTACTTTAAAATTATCGTAAACTGTGCCTTCAAGGGATAGGACGAGCACAACGAGCGAGGCAACGTGCGAATAGAGATTGGGATAGAGGCAGACTAATAGCGACTGCAACGGCGTAAAAATTCAAATGGAACATGTGCACTTCGTTTTAAGCTGCTCGTTTTGATATTTCTTTGAACAGAAAACCAATTTACATTGATTTCCGGGATGAGGATCTTGCGAAAGTTAGGGATGGCCAGCAAGTATTGAAAATGTTGAAAAGATGAGCATGATAAAAAAACAGTCGCTTTATAGATTCACATGTAATGACGGCAATAAAAGATTGAACATTGATTCGGGGACGTTCCGTCAAATTATCGGCATGATAAAGACGTCATAATGGCGTGAAGGCTGGGGTGAAATGATATGCGACAAGCAACGGTCGTTGAAAATGCTGGCAGGAACTCTCTATGAGGTGATCGATACGAGCGGCTGAAGAGAGTGCAACTGGTGAACATCGAATGTTAATCACTCCTTTATTGAAATCATTGCAAAACGAGCAGAATTTTCAGACACACAGGCTCCTAATTTAAAACCAGTCATGGGAGACTATTTTATGCATTTGTTCTCTTGCGGGACACTCGAAGATGCGTACGCCAAACAATTCATGAAGGGATGAAACCGGAAAACAAAGCAAATCCCTCAAAGTGGCGATCTTTCGAAAAAAGACATTAGAAGTTGGGCAGACAGGTAGCGTATTGGATGATGTCATCTGAATCACTATCGGGTGGAAGAGGCTTTTCGAAGAATCTGGTCGCAGAAGCACACCAATGACGAGCTCAGATTACACAAAACTCGTCAAGAACTCCCATGAAACTTTATAAAATGAAACGAGGGAGACCACGAGATAAGGATTCACCCCTTTGGATGCTCCTCAGACAAAGTGAAGTTTATGGTTACCTCCTATAAAACAGCAATATCAATTCCTGTTGAAGATAATCCGAAAAATCATATATTCAAGTCAAGCAGATAAATTCAGCATGAGCCAGACAAAACATTTATCGCAAGAACACCGAAACAACCAAAAATCGTGGGCTTTTATATGAAGGACCACTCATCACAGCCATTCGGCTAGAATGACGAAAATAAAAAAAAAAGCCAGTATGCCAAGGGATTAATGGCATGACCTCAGAGAACAAGAGCCAAGAATGCAAATCAGTTGCAGGAGGAATGGCAACAGAGCAGTCAAGGAAATCGGATTCCCATCAAGAATCCATAACAAAGAAAGTGGGTTTCAAAACAGATGCACGGAGAAGATACGTGCGTGGGTCGCGGAAGCAACGGTGAAGGGAGCATGAGGGTGGTATAATTGAGACTTACAACTTATCACAGTGTTTTTTTACTTTACAGAGGGAAGGGATGGGAAGCAGGTCCGGTTGAACTCGAGGAAAATGTCTATTAATGGCCCACGATGAGTGCATACTATTCACTAAAGAACCACCTCTTCCATCAACGCTCACCCTCCTTAGCATGCAACGATGTCAGAATCAAAGTGAGGTGAAATAATTGAAAAAATTCTTCGAATGAAATATAATATCAAACGAGGTGTATTCTACGCCGTACTGGAATCATGTATTATTGGAGCCGCTCACAAAATCGCCTACACAGAATCGGGTCTCACTATAAAGTGCATTAGCACCCAGGAGGCTCCCGCAAGGAAGTTTCTCAGCCGATGTAAGGCGAACAAATGATTGCCTTCTTTTTATTTATAAGCAAAATACTTCTTTGAAACAGTCTCCGACTTGTCGCTTGATGTAGCCTCTGCTTAATATGGTAATTTATCATTGTTATGTCAGTCTAGACTAGAATAATATAGTCGTCTGCCTTACAAGGCCTTCAGGTAAAACTGTTCACGAGATACAGTGCTCTGAAGTTCCGACGTGATGGTTCTCTTTCGTTCACCGCTGAGGGAGCCGAGATCCGTTGCCGCAGGAGGTGATACTCTATAGGTTGAGTGCGCACCCTACAGATTGAGAGAGCTTGACTGTTTCGTTCCCATTTCTCTCTTATTTCCATTACACACGTCTTAGTCTTCATTCCCATTACGCTACTCTGTTGTTAACCCTGTATATTTTGAAATTTCTTCACGAGATTGTGAGCATATTACAACGCTTTCGATTTGAAGACCTTTCGGAAATACCTTTTCCTCATTTTTTTACTCAAATTCTGTCAAATTGTGATGACGTAAGTGGAGGTAACATCAAAGGTATTTTATCTTAAGCTCACGCTTCCAGAAGCTTACTATTTGGAGAAGAACCGCTGAGGGATGGCTGGAGGATGCAGCAAGGATAGACGATAGGGTTAGGGAAGTTTGTTGTCCAGAAGTGGTGCAACGAACACTCGGCAGTGAAAAGCGAAGCATTTATGATACGAGCGGAATGCATCAAATATTTACATCGTCTTCCAAAAAAAAAAGAATGATTCAGACTGCTATGTGTGTTCTTCCACTCTCTGAATGTGCTAAACCCGATGTTGACCTTGTACTCTGTCAGTTAATATAAGTTTTTTGAAAAGTCCTTAGTGAAGTTCCCATTAGTCCTATATGCTGTCTGTACTTGCAAAAAACTCATATCAAGCTCGCATATGCTCCGGAATCAATGCTTCTTAGGTCGATTTTTTACACGACATTCTGTGAGCTACTCGGTGAGGAATTCCCTACGAAAACCTCAAATAAAGTCAGTAGATACGATAAAATGTTGCCAGAATTTTTGATATTTACTGACAGAGATCACTGCGACAAATTCAACGCTTAAAGGAGCAGCAAAGATTTTCTCATGTCTTTTACCTTTCACATTGTCAAACACAATGATCATCACTGGAATCTACACATTCCTACCAACGCTTTATGAGATCATTGCAGTTCGAACTCGAACTTCTGGAAGCAATGAAATGCTAAAGACAAGTTCAGCATCTGTCTCACTTCTTAACACCCCGCCTTTGATGATGTTGTTGCGGTGGTTTAGAATATGGTAAGCCGTTATTTACAGGTGGGCATACTGGATGAACTAGGGTTACATAGCCGAGGTCGCTCAACTTCTGGAGCATTTCCGTGTTACATAGGTCTCTCATTATCATTCAAACTCATGAATTACCACTAATCCATCTCCTTCACCTTCCCAAATTTTTTCAAATCATTGGCGATGGTCGAAAATGGCACTTGAAAATCTTCCGCTCACTCACGGTCGTGGATACGACTCTAGCCAGCGGTGTAATGGGTAAGTATTTTAATACTCTGCTGTGAAGAACTCAAAAAAAAAACAGGGAGTCTTAAATTACTATACACGACAGACAACCGGAATTCCTTGCATGAAGTGGACTAACTGTCTCCTCATCTAAGAAATAAACACTTATTCAAATGAATAATAATTTGCAGAATGTTCCCTTTCTTCGACGAAAAGGCATACGTTCACCGAGATCAGACTCGGCTGTAATGTCACGAATGCTTCCTATCTACATATCTGTGATCACAGCGAGCGTCGTTGCAAATGATAGGCTCATAGAAACCCGGAAAAATTCTGCGGGGGACTTCAGAACTGAACATTTCCAAAATATCAATTCACCACTGCCTAAAGCTCGGCGAGCTAAGCTATTTTATAGTACATCCTGAAAGAAAAAATTTAAAAATAGCTTAGTTATGAAGTGAGAGCAGTAAATTGCTGGTCCGAACTTTTCTCGCAACTTTTCGAACAGTAATGGTGGGCATCCCTTTATGGTACTTCTGAAAGGCGTTCTTTTCGATGTGTCCTGGCAGATTTTCTATACAGTTCTGACAGTTCAGATGATCTTATTCAATCATCATGAAGGTTGTTGAAGATTAAAATCCTGAAGGGCTTCGCGCAAAGTTGGTGTCGAAGCCATAGTTAGTAGCGAATGTACGAGCTAGTTGACTTTTTCGAACTAAATATTGAAAAGCACTCAACATAAAGAGAAAAATTTAAGAAACGAAAAAATGAACTGTGAGACATCATGCATGCTTTGGCCCCTTCTCAAAATCATAACATTAGGAGAAGAGTTTTTCTCTCCTTTTCATGTGAACTGCTTACACCTTCTCTTCGCCATGATGAAGTAATGAATCGATAGTGTCAAGGAATAAGAATTGCAAATCGAGTGTACATTCATATGTTCATGAAAATTTATGGCAACCGGTTACTATGGAGCAATACATAGGGCCTCTTCACTGTTACAAACACAAATGTAGCATTCGCAGTCCTCATTCTTTGTGCACGGGTCACCAATCTCATAAATAGGATGACCAAGATAGTTCCCTCTAAAATTTCCCTGTCAACTGTAGTAAGATGGCATAATTTCCTCCTTCAAAAAAATACCCCTACGCTGCGAGTGTCATGTCGCTGCACCATTCTAATGCGCATCTGATCTTGTTGCTCCATTGCCAGACCACCTTAAAAAACTCTTCTGTCGGCGATGATCACCTTCTACAAACCTCCATATCACCTGAGTGTAATGACCAACGCCGCGATTGAAAACCGCAGTAGTCATAACGTTGTCATCAAGAACACCGTTTTGTTTCAGTTTATCGAACCAAAGATCGACGCTATTGAACAAAAATGTCCTAGGACAAGTTGCCAAGACCATTGAATTTTCTCACCTCCACTCACCTCTACTGCTGATACTCTTTTATTCTGTTCAAGCATAGATGACATATTGGGTCGTCCGAAAAGTTCCCGCCGATTTTTGATTCATTTTTGAATGAATATTCCTAGGAGAAGAAATCCATTGATTGAACAATATATCCTCCATTCTGTTCAGTAGGGCTTCGCCATCTTCCTATGGGTTCCAGTTCCCCTCTTCCATAGAAGGTTCCGGACTTATAATCGAAAAACCCACTCAGGTGCTCTTTGCAGTCCTCCAGCGAATTGAACGATTTTCCATTCAAGGATTTTTACAGAAACCCAAACAAGTGGTATTCTGATGGTGCTACAGTAGCGCTCAAAAGTCTTCGGTGAAATGGTTCTTCAGCCATACTTTTCAGTCGTAACTCCTTTCCTACTGGATCTAATCATGCGAAATTTCGATATTTGTAGCATGGGTGTATTGTGAATATTTACCACTATTAACCTGCAATCTGATCATGTTCCAGATATTCCAAAGAGCACGAGCTCAAAATCGACTGGAAATGCAGATGATGGTCCTTCTAGAATCTCTTTATTTTTTGTCATGTCTAATGTGTACGAGCGGTAGTGTCGAACACAATAGATGAGAAAAACGCACATAAGGTGCGAATAAACGCAGACGTTAACAACTTTAGTAGTAGCAAAATCTGCTACCGCAACAAACACATTGCTCTATCAGTGGATATTGCAGCTTCGCAGTCAAATAGTGCTGGGTAGGGTGAAATATGCTCTAGTTAAACATATCAAAATTTTGCGCGATTTGGTCTATTAAGAAAAAAGTTATGAACGGGAAAGCGCCGAAGCATTTCACCGAAGACTTTTGAGCGCTACTGTATGTCTGGACTATAGGGGAGTTGTGGTAAGACATCCCACCCAAGCTTTAGCAACTTTTGACGAGTGGCCAAAAATACGTGTGGTCCGGAGGTACCCCACGAACATTACGCCCTCACGATTGCCACTTCGGGTCGCTTTTGGTCTATCGCTGCCTCCATATTTTCTAGCTAACTATAGTACCTTCCCTAAGTCATCTTTTGATTGTGCGACAACAGCTTATGGTAAGTGATTCCCCTGAAATCCCATCAGCACCTTTGCATAGTCATCCGCACATTGATTTTGACTTTTGCAGCGGTTAATGACGGCTCACTAAGGGGCTACACGATCGCTTCCGCTTCTCATTGCTGTACACAGTCCAATTTTCGTCCCTCGTGCTCATGCGTTTCAAAAACGGCTCATTTTTATTTCGTTCGAGCAACGAGTCGCGCATGGAGGCGCGGTCCATCGCATTGCGCTCGCTCCTATCGCGAGATATCTAAACATCAAGGCGCTTTACAAAACCAAGCGTCTGCAGATGACCATGGATGGTTAATTTCGAAACACTAAGCCCTTTTCCTACTCCACGAACAGTGATGTGCCGATTCGCTTCCGTTAACATTTTGAGTTGGTCGTTTAAACTGATGATAGTCTTCCTGAGGGTTGCCGGTCTTCGAAGGCAAATTCACTCTGTTTGGATTTCGCAAACTAGTCATGCACTGTACGTTCCTCTAGGGCATGGTCTACTCAAACGTCATATATCTTTCATGCGGCTTGAGCCGCATTCTAGGCCTTGCGGTAGAAGAAATACTTCAGATGCCGAAAATGCGCGCAGTGGTTCTCCATTTTCATACGAGTCCTGTACAGACAAACTTCGACAAATGTTGACAGAATCCTACCAGTAATATAGAGGAGGACCTACTCTTTCAGAAAACAAATAACTTTATCAGGTTGGGTCTTGATCTTTTGTACAACGGTTGATAAATCCGGGGCATCAAAAATCGGCGGGAACTTTTCGGACAACCCAATATAAAGGTTCTGCCTCCAATATTTCCTGTAAGCATACGAACTATGCTCAATTACGCACTTCTCTGCGAAGTTCATCGTGTTTTCTTCAATAGCACAATCGTACTTCTATAATGAACACTTTTACCTTGCCTGACGCTCTCTTGCAAGGTTCACATATGCCGTGTTTCGCTGCGAAGGCCTTATCCTCATACCATCTTCAGCATCCTGGCCGCCTTTGGAGCTTTACCACCAATTCCGTCCTTAGCTTCTTCTTTGGCAACGAGTGTCCTAAACAGTTTCAATGACTACATCAAGCAATGTCATTGTTTCAGTGCGGAAATACCAACCGATACGCGTTATGTTTGTCAAGGAAAGCCTGCCTTATTTCATCAGACATTCCGTTATTGTCCGGACACATAGCTGGAATTTGAGTCTATTAATAGTGTTCCATTGAGGAGATATTAGCTTATGGGAAATAACTTACATGCATGCCCAGATCTGCTTCTAAGTATTTGAAAACGTCTCTTCAGTAACCCTTTAAAAACGATTAACAATAAACGTAAACATATACTCAGCAAAAAGACAGCACTGGCTTGTGAAAGCATACTTACCGGTGATTTTGAATGTCCTCTGTTCTCATGCACGCCTTTATATAATAGGTAGATTACAGCTTACAGCTGTCAAAATATTAAACTTCAGAATAACGATTATTACTTTTGGGTTGTGTCCATTTTATCTTCATTGTTTGGCTGTATAATCATACTATGGAACCTAGAATTTAATTGGCAGTGACTGTATACTACCCAATGCCTGATTCTATAGAAATGTTCGACTGAGAGACTGTTCGAAATGACTTAGGTATGACGAAACTAGTGAAATTTCAGTGCAAATCAAGAACAAATTACCAAAAACCTTTTTTGCATATGCCGTAAAAAAAATTTTGGCTTTGCTTTTCCAACGAGTTTTCATGTTCCTCCAAAGACGATAAGATTCTTCTTCGCTGAACTTCTAGCAAAATCATCCGAGACTTCACGTAGGGCACCATCACACACGAATTCTCCATTGATCGAAAATGGGTTCAACGTCCACTTAGGCCGACAAAGCATTCCCTCCCTCCGGGATGGTTGCTTAATCCCACGTTTGCCTGGGATGATAACATCATTAACTCGAGCTGGTCACTGCAAGTCTTTACGGACTACATTTGCATTCGAGACCCAACCACGATTCTGAATGAAATTAGAGTGCTGGAGCGCATCCTAATAATTGGTCTGATTAATAATGCAACACCTGATCCTCTAGTTAACTCTCGAGTGAATTTTCGCAGTTATTACTCTCATTAGGAACAGATTCACCATACTCTGAGTATCGAAAAGAACTGATGGGCTGCTTTAATAGTCCGCAAGCAGGCGCGCAGGCGCGCAGGCGCGCTGGCGCGCTGGCGCGCAGGCAGGCGCGCAGGCAGTGCTAGGGGGGAGGAGGGAGGCAGACAGTGTAAGGCAAACAGTCCACGCCCCTTCGAGGGGTTGAAAACAAACAACCTTCGAAGGGGCGTGGACTGTTTGCCTTACACTGTCTGCCTCCCTCCTCCCCCCTAGCACTGCCTGCGCGCCTGCCTGCGCGCGCGCCAGCGCGCCAGCGCGCCTGCCTGCGCGCCAGCGCGCCAGCGCGCCTGCCTGCGCGCCAGCGCGCCAGCGCGCCTGCGCGCCTGCCTGCGAACTATGAAAGCAGCCATGGGTTGCCAAAAATGTTCTCACAAGAAACGGGGTAAAATGTAAAGATTGACACGAGGTATAGAGGAAAACGCCACTGGTCCTTCCACTTTCAATGTACAGTTGACATTCGCCCTCAATAAAATTCCAATTCGAATTTAACCAACTCAGATGGAATTAGTTAGATTCAAGTTCAATTGACTACTCCATGCTGATTGGATGCTCGGTTTGACTGTGTGATTTTGAAGTTGGACAACAAAAGACAAATTTACACAGCTACAACGTGATGCAGCAGTTCGAAAAAGGAATCCGTATTGGAGCTTTGAGTCGTGTCCGAGTTCGATTCGAATTCGATCGAGAGGACAAAAACCGCGAAAAAATCCGCAATAATTATGCATCAACCTAATACTTATCAATTTTTGAACGATTCTGGTCCACGTCATTCCTATCGCAAAAGTTGTCCGACGCGCCATCCGATAGCCACTGCGCATGTTCTGGATCGACGGCGTCTTGGCTGGCGCCGCCTTTTTGCTTGTCGACGATGCGCATGATGAAAGCAAAAGCATGATCAGTATATGTGTTATTATGCTTTTGTGCTAATCTCATCCGAGTTTTGATGCTAATATAGGCACCTTGACTCCGCTTTCATTGTTTCTCGCTCTTAAATGGAAATTATTGCGTTCGCCTTTGCTATTTTTCGCTAAACTGGCGTTGCTCAACCACATTCTTCGATATCACTGACGAAGTATTTTTTATACCCTTTGGTTTTTGCCTCTTCCTGCCTTTCCAATTTATACATCGAGTTTTTAAAATTTCCTCGGGTGGATCTCATAATTTTCATGCTACCTGTTATTAAGTTAAGTGCGGTACAGTATTCTTAGCATTTAAAACTGCTCCGATAAAGCATTTAAAACTCTACTTCTTCGTTTGTTTTCATCGATGTGTACTTGGTATTTTGCTGCCAAGGTTCCAAGTGTGTTAGCTCTGAATTTGGTTGGTTTATCTAAGGAACCTGAGTGACATTTACGTCGTTCCGGTAGAGACCGTAGCTTTCCTATTTCCCGACTCTACGGGTTTAGTCAATCGGTGGGCTGCTTTTATCAGCTATTGGAATATTTCTCGATTTGGTCAGTCCAGGTCTCGATGGAAACAGGACGCTATCGGTTCAGACGGGGCACCAAATCATGTGGCTAATCCTCGACTCTCATGAGCAAACTGCAGCCAGTACGGGCAGCGCCTAGCGCCGACAGCACTTCATCTGGGTGATCGATATGTAACAAATACAATAGTAAATGGGAAACGGGAATGCGTGACGGGACCGGTGACTTCAAGACTGAGTCTTCCGAAACGTCGCTTTATCACTTTGTAGAGCTCAACTAGCTGTGTTGGATCATATAACATTCTATATGGATTTCATATAGAGAAGTAGAATCTGCTTATATAAGCAAAAAATTGTGCGATTTTATATTTTTGGTCAAATTTTTTCGAGCAATTACTGTTGTATAGTACACATAGTGGCACAGCCTAACAGATCTGTAGAAAAATTCTGTTGCATTGCGGATTCCTTGAAATTTAGCTGGAAATTTATTCGAGACAAATAAGTGGCACTTCTGGAAAATGATTGCCGTTAGGATAAGACTGATGAATGAATTTTTTCAATCCAAAAAAGTTTTTTGATGAAGTCCATCAGTTACGCATATGCAGCGACGTTTCCGCTCACGCGATTGAAGCTCTTCCCATGTCGTTGATCTTCGGACGATCTCCCTTGAATGCACCGGCGATCTTCTCGAAGACGATCATCTGAAACCTGTTATTTGGATTGAACTTCTGGGTAGGTCGAATAAACAAAATGGAACGAAATTATTCGAAACAGGATCAAGTCCATAGTCATTTTTAGTTCATTGCAAATACAGTACTCGCCGTAAGAATTCAAAAATTCAAGAGAATACCGCGGTTTCGTGTCTTTTTCGTCTTTTATTTATAAATCGCTTCGAAATAAATACAAAATAAAGTAATCAAGGAGAAAAAACACCGTTGAACTCAGCTCGTCGAGTTCTACAAGCTGGTATCCTGGAATGTCAAAAATGCTTTATTTTGGATTGCGCCGTAGGGCGCACGCTTCGGTACTTGTAGGGGCTCATTGATCACTGAAGATGATCTATCTCTATCTATCTATTTGCTTTGGATTGCGCCACGTACTCGACTCTACTCAGTACAATGTGAAAACGATTGTTGGTTTTGTTTAGTCTCCATCGTTCCTTTTTTGGTTTGGAGGCTGTAGATATTTGCATTTACAGCCTCTGCACTCAACACTCTTCTTTATAGGTTTCATTGAGAATATGACATCAATTCACGGCAAAATAGCGAAGTCAATTTTTTTGGCATTTTCCAATTTTTGGAGGAGTTTTTTTACGGAATATGAGAAGATAGCGTCTAGGCACTCCACTGTCGTAGATATCTCTTCATTGTCTGCAATTCTGTAATATCACACCCTATGATAGATCAAAATTTCTCCCTTGGTCTGATTGCTGATTTTCTATATAAATTGTTTATTAAGTGGGCGGGGTTTAGAGATGAGGGGCGGAGCTTCTTCTTAACTTCTTCTTCGAAGTTTAATTTATCCATCCATCGAGTTAGAGGGGTGACTGCATTAAATTTCGATTTTTTCCAATTCATTTTTCACCGGTAGGCTCACCCGCTCTTATCTATGGAATTTTAGGGTACTTTATTTTGAAGCGATTTATAAAGAAGAGGCGAAAAAGACGCGAAATCGCGGGGCTCTCGTGAGTTTTTGAGTTCTTACGGCGAGTAGTGTAGGTCGCTCCGATTGAAAGGAGTCTTAGCATTTTTAAGAATTATTCCTTTGTGTTGCAGGCGCATCCGGTGCCAGGCTGCGACGCCCACGACTGGGATGGGTCGCGCGCTCGCAATGGTCGCCTACCCCCCAACGTGTCAGGACCTTTCGTATTTGGTCCATGGTCTCGGGACGCTGTTGGAATGTTACTCTCATGGCGGAGAATCGATGACGGTGAAAGGACAGCAGTTGCGGCATTCAGTGCCAAAGGCACAGTCACGATAATTTGTGGTATTCAGTCTCAGGCGATTATAGGGAGTGGTAACGAAAAAGGGCGAAGAAACGCGGAAATCTCCTTTCTAGAGAGATTTGAGGATTAGAAAAACTGGTTAAGTTAGCGGTTGGACGATATGACGGCAAGGGGCGCATGGAATATGTATTCGGAGCAGCTGTCCAAAGCTGTCCAAATTTGTGTGTGCCATTGCGTACAGCTGGCTACAGTAAGCTACCTGTGTGCAAGCGTTCTGGTGTGAATGGTGCAACTTTTACAGCCTCTACAACGATGTGATAGCTCATCTGCCTCGAGTGTGCATGTTCTCTGGTCCTTATTACGTCCTATCTGGGCAATTTTTCGACCCGACAGCGTCCCTTGTGCTACTCGTGGATGTCACAGATTCATCTTAGGGAGAAATTCTGGGAAATGATTCTACCGTGAACTGTCCCTTCAGGCATAGGGGTTTGAATACAGGCATTTAAACAGATAAGGAGTATGTCGATAAGATAAGATATCGAGCAGATGAAATTACTTGTCACTCAATAATTTAGTATCTAATGCCGTTTCTTGCTATGATGTTTTGACTGCGGTAACAGATTAAAAGATGATGTCGCTTGACAGTGTCGAGTTTTCAGCAGCTTTTCCAATTTTCCCTTTCAAATGTAATGCGTTCTATCGATCCAATTTACAAAAAAAAAAATTGCGACAAAAGTAACAAGTTGGGCAGAGGGAAGCATGAAGAAATCTTTGTGACCGGTGACGACTTCTCCCTGTATATGTAATTGCCTCATGGAGGGCAACAACAAAAAAAACGCAGCAGGAGAAAAGGTAACTATGGATCGCGGTGTGCTATGTGCGGACCGTCTACAACTTTCTCAAGTATAGCCACAGCTACCATTCTCGAGAAAAACAAGAGTTTGAAGGACATGATCACTTAGTAAACGAGCCGTGAAGAGATGGCCGTAAATGTCCATGTCAGCGCATATGTACTCCCAAACAACTCTGGTATTAGTAAACTGACACTGGAGGGATAAAAGGCGTGGTTGGCGTGAGCGAACATCGATTTTGAATTCCAACAGCTAACTGATAGTGGCCCATTTGCCATCACATGCGCACAGATTACAAATTATCATTTTTCAAAAAATTAATCGCAATACTAAGAGTGTGGACTTGGGTTTCCCAGATTCGTGGGAAAATCTGCTCACTCATTGAGATCCAGCTCCAGCAGCGGCTATCTCTCCCATATCTAGCGTTGCTTTGATGAATACTAGCTGCTGGTGCCTGGCTTCCACTTTTTTACTGTTTCTTGGTTTTTTTCGAATTCGCATAAAATTATTTGTCAACAGTCACAGACAAGAGAAAAAAGTACTGTATTGAGCGAAGAAAGTTTCGAGTTTTGAGGGCTCAACTTCCGATGCAACTATCAGTTTAAAGAAACCTACGTCATCATCATCGCTGTCAGGATCTTTACGTGGTTTCGACACATTCATCTTGCTCCTAAAAATGATGCATTGTGAATATGAATCAAAGAGCAAGGCAACAAAAAAAGATGGACAAAATAAACGCAAAGAAAACCAAAATGGCTTTGAAGCGGACAGAAAAGCCAACGTACTGTATGCACATAACTGTTTTCTTAGCATTTTCGTTAAATATTCAATATCCAGACAACTAAACAGCAGTTCCAAACAATTAAGCTCTTCAGATGCTCTTTTGGTCCATGCGGGAGCAGCTCTACCAGCAGGTCATCAATTAGTGTCTTTGGCTCATCACTTCACAGCCTTCGTATGCGCCGTTTAGAGATGACAGGTGCCTCTGATGTTGTCATCTGCCCAGAAATGGAACCATACGGATTCCGTATACCTTTTGTAGCCGCAAGTTAGACAAGCGATGGTTCCGCGAAAATTCAATGGATGAGTGCAGGACAGCAGTATCCAGGGATCGTGCCACCGCCTACGATTCGAACTAACTAGGAGATGATACGAAACGACTCCCCCGATCAAGTTTTCATTGCAGTGTGCAACCAGCGAGGGATATGACACGATGGCCTGCGGTCTACAATCTTGTCACCGACAATCGTGCCAGAAATCTTCGCTTTTGTACGCTGACTTCTAGTTTCAAAAAGATGACCAACATTTATGCTACCAACCTACACAAGTAAAAAAATTCGAGGAAAGACTTTTGTTCTCAGTATTTCAGAAGATATCAGTAAGGTACAATCGGCGAATCCCGTTCCTCGGGAATAGAACGTATGTTCAACAATGAATAACCAAAGGGAAGATCAAGGTACATGATAACATCAACACTAAAAACAGTTAAACAAAGAAAATTCCAGATGATTCCATTCCAAATGTTAAATATTCGAGATTTGAAAACAAGGTGAGGTCCTGCTATCTGCGCTCTACTATCCGGGTAACATGAATGCCTTAGAGATCCAACATTTTTTCCCAACCCTTATGTGGGTATTATTACTCCTTTTCTCGAGTCTTCACCCCTATAATCTGGAATAAGAAGCGGGAGATAAAAATTCATCTCTTAGGTCTCCAGGTGTTTGTCGCGACTGTGACGGCTAAGGGTGAAGACGGCAGAGAATATAACTCGAATGTTGAGAAGTGTGCCACTGCAAAACATAAAGGCGCAGAAAAATATTGTGCATAGAAAAGGGAAGGATGTCTCTTAGAAAACACTCAACCAAGGAGGTCCAGCACAAACCATTCAAGCTTCGATTTCAAGCTAGTTTTTTCTTACCGTAACGTCGACGGTTTTCTCTGAACGTGCAAAGGTTCTCCTTTGACAAATTCAACTTTTTGTTTCCTTGCAACCGTTTTGCAATAGTCTTATGTAACATCAAAACACCATATGCATAAACTGTTTTTTAACTTACCCTAATTTCGCTTCGATTTCCCGTGAAAGCGTCCTTGCGTGAAAAATTTGAGTATGTTTGAGTAGAATCAGCAGGAAGTAGCACGAAAACGACTAAAACGAGAAGTCATATACAGTGTGCTTCCTGTTCTCATCACTATATTAAATAACCACTTGCAATCAGCCGCACATGTTGGCATTATGATGTGAATGCATGTGGATGGAATATGTCTCCCCCTCAATGCAGGTTTCGCCCCGACTAAGGATCTGACCCATTATTCTACGAATTCGAACCGCTTTTGTTTAGCATTTTAGAACGGTTTCAAATAGAATTATGAGTTTTTTGGTCCTAGCTCGCCCACCTCGGTGCAAGCTGCGCCTACCCCCGAGAGTTCACCACATTTCCTGAACCTCTCACCACTTTCTCACACGATTTAGAAGGGTTTTGAACCGAGATATATTTTTTGTCCTAACCCTACCAACGTCGGTGTGGATGCTCAGCTCATGGTATACTTCACCCATTCTTTCTACTTGTTTCTGGCCTTCAGGTCTTCGTTGAGTTGGTTTATAGACTGTGTATAAAGTGCCACCCTTTGTGGTGACAGTCCGCCCACCGCGGGTGGGTCCCTACGTTTTATTTGTTGACCCTTCACTCACCCTTCCTCATTGTCTCGGCCTCTGGGCTGTTATCAAACCAAATTTAGAAGTCTTACTCATACCACCGCTCACTCCTCTGCATGTCCCGCTTCTGTGAACGCAGCCTCGCTGACCTTAGATGTGGTGCCTCGTGCCCAACTTATCCCAAACTCCCCAAGAACTCTGTAGATGCTTCTCCAGATGATGTCTAATTTCGTCAAAAAACAATTAAACAGGCAGATTTGAGCACGTTATATATAGTAAGGATAGGTAGACCTAATTCGGAATGTAAGTCCGAAATCAATCGCTCTCTTGACATGGTAACAGAGATGTGCTATGCCCACGCAGCTTTGTGGAAGCAATCAGAGGCCTCTATAAAATACGTTTGTGATATTGCTGAGTCAGTACCACATTAGCAATAAGTTATATAGGGTGACCCACATGAAGTGTGAAGGGCAATAAAAAAATCAACTTAAGTGCTTCTGGGCTGGAGGAAGCGGTGATTGCTATGGGTGGAAAGGAACGCGATGAACGTCAGCTGAACCTTCCACAGGATTGGGCACCAGCCCACAGCACAAAGAATATGCTGCAATGTCGTGAAACCACGCTTCCGGGTTTTTGGGGCGAAGCAGTTTTGACCTTCAAATTCCCCGATCTCAATCCTTTGGATTTTGCTGTATAGTCGATTCTAGAGCAAAAAATCTGCGCTTTCAAACACATGTCTTAAGAACTTCTGAAAGAAAGTGCTCTTGTAGAAGCGTGGGATGAAATTGATTGCGCGCATTCTTGAAAACTTCCGAAAGAGGTTGGATGCTTGCATTGAAGCGAAAGATGGTTATTCTGCATGCGAGATGTGATATGTTGTTCGCAATTTTGTGATGATTGTGTAGGCTTAATAGTTTCCCATTTGGTTTGATCTGTATAATTTTGATGATATTTTTCTGCGTCACACTTCATGTGGGTCACCCTGTAGTCAGGCGCTGCCTTCACTCCTCGAAGCATAGAACAGGGTAAAAGAAAACTTACACCTCTCCGCCTGATGAGCGCATCACACGGTGAATTCCATTGATCTAGAAGGAGATATTCATATCGAGGTGCTACGCGTATTAGCGATAACTCACTTGTTCTATTTGTCAGTGTCTTATCACAGAATATGTTCGCGTAGACGTCGATAATTATGAAAAGGACCGACAGTATGTAACTCATCGCCTGAAACATTCACCTTTGATGTTATGTAACCATTTCATAGATAGTGTAATCCCGCTAACTTAACAAAGAGGTATTTTATTAGTATGAAATTAAGATATGGAGCGTCCAAATTTCGGTAAGATCAGTTCTTCGCTTTTAAAACGTACCCACACAATGTAAGCAGGCACGAACAGTATTGTCCTATCGGTCCATATTCCGACCGTTATCAGCACAAGAGACAGGCACCATGCTATGAGACATACAGTCCAGAGAGGCATTTCGGTTATTCCTGGCCATAACAACAATTAGGTTCGAAAATCGTGCTTCCGTCTCTTCAGTTATTTTTTGATGTTGTCAGCTGTGACAGAAATCCCTCATTTTGCGATTGCTAGAGCACTTGTGTTTCTTATGATTGAATGTGATCCAAAAAGTACAGGAAAAGAAGTTATGAACCGTCACGTTAGTAAAGGTTATAGAACTGAAATTTTTGCTTAACTTGAGTACTTTCGCTCTAAAACGTGCATGATAGTAACTAAAGATATTGAAAAACGCAAAAGCGGAGTGATGTCAGTGATGAAGTAGTATACTTCAAAGGCTTACTACATACAGGCCCATTGAAGTATTCACTATTGCCCACAGCCGCTGTAATACCTCATTACTCACTGCCCCGTAATACCTTAAAATATGTGAATACCTGGAAATTTCTCTCATGAGGAAACATTCAGTTTTCGGCGTACCATCCACGAGTCGAGTCCCCGAATGCGATATTCTTATTTTTTTTCACTGGTGGATAAAATTCTGTTGCGAGAGAAATATGTGCACACAGTACCAAAATCAGGAAAAGATATGAAATCGGTAGGTCTATGAGAGTTCCTGATTATTTCTAACAACCTATTCGGCATGCTTTTAACAAAGCCGAAAGTGGTAGCCTCTCTTTTTTCCAATTCCAAGCAGACAGCATTGCTGCCTTCGGCTCAATCACCCTACTTCACTTTTGATTGTTGGCGACAGGAGTGGACCTCGGGCTGGGATAAGAGAGCAGCAGTGCGAAGCGTGAGCAAAATGAGGATCATCTCATAAAAAATATTGGCCAATTATTGATATTGATATTGGATTGCACTTTCCAAATGTTGAAATCTTGCGCGCGCTGCGCTGCGCTCCACCACCTTTCACAGCATATCTGTCACAGCATTTCGCAACCGCTACAGCTGAAAAATAGCCCTCGACTCGAACAAGTCAAACTGCTTCTGCTTAATAAGTTCACAAGAGATCCAAATCGTGCAGCGAGGAAATTATGCAGCACTATGATCCACTGCCTCTTACAGTACGGCAATAAATTGGTGCCACAAGTCAAAAATGGTCACTATGATTTGAGCGACAAACCACGATCTGAGAGACCAGCTGTAATGATTGACTACTTCCTCCTGAAGCTGGTTGAAGGGTATTCCAGACATGGTACCCGCGAGTTCGCACGGCTGCCAGATAGGAAATTTCCCATAATAATTTCCGCGACAAAGTGGTTGATTATCTGTGCCGTCTCTTAAAGACTCGGAGATACGGCGTATGGGTACCTCTTCAGCTGTTGGTCATCAGCTTCAAATGATGAGGGATCTATGTCTAAACTTGTGGACTCTCCAACGCTCCTTGACATGGCTCGACGAATAGATCACCGTTGACGAGAAGAAAGTTTCCACGTGAACCACTGGAGAAAGCGCCAGCTCCTTGGGCGTGGAGAGCGTAAATTCCAATCACCTACCTAGAACTCTAACCTGAAAAAGCAGTGTTCAACGTGTGGTGAAATTCGAAAGGGATCGTTCACGGGAGTTGCTGTCACCAAACTCCTTTATCAGCGCCGAAGTCCAATGCCCTCAGCTGGGTCGCTGCAGCTTCAAAAGAGAAACGGCGGAGAATCGGCCACACGTTGCGAAGGAGACCCAGAGGGAATCTCGAAGCTCGAGAAGGCACGCTCCGCACCTTCCATCATATTCACCAGACTATCACCTGTTCCTGTCGAACAACTTGAAAAATAAGAAGTTCGATGATGTGAGCCAACTCGAATCGTGCATCGGTCAGTTTTTCTTCTCCAAACCTCAGGAATTCCATGGAAGCATGATGTACAGTTTGCTTTATAAATGACAATACGATGCCAATAATGGTGGTGCATATTTTTGTTAATTGTTATTTTCTGTGAAGACAACTCTCAACAAATTGCAAAATATGCAAAGACTTTTCCGACATCCATATATAAGTGAATAATGAACGAAGTTACTTGGCTATGCATGATTGGACATTTCATATCACTATTCTTTTCATAATTAATTCACGGTCGGGCAGATTAATGGATACGGAAATTGTTTTGCCCGAAATGTTTCCAGCAATAATAGTTAAGAGAATTTTTAGAGGCCACCGTTTTACACATGTGTGACCGTAGAAGGTGTTTGTGGGCTCGAAACTTTGTGACAAATGTTGCGAAATGGATTCCCATGACATAGCCATAGACATTTGCTGCATTGACCACATACTGACATCATCTGCGTTTTCAAATTATATGTAGTATAGAACTTGCCATTCATAGGTAGGAATTATACTTTCTGAGCACCCGATTTTCTGTACAAGCCGGAACGTAGAAAAAAAATTGCCGTACTTTATGATTTATGGAACATTCATAGATTCGTTTAGCTAGTGTCTCAATTAATATACCTGAACCTCCTTGAGAGCTTATGACGAATATGACGGCGACATCAATGCAAATTAGCAGAGTGGCGGTGATCTGCAATCATTTAAAAATCAGGCAGTATGAAGGTATGCTACCTCCTATCCCTGCTGCTCGCTATCCCCGAAGTGTAACATAATTTGAACGTAGGTTCGATTGAAAATGACACAATATTTGTTCAGTACCCTGCACAGCTCACTGGTAACACTACTTTTTAGAAAAAGGTTTTGGCTCATACAGGGCTCGTTCTTTCGATACTGGATCTCAAGCGAGCAAAGGTTCGAGACATCACGATGTACCACATATTTCTACGCAGCTATATACTGAATAATGCGGAAAGAAGATAGTCTCGATCCTTTTTACTGGAGGGTTCCTTTTCAGTGAAGAGTCGCTAGACTGTTGAAGCAGGAATCGAGCAGTGACAGAAATCATTCCTTAAGTCCACTTGCATCTCTGGGCAAGTGGACTTAGGGAATGATTCTGTTACTGCTCGATTCCTGCTTCAACAGTCTTCTTGTCCTCGCACCAACATCAAATTTCGAAGAAGAAAAACGTTTTACGTCTTAGTTTCTTGGCTGAGTCGAACGCTGGGCGTGGGGAACATTTAAGAACGTCGTGAGAGGAATGAAGAAGACAAAGAACGAACGGCCCACCTGTTCTTTGATTCCTTGATGGAAGCAACACCGTCCCTGATCAGTTTGGTTGACGATGCTTGGGGATCCGGAATCCTCTCCGCTTTTGCGCGTTTTGGGGAATTTCGACGACCCTTTCCAGATAGCGATGAAAGATCGTGACTGCATGTGCATGCTTCAATAGAGCCCAAGACTCTGAGGCGTATGACAAAGCACGAAAAAGCGCAATGTCGAAAAGGTAAAGCCTGGTTTTCTTTGTCATCTTCACTACTCTCTTGATGTTCTGAAACGCTCTCCACGCGGTATCATTTTGCTCAGCTCTGGATTTGGGCTGGTTATCATGATGACGTCTTTACTTAGATACACATTCGGGGATGTTCGTGCCATTGAGCTCGAAAGAGCATCAGAAACCAATCCTTTTCTCATCAGTACCGCCTTCGTTAGCGCAAATCGCAAGCCCATCCTTCCACAAAGTTGAATTCAGCCAGTATTCGTTCCGCCTGCTCGATGACTATTTTATAAGCATGAAACACATCTGCAAAGCGGAGCTAACGCAAATGTCGTTCATCAACTTTCATTCCCAGCCGCTAGTGCTCACCCTCGTTTGCTTGGGAACTCGATGGCTATGACTGCTAGGAAAGCTGTCTTACAGAGCCGATTTTTTTGCCAGCAAATCCTTGATAACTTTTGCAGCTCTCGGAATAAATCTCTTTGAAAGCGCGAAGATAATTACGGATTTTCTTACCTCTGCTGTAGATTACACTCTGAGTCTCCCTTTAAGGGAAGAAGGCGCTACATTTTGGAAGATCGTAGACTGTGGGCAGGTCTAGGAACCTCATCCCTTCTTCTTTCTGATCCCTGGCTTCAGAATCATAATCCAGAAGCTAATCCTATTGACAGGGGACCCAGAATCCTTCATGTTTTGCGACACTGCTACGGCCCCGCGTTTCAGGAAAGGGTCTTCGCTTCTCCTTGATTTATCTGACCTCTGCTCTTTATCAACGTGTCAACCGAAGGCGTAGGAGTTGACTGTTCCAGTAACCAAATCAGAAACTTTTCGTGACTTCTCAATGAATGATCCAGGGTTCAGAATCAAAATTCGAACATTTTTTTTGACTTTAATCGTTCACTCCTCGGTAGCCCTCGCATTCACAATGCTCATGCGGGGGTTCCATGCCCATCTCTTGTTGACCTTCTACATTATAGCTGACTCCTTTTGTGACTTGACCCTTTTTGTTATGATGAGGATTGTTCCACAGCCAACCTGTCGAGCTCAGCCTGCATTTTTTCTTTGATTCGGCGGGCACGCAGAGGGTACCCAATGATCAGAACACGTCTTATTTCTAAGGCACTCATGCCAAGAAGTAAACGAAAAGTTTGCAGCTTGAAAACAGCATTGCTTCACCTGCCATTTTCCCAAAATATTCCTCAAATAAGTCAAAAATTTTAAGTAGTTTTGAATAAAGACTCTCGATCATATTGCATACTACCTTTTAGGAGTAAATGGAGGTGAAGATGGCTGCATCACTTTTATGGGAACGAGCAGGGCTAGGATATCGCAGTCTTCCCAGCCGGATTTCGTGAAAACTTCTTGTGAAGTACACTTTGGAGTCGCTTTTTGGAATGGAATTCGTAGGGCTTCACTATTGATGGGAGCGAAGGTCTGTCTGCTTTCTCTATCAAATGAAAACTTCCAAAATGTTGTAAATGTCTTATTCGGGATGACCTTAGATCGTTAGCTTACGATTCTAATTCTCGTTTTATATACAACAAAACAAAATAAAGAAAACTTGCTTTGGAACTGAAGATGTGATCGTTTTCCGAAGTTGGTTGTGCCACACTCACAGATGGTTTCATATCACCCTGTCAGATCTGCAACTTTGAGCTCTGGAACAATTCCATGTTGTTATTAAACTTATCGGATTCGGTTCTAACCGGACGGTATCAGCAGCTTTCATGAATGCGCGAGTGAGAGTAGGCACCTACACTTTTTCGTCAATCCCAACCCACATTCGGGGCCCCTGAAGCAAAGGTAACGCCAAAAGGTGATAACATGATCAAGTTGCTGATATGAGATACGTATATTATCACGAAAAAGTACAGGATGATTTGAAAGATCGAATATGAAATAGTCGTTCTTATATTCGTATTCCTCCGTTCCTCGTATTCGTTTTTGATTGAGTTTAAACTACCGTCCAAGCCGTTCAACGAACAGCATAAGCCGTTTCCCGGGATAAGTGGCATATATGGTACGTATAGTTTTAGGGTTTTGCAGAAAGAGGTGTAGTTGCTATCTGGCTCTCTGCAATATGCTTTGTGATGAGGTATAGTGTACTGGTGATGTTAAAAATTGACAAAGACAAATTTACAAAGGCGCTTTACGATAATCGAACCTCAAAGGCCATGCTCACTTCTCAAAAATACACTTCACGATGAAAACGTTTGTTGAGATTTCTCTCTAGTACGAATTTTTTGACTCCCAAGGGTTACACAGGTACGTTCTGGGGTAAAACGGTGTAGGTAGGGCGTGCAATAGTGCATCCGTAATAAAGACCCCAAAACCGGCTAGCCGACGTTCACACCAGAGGCGGACGAGTTCTTACGGCGCTTTTGGTAGTGACCAATGGACTGTACTCTACACGAGCAACCGTTTATTACGATGTGCAAAGTGACCTATGTAAATAAATACATAAATCTGCTAGCTTATATACATATGAATGCGGGCGGTGTCCAGATACCGTACCATCTAGTAGACTGTCTCGGTACAGTGAACCAACGGGATAAAAGGGCGCACCATGCCAACAGCAATACTTAGGTTACCTCGTTGATTGCACACTTAAGATACCGATAGGTTATGCCTTCGGTATCGTCTCAAGAGATGCTTATCAAAAAACTACTTAGGGTGATTAGCCAAACTAGTTGTGTATCCACAACCTGCTGCAGTGGCTATAGAGATTGCACCATTTGCACCGGACGCACGCACCGCAACTTTGGTTGTCATATTCTCGTCCAAGCCCTAAATTTGCCAGTTTATTGTATAATAGAATTATATTACCTAAGTATGACGATTGTCGCGTTTTCTTCGCCCTTTACTCTAGTCTCGACTATCAGTTTCCCTATTTCGAAATTAATTAGGTTTAGTCTTAGCTCTCCGGGCTGGAGTACAAAAATAAGCCTTCTTCTATTCTATCGATTTTTGATCTGAAGGTCTGTTAGGAGAAGGTGTAGGCGTTAGTTTGGAATACTGTGGAAACCGTAGTTGTCTGGGACACTATTTTATTTCTGACGCTTGTAAATAGGTCTTTCATAACAATGCCACATTTTCAACATAGTTTATCTATTGCCTACATTTGAAGAAATACGATTAGAACGTGGTTAGAGCCGTATTGCTTTATTGGTTTATCATTGTTTGTCGTCCTCTCAATGTCACGAATTTATCATGACCTCTTACTATTTCAAAGATAGAGATCCGTATTATTTCTTCCATTGAAGTTGTTTGTAAGTGGATTTTTCGGTACTATTCTACTATTACACCCCAGAACTATTCTACTGTTATTGGTGCCAATTGGAGCCAAATGGCGCCAGCGCCAAAAATGAAGGTCATATTCGTTATCAGGACCTCAAATAACCCCTAAAAGCAAGTTTTCAGCAAATTTGGTGAAAACACCCTTGGCGCCAAATTGGCGCCAATTGGCGCCAAATGGCGCCAGCGCTAAAAATGAATGTTATATTCGTTATCAGGGCATCGGATTACCCCTATAGGCGAAGTTTCATCGAAAATTAAAATTTTGAGTTTTTGGGGGTGTAATAGTAGAATAGTACCGATTTTTCAATTTGCATTATCATCTGTATTGCCTTTCGTCCTGTTGATTATCGATTTGCTCCAATGGGCGCTGGAAAAACTCCGTCCCTGCTGCGAGAGATGTGACCGGTGCGATTAGCCTCTTCACAAAAGAAACGCGAGTAATACCACTATTTCAGTTCACACGTTTCGTGATTAACTACGATCAAAGGCCAACGACCCTCGTGGTGTTCGTATGACGTCCCAGAGAATTTAATCAGTAGCCTCCTCTGTCCAACGGTCATCACAAAATTGCATGACGTGCAGGGCCCACTGACCTTCGACTTCTTGACCTGATTAAGAGAGTCCTGATATCCGAGTGATGACGATGTCGGAGCTCAAAATCCCATTCTTCGAGCATACTGCTTCTCACAGCGCGTTCTAAGGAGCTGGCTGCATTGTTGTCCTGCTTGCATAGATTCCGAGTCTCAGAGACGTAGGGTAAAGCAGGAAGGCCGCAATGTCGAAAAAGTGAGCGGGATGATTTCGGCTTTCTCACTACTACGCAAAGCGTTTCCTTCTGCCCAGTTCCGTAGCCAGAACACTTATCATAATGATTCTTCAGCCTAGAAACCTGTAGCTCAAGCATATTAAGTTATTATTCCACTGGACCTCAAGGAAGCACCAAAAAGCATTTAGTTCCTTATGCACTTTGTCTTCCTTAGCTCAAGTCACAAGCCGACCCTTCGGCAAGCGTTGCAGAATTCAACCAGCTTTTGTTTCTCCTGCTCGATGATCGGCGTTATAGGCCGGTCGATAACCTTCATTCCATGCCTTACCAAGCATAATCAAAGGGCTTCCCCATTGAGCCTTGTGACCATAAAGATGTGATCGATCATACACAAGTCCTTCAGAACTTTGGTTTTTCGCGTTACTTCGGTATCCCTGATCTTGCCACACTCACGTCAAGCTTTATCAGTTACATGCATATTGGACGATAGTTGCCAGTTTAGACTAGTCAACACACTCTTGCTTTTTTCGGTAGAGTGGGCTTTTTGCATTCCGACAGGTACCGCGTCTAGAAGCGAGCCAAAGCTTCAATGGTATTGGCGAGGCTCTTGCAGTGTCTTGGCTTAGCCCGATCATATTTTGGTGCATTACGATCCTTCACTGAAGCGACCGTAATCATAAGAAAGAAACGATAGGACAACATATCCATCCTGCCCATATGGTAGGGAGGCGGACATGGCTGTTGAGAGGGGTTTGATTGACCCTATTCTTTGTCCTTCGAGAAGCAGAGTTTGTTCCATCAGGACGACGACGGGATGCTACCTCGATCATTTCACTGGAGACGCTCCGGCAGGCCCTGCGAATGCTCTTTGCGATCTCGTTGGCTCTCGCCAGAACTGCTGTACTTCGCTCTTCCTTTATCGCTTTTCTGCATAGCCTCGTAAGTTCAAACGTTATTCGACGATTGTTTGCAGCTCACGCGATTCCACCCTGGCTCACCAGCTCGGGGGTCTTTGAAGGAAGACGTCTCCCGGCAGCTGGTAGACACTTTGCTTTTCTAGCTTAAACGTCGAGATATTTAACGAGCCGGTTATACGTTGTCGATCGCGGAATCTTCTCACAACATCGCATGGTAATCGCATTAATCCCAGTTAATGACGATTCTGAGTCTTTGCTGTGTGAACAACGCATAAGGAAGAGTGGAGCACCTAGAAAACGATGGTCCGATCCCGTGTAGAACTTCGGAACAACAGCAACGTCAGTCAGGCAAAACTTTCGATTCAGATGATGTGATTATGGATTCATCTGTCCAGTTACTCGCAGGACAATCGCGAATGAAAGGTTTCTAAAACTGCTGAGTCGACATTACGAACTCGTACAGTCTTTCACCATCCTCATTACATCTCTGTCCTTTTGTTCCGCTTAGAACCTTTTCAGCTGTTCTTCTGGAACCAATGTTGTCGATGAAACCACCGGCTATGACCTTGGAATAATATGGTCCACTTTGTGAAGCTTTTTCCGGTCTACATGAAACTCGTTCAGCTCCTCTTTTTCTCAGCTCGATATTGGTGCGTGAGCAAAGAAAATTGTTAGACCAGAGTTCAGCCGCAGTCGCCACCGTCCAATTCGGGATGTTAAGTTTTCCGACGAATTCATGTTCCTGGTCAAGTGCATACTGATGAGGATACCCACACTTCTCTCGCTGCTGTTGTCACATGTATCAAGGACGAGTACTTCAGTTTCGAAGACGGTATGTAGTGAGCGATGCCTCCTCATCTCAAACGGTCCGATTTCGTCGTGCTTGATGTTTGTGACTTGCATCGTTTTTCACCCACTCTTGAGGTGCAGGCGTTAATGCCATCATCCTTTTCTGACAACCACTATCAATTCGTCCCCCGTTTGGGCAACTGGTCCTTGCCCTGACATTTTACCAGTCTCTCCCTCGCGATCATACCTGGGGGAACCATGGAACGGCTTCCTCGGGTTCGGAGAGTGGCACCGTTTTCACTGTTTTCGGAAAACAGCCCTGTGAGTAGCTTACCGGGGAGATGACTTGAGTGCTGGGCTGACTGTTTTCAACTGACTACAAATTTCGGCTAATCTCTAGAGATGTATTGATTCCTTTCTGATCGAAGTTCCACAATATTTGATCTTTAATTCCCATCATGAATTTATCTACGAGATGAGATTTATTATAGTAGGGAGTTTATCCCAGGAGGTCTTTGGCGTTGCACTTTGAAGAGTAGACCGAGAAAGGGTCTACACTGAAATGCTATTTTTCAAAAGTCGATGTTACAAGAAAATTGCCTCTTCAGTCTTTAGCTCTGCTTCACCTAGAACGCATTCCACTGTAACGTTTCTCTTCAAAAGAAAATATATTTTGCCGCACCGAGACATAATGGCACTGGCTGCGTTCTCTAAACTCTTTCACATATCCGACAGCACCAGGTCTACCTACGTAGGCCCAGGCATTCCTAGAAAGACAAGCATTCCATATTTTCAGGGCCTACTAAACGGCCTGTTCAACGGGTTGACCGACCCCAGAAGAATAGAAGGTATGGTTGGCCAAGGCGGATCTCGATTAGAGATTCGAACCCGTGACCATATGTGCGTGATGGTGAGCCACTTGCCACTAGACCACCTCCTGAAAGAATTGCGCGAATGGTTTGAATACGAAGGCGCTGAGCTGGAATAGGTGCACACATGAAAATCATAAACCGAAATATAATACAAACAGAGTTGGAAACAGTATACGCAGCTACTGTGGAGTCTGACAAGGCATTTCGAAAACAGTGGTGGGGAACTAATCGAATGGGATCAATAATCTTATCTTTTTCGAAGACATTATAGAGGCAATAGCTAAATATGTATATCATAAACGTTGGACGTCTCCCACACATATAATCTTGGTATCGCCCGATTGAGCCCCTGTTAAATGGACATTATCAATTCATGGATTGGTGCGAGAAAGCATTAAATCCATCGATTCTTCGTTGTTCAAGTATCCTTGTGTGCATATTGTGAAGAATGCCGTGGGGCAAGTAGGAGAAAAACGAGATGGAATGATCGAGTGAAACTCAAGTGCATCATCAAAACGTAATCCATCAGAAATGACTCGATTCACAGGCAATACTCGACCTAGCTCACGACTTCAGGGGAATATCAACCAGAGCGTATATGTGGCTGAGATCCATGCGACATCAAACGCATCCGTTATTCGAGCTGTATGAAGCGTTGTATAAAACGTGAAAAATGTGGAATCTCCCTTCTGCTGTGGTACACCCCTCAGCTCAGTTTCTACCTTACATACATATGCAGAAGTTCCAAATTATTGGGGAAATCGAAAAGCCGATTACGATCAATTTTCTAACGCGCCCATCAACATTGGAAAGAGAGCTTAGCAACACTATTCCTGAAATTTTGGTAGCAGTGAAGTCATAGTTGCAGTTACTTAACTAAAGCAGTGCATGTTTGAAAAGCAACTGCATAATTTGAGGAGTACATAGATATGACGAATAGTGCAAGCCAATGTTTTTTGAATCACATTGATGACTCCTGATATGATCGAAGCTGGTTTAGAGATCTGAAGACCGTATCGCTTGATGTTTTGTGCTGGCCCGCTTTCATCCATTTTCATGGGTGCTGATAGTGATTGGTCACCTTAACCTCTCACTTATGTCTGGTGTATTCACGA
This sequence comes from Haemonchus contortus, assembly GCA_000469685.2. Lineage (NCBI taxonomy): Eukaryota > Metazoa > Nematoda > Chromadorea > Rhabditida > Trichostrongylidae > Haemonchus > Haemonchus contortus. The sequence goes on along the minus strand of LS997566.1, from coordinate 27,050,109 downwards.
TCAACGACTGTGCTATTCAAAAGCCAGTAGTGCTGGAGCTCTGTATATTATAGCTTTTTTTTTCGTTTGGAATCAGCTGATTTCGATGAGCAAAAAAACTGGCCTGCTCGAACAGACAAAGTTTTCTAACACTGTAATGATTAATGGGAATGATTGAATGCCAAAATTCAATCGAGTACAGCACCAATTGTCAAAAGATAGACGGAACATGAGAAAGGCAATGCAAGAACACATGGAAAATGAAGAATTCTGAAGGACTCGTTGTCGTATTATCCGAATAACAGACACGGATGAACCGTCATCAATAATAGTATGCACGCTACGAACGGCGTGTCACGAATAAGCGGCATTCATTTTTACATTTTGGCGCACCAACAAATTCATTTGCTTTCGAAATACCGACCAACAATCCATTTTTATGAAAATCGTAGGGAACTGTGCCCCTGCTCGTCAGCAGCTTCAATGGAACAGATGCATCCGATGGCTTTGAGCTTACAACTGTCATATGAAAACTGCAGTTAAGACAAAAACACTTTTCTGTGACGTTACAGGAACTGACTAAAGTTTTCAGACGTCCTATTCCACCGTGGAGGTTCTCGTAGAGATAAGGCTTGTATACTGCTACGTACAGCATCTTTTAGGAGCTTTCATTGAACAATTTACATTCATAGTTCCGATCTGCACCGACTTTTTCACTCCTCGCTTATTCTAGGTACCAACCGCAAAACTTGCACAATAGTCTTTTTCATTATTTGCAAGTGACTTCTCAAGTCTATGCCGCAAATACATTCTCCAGCTTTGTAGGACTTCTACCATGTTCCTACTTTGCACAGTAGAGTTGCTCTCCCTTAATTCACAGTAGAACTAGTAGTGGCATGTGGTTTGTGATGTTGTGGCTAACTGTTCATTATCATAAACGGACGGTTCGCTACCGAATCCTGAATCGCTTCTCGCTTAGCCAATCAAGTCATACATTCGTTCAAAATCTCTCAATCTGTACCAGACTCGTCTGGAATGATCGAAGCACTGCGTACACCTGTTGGCCACTACAACTTATTGTACAAACCACATTCGAAACACCTCCACGATTCTGAATGAAAGCCGAGTGCAGGAGCGCATCCTGAAAGCTGGATAGCTCTTCGCTATAAACACTTTCTGTGCGATTAAAGGCACAGCTCACGATAAAAATGGTTTTTTAGTTTTTCCTCTGGGAACCCCCAGTGGCCCTCAAGGGTAGCAGGAAGGACGCTGCCGAGTCCCAAAACTCAACAGATAAGCCATAGCCGGAGTCCCGTTACCGGATCGCCCGGACTTCCCGCCCTCGATCAGTCTCAAGTCAGACGAGTGTCGAGGGATACAGATTGCAATATTCGCTCTAGGACCCACACGCAACCAGCTGATCGGCGGGTAATGAAGCGGTCTTTTTCTGCTACTCCTTCATTCTCTGTTGCTGTTTTTGCTGGAGCGATCTTTCTTCTAATTTTCTACCTCAACAGACTGGGAAAGGCAGGTTGTTCTTGCTGTTACTGGGGTTTTCTATTAGCTTATGCTTATGAGTGAATGAATTTTGGCTTACCGTAGTCAGCTGTTCGCATCAGAACCCACACTTACCCAATGGCACACATGGTATAACTCGTTCAAACGCCCCAATCCTCTTCATTTTTCATGTCTTATTCTCGTCCAGCCCCCTTCTCACGATCCTTCGAAGCCTTTTCACTTTGGAAGCACCTATTCACGCAGTTTCTTCGCCTTCATCGCACTATTTTCCATCTTACCTTCCTTTTTTCTTCATAATCTGGATTACCCAAAATTATCGTGAATTGTGCCTGCAATGGACCGAACAAAAATCTATCTTGACTAAGGCAAAAAATATGCATTGTATAAGAAATGATTTATTGGAGCCCACATCTTCCCTTCTCTCCTTTTTTGCTAGCTTTCAAACGTGCCGTTATGTTTTCGAGGAGGTTCTTCCAGATCTGCCGTGGCTGGAGTGTTATGAAAGTTCTAAATCAAATTTCTGTGGAACAGGCAAGGTATTGTAACGTTGGATTGGTACCGAACGATATACCGATACGAATCGGTTGTCAGAGAGTTGAATGAATGAATGTGATCTGTTTACGTGTTTGTTTATTGACCCCTTTACGTAGCCGTTTATGATCAGTTCTAGAGGGTTCACCGACAACAAAATAGCGTGCAAAGAAATTTCATGTGTGCTAAGTGAGTTGGGAGGGGCCACGCGGCGGCGCGGCGCCTTTTCATGTCTGCACCCTCCCCGGCGAGATAGTAGTACTGGGTCTGAGTCTGAGAAGGGATGGTGAGGTTGTACTGAAGTGTTTCGTGATTCAAAACAGATTACCTCTTGGCACATGTTATATGCTTGCATATTGTGGATACTCTTCTTCTGAGCCGATGATACCCTATTTTTAAGAAGGGGAGGGGCTCCAGGGTGGGTGAGATGGTTATCTCGTACAAAAAGCTGAGATGAGATAAAAGCTGAACATCCAATTGGCTCACCCACCCAGGAGCCCCTTCCCTTCCTAAAATTAGGTGAAAAAACGTAGTTATAACATAAAAGAGCTATGAAACGTCCCTAAACACCATTACGGGCTCGCCTACCCTTCATTGTCTACTATCTCGCCGCAGAGGGCGCAGACATGAAAAGGCGCCGCGTGGCCCCCCCCCCCCCAACTCCCTTAGCACCATTTCATGACAAACAATTATATCGATGGATCTTAAAATCCCCAAAAGTTGGGGATGAATTGACTTGATCATTTTATTACCTTTACTATTCTCAGCACAGCGGCCAATTCATTCACTCTAATGAATTCAATAAAAGCCCACATGCCAATTCCAAGGCGTACGCGCAATTCTCATAAACTTCCGCTTAAGCTTTTTCCGCTCATCGTTTGCAAAACAATATCACTTCTCTACGCATGCTGTCGGTAGACCTTCAAAGTGGATTTTGCTCGAAAAAGCAGTATACTCAGTCGGAAAAGAAATCAAATGCAACTGTTACTGACACCTAGGTGCTTATCTGAATGAAATCTCGGTGGTGAAGGCAATGTAGTCTTATCTATCCACACCCAAGCAAATATATCTTAACAGGTCGGGATCTCATTTTAATAAGCTCTTTGCTGTTTTCAGCTGCATTCGTGCAGCCAACATATCCTTATGGATGCCATTTGTACCGCCTGGTCGCAAAGTCATTAAAACATGTACTGTGCATCGAGAACAAGTTGCAGATGATTATAACTTTACACCTTTGATTAAATCCCGTGAGTGAATGTGTATGTACTCCGGCTGGAAACCTATTCCTCCATTCGTGAGCACTGTTTTCGCACGAAGTCAAACCAACAATACTAAGGAGAATGAAAAAAAACTCGTTGCCATACTATTGAGACATAAAAATACCCAGTAGTACGCTGAGAGCTCCTGTAAGTAAAGCAAAAGCCAGGGTTCCACATATTCTTCACCGAATTGCAAGGGCCATGGTTATATGTGTAACGACTGGATTTCTTCTACCAAAACTGTCTAGACTCATTGTAGATTCTTCGCGTGCTGGACAAGCCGACCACAGCTTTTAGTCAAGTAACCTCCCTATGTTGTAGCTGCAGTCTCATAGTTTCGTCTGGGTCCTACAATTTCTTATCGATGAAATTAAACCTATAACTCCCTTCGGTACCAATCGCTGCTCGAAACACTCTCACCCTATTCAGTCTCTTCATAACCGATTGTAACCCAACACAGTAGCCAGTTCTACTGTAGTAGTCCAAATACTCTCACACATCATCCGTTCTTCGCAATGAAGCACATTGGACCAAATTCATAGGCTGCACATGCTCACATACAAACACAAATTGACCGCTTTCAACGGCTGCTAGCTGTTCATAGAACAGCGACAGTTGCTGCTCTGTGAGTCGCCACTTGAAGAGGTTCTGTAGAAACCAATTGGACAAGCTGAACTCAAGATGCATTTTGCCTTACGACTTATCGACACATTACGGAAATTCCACCTCATTCCAGGACTCTGAATTTCAGTACGAAATGTACAGACAAACATTCAACAGAACGACGCGCCTCTCTTTGCTTTCATTAAGATGCTCGCGATGCATCTACCGAAACTTTCGCAATAGTTCAAAATTTTTCTAAAATGCTCTGAAAATTTTCATAAAAATACTACGAAAGGGCGCTGCTCGCCTGCATGCACACAATATATCTGGAGAGTTTATAGTGTGCACTAGGTTGACCATGCTGGAACTCATTCATGGCCTTTTTGCAACATTCAGGGTTGAAACCAGGCATGCACCAAACCGCTTACAAAAGGCTTCACGAGGAACTATCTACAGGGTGGGCCAAAATTATGATTACACAGACATTACATCGCAGAAAACGAATAGAAAGCCAATGTAGCAAACCAATTTCTTTAAAGTGTTCATCACTAATTTCTTATCAAAACTGTACATTGAGACTGAGATCTGTTGCTTTCTGCTTTCACCCGACCCCAGAGACGACGATGGACGGCATTGACGGTGGCACGCAGCTAGGGTCATCGAGTTGGTCCCGGCTTTTTGCTGAGCATTTTCGAGATCACTTCTTCCCCTGTTTGGGCTAAAGGATGCTTTCATCTTAGAGGCTGAACACATTGAGACATTCGTGGGATTTAGGTCAGGGCTTCAGAGTGGTCACTGATCGAAGGTCATGAAGTCGAGGAACCCATTTTACATAACTTCTAGACAAATTCCGATCTCCGGTCAGGAGCTTCATCTTGACAATATGGTCGGTTCAAATCAACTAGGCGTCCTATTCCGTACGAGATATCGAACCGGTCTTCGAATCAACTTTCACTCCTCAATTTACAAAAATAATCGGTGCTTTTGTCTCGGCGGTGACGCTCGCAAAGGCCGTTGCAGAAAGTCAGTGGGCCTAGCGCTGTATCACTTCCATTTCTTCAAGCTTCATATAAATCTTATCGCTCTACTTATTGAGCACCTTTTTCATTTTGAATATCTTTTCGTCGGTGAACAGGAATTCCATACGACAATTCTTTTGGATGCGACAGGGCAGCTTTTGTTAGCCAACCTTTCTCTCCTCTTTAACCTGCTCACTGGGGAAATCACTCTCTGATCGTATAAGGGTCTCGTTGTGCAGGTGATGCTTCACGATTTCACGCAGAAAATTTCGTGAGATATCCATTCATTCAGCCTTTTTGGACTCAGAATGAATTTTGCTGCTACGTAGACCTTTGCCCTGCTTCCTTAACACTTCCCCTAAATATAACCACAGACCTCCTTGGTTTACCACTCCTATCTGCAATTGTTCCCAACTCTCGAGAGCGTCTTATGGTTGAATGCACCACCTGCCTTGTTTTGCTAGTTCGTCTGTAGATGCACCGTGCCAAGAGTGTTTGTAAATGCAAATCGACGTTTGATTCACGGACTAGTTACGCTTATATTATGTTCAAAATCTACCAAAAGTTTAGTATCATGAGAAGGGAAATAACGTAAGCTACCTTGTGAAATGGAAGAAATTCAATGAATTGTAATGAGCTCAGAAAAAAATTGCTATGAACGTCAGCGCGCGCTGTAATCATAATTTTGGTCCACCCTGTACAATACTGCTCCTAATTCATGGTAATTTGCTTTGCACCGCTGCTTTCAGCTGAAGGTGTTCGAATTATGTCATGATGGGTATCAAAATGATCAGGGTTCTATGCTCTCCTCAGTTATAGCACGATTCAGGCCCTTTGAAAACCAGAAACGAAGTTTTCAATTGAAGTGGAGAGTTTACGATGCTGTCACATCCGCAAGTAACACACCAGGGGCTGAGAGATTCAATTTTAGTTTTTCCCGGAAAGGAAGGCGAAAACTCTGAGAAAGTCGAGAGCTTATTATATATTTGGAATCTTCACGAGAAGGGCTTTTCGATGATCTTACTTTTATTTATTTATTGAATGCGCTCAAAAGGCGCGCTACAAAGGAAAGCTCGAGCCGCAGGTTCAGTATTACAAGAGAGTTAAGAGGTGATAGAAACAAAATTAACGAAATGATCAAACAGAAAAATTCTTGACAGGAAGGCCTGTAGGCTGACTGTACTTTCAGCGTGATTGAAGTTTTTTAGCTGAAGTTATGGCGAAGCGATGGCGTCGGTTGACTATGATTTAGGAGCAGTATTGTACCTGACTGAATTCAAGCTCGTAAAGGAGTGTTGATGGAACACTATGGAAGAATTCGGTCATTACAGGGAAAAGATGCACGGAACATGAAGTCGGATATCTTATGCGCAATAGACAGTACAAGTTTCCTCTGCCCTCTTGAAGTAATCCCATGGAACCATTTAGATCACTCCATATGGAATCTGTGCTCCTTCTGAATTTCAGGCAGATATTCTCCAAACGATCCAGTGATTGCTGCTTTATCATTGAACTGCTTAGCTGAAATGGATGGCTTCCTGTAGCACATTAGTATATGAAATTTGACTGATGCAGTCCCAGTCGAGATGAATGTGAAAGACATTTATTGAGTAGTTCTAGTAGTTTTGTTGTTATTCCGACCTTCCAGTTCATTGGTGTCAAACTAAATGAGCTCGAAATTCTGCAAAATTCAACCTGCAACAATATACGGGTAATATTCATGGAAGCAGGCGTGAGTCGATGACAAAACATCACTTTGGGCTGAGACATTTATGCCAATCTTCATATGACTCGTTCTTTGAAGGTTATGTGGCATTGAACAAATCGCAAATTTAATACAAATCAGTAACAAATGCAGTTAATCTGGAGTAGTTCATCACCAATATGGCATACAGCGCATGTACATTTTAAATAAATATCATTTAACAGACCGGACCTATCAAACCACCGATAGGTCTCATCCGAGCATGCACGGACAATGTTAGATCAGATTTGTTGATATAAATAGATATTGCGAGGGAACAACAGAGAATCAGAGATGCACGGAAGCTTTGATAATACGCATACAAAAAGTGGAAAGACACGTTTCTTCTGTAAAATACGTTTAATAGTGGACTAATACCCCTTTTGTTCCAGTTTATTTGCCAGTATTCGTCACGTAATGTATTGATTCGAACCATCGATTGGGTTGGAATCGGTTCCAGAATCCTGGTCCTGAAAAACGCTTGCTAGAGTGAAGCTAACTCCCCTTATAGCCTTAACCCCTTTCAGTAATATTGGGTTATTTCTTGTTAGCATGACCGCGAAAGAAGAATAAAAGAAACATGAGAAAAGCACAAACTGGTTGTACCTCTTCCACCTGCTTTCTGGAATGCGAGTTCAGGTCCGGCAATCGGAGGAACTGTCATTGGCAATGGTTTAAACGTATGCCTCTCACTCGAAGCGGACGATCGCGTTTCTTTGGGAAGTTCCGTTTGACTAATTGCCTTCTGTGTAGGACTCGCTCTGCAAAGATTATAATACGTGGTCACCTAGATAAAGACGAACTTAATCGGACTGCACCGAATGGAGACGGTATACTGGTAATATTCACTGCGATGTTTATAACAGAACAAACGCTAATTAGGCTTAAACTTTTTTTTTGAAATGGTTCAAGACCTAAGAATAGCAAACAGTGCCATTTAGATGAATGTCTGGAAGCAAAGAAAGCTTAAAACACGGCTGACTACTTTTTTGGGGACTGGTTGTGTAATTATCGTGAATATAGCAATTTAAGATGAATCTCCCACCAAAATAAAAACGCGGTATATCTGTATCCCATTCGCAATGTCTATAGTGAACTAACCGCATGAATTCTTTGTGTGCGCATAGAGTTTACCATTTCGATTGATTCCTTTCCCACGTAGCCATAGACTTTCGCTTGCGTCATCAGCCAACAACTATGAGCGAAAGAGCTCAGGAGCGTACATCGTAGGTAGGACGTAGGCATAACATGGGATCCCCCCCCCCCTTGAGCTGGAGATTAGACAATAGTTGGTAGTAGTTGGGCTGGCGTCTTGTGACGGCCTTGAGTGACTTCTGGAGATGTCCGGTTTACGAGATTAGCCTTGTAGAGCTTCCTTCAACGAGAGATGAAGTTCTTCTCACCAGCTCACCCGTTTAAAATGCATTCCCACAGCTTAGGGTGATTGATGGACTGACTGCACAGGTGGAACTATCATGAAGGCTAGTTAAAGTTACGGTTCCCAATCCCGTGATTGGAGTCTGTGACCCCGTTGAATTTCCTCTGCTGACTGAAATGGTGTTCCAACGGATAGTCTTCTAAGTGACTTCGTTTCTCCGGGTTCTAGAGGAGGCGAAAACGTCAAACCTCAGTCGAATTCAGTGGCTCTAGAGAATCTTGGCGCTAAGCTCGAGAAATGGAGCTTGCACTTGAAATGGGAATTTGTCTGTACCGTAACGTGTCAAGGCGGTATTATAATACAACATCACAACATAGAAAAACAAGAATGCTCAAGCTCCGCAAACATCTAATTGCGTATCGTTTCTTCGTTTTGACTTAAAGCTCGATCAACTTACGTGGAGGTTACTTCTTTCTTTGGAGTAGTTTCTTCTTTTGGAAATTCTTCGGTATCCACGACCAACTTCGGCTCCTCTTCAACCTCGGGGCTGCCCTTAATTTCAAATCCGATTCAGAAAATGTTCATTTTCACATGGTGTTGATTATGAGTGGTCGTGATCCGGTTCTACGAAAAACTTGCCATGGGAACATTTCAGGAAGGTTTGAATAATAAGAAGATGTTCGGCATGATTAAATGACTGCAGCTTGAATGGCATGCCTCATGGTTCGTAGATCCGCACACACTCATTCATTTCCTCGGAGAAAAAATGAGGGAATGGTAGCAAGCTCAGGAGTGATGAAGGAGAAGTACGACATGAAGATGAAATTGAATGGCAGTTTAGATTGGCTGCTTTCATAGTTCACCGGCCGACGTGCCACGATTCAGTGCTAGGGGGGAGGAGGGCGGCAGACGGTCGGTCACCCCCTCGAAGGGCTGTAAACAAGAAGAGACAAATCAAAAATCATTTGTACGAGCCCCTGGTTGTTTGGTTTTTGATTTTGTTCTTATTTGTTTTCAACCCCTCGACCGACAATCTGCCGTCCTCCTCCCCCCTAGCACTGCCTCGTGGCACGCCGGCCGGCCGGCCGGGCGAACTATGAAAGCAGCCATTGCAGGCATTTTAGAATGGCATTTGAGGAAATTCAGCTCTCGGGTGAAGAACAGAAAAATGATTGCGGAGGTGAATAGGTAAAGAGGAGGGGCTCACGTCATGGGGTACAAAATGTGGGCCTCCCCTATACTACCCTCGCATAAGTCACTTTTTGGTCCACATCTACAATCAAATCTGTACAATCAGCTGACCTCTACTTCCACAGGCAACTCATCATCGGGTGTTGAGGGTGTGACCGTTGTAGATAGAAGACGCTTCCAGAATGGGATATACTTCGACGAAACTTTAGAGTTTTGGCTTACAGTGAATCTACAAAAATTTTAAGAACTGATGGTTCGTCCAGAGCTTCTATAACACTGCCATTACCTGTCCCAGATATTATTTTTTGAAGAGCTGACAGTCACCGGTGGACGAGTTGTTGTAGGTTTAGAACGGGTTGTCCTGCTTCTGTTAGACGGCTGAAACGTTCGGTGGCTTTTTATTCGCTCACAGAATTCTTGTACCCGAAAACAGTTCCGTGCAGTGTGAAATAATATAAAAACTCAGTTTAACACCACCGAAAACTGAAAATGGAAAGGAAACTGAAGCAATGGAGTCACAGTCTTTACGAGCATTCTTACCCTCCTCTTTGTTGTCGTAGTGGCTTCCTCCTGTCCCTCTTCATAGTCAATGCTTTCGGGAGCAGCAGTCGTTTTCGTTGATCTTGCTTTCAGGGACTTTGGGCCTCGCGTCAGTAAACGAAGCCGATTCATCTACAGATGGAAAATAACCAAATCAGCATGCAAAAAAGCAAGGAGAAGCATAGGTGAGGAGAGAAGCGATTTCGATTTTCGGAACTACCTTACAGAGTTTTTTCTCAAGGTAATTCAATGCTTCAGGGATAGATGAGGAAGCGACCCTTGAATAAAGCAGCACATTACAAAAAATGTCAAAGATGCAAAGCGAAATTATGATTCCACTCCTCAGCTTTCCCATCTCTGTTACGGGCCCTAAGCAGTGAAAAAGTAGGCGTATACTAGAGCAGTGAACATATACATATATGTAAATAAATCGAAAAAGTCTTTGCATATTTTCGTTTTCATGTTAGGAAAAGTCTTCGAGATTGCCTGAGAACGTTCATTGCTGAACGTGGGTAAATGCAGGTCAGTTCGCTCTTCACGCCATATCTGCCGTAGCATTTCGCAACCGTTATGGCTGGAAGAATCGGGGAAACGGGCAGTAGGAACGGTTCTGTGTAATCGATTCGCCGCACGCGGCTGTCGCGAACTTCTTTTCGACGTTATTACGGGTCTAGCGTTCTTCATACAGCTCGATCGCTATACGATTATTACTTTTGTCATGATTCTACTATTAGTTCTTTTGTTCCTGTATTTCGTACTTAGTGCTGCATCTTGCTAGACTCCTTCGCGCGCGACGTCTCTTTCGCAGCGATGCGACAATTTCGATCCTGCCGCACCACACTCAAAAAATTGCTCCCGACTCAAAGCAAGTTACACTGCTTCTGCATTATAAGTACAGAGAACATCTCATTTGAAATCGCGCGAAAAGAATTTTATGTGATGCGATGGGGCCCTCCATTATCGCCCACAACCCAACAAGAAATTCGTACCACAAGTTCGAAAATGGCCACCTTGACTAGATCGAAAAACCACGATCTGGGAGGTGAGCTAAGTGACGAAAACCTCCTGTGGCGGTTGAAGAGGATTAGAGGACAGGTGTAGTACCCAAGAGCTTACACAGGAGCTTGATAGCCATCACGACACAGTTGCTGCCTATTTGCATTGCCTCGGAGAGATTTGAAGATACGGAGTATCGATAAGTCATGGACCGGACCAACTCCAGATGAGGAGAAATGTATGCCTGAACTTATTGATTTTCCGAAGCACTTAACAGAAAGCACTATGCTAACAAAAGAGAACTTCAACCTAAAAAGGCAATGCTCAGCGCTTCGTGGAATTGGAGAGGAACTTTTCAGTGAGAGTTACTGCCATCAAACTCCACTGTCACCGCTGAAGCCTGTGGTACCCTGTTGGACCGCGCTGCTGCTCTAACAAGGGAAGGATACTTGGTCGCAGTGGCGAGAAGAGATGAGATGTGTACCCCCTATGTGGTACCCCCTATGTGGTTCAAGATGAGATGTGTACCTCCTATGTGGTTTCGATCGCTGATCTCAAATCTGTGTTCCAAGTCTACGAAACGACTCTGGGAACAAAGTTACGGGACCGATGCCTCCCTGTGTTATACCACACTAACGAAGGGATCACCGAGCCACGCAACTCTGCTGAATGTGCATTGGTGGCCTAGCGGATAGTGTGGTGGATTGATAGGCATGGCATCAGGGCATCAGCGTTCAAAACCACCTAGGGGGGTAGACATCTCATCTTGAATGGCCACTGCGACCAAGTATCCCTCCCTTGTGAGAGAGAATTAGCGGAATGCCTGGTTTCTCCATGGTACTGCTCACTCACACACTGCGAAGAAGACCCAGAAGCTTGACATGGCATATTATGACCCATCCACCATATTCACTAGATCTGACTCCAAAATACTATCACTTGCTCCTGTCGCTATCGGACAACATGAAAAATGAAGGGTCGATAATGATGGTGCATGTCTTTGTTGATTGTTGGTATTTTAAGGAAAGAAATAATTTGAAAAAAATTGCTGATTTTGAAAAGACTTTTCCGACAACCAATGTATATGTATATGTTCACATATACACATGCATGTATATAGGTGTACATGTTTTGAGCAAGGGCTGGAGATGCATTCGTGCTGACCCTTGTGGTAGTTTCCGTCATTTCTTCTTCAGTGATGATTGTCGAGTTGAGGATTCCCGTCTGTGTATTGCAGATAGCCGTCGCGTAACATCTCGAGATCATCTGAACAAAACGTTTGAAAGCAAAAAGCGACAACGTCTACCCATGAAGAAAACCATGTTCGTGATGGTTAAACCACGATTTGTTTGAACTTTAGAAATCGAGTAGTCCACAGAAAAAAACATTTGAAATGTGGAGTGTTCACCATCTCAAACTTTGTTTCATAACAACTACTGGTGTTACGGCAGTAGCGTACTATTTCATACTAATGGTACCGGCTGCGAATCGCAAAGCGATATCTGTCAAGGGCCCCAGATTTTCCATTCCTCTGGGGGCCGTTTGATTGGTAGCAGACTCGTCTAGGAGGATAAAAGCACTGTCTTGTACATCGGCTGGCTACCCCAGGTCATTGTATAGTGCGTATTATATGCATGCCCCATATGCATCAAATCGTCATAACCATCTTGAAAGATAGTCGGATGTAGGGCGCCTCCCAAAGACGGATTTGAACAACGTTAAAGACAAAGTGCACTTCTGAAGATATGTGTCCCAAAGAAATGTAGTCTAAAAGTCAACTTCAACTATTACCCAGCACTGTTATTAAGGTTGCCAAGTCTCAGAATGAGTGTGCGCTAGCCATTTATGCCCCAGCGGCGGGCACTTGAGAAAAGTCGGAGTATGCTGTCTCCTTTTTCCCTGATCAATGGTAGAGGATCAAAAGTGGTGAAAAAGGGATGACTGAATGGCTGACAGTTTTTCGCGAGGAGTCTTTCGAGAGTGTCTTGTAATACGAAGAGAGGCAGGTAGTGAGTAATGGGCATTAAAATAATATCGTTTCTGATGGTATTCCGATGAAATTTCGCAGAACCTCCATGTGATGCAGTAATGGGGGAAGTAGTACGGTCGCCCGATCAGGCCCCATACAATTCATGCCCAAAATCTCTGGCTTGATTAGTATTGAGCAAAGTAACCAAACATATGTAGTAAGTGCCCATCTAAATCCTTTCTTGGTTTATAACCTCCATGAGGAGCTAAAAATCGCTCTGTTGCTCCAATGTTAGGAACACAAAGATGGATTGCTGGATTTAGTGGATGAGCTCTCAACATTTTGAAAATAGGGCTAAGGAGCATCCGAAACTGAATTTCGTTCAGAACATTCCTGTCCGCTAAAGAAAGCCGTTGCCAAGAGTATTTATGGACTTCTTGAGACAAAGCAGGGGATCAAGTGTACTGTGAACTTAAAGATACAGTACCCTTTACCTCACGCTACTCACACTATAATGAAAATGAGAAGTTACGGACTGACTTCCTCAGTTTCTTTGGATATTTCTGATAATTTCGCCGTTGGCATACCACTCAACAACGAAACTTCCATTTTTTGACTGTCTGTCCTACGTTAGTTCAAAATTTTGCTATTTCTGAGCTTTATGCATCCTTTTTTTGAACGGAAAATTTCCAAAACCATCGAGCTCTACCTTTATTGGTGCGTTTCCTTCAATCTGTGCTTTTTTCATTAAAAAAATTGCAGTAGTTCTTGAACTTAAGAATAACGGTGGCTTAAGAACAACCTTATAAACAGATTAAAACCACCCGAAAATGTTAGGAGTGATAAATTTTAAAAGGAAATGAAGCATCATTTCTCTCTTGAGACGACGATATGTTACAATGCAATCAGCTTAAGGAGCCCAAGTTAGCTTCTCTTTTACTTCTGGCCTAATGAAGTATATTCCCCAGCCTCCATGTTGTTCCTTCACTGTACAGTTATAGATGTTTGGTCATACATGCTGCTACTGCCAAATGTGCTTTGATCAATTGAAAAGTGCGACTTTCATAGCTTTAATTCCTTCCAAATGAGGTTTCTTTGTCTGTCGGTACAGAAAAAAATTCACCGCAATCGAGGAGTGTTTATCTTTCCGCGACTGGCCAAACAAGAATTCCAAGTGTTAAAATTCCCAACGACCTCCTTCCTCTAATATTTGGTCAAATGCAGTACTATAAGGGCTGCACAAACGCATTTTCTTACTGTGAAATTTGAAACAAAGTAATTTGGAGAACTCAAATGTAAAATTCAAACCTGATGAATGTAGGCCTTGGCTTTATAGCCGTCCTTACGGTATTTTGCGAGAAACGTTTCAAACGTTCCGGACTGGCGACAGTAGGCAGCATCCGAGGCATCTTGGCATTTGAACGATAGCTTCTCTCCTGGAAAAGCTTATTCATAGGGACTTCGTAAGGACTTCTATAGAGACTTTCTAAGATAAGACGCATACAGTTGAAACCCGTCATGGGAAACGAATCCAATAATCCATTACATAAATCACGTCCTTTTAATACTTGACGTCGCACATTTTTTGAAAAATCACTACGGCCATTTATACTTCTTTGTAGTTTTTGCAGCTAATAAGAGATCAATCGGTTACTATGACAGTTCTTCTCGGAACCTCTCTAATTTTCCCTAGTAACGGATCTGATACTCAATAGGCCCCTTCGATGGTCATTGTTTAATGTCTAATCTGTTTTCGAGGTCTTATCATCAAAGGTGTTTTGCGAGGCTGGTGAGTCGTGCGCCTCACAAGAGCAGCGTCAAACATAGTTTGAAGATAGCAGCAGTTACGAAAAATCGGACTCTACACAAGCAGCAAGAAACGATCAAATTCTTTCAGAACTGAAACGAAACGGGAAGCGCTTTTGCTAGGTGATCCATTATCGTACAAATCACCTGTTCATCGAAGTGCTGTTTGTAAGGGCCAAAAAAACCTTTAGTCTTGAGTCTCCCGCACCCTTACTATTCTGGCTACAAAATCAAGTAGGAGCTAACCAATCTACACAAGATGAATCAAGGTAGGTATGATGTCCTTATCTGATTATTAGAATGATGGAGCAGCCTCAGAGTGAAACCACAGCAGTGAGAGGGTGAACCCCTTCGGACAATGGAGTGGTCGGCATCCCCTGTTCTCGGAGTGCTTAGTTGGTACTTGACTAGTCTGTCAAATTAAGGTAATTGGTAAGCGTATCCAATTTTCCGAAACATTTTACAGGCCCACGTTTCCTTTAGAATCCCTGTCCTGATTGAAAAGAGGCTCCGGACCCAACACACAGCGTACTGCTGCTATACTGTTTCCCACGGTCTTACGCGGACAACCTCAAGGAAACGAACAATTTGAGGTGGAGAGCTCTTATCGGTCTACAATTGCCTGTTCTACAAGCATATTCGCCTTAACAAAGATTTCGGTTCCATAGCGGCAAGTGAGCCCAAAAGGAAACGAATCACCGCGATAAGCTCACCTCGCTCGTGGCAATAATTGAAGCACATGACACCAAAACTCAGTTGTTGACAAGCACCATGCCTCGCTTTGAAAATCGAAGCACATGTCTTTTTATACTGAAGCAAAAATATCAGTAACATAAACAAAGCTCGTAAATCGGAGCTCTTCATTTCCCTCCCGTACCTGGAAATTACTGCCTACTGGTTCCTTGGCACCCGGTCGTGGAAGGACCCATGTTTTGTCTAGCGCTCTGATGAGTTGATTCAGCTTATCCACATCGATGGCCTCGTTTCTTCCAGGGGTCTGAATGCAATAAAGGATACGGTGACAGCTTTTGGTTGGTAGATATGCTCACATTCTGAGAAGGTCTATTCGGAACTCGGCCACCAATTGGTGCTGTCATTTGTCGAGACTTGGTTTCCTCAATTGCTCGATTCACTTGTGCCTGCCTTGTATCTGAAACTACAAAAAATATATTGATCCGATGATTTTAGGGATTCCTGCTGAATTTGTTGAAAACCAAAATGGAAAACAAAAACCATGGGATTCTTCCGTCATGAGTGCTTATCACTAACAAAATCCTCATTTTCAATGCGAATCCTGGGCATCTGAAGTTTTTCGCGGATTCATCACTCATAATACCTTACTTATACATGTACACAAAAATCTTTTCTTCAGAGGAATGTTCAATCAGAAGTATTATCTTTCTAGCGGTGATTTCAGCATGGCTAACCAGCATCCTTCGTACAGCCTGGGCTGACTTTCCATTTCATACTGCTCGTAAATGAATGGTTCAGGTAGTTGGGATTACTCCTTGATGACTATTTCGACCAAACAATGCTTCATCCTTTGCAAGGAATACGAACAACGCCTTTAAATCTATCAATACCCTTGAAAAAAGCTTGCATCATGATTGTCTCTCACATTCACTCTGATTGCTCTGAAGACACATGGCGGTGCCAGTGGGTTTCCCTACAATATCAACGTTTTCATGGCAATTCAGGACTTCCATGGCTTGCTATTAAGCTTGTATCTTGAAAGGCGCGCGTATAGTAGTGGCAAGTGGCTCACTATCACACGTATGGTAAGGGGTCAATTTTCGGATTGACACCGACCCAGACCAGCCAAGCCTTTCATCGTTCAAGTTACCAGGCTCGTGTGGGAGAGTTAAAACACAGGCGTGAATGTGGCTGACCATAGCAAGTCATTGTACGCATAAGCAACATACGATTACAATACCCCCAACGATTTACAATATAAGTCGGATGCGAGGGCGCATCCCAAAACGGGATTGATCAGCGACAAAGACGCTGGCTGTTCGTCTTCATGACCATTCAGCACGGATTGATCTTAAGGGTACCAAAAGCCTAAATCAATTGGCACAGGGTAATAAGTAGCTGTTTCGGCAGCTTCTGGGCTCTAACATAAAACGCCTAGATGTTCCTATGAGAAACAACGTACTGGTATCATTGATGCTTATGGTTTTTTTTTTGATAAGGAGGCGAGGGGTCAACATTGAGAGGATCGTTCTCATCCTCATTGTCCGCTACGAGAGAGTTTTGCTTTCTGGATAAGATCTTTCCAGTACATTAGGCAGCCTATCAGGAAATCACTTCGGTCTACCACATATACATACTTGAGGCGCTTACTAAGAGCATGTGATCGGTTGTTTTCATCTAGTAAATTAGCCTTTTTTGTGTACAAAGATTAATTCCTTAGGTGCGCTACCAAGATATACATGTGAAATCAGTACGGTCCTTCTAGCAGAGCTTCTCAAGTAGTTTCAAAGGCAAACTGCACTGCAACCGCCTATATTCTGTATATTAAACTGCGCTGATTTCTAGTTGGAGCTGAGTACACGAGTTTTTGAGAAATATAAAATGTTGCTTACTAGCTTTCTTTTTTCAGAGACAATATTCGTAGCTTATTAGGGTTTCGGAGAGAAAACCACGTCAAGCTGAGAGCTTTTGATCTCGTAGTAGTTTGGAGATGAAGAATCCCACACCTTTTCCACTGCTTGCCTCGCTCATATTGAGGAAGTCTTTGATAAACGGCTCCCGAAAGGTTGTCTATGAGCTATGTTGCTTGCAGCTAAAGTATAGTTACAGCTCTCAGTCCACAGCAAAAAAAAACAGAAAGGACCATAGGGTCAGCTTCAATTGTGCTGGTCAAGCGCTTCGATAGGACCACCTCTTTGTTCATTCAATATTTGTATTCATGGTTAGCATACCTCTTGTTCATTAGAGCTGCTCCATGAGCTGGCAAAAGAGTGTGACTTCTTCAGGAAGTCAGCATTTCTTGAGCGGTTTGGATGCTCGAACTAGCTGTCTCCCTCCTCGAGCGGTAATACTGTTGGAGTATTACTGGTAGCTGGTTGATATGACTCTACCACAACATTGATTTTTCGATTTTGACGCATAAACATTGAAAATAATTGATAGAATAGTTTTTGAGTGAGGCATGTGTTTTCGAACCCTTACTCTCCCACTGCGAACGTTTTCTGCTCGTCGTGCCTTTAAAGTGAACTTCAAGAACTATTGCCTAATCTATTGCTGACCCTATTGAACGTGAACCCTGTAGTCGTCTTGACTCATCACGGGACCACTGGTGTCAAATGAATCAACTTCTGACCAGTCATTGTGAGAGCAAAAAAGGAGTTCCAAAGCATTGCTGTTTGACCAGCAGCTTTTAAGGCCCGAGAGCGTCGAAAGCTTTGGCTCCTTGTTGGTAGAAGGGATTAACAGAAATGGAGAAGCCGGCAATTAGAGATCAACATTCGAACTTGCGCTGCTTGCGGACGAAAAAGGGGGGCCTTTGCTCAGACTGTTGGAGTTCCCCCGATTCGAATGCTTGAGTAGTATGTTAGACAATCATAGAGTTTTTATTCGCTCTGATGGCTTCTTCCAAAGTAACCCCACACGACAATTAGTGTGCAAACAGTCTAGACGTGGGCCTTCGTGAATGAATTCATTACCACTGAGCACGATGATACGATGGGTGGATGTAGCCTAACTCAACGTGACGAATTTTGATGGGAACTTGCTACTGACTGAAATTAATCGAATATTTTCCAGCCCTCTCACCCTCCTCCCCACTCCCCCCGAAGATGGTGTAACTGATACGAAGTAGGATCACTGGACTGGGTGGGTATTTGTAAGGTTTCATTCTGCTGAATTCCTCAGATACTGAAGCTCATGGTGAGCACGGAATTCGCGTTTGCAGCAAAACGTGACGCCACACTTGAAAAGTTCTGGGGTTTCTATTTGCCAAGGCAATATGAAACAAGAGAAATGATGCATGTTTACTCACACAATAGGTCCATCACGCATCAGAGTAAACAAACTCATTATGCAACGGATCAGCTGATTGAACAGCTGATTTCATGAGACTACAGTTCTGAATACAGTAGGCTGGTAACGTTAAAAAGGAGGAGGATGAGGTATCTCCTCGATATGAGTACCAGGAGAGAGAAGCCTATTGAAATGAGTTATTTTAAACTGTTTTAAAATCAGACATGCTCAAGTGAGCACTCAGGTCCTGCTGATCATTTCCAAGCTTCTGGCAAGATTCAAATTTGCATAAAATATTGAGAAAAAAATGAATAATCAAGATTTGGTTTGCAGTAAGGAAGCAACGTAGTCCGCTAATTACTTGAAGAAGCCAGAAGAGCGATTAGTTTCCCTCTCAAAGATGATTTTATATGCGAAAATCATTAACACCTACCGGCAGCTGTCACTATGGATGCACAAATTGATAGCAAAGCGATTTGTAGGAGCAACCGCATGACTTCCAATAGGAACAACTCTTGCTTGGTAGCGGAAAAATTTAAGGCGTCCGCGAGTGGAGCTGAAAAGAGAGCAGCGAACAGGGATAAATGTGTGGTGGTCACATACATACACACACACAGTGGGGGCGCGGTCAAACAGGCGAGACGCTCACTGACATAGCGTGGTTGAATGTGAGATGCTGAGTGAAAGAATAGAAGGAGAATGTGACCGTCGACAGCTGGTCACGAAAGGGTTGAGGCAATTGGGACGAAATGAGCTATTTCGGGAATGCACCGCCACTCATCTCTCAACGGTTGCCCGCAGGCACACCTGAGACAATGAGCACAGCAGCCGATTCGTTGTCTCGAACTTGAGGACAATTAAGTTTTGCTGTCGGGTTGCTCTCGAGCCGTCATACAGAAAGATACAGGAGAATCGAGGATGGATCTGAAGTCTGAGAGAGACAAACCAGGGTTTTCACCACATCTCCATCAAGTAACTGCTATGTTGCGAAGAGTTGTGTTCACCTCGTTTGCGTGCCCGGTCATGGATTTGGTCCAAGGATCATAAAGCAAACAAAAGGATTTGGAATCAATGTGTTTCATCAAAGATCTGTCAACGAAACCAATCTATTAGCTACCGAAACGTGAAGCATTGTCCTTTTTCATCACCTACAGAGTTTAAACATTACCGAAAGCGAACGGTTTGCGAGTACTCTGAGGCACGAACCAAAGACGAGCGTCCAGCTTATGAATAAACAATGGAAACGTGATTAATCATCTAATTAGTGGTGAAAATGCTGTCATAGCCCTGCCAAGAACAAGACTTCCCACAAGCGAAATATCGATTCTACAAAATTGCCGATCAGCTCTGCTTAGGAAGGAGTATCATAGAAACCAAGCTTTGACAACGTTGTTTGGAAATAAATAGATGGAGGAAGTCTCAAAGATAATGGAAACAGTATCAATTATTTATATTCTACTGGGCCATCATCGGACTTTGGTCCTTCTTGATTTCGGCTCGAATTCCAACTGCTGTGACGAATTTCTGAACAGCTGTCATTCTACATGTCATGAGTTCGTGACCCAGTGGCTAAGGTAGTGGTCTCATCTTGGGTCGGTTCTTATCGTATTATTGACTCATGATGGAGTTGGACTGGACTGCCTGGGCCAAAGCAAGAAGGTGCCAATAAATAGCGAAAGTAAGTCGAGATAATTCACTGATGATACCCTGACTACTGGTAAATCACAGAAGTAATGAATAACTATTTTCCCAGGGCTCATTCAAGTTCAGGCGCTTGAATGTTTATGTAAACTTATCGTTGCCTGAGCTAGGAGTTAGAAGGGCCTCGATCGAGCTGTTTCGTGAATGTCTTATAAGTGTCTCAAGTTCGGGGCACGCTGCTTGTTCAACTTTTTTCATCAGTTTCTGTGAAAGGAAAAGGGGAAGATCAGCGGTAAATCCAAGATGATAGTAATTTGATTGAGCTCATTATCTTATGAGCTTTGAAAGACTAAGAGGATATCTTAAATCAATGAATTCTTTGACTTTACTTAAAACCGCATTGTTTCCTATATATGAACAATCATATGAAGGGTACTCCCGAATGAGCCTTCGACCTTAGCTGAGGTAAAAGAGCTTGCCTGATGACAGGGATTATGATCACTTCTCTTATTAGGGGAAAGGCTTATTACTTGTGACGTCATCGAAGAGTAACTCTAAGGAAAACTATAGTAGTGGTCCAACTACAGTCGCTGCCTACCAGATAACGATTGGCAGACCTAAGTATTTAGTACTCTGTAAAGTTGTTCATTCATGACTGATGTCCGATGTCATTATAATCACTGAATATTCAAAATGCAATCAATCAGCTACCTCACGCCCTCCACTCCATTCCTCCAGTTTCCTCCTCTCAACTTTCTTGAGCATGGTTGGAATAGAGGGTATTATTGTGGTTAAAGTCGCACAGAGAGATAAGTATAGGTTTTTGATAAGGAATAGGGCTCTTCTGCTCGAGCTGAGAAGACGACCTTTGAAACCTCCGGCTTTCACTGAGTCTGGGTCATAATGTTGCTGCAGGTTGTCGACGTAGCTTTATGCAGTGTTGCGCCATTGTCGCATGCATACTCGAAGGGTCAAATCCTGCACTGAACCGGCGAAGTGAAGAATCACTATTTATTGAATCGAACCACTGTTTCGATACAAGAAAGTGTTCATTCAAGGTGTGAGGTGCTGTGATCCATCAGACCGTACCACAAGATTTTTCAATGAGTCAGTGAGAGGGAATTCACTGATTTCCAAAGTTTCAGGTAAGCTGTAGGAATCACCCGGAAGGAGCATAGCGGTTCCTAGTTTGCTGCGATGGTGAGCAAGGAATAAAAACGTCGCGCGTGAGCAGCGATGATCGGAACCTTCTGAAAAAGAATCAATTAAAGTGAAAGAGATAGGAGCACTTGCAGAGGAGGCTTTGCCTTTGCAGAAAACACTGGGCCGGATATCGAAAGGCCCTGAAAAAGATAGGAAAAGAGGAAGGTTGGTCTAGAAGAAGCGCTGTAAAGATGGACAGTTAGTGAGTGATCGAGAATTCAGATGCAGTATGAAAGCTGAGAGAAATCGGGCGGAAAGAGTAAGTAGGAAAAGATAAATAAACGTAGGCAATAGCGTTGAAAGCAACGAAATGGTGACCAATATCAGCGGAGCATTGGAAAGTGGGAAATAAACACGATAATTTCATCCAAAACTCAATGAAAAATGGAAAAACAAGTAACTAGAAAAACCTCGTTGAAAAATGAAAGGGTAGTTCGAACAGAAAGATTGGGTGTGAAAAGAGGGAGGCAAAATAAAGTTGAAAGGAGTAGGAGCACAGGAGATTTACTACTCCTCGAGAACCAGAGTCGGATGAAGACAACTGCTATTTGACGATAAGGAAAGGAGAAGTGAGACTAATTCCATTTTTATAATGTGAAATTATAGGAAAATTTTCTCAGTTATCAAAATTGGCACTTAACTAAGCCAACTCAAGTGAGTGTTGTGGCAGGTGTAAGGTCTGATTTCTGGTGGGTTGAAGCAGAACCATAAAGAATATTTCTGCATCAGCACTCAAGGAAACATCATTTTGAATGATAGTGGTCGATCCCGTCGTGGATTGTATTTCATCCGCCATCCAGAGTCGTATGAATACTTGTATGATCTGGACTTGCAGCAGTCAAGCATTGTGCAAGTCAACGCTCCGATGTGCTGCCGAGTATGGGTACATTCACCCAGAATTGGATGACGCGGCAAATCGCGCGGCGAAATTTGTGGCGTCCCCTATCCCCTATCGTTGGGGCCCAAATTTGAAATAGAGTCTACAGGAACGATCATCTGACCATACTGATGTACTCTACATCAAGTTTGTGCCCCAATGAAAGGTGCCAAAGTCGTCTCAAACGCCACGAATCTCGCCGCACAATATGCCGCATTCACCCAGTTTTGGGTGAATGTTCCGTCCCCCATGTGCTGCCTTGTTTATTTAGAGACTTCTGCAACCGATTTTGAAAGAGTAAGTGACTTAGCAGTTGTTCAAACTGAAATGAGAAGAAAAAGTTGTTGCCTCAAAAAAGTGTTTTCTCCTACCTGGTCATGTCGCTGAACACAAATGAGGCGATGTGGGAGCTTTCAAAGAAATTTTACTCAAGCTAAGATGGCAGTAGCCGCCCAGAGGAACTTCTCACTATCTATTCATTGTATCACAGTTTGTATAATGTTTGATTTTGTTTCCATTGAAAAACTGGCCATCCATCGAATGGCTGTTGAAGGATAGGTTGCACCGGGCGTTTTCAATTCGGTGGGCTTTTTTCGTGTTTGCGCCTGCCCTACGTCCGGGCTGCGATAGCATCGTCGTGGACCGAGTTCGGATAAGACATCTTCGTCGACAATAGCCCATACATGCCTATCGATCAAGGGTCCTTCAAATGCGTTTCAAAGACATTGTTCTCTGGTGTTCCCTCTCAACCGGGCTGGGTCTCGGAGCCCCGTTCCCTCTCATATTGCAATGATTGCTCAAAAAATTCGTAGTAGGTGACTTGACGATGATTGTCTTTAATTTCTGTGATTCTCTTATGTGTATTTTGTGTGAACCCATTGGACACCAGTTCGATGACATAAAGAAAAATTGGCATACTTCAAGAGTGGGTCTTAGAGTGGGTCAAGAAAAGCTTCCGAAGTGCAGGCAGTCGGGGATCGTTCGCGACGAGGGGCAAATATGTAATTATGTACCAAATTCCACCCTATGAGGAAAGAGGAAGCAAATAGTTTAATCGATGCTGAATAGCGTAACCACCTACTAAACAGCTTTCTTTGTCTTCTAGGGGTTCATGTTTCCAGTCTCAAACTTCTCTTTCTTTCACCTTGAACCGTATTGGAGTCTAGGGCCGTGCGAAGTTTTAGTGCAACTCTTGATCGTGGTGGAGGTAGTCCTACACTAAATAATATTGGTTCAAAAATCACCACGGTACCACATTTTTTTCTCCTTTCTCAGTTGTCTTCATGTTGCATCACGATACATACGTCACTAATCATAGTTCTATGTGTGGCTGAGTGGTCACCAGGTTGCTTTGATTGGTAGGCTCCGGCACTATGGACGTACTGTAATATTTGTAAGCGGATTTCTATGGATGAAAACAAAATAAAAAAAGTGAAGGTTGATGATGACCTTCCGACTCTTTCGTGAGCACGGTTGTGACAATGGGGCCAGTAAGAGCATAACTGTAATACTAGGAAAATAATGGAATAGCCACATGTACCATGGTAATTTGAGTATTCTAGATAGATAGATATAGCATAGATATTCTAAGTCTTTCTTTCCTCTAGTCTCTAGTCAAGCTTGCCATCGGTAGCCCTAATTGACATACCAAGAACAGTGTCTATGTACACGAGAGGAGCATGTATACGCACAGTAGCGCTCGAAAGTTTTCGGCCAACTTTAACTTGCCATAACTTTTTTCCCAGTCGAGCAAATCGCATGAAGTTTTGATATGTTCAACTGAAGCATATTTCACACAATCCAACACTATTTGACTGCGAAGAAGCAATGTCCACATAACCAAGGGAAAGGCGTTTGTAGACTAGATCCAGTAGGAAAGAAGTTATTACTGAAAAGTACGAGTGCAGAAGCATTACGCCGAATACTTCTGAGCGCTACTGTAGGAAGCTCACTAATGTCGCGGTCCTCATTTGCGAGAAAAATTTTGTCATTATTCTTGAATGCATGTATTTGGCATATCATATTTCTTATGGTCTCTCTAACATCAACTACGCAGGCATTCATAGATGGCGAGCGAAAGCTGATCGTTGCTCATTATAGTTTCATTACCAAAATTGCAAGCTTCTACTGCCATGATTTTAGAAAATCTCCCACGCAAGCACCCCGATTATGCTTGTAATGGCTCACTTGTACCGAACACTTTGTGTCCTTGTATGGTTCACAAACTTGTACACGGTACGTGTGGTCACGGTTCTAATGTATTCAGGCTGACACATTCTAGGACTAGGGGTGGCGCCTGAAGATTTCTTTGGCACGTCCTAAAACTAACTTGCGAGCGAGTAGCTTTACATTCAGGGCTGGCAGTGATTATCTAAAAGTGGTGAAAAATATATCTGTCTCTCCATCGATAGTTCGGTTCAAACGCCAAGTAGTTAAGTTGCTGATGAAGGGAACTGGTCCTAACGTTTCTTGAGACCGATTACTTAACTAATTCATCTTTGTATTGCGTATTGTTGTTTGTACAAATGTTCGATATTTATATTGCGTTTTAGTTTCTTTCTCACGTTTGTCTTCCGCAGGCGTAATAAATTTATAAACTTATAACACGGTTTCCGAATGTCCTACCTACTTGATTTATATGGATTCGTTTCTGACTCTCCCCAGCTCTACGATCACTCTACCTTTTTGTATGACTTACACAAGGTCTGGTGTTCCTACAGTTCCGTGTGCATCGTTCTACAGTCTCATGGCTCTCACATCGTTTTGAATCATTTCTCACCCAATGCTTGAAAACTTGTGCCTCTCAAAAATATTACTACACTGTTATGTTCCGCGTGAATATTGTACTTTCTTGTGACTGAGCTCCTCATCGTGTGGTTCACGGTTTACCATATATGTACTGTGTTGTGAAAACAATGAGATTCGCGCGTGTTTTTGTTGTTTTTGTGACTTATTGATGAGTTGAAATATGGCCGATATCGGCGGCGAAAGTTGCAACGAGCAATCGTCAATTTTTTGCTTGGCAAACCAAATAGAAGGTCACTTCTTTCGAAAGTTTGCAGGCTTTTTTTCGAATAGAATTTGTAGCAAATATGAGATAAGAAGCTGATGTTCTAGTGGTGGGTCTACTCTACCCCAGTATTGTCAGCGCCGTTGAGGTCTGCTTTGGTAGCTCACCAAACTGAGAGGTACCTTCCGTAGACCAAAGCGATTGAAGACGCTAGCTAGTAGGTTGACCTAATAGAGCCGTCGAATCCATGGTTCGACTTTTTTCCCTTCACAAAACTGCTCGTAAAATGAGAGCTGCTTGGAGTTCAGCACGATCATAAGCGATAATGGTCCACTAATAATTATGGGCTGCCACACAGTTGTCGACATTGTCTTTGAGAGACTGGTGAAATACTTCAGTAGTGGCTGCTTTTTGAAGAATGGTTGCCATAACATCACGCCCTAAAATTCCATAGCCATGATGAGTGTCCACACAAACTCACCAGTGCTCCGCCTGCAACCAACATTCAATGCAGGAGCGGCAGATGACTTGATTACGGAGAAACTTGTTAGTGCACGCATCATTTCACTTCTGAAATTGTGCTTCTGCAGTGAACACCACGCCAACATTTTTTGTTCCATTTTACCTTCGATGAAGAAGTGAAGATTGCAACCTGATTAGTTGCGATCTAGCGCTCAAGACCATTGTGTTATTTAGCAGAAATGGATTGCTAGCGCGGAAATTATCAGTTTTTGTTTACAGCTAGAACTGAAGGAAAGTATTTTCTACGTAGTTCTGGATTTATGAGCAATTGGAAAGATTCAACGGGAATCCTTCATCCTTCAGGTATCTGTAAGCCTGCGTTTGTTCTCCAGCTACAAGCGAGGATAATATAAAAGTGAACAGTAAAGGAAGGGCATCGCTAGGGTATTTGAAGATTGTCCTTTGTCAAGGATCGCCTACCACACAGCAAGCAACGAAACCGACTATGTCAGGCAGAACCGGGGATCAATTTATATAAGTGGTGCTTACAGCAATCTTTGGCCGACTTATGCTTTCATACGTAGCATTAATCACCTGCCATGAACCTCCTTTTTCATTGAGAGAACCATGACCTTCCTGTTACAGAGAGGTGAGGATATAAATGTTAAATTATAAAATTTTGAGAGTTTTGAGCGAACCTAACAGTTTCGAAAAAGAGACGCTAGAGTTTCAATTGAGAAAATAAAACCAAACTCGTCCCAGAGGGAGTCGTCGAGAGCCCTTGGTTTCGAATACGTTCTAATCAACAAACATTGAAATACTATGAAATTCTACTTCTGAAGATTTATTGCTGAAGCTTTTAGGGAGCAATACAGAGTCCTTCTTCTTTGCTACAAATGCAGCCAGCACATTTACAGTCCTGGTTAGTTGTGCACGGATCTCCCACAGTATAAATCGGCTCGCCAATAAAGTTACCTCTGAAACTCAACTTTTAAGGAGAGGCTTCCCAAAGAAAATAATTTTGCTTGTCCTTACCCAGGGTTGTATTCGCATGCGACAAGTGTATAAGAATTCCAACAAGTGAAGATTCCACAACCAATAGTGTTGCTCGATTGCCAGGCCAGCTGAAGCGGCAAAATTGACTTTCCTCGTGAATCTTGTTGAAGGTTCTATTCCCACCTGAGTGTATTCCTGTATTACGTTTTGGTTGAACACTTCCATACTGAAAACATTATCCTGAGGTGCACCATATTGCTGTAATTCGTTGAACCAGGCTTTGACACCCTGAAGTAGATCGGTATCGTTCTGTGGAGAAAATGCAGCGGGACATCATATTAAAACCTCTGCTGCAGCCTCTGTTTTGTTGATAGCAACAGTTAATATGTTATGGGTGTTATATCCCCATTGGTTGTTCTGCTGCTCTGCGTTGTACCCAAACGTGCAACTCTTCGCCCATTCCACCACATTTGCCTCCACGTTGCAATCGTAACTCTATAACAGCTCATTGCAAGCAATGTGTGATATAAGAGTTTTCTTTGGAATGATGAAAATGATTACGGAAAGAAGGAAGATTTAAATTTGGTGTGAAAATGGTCAAAACAGAATAGTTGTGGCATAACCGTACCACTTTCATCATTGTAGCCGCTTTTGGAGCGAACCCTCCTACATTGTTTTGAGCCAGTCCTCTTGCTATGAGGGATCTGGAAAGTTTCCACTATCAAACTACTTTCATACATTTTTCGAGTCGAAAACTTGCCGATACTCATTGTGCTTGTCGACAAACATCTTCCTGGCTTCATCTGTCATTTCGTTATTATTCTCAGGGCACATCCCACCTGAGAGAGCGTTCCTTGTGAATTGTTAGCTCGAAGCCGAGAGAACAGACTTTCATACTGCAAACCTGGATGGTATATTTTAGGCGTTGTAGTAGGTTTTTCTGTAGTCGGTGGCATGACCGTAGTATATCCTGGAGGAATACAAAGAGCCTCATCTTTACTACAAGTGCAACCAGTGCATTGACAGTCTTCATCAGTTGTGCACGGATCTCCGATGTCGTAAATATAGTGATTAATCCTATTTCCTCTGTAAATTGATTTTTGAATTTTGAAAGAAAGTTTAAGAAAAGGAGCTCGTTATTGTTACCCCCTTGACTTACGCAGGGTTGTACTCGCATGCTACAAGTGTCATGGTTGGACACCATTCAACTGCGCAGCCGATTTTGTCACTAGACTGCCAGGCCACCTGTAAAAAGCATCCTTTCGACGTTAGTCAAATCGTGTACCAATGAATTCTGTAAACACCTGTGTGTAGTGGCCAACACCCCGATGGAAAACTTCCATTGTCAGGATATTTTCATCTGGCACACCGAACATCTTTAATTCCCAGTACCAGGCTTGGACGCTCTAGAAATGTGAAACCATTTTTGAAGGAGACCGAATTGTAATTGAGCTCAAAATTCCAACATACTAATTTTGCAGAATCTGTCTTGCTGTAATTAGTCCCTCCTAGCATCCACAGGTTCTGTCCCCAATAATTCCTTTGCTCGGGTGGATCATGTTCAAACTTGCACTCTTTTGCATATGCTGCCGTATTTGCCTCAACTTCGCAATCATAACCCTAAAAAACCCTGGCTCACATGCTTTTGTGCTTTGTTCGATAGAGCACAGAACGGCTAAGGGCTAAGGAAATATCATCAAGGACTAGAAGCTTCACGTCGTACCACTTTCAACATTCGAGCTGCTTTCGGAGCAAACCCTCCCAGTTTATTCTTGGCCTGTCCTTTGGCAATTATAGATCTGAAAAATTCGTTAAACCTACGGTCGATGCGGTCTAATAGACGTTTGCTCAGACAGTACCAACCGATACTCATTGTGTTTATCTACGAAAATCTGCCTAATTTCATCGGTCATGCCATTATTAGAATCGGGACAAAACGATGCTGAAAAAAATTTTTGAGTGAAAAGGTTGACTTATGGGTTTGAAATATTGGCAATTGCTCACCTTCCAGACGTGCTGGCGCCAGGAGCGCCTAAATGTATTTAATTAAAAGACTATTCATTACTTAAAATCAACAGCTAACGAGACTTACGAAGCAGGCAATCGAGATAGGTATTAGCATACCGTATGTGGATGTCTATAGCATCGTCATGGTGCTTTTATAGCGGCTTTTACACCCTATTTCTCTCATACAAAGGGCGTTAGCAGCTGTTACAACTTTTACTTTTGAGTTGTTTGATATTCACGACCGAAACAATGGCGGCTCTATGAAACCCTATGGCGGTAATCGGAAGGTGAAAGCATAGCAATCAATTCTGCGCAGTTTTGTGACAAATATGCATTTTAGGTTTCCGCATTCAGCTCACCTTTCAAACATAGGGGAAAGCGTTTGCAGATGAGTGAACTAAGTCAAAAAAATTTTCGGCTGGACCGTTTTCTTGCCCTATTGTCCTGAGCCTAAGAAAAATATCATAACAGAAAGCAATTTAATGAGCAGTAGTATCAAATTCACGCAGGCATACCGAGACAATGGTCAATCTGTAAAAACCCTATTAAAGTATTTATTTCTGCTCTAAATGCAAGAATAAGGTAGAGCGTTGCTGCCACGACGCAACCGTTACTCACGTTATTATAAGGGATAAATAAGGGCGATTAGATAGCTGCTGGTGAACCGGGGTAGTTGTTCCTAATGAAGATTAAGGGAAGGTGAAAACTGGGGTGCTTACAGTTGAAGGGTCCACCATGATTTTTTGTCCTGACAGAGTACCTGTTGAGTTTTGCATTTCGTTGCCGAGAAGGCGATTCGATGTTATTGTTCATTAAATTGCTTTCTGTTATGATATTTTTCTTAGGCTCAGGACAATAGGGCAAGAAAACGGTCCAGCCGAAAATTTTTTTGACTTAGTTCACTCATCTGCAAACGCTTTCCTCTATGTTTGAAAGGTGAGCTGAATGCGGAAACCTAAAATGCATATTTGTCACAAAACTGCGCAGAATTGATTGCTATGCTTTCACCTTCCGATTACCGCCATAGGGTTTCATAGAGCCGCCATTGTTTCGGTCGTGAATATCAAACAACTCAAAAGTAAAAGTTGTAACAGCTGCTAACGCCCTTTGTATGAGAGAAATAGGGTGTAAAAGCCGCTATAAAAGCACCATGACGATGCTATAGACATCCACATACGGTATGCTAATACCTATCTCGATTGCCTGCTTCGTAAGTCTCGTTAGCTGTTGATTTTAAGTAATGAATAGTCTTTTAATTAAATACATTTAGGCGCTCCTGGCGCCAGCACGTCTGGAAGGTGAGCAATTGCCAATATTTCAAACCCATAAGTCAACCTTTTCACTCAAAAATTTTTTTCAGCATCGTTTTGTCCCGATTCTAATAATGGCATGACCGATGAAATTAGGCAGATTTTCGTAGATAAACACAATGAGTATCGGTTGGTACTGTCTGAGCAAA
The DNA here is from genome assembly GCA_000469685.2 of Haemonchus contortus. Lineage (NCBI taxonomy): Eukaryota > Metazoa > Nematoda > Chromadorea > Rhabditida > Trichostrongylidae > Haemonchus > Haemonchus contortus. Next base: position 27,019,937 of record LS997566.1, on the reverse strand, counting down.
CGTCTATTAGACCGCATCGACCGTAGGTTTAACGAATTTTTCAGATCTATAATTGCCAAAGGACAGGCCAAGAATAAACTGGGAGGGTTTGCTCCGAAAGCAGCTCGAATGTTGAAAGTGGTACGACGTGAAGCTTCTAGTCTTTGATGACATTTCCTTAGCCCTTGGCCGTTCTGTGCTCTATCGAACAAAGCACAAAAGCATGTGAGCCAGGGTTTTTTAGGGTTATGATTGCGAAGTTGAGGCAAATACGGCAGCATATGCAAAAGAGTGCAAGTTTGAACATGATCCACCCGAGCAAAGGAATTATTGGGGACAGAACCTGTGGATGCTAGGAGGGACTAATTACAGCAAGACAGATTCTGCAAAATTAGTATGTTGGAATTTTGAGCTCAATTACAATTCGGTCTCCTTCAAAAATGGTTTCACATTTCTAGAGCGTCCAAGCCTGGTACTGGGAATTAAAGATGTTCGGTGTGCCAGATGAAAATATCCTGACAATGGAAGTTTTCCATCGGGGTGTTGGCCACTACACACAGGTGTTTACAGAATTCATTGGTACACGATTTGACTAACGTCGAAAGGATGCTTTTTACAGGTGGCCTGGCAGTCTAGTGACAAAATCGGCTGCGCAGTTGAATGGTGTCCAACCATGACACTTGTAGCATGCGAGTACAACCCTGCGTAAGTCAAGGGGGTAACAATAACGAGCTCCTTTTCTTAAACTTTCTTTCAAAATTCAAAAATCAATTTACAGAGGAAATAGGATTAATCACTATATTTACGACATCGGAGATCCGTGCACAACTGATGAAGACTGTCAATGCACTGGTTGCACTTGTAGTAAAGATGAGGCTCTTTGTATTCCTCCAGGATATACTACGGTCATGCCACCGACTACAGAAAAGCCTACTACAACGCCTAAAATATACCATCCAGGTTTGCAGTATGAAAGTCTGTTCTCTCGGCTTCGAGCTAACAATTCACAAGGAACGCTCTCTCAGGTGGGATGTGCCCTGAGAATAATAACGAAATGACAGATGAAGCCAGGAAGATGTTTGTCGACAAGCACAATGAGTATCGGCAAGTTTTCGACTCGAAAAATGTATGAAAGTAGTTTGATAGTGGAAACTTTCCAGATCCCTCATAGCTAGAGGACTGGCTCAAAACAATGTAGGAGGGTTCGCTCCAAAAGCGGCTACAATGATGAAAGTGGTACGGTTATGCCACAACTATTCTGTTTTGACCATTTTCACACCAAATTTAAATCTTCCTTCTTTCCGTAATCATTTTCATCATTCCAAAGAAAACTCTTATATCACACATTGCTTGCAATGAGCTGTTATAGAGTTACGATTGCAACGTGGAGGCAAATGTGGTGGAATGGGCGAAGAGTTGCACGTTTGGGTACAACGCAGAGCAGCAGAACAACCAATGGGGATATAACACCCATAACATATTAACTGTTGCTATCAACAAAACAGAGGCTGCAGCAGAGGTTTTAATATGATGTCCCGCTGCATTTTCTCCACAGAACGATACCGATCTACTTCAGGGTGTCAAAGCCTGGTTCAACGAATTACAGCAATATGGTGCACCTCAGGATAATGTTTTCAGTATGGAAGTGTTCAACCAAAACGTAATACAGGAATACACTCAGGTGGGAATAGAACCTTCAACAAGATTCACGAGGAAAGTCAATTTTGCCGCTTCAGCTGGCCTGGCAATCGAGCAACACTATTGGTTGTGGAATCTTCACTTGTTGGAATTCTTATACACTTGTCGCATGCGAATACAACCCTGGGTAAGGACAAGCAAAATTATTTTCTTTGGGAAGCCTCTCCTTAAAAGTTGAGTTTCAGAGGTAACTTTATTGGCGAGCCGATTTATACTGTGGGAGATCCGTGCACAACTAACCAGGACTGTAAATGTGCTGGCTGCATTTGTAGCAAAGAAGAAGGACTCTGTATTGCTCCCTAAAAGCTTCAGCAATAAATCTTCAGAAGTAGAATTTCGTAGTATTTCAATGTTTGTTGATTAGAACTTGCATCCAAGGTCACGAAGGAAGCTGTCGGGACTACAGGCTTTCTTATCGTTATCGCTATATGGGAATATCGCTCTTCACCTCTCTCACTCTGCTAATTAATGCAGCAAGAAAGTCTTGGGAAGTGTGCTTCGAAAATTTATCATAAGCGGGATCCTGTCCTCTGCCTTGAAAACTATTGCAGTTTTCAAGGCAAGGATTCAATAGTTTTCAAGGCGAAGGCCTTGAGGAAAAGTGCGAATAATACGTAAACGTGAATAAGCTTGGGTTGGGCCAGATTGCCTACTCTTTATGATCACAGAGCTGGTCGCTCAGCTTTGGGATGCGTTTCCCTCCTTTTTTGAGCTACTGTCATGTGAATAGGATTTTTGCCAAGCCGGTTTTGAAGCTCTAGCTCTTAAAACGCCCTGTCAGGGTCTTTTTTCCATCCGACGATGTCTCACGGGCAATTTTTGGGGGTCACAGGTTCATCTTTAAGAAAAAAATCTCAGAAACCATTTCTATAGGGAACTGTGCATATGGATAGCATGAGGAATTCACAAAAAAAAGCATGTGATCAGTTTATTTTTTGATCAAAGACGCCTTTGTAAGGCTGTAACGTTTGCAGTGAAGGACCGCCGACATTTAGTTAGCTCATATAAGAGGCACCCAGACGTTTAAGGAATTAAAATCTCGTTTGACTACTTATTTTACTACTTCTCTGGAGTCTTATATTTCCTGAAACCCGGCGATTTTTACGCTATATTCGCATTTGGGCACTACTCTACATATAGCCATCATAATTTCGCTCAAGCTGTACACCTCAGGAGAACTGTGCATTTTTGAGTTAGCAGCTGATCTGAGCCATTCGGAGGTGTTAGGTTGGTTGCAGCAGATCGAGCGTAGAAGGATGACGTACAGACAGTGCAGAAACCTGGTAAAGGTGTCAGTGGAGTTAGAAGGCACGATCACTCTGTACAACAGTTTTTCTTCCATTTGCAAACATGAAGGCTAATAACTGGAGAATTTGAACCAATACGCTTGACAACCTTTTTTCAGCGCATTGGCTATCTAGTCTATATATAGTGAGGATATGAACCGTGATTCCTTTTCTGCTAACTAGCGGTATTACATAGCGATCATAACAGTGTCGATGGGACTAGCACCTTTCCTTTTGTCACCATACCTTCAAATGAATGCGCACTTTGAATGAAATGACCTTATGCTCAAGGCCGGCCATGATTCGCCCAATTTCAAAGTTGAAGAAAGTCGATAAGGAATGGGCGGAGACCAGGCCAACCTGATGAGGTCGTCCAACACATGGTGAGAAAGTCGCGCTTGCGTTGAGACGGCGAACAAGTTTTTAATAGAAGAAATAGCGATAAATTGAAAAGAAGTGCCTAGCAGCGCTGCTGAAAGTAGCCTCTGGACCCGATAGTTTTGGACATCCTCATAACCCTCAGATCTTTTTTGAGGGCCTATCTTGTTCCAGAAAGGAAAATCGGTCCGCATGTTGAAAGAGATTTAACTATCAGGCCACCAAGTGAACGAGGAATAGTGATAGTTCATTTGTGAGCGTCAGCGACTACTTAAATCTCAACATCAAAGCGTTACCCTATTGCGTGCACATATTTCACCTTTGGTTTGGCTGTCCAGACGAGGTCCGTAGTAACTTCAGTTAGCTGAGATTACTGAAGGCAAGTAAAATTGTCGTTCAGCCGTTTCGATTTTTCTATCCTGTCGTCCACTTGTTTACAGCGTATTTTTTTACATATCTTGTGTTTGGCAATACACACAAACAGTTATTATCTGCTTCACATGCTGTTCCATCTGGAGAACTCACGATGGGTATTACTTTCTTTACAGCACGCATGGCACATCATTCGACATTCAAATATGCTGGGTTGGTCTTGCTTACGATGCAGCAGGCTAGGTGAGTTTGAGCACCGATTTTCATCAATCCAATTACAAAAGAAAGGAGCGATAATGTAATGAATAATGCCGTAATAGCGATAATGTCTTTCATGTTTAGAAATCCTTTGTGGGTTCTATAAGACTATTGTGAAGTTAGGGAGTCAAAACGTGGAGTCAATAGAGAAATACTGGCTGCAAAATTCGTTTCCCGTGGGAAACTTTCGATCACTAAAATCCTGTGAATGTTTGGTATCACTTTTTTAGGTCTTTCGTTTATTTGAGACGTTTTGATTCGCTGTACGACTTGACAAGGATAAAGTTTACAACCAGTGGAAGATTCAATTGGAAAGTAGTCGAACATGTTGAGAGGGAAATCATCTACTCAACTCAGGATCACCCTTTTATTTTATATGTCGTTCTTTTCTCTCTTCCTGGTGACATTCCTTCCCTCTTTCGAGTCCATCCTTCTCAACCGTTAATCTACTATCTCCTAAAAAAGTGTTCGCAACAACCGCACCAACTCAGAAAGCAACGGGAGAGCTCAAAACGAGCATAATTCAATATTCCTTGGGCAACAGAATTTTTTAAACTCTGCGCAACTGCCTGGTAAGATTTCCGCGCGATCTATACAATTTCCATTCCGAACCATCCGTATGTTCACTTTAGTTATCCAGATAGATTTGACGAGAAACATCATTTTCTTTACTAGGACAAGCGACTCCCTTCATGTTTGGTTTCCTTCTTTTCATTTTATAAAAAACCTTACACTTTCTACTCTATGTATCTCATCACCAAAAGCTCCTACACCAAATCGTTCAAACCCAAATACCGTTCTTTTCAGTATGCCTCTCTTAGCACGCTATACACGATACCGCAGTGAATCGGATGTCTTTTTTACAACCGTCAATGTCTTTATGATGGAAGTGGTGAAATTGCTCACTTGTGCAGCTGTGATTACTACCTCATCTAAATCTTTAATCAAGTGAGTTTAGTAGTAAAATACAAGGACAGTTTATGATGTATCTAATGTAGCATCAATTTTTGCTGGAGAAAGGTTTTCACTTCAATGCTTTGTTAGAAACTCTTGCGGATCCATCAGAATACAGCTTGAATGATCCAAGCATAATCGACTCGAGCATGACGGTTTAAAAGCTCTCCATCTGAAGATAGTGGATGAAGTCTTCAAGCCTCAATCAATCCCGCCTGAGGGATGCGCCCAGCATTCGACTTTATTCGGAATTGAAGTGGCTTATTGAATACGTATGTGCTTGATACAATGAATTGCGGTGGTGTGTACAAGTCAGTATTTTCTACTTTTATTTTCTCAGACGAAACGTATGTGGCTGATACAATGACTCTGGTACTAATTGGAAACAGTTTTTTAATTTACAGTAGAAGCAACAGAAGAAGAAGAACCAGATGTAACGTCACTCCTAGGTGGAAATATTGCACAATTAGTGAATCAGAAAGTCAATAAACATATGAAATCTCAAGTGGAATTTGAAATTATTCCCTATCTCTTGAAGCTCAGAACGAAAATTCAGTAATAAAACACGGAACTGAGGGATACTTTGAAAATCGTATAAAGAGCTTGCGAGTTGAGAAATCCAAGTAGAGATCTCTCAGCTCACAAATCAATTCTGAACCATCATGTGCAGTAGAGTAATTGGGAAACTTGTTACACGTACGACATCACTGTATTACTTGTTTAATGTCCATGATCACCAAAAGGGGTGCTGCGAAACACATCATAGGCTGTGATCCTCAAAAATGTCCAGCTTTTTGCAGATGTCCATCACTTTTTTTCTCGTTCTCTGAACTTTTGCTTTTTACTATTATTTAATGATAAATATATCCATACCACGGTCAGGGATTCGAATCCCGGCTCTATGCCCGCCCAGGCCAACCAAGCCTTCCATCCCTCCGGGGTCGGTGAATTGGTACCAGACTCGTCTGGGAGGATAAAAGCACTGACTTGTCCATCGGCTGGCCACCGCAATAGGCCACATACGCACTCATTACGCCACTACGATTCTGAATGGAAGTCGAGTGCGGGGGCGCATCCCTCAGACGGGATTGATTAACGCCAAAAACTTTATCCTTCATCCTTTTTATATCCATACCAGTTGGGTCGCCCGGCCGACGCCGCGCTTCCCTCCTACTTGTGAAATCGTTGTAATCGTGTAGTTGTAATAACAGGGCATGTAAGTGGTACACAACATGAACCGATGCCTATACCAATGATTGAAAGTCTCCATCTATTGCTGTTTATCTTAAGAACAATGACCTTCTGAAGGTTTAACTGGTAGGCATCCAAAGCCTTGAATGGTACTCGCAAATGTTGTCTAGTCATAATAGTACCATTATCAAATGTCTTTATGAATGTAGCTCGTTTTCTTTACGGGTACGTCATTAAATGAGAATCTAATGGTAAGATCTTTAGTGGTCAAACAAGTTTTGCCAAGAGTAATATCAAACGAGAAACCGTGGTCCTTCATTGAATCGCAAACTTTGCTGGGTAGCGGTCGCATTCTATTAGGAAAAAGTGAACCAAGTTTCAGCTATTTATAATCGGTCCCGCGTGAAACATAACAAAGAGTCAAAGCTAGATCGTAAACAACAACGGCGCTAGGATTTAAATGGTGAGTGGATTTGTTCTCTAACCAGGGAAGGGTTTTAACTTCCCATGGAACTTTGAATGGAGACCTAGGTATATCGATAGGGCTTTGAAAGTTATTAAGAAATATGGAAATTAAAACTGCAAAATGAGTCTACCAACAAAGTTGTGAGCGTTCAAAGTTTGCATGCTTAAGCATGGAGACATAGTGGCAGTTGATATGCCCAGCTGCCTTCACTGGCTATAACGATCCCCGTGGCGTAGTGGCAGTGCTCTCCCTCTTCAAGTGAGCGGTGAGGGTTTGCTTCCCGCTGACGTTTTTGCTTTTGCAAAACGTGCTTTCATCCGAATAAAAGCTCCTAAAACGTTTTTAGGTTAGCGCTTTGTTTCGGCTATCATTTGAATCATCTATCTATCACCTATCACCGCACTTATTCAGAACTTCTCCACGTCATTTTTGCAACGCTCTTTCATTTTCAACATCGAAACACACATATCCACACCCAAAGTAAAATAGTTGTGGACACGCGAGAAAGGTCAACATGAAACGACCCAAAAAATGGGTAGAGAAAACGTGTAGATGGTGGTGGTTGTAGAGAGATCGCATGTGCAAATGAGGCTCGCATTTTCTGAACAACTTATTTGCTTTACTCATTTTTTAGATTGTTTCATCAATATTCAATTTTTCAAGCATATCTGTTTTGCGTGATGTGGGTTTCCCCTCCACCTCAACAAATTTTAAATAAGTGCGGCGATAGGTGATGGATAGGTGATCAGTGATGGCCGAATCAAAGCGTCAACTCAAATTAGTAAGAAAAAACGGTTTAGGAGCATTCATCCGGGTGAAAGCATGTTTTGCAAAAGCAAAAACGACAGCGGGAAGCAAACCCTCATCGCTCACCTGGAGGGGGAGAGCACTGCCACTACGCCACGGGGACCGTTGTAGCCATTGCGGGCAGCTGGGCTTATCAACTGGCACTATGTCTCCATGCTTAATCATGCAGATTTTGAACGCTCACAACTTTTTTGGTAGACTCATTTTGCAGTTTTAATTTCCACATTTCTTAATAACTTTACAAACCCTATCGATATACCTAGGTCTCCATTCAAAGTTCCATGGGAAGTTGAAACCCTTCCCTGGTAAGACCTCTTCTATCGTCGATGCCCCCATTCTCCTCCTCTGCTCCTGTTGATTTTGCTCTCCAAGTCCACAGGATCAGGAATTATGTATTTTCGCTCAGATATTTATTTCGCGGGAATCCCGCCCTGGCGGGATTTTCGCAGTATAAATGTCTGAGCGAAAATCCATAATTCCTGGTCCCGAAGACTTGAGGAATCTACCACCCATCGTAAGCGTTCCCCTACTGCCTGTCCCCCAAATAGATTAAACGCTTTGGAGCCAAATTGAGAATTTCTGCGCAGACCTCGCTTCCTATAAGCGGGTCCGATCCCGCCACCCACCGTACACATTCTCATCCTGCCTCCAGTCATCCTGCCAAATCTCAATGCTATAGGTCCACGGAGACGGGAGATATGGTTTTCCGCTCAAACATTTGTTTCGCGCACGCCTTGCCCCCTTTGGGCGGAGTCTGGTCTTGCCACCCGCTATAAGATTTTCAATCCCGTCCGCTATACTCCTATCGAATTTGGACATTCTAGGACAGGGCACAGGAGCTATGAGTTTCCTGTATATTACGATTGTGTGCAATCGAAACAATTTCAATCGGTGTGGTGGCTGCAGTGCTTGAACAAAATTCTAACTTGGACCACTGTAGTAGTGCTTCCTGGACTGCTGATTCATGTTGATAACGCTTCTTCTGTAACTCTACACTACGACACTAAGTTGCTGCCCCGAATTTTCACTTCTTCCACCTGGGGTAGCCAATTTGTTCACTAGGTACTTCTCACACAAGGAACAGGAGGCAGATCATTCTTCACGTTCGAATCCTTTGTGATCCATTCTGAACATCGGGCTGGTGGCCCTTATGGTGCTCGTTTGATGTCACGAGGTATCCAATACGTAAGCTCCCTAGTCCAATGATCATCGCGAAACCACATGAAGTGTGCGGCTCACCTGCTCATCGACTCTTTGACGTAAGTCCTAGTGCCCCTAATCTCGTTGAGGCCATGCATTCCTTTCACACGCCAAATGCAAAATTCCTTGTATCAACCTCTTCCCATCGCCTTAAATAACGCCGACCGCATGGTCATAAAACTTGCATGGAGTCCATGCTTTTGAGGCGTATTTCAAAGCACCAGGACTGCATTGTAGAAAAGCTGAGTGAGGGGCCAGACGTTTTTCGTCTCCCGATGTTCTGAAAGCGCATTCCTTTCTGCTGAGCTCGGAGATAGATCGTTCATCATGTTGACTTTCCTAGGTTCCTAGGTATACGTAGACGAGGCATTCTGAAACTTTTAGAAGCGCAAAAAAGCATCAAAATCATTCAGCTTCTTACAAACATTGTTTTCATTAAAATCAGTGGCAAACGCATTATTTCACAAGCGCTGCCCTTTCCGCCAGTATGTGTCCCTACTGCTCGATGTTTGGCAATATACATAAGCATTTTAGCATTTACGGAGTAGCTGCTGTCAACCTTCACCTCCTTCTCATTTCATTTCAAATGACGTATGATGCTCTCGACAGCGGTACACTGGTGCCCAGCGCCTTATAGACTCTGACCATTGAGTGCGAGAGCACCTGAATCATGATAGCACATGGATCATTAGAGCTCACACTCTCTAGAAGACTTGTTGCCATTGAGCTAAGAATAGGAGCTAAGGACGTCGTAAACGGTCTTAGTTGCAGCTCAGCTTCGTAGAAGGGAGGTACATCTGCAATGATGAAAGGAGATAACCGCTCACCGGGACGACATAACGGCTACACTGATAAATTAGAGAGTGCAGCTGAGCGAAAAACTTTCCAGCAACTACTTCCATTCCAACCTTTGGAATCTTAGCATCGATCGATTGGGGTACGATTTCCTGTCTGTGCATAGCAGTTACGATGGCTAGGTCGCACGTAAGTCGCGACAGGCACTACAATGTTCGGGCGGATTGGTATTCCCCTGCTGAGCTCCTCCCTACACGCTGACAAGCTCTCCACGTAGAATGGCAGAGTTTCGGTCGTAAAATGCTCTCGCGATGGCTTCATGACCAGAATTCCACCAACTGGCATTGTGGATGCTCTTATCAATCTCGCTGGCATCGACCAAGATTGCTGTTCCTTGCCCTCCCAAATCCTCCAATATCGCTTCTTTGTACAAGTTCGCAAATTTGGACCTTCGTAATTCGATTATTGCCCGCAGCTCGCGCTATTCCACGCTGCGGTTCGAGAATCTTTGAGAAGAGGCTCGCTTGGCAAATTGTGGACTCTTTGCTTTCCTAGATATCGAGAAAATGTTCGACGAAGTGCACTCTCAATCAATGTAGCCGATTATGAATTCTTCCCTCAAACTTGCAAGGAAAACGTAGCTGTTTGAAATGATGACGAACTTGGGGTTTTAAATCTGGGATTTTGTGGCTCATTCTTTCAGTGTATTGAAAAGGTATAAAGAGTAGACTTGAATCGACAGAGGTGAAGAAACCATTAAGAAACTCCACCTGCTTCTCCTTGCAAGAATGGAACCCGTAGCAGGATAAATTTGTGACAATATTCACATTTACTTTGTTCATAATGCGGTCATCATTTGAAGGCTGTAATTATACTCGGTGCAATAAAGCAATAAACTCACTGAAACTGAAAAAGTAGGAAGAACTAGAAGAAAGATAACTAGAACCAAAGGTCAAGAGCGAGGCCTTCGAGAATTAATTATTTCTCTGCAAAAATACTCCTACCATGCGCTCGAGCATTTAGCATTTGATGATCGGCCCCTAGAGTGGCCTTTTATCGCAGGATCTAACAGCCAGTGTTTGTTGTGCAGGTGTGTAGGGAAAAGCTTGAGCACCTATTTATGATGGAACTCGACTGGCTGCTTTCTTTTCTATTATGCAAGGCACATTTTCATGGAGCTATAACACAGGTTGTAAAAACAGTCAGACGTTATCAACAATTTCAGATTTTTTTTTGAACTGAAGGAGGCTATATGCGACAACCCTGTCGAAACGGTGAAGGTCTGCATACCAGCTCTGATTTATACCCTACAGAATAACCTCTACTATATTGCGCTTTCCCACCTCGAGGCCACTACATTTTGCGTGAGTTGCTTTATGTCTCTACGTTCTTTTGTCTCCAACTTTCTAGGAGTTCAGACGGCAGGATGGGTACACTCATAGTAGGCAGGATAGATGGGCTCCGCCCGCAATGGGTGGGGTTTGCGCGAAATGAATAAATTGAGCGGAGAATCGTAACGCCTGTTCCCGTGGAATTGGAGAGTTTAAAATTGGTAGTAGTACAGTAGGCACGATGGGAACACTTAGGACGGGTGGCAAGACCAGACTCCGCCAACCTTGGGCGGGATTCGAACAAGAATTCATAACTACTGTTCCCGCGCACCTAGAGCGCTCGATTTTCGTATGAATACACTTATGACGGGTGGCAGAACCAGACTCTACCCGCATTGGGCAGGGTTTGAGCGAAAATTCGTGGCCACTGCTCCCGTGCACCTAGAGCGTCCAAGTTCGGTAGGAGTATAGTCGGCAGGGTTAGGATGATGATGGGATGACTTGACTTTGCCAACAGGAGGTGAGTCAAACACAAGAAATACTAGTTTAAAGCTAAGGCGTTCAAATATGGAACGTGTGTAGGCGGCAGATTTGAGATGCCGATGTTAGGTAGTAGAAAGCAAGTGGAATTGAGGCTTGGGGGGGGGGGGAGGAATGTAAGGGCGGAGCATGCGCTGAGTGAGTGTACTCCGAGTGAAAACACGCAGTCAACTTGGAATATGAGGGTCTAAACAGAGCGCACGAAGTGTGTCTTCAGTATGTTTAGCTATGATTTGATAGCTCCTCTTTTGTTGGACTGGAGTGTTAAATTTGGAAGAGTGCAGGCGGCATGCCAACTTTATCACAAGAAGGAGGAGAGCCCGGCATAAGCCGGGCGATTCGACTGATTCATTAGTAACGCATCAACATTAATGCACACGGTACAAGAGTTGCATGGCAAGCCCATCTGAAAATTTGGAATGGTGCGGCACGTGGTAGTGCGGTTAGCAGCCGCAGCTATATTTACAGCTTTCGCAGTGATAGAATGCAACTCCATTTGGCAGCTACCCTGTAATCTTTCAAAGTACTGTGCGAAGACTCAAACAATGTTACACATGCCATGAAACCCAAACGTTATGAAAAGTCCAGGATTTTTTTGTAGGTATAGTCACTGCAGGAACCATCAAGAACTACATCAATCTTTTCATTCATATTTACCTAACCACCATCATGTTTCGGGAATCAATATAAAAACCATTACTCTGCCCTAATTGACTGACTGATATTTCTACATGAAAACGCAGCGGCGCTATGTACTGTCAAGAAGCACAGTCTGACTTTTGGATGCTTTGTGGCCTTGTGTGACGGATTGAGTCACATTGATTCATTGCATTAACATGATCGACATATCAAAAAAAGACTTCGACCGGAGATTCTATGAGCTAGAAATTCATAAATTAGTCACCACCTTCTGCTCAATGGAAATCCACTATGAACGCGATGGTGACGCATATGTGAAAATAGTGTCATTAGCTCGTTTTTTTTCGAAGCTTTTCGTTCCTAAACACTCATTCACAAACATTGCGTCATTCTGTTTACGACCATAGTCTTAATATAATGCGCACGTCAATGAAGGTTTTAATACAAATGAATAATATGACAAACAAATGTCCTTCAAAGAATATCCATGGAGAAAGGGATAGTGAAAGCACAAGAAGCAATAAAAAATCACGCAAAAGCGCCAAATGGATGATGTATGTAGGGTGAATACAAGCAGGTCCGCAATTCGGCGCCTAATCATTCCTCATTCATCGCGCTTCTATCAGCTGGAGAGGGCAGACAGAGCGTTATTCGATCTGAACGAGTTGTGAAATGGACGGCGCGACCCCGCTCTTCGCGCCAAACGACATATACCCGTTGCAGGGCTACTGTCAACCAGATTTTCTCTCGCTGAGAGATTCAGACGAAGAAGCAGTCTCTGCGTTTCGTGTCTGCCGGCGAAAGGAGGGTGTGTCCGCTTCTGTCTGTACTCTCCTTCTGAGCGCTCTTCAGTAATGGACATGTGAACGGGTATGCAAACCGAGCAGGGATTAGAAAGGAGGACCATTCAAATTGATACTCGGATTAGAAGGACAGGGAAATGAGGGATAAGTGAGATGTGATAATGGCTGCTCTGTTTTATGCCTTGAAAGATATGAGGCCTCATTTTCGTTGCATCTGCATAGAACTCTGATATTGCTAAAGTAACTGTGTGATATTGCAAGAGATCCTGGCTTTTCCGGTATTTTAGGCTTATTTTTTACGTTAGTAAACCCAGAGATAATATCAAAGGTCTGCAGCCATAATGAATCAGTCTGAAACCAACAGTTTGTATCGGTTGTATGCAATGAGGGATAGCCAGCTCTTGCGTCTGCGCTCTATTTCTGCAAGTGAGATGTCTACTGAAGAGGGAGCAAGAAAAAGACATAAACGCTGAGTCACTTCGTCAGCGGTTGACAACGGTCCTGTAACCTACCATTCAAAAGCTGAGTTTTGCTCATACTAGGTTCAAGTTTTGTCAACGTCATAATCGCAGCCCAAAAGTTGAGTTTTTTGATGAAACACTCGAGTTCTGTCCAAGCCACATTCGCAATTCAAATTTGAGCCTGTGGCCATGCCGCAATCGAGTTTGTTCATGCTTCGACTTTTGTTAATGCTTTGAGCATCACAAAAACCAAAAGGATAAAGGACATTGTCTTTGGACGTTGACCAATCCCTACTGAGGGGTGAGCCCCCACCAGGACGAAAATTCAGTCCAGCACTCGGCTCTTACAGTAACCCCCTGGCTTACCCCATCACTCACCCCCGTGTCCTTGTCCAGAGCCTCTTTTCGACGCGTCGTATATGTGACGGGTAAAAATTTACGTGTCAACACGTGCCGGATTACTGTAAGAGCCGAGTGCCGGACTGAATTTTCGTTTTAGTTGAGCCCCCGCTTTTGACGTACCACTTGACCGATCTCGGAGGGATGGAAGGCTTGGTTGGCATAGGTGGATATGGATACCAGGCGTGTGTGATAGTGCGCCATTTGCCACAACACCACCTGCTCCCTGCCACTGTAATTACGAATGAAGAATATTGCAAAATCAGCAATGGTTCTATGTCGTATGTTATGTCTACCAGAAAATTGAGTAGTTTTTTTTTATCCAATGACGAATGTCTTTCTGTCACTCCCAATTCTTAGTCCCACCGGTTGGATATTGCTGTGTTTGATGTTCTCGAAGATTGACCAACCTGAACTCAAGAAAAGAAGCCCAGTGAAACTTGATCCGGTGCCAAGAAAAATGCATCAGTCGGCATCGTGCTGGCGCTAAGCGGGCTGTAATTTATCGCACTGTTCCACCATGTCTACCCTGACCCCTGTCATTCATAAAAAAAATCGCCAGCTTCCTTGGCCTGTATGTCTCACCGTTTGTCTCAGGACTGCACTGTGGCAGTCTCGGGGCTGCAGAGTATTCTTGAGGAAAGCGCTCGTAGCGATACCGCTATCGGAGAAGCTGGTTGCGCTAGCCCGATCGGCTGAAATTGTCTAATCCGATAAGGAGTCACGTTTAGTTGTTATTTTTGGTGTTCCGGGAGCTGGAGCGGGCCAACATCCTTCAATTTATCAGAAATCTACAGAACAAACTGTGAACGATATATGGGATGTTTTTTTTGATGATGAAGGACGCCGCACTGGGATCCGTTTTCAAGATGAACAGCAACAGACATAGTCATAGGCAGGCACATTTTGAACACACTTGCGTGCCCAGTTTCCTCTGTTAATCATCTTTTTGCGAGAGTATCGCTTGTTCCAAATGAGGGGTGACCGGTTTGCCAATTATTATTACAACGCGAGACATAGAACTAGGGAAGCCCAGCGGTACACGGGTGTATGTATATTTATTTATTTATTTATTTATTTATTTATTTATTTATTTCCATACGTCAAAACGACATGCCAGCCCAAAACATGGGCGTATATAGTTACCGAAAAACAGGCCGGGAAAGGAAGAGGGGCAAGGAATGAAAAGAAAACTGAAAAAGACAAAAACAAAAAAAAGAACAAACACCAATGACTGCAAGATCGACTCAGAAATCAGTTTGGATTTAGTTAGGGAAGCCCAAAAAGAATCCTGAAAGAGGTATTTAAAGCGGGTAACTACTGCAATAACAGAACACCAGTATCACACAAAGGGCCCCAGTATTACGTGAGAGGCAACATGAGCAGGCCTCCTAAGACATGGTAACCAATCACGTATCAAGAGTCACAACAATTCAGGACAAGACTACACCACAACTAACAAGGAATCTAACAGCTACTGGCAACAACACGCGATCCACAAATGCATTGAGAAAGAGATAAAATCCAGCAAAATAATAGCAAAAATCAGAGAGCACCAGAGACCGAAACCATTACAACAACACCGGAGGATACACTACAAACTCAGGAGCAAAACGTGCTGACTATGGCATGAGACGCGATGTATATTGTACTAGAGGTAACCCGGCCTCCAACATTGCAGGCGTTAAGGAAGTTGCAGACCGATTCGACATTCCAGCGTCAAGCAAGAGGACATCGGAAGGCATTCATGTACCACACCAACACTCCCATAGCGTGAACGGGAAAGCACGGGAAGCTACACTGCCCATCATAGAAGGAAACCATGTAATAAGTTGAATCTGTGTACAAAACAATATCTGAAAAGAAAAGGTCAAAAGAGGTCGTCAGCAGCCAAAACCCGACGTAAATCAATCCGCTTCAGCCTAGCCTTAAAGACCTGACTATTCTCAGACCTCATCACTTCGATAGGCAGCAGTTGGAACCACCTAGCGACTCGGTAAGGGAAGAAGTTGAAAAGGAGAGAGTAGTTTCTGCCCTGGATTTTGGGATAATGCAGAACAAAACCACTCCCTCTGTCGCTACAAGGCCTGAAGATCCAGAACCTACTTGGGCTAACAATCAATTCACCACGTAATATACGAAAAGCGAAAACGAGATCAGAGAGAATCCTTCTGTAATGCAAACTTTCCAAGTTGAAAAGTTTCAATCGTTCGGCGTAACTAGGCATAGTACCAGAACCAAAGCCATAGACCCGAGAGAAAACTAACCTAGTAGCTACATGCTGAACCCTTTCGATTTTTCTTATGTCCTTTAGCCGACTTGGACTCCAAATTTGGGAGCAGTATTCTAAATGGGGTAGGACATAAACACATATGCTTTATAAAGACGAAAGAGCCCTTCGGGTTTATTGCTGTGTATGTTCCGAAATATACTGAAAAGTGAGGCATACGCTTTATTCACGGCATGGTCAATATGTGAAGAGAACTTCAATTTTGAATCTACAAATACACCAAGATCTCTTACAGACTCGACTGCCTTGAGAGGAACCCCTCTGACTTCATAGCTTTTGGCGGTTCCGTCACCGATGTGGAAAACAGAACATTAACTCAAGTTTATTGCTAGGCCGAGTTCCGACGCCCAAACGTTTAGCTTTTCAATGGAAAGTTTCAAGTCTGAGCTAACCTCATCATAGTTACAGTGTTCATAAATGCCATACAATTTCACGTCATCAGCATAGATTTGCACCTTGATGTGCTGCGATGTTTTAAGGATTTGTGGTAGCTCCATTGTATATAGCAAAAACAGGAGGGGGGATAATGCCCCACCCTGAGGCACTCCACTACAACATAGGTGCCTTTCAGAAAAGCATGGCCCTACTCTGACAGTCATATGCCGCAAATTTAAATAAGATCTCAGCCATTGCAGTAAACAACCTCCTATACCGCGAGTCTTTCGAGTTTCTGCAGCATAATACGGTGGTTCACCTTATCAAATGCCTTGGATAAATCAACGTAAACCACATCGACCGATTTACCTTGATTCAAGGCAAGACACCAGTCAAGTAAACTGTCAACTAGATTAGTAGCAGTGCTTGCACCGGGGAGGAATCCATGCTGTTCAGGTGGTATGATTTTGGATATACAGGGTGTCCCAAAGTTATGGGCGTCAAAATTCAGAAACTTCTAAGGGTAGGAGTTATTTATCACATTCCCACCACTCGCTATTAATCAGTTGCACAAGAGGAATTTCTTGCGGTATACATGGTTACTGAAGGGAAACTCCCAATATCTTTTAGATGGAGGGGGATCATTCAATGCCACTTGCAGTCAATGACCCGCTGTAGGTGCAAGAAGGTTATGAAATTTCTTGGAATTTTTATAAGAATCGTATTGGAGGCTATTAGACGATATAGAAGGGAAGGAATCGGAGGCAAACCAGGAAGAGGTAGAAAGATCAGTTTCTCTGAAGATAGGGCTATTCAAATGGTACGTCCGCCGGCGTGATCCAGGGTGACCCAAGTAGGTCAACGGGTAGGCTTGTCGGAGTTATCGCAATGAAAGAATGCCATACAGAAGCGCTATTGCCATTCCTATCGTAGGCAGGAATCCCACTTCATTTCCGGTTTGAACAGACAGTGTAGGGTGGAAAAATTCTGAGATTGTTGACTTGCTTCAGTTGAGACACGCATCCTTGCATCATTTTCTCTAACTCACGAAATTTTTGCGCAAAAGCCATTCCTCATAGATAAAACAATCGTGTTTCGCGTAGAATTATCGAACGTGCTATCTCTCACAAGTAAGCTACAATAAAAACACCAAAATGATGTTTTTTTGAGGATGTCACTGGCAAGGGTAAGACGCTCGTTGTTTCGTCGGTGCCGGCAAAAATTGAGAAAGACCTGTGCTCAAAGGTCATACTGAATGATGTAATGAGGGACTGATCTAACTCCGCTTCCTGAAACAACTCTTAAACCTCTCAGCAAGATGGTACTTTAGCCCACGGGACCGAACTTGCCCGGGAGTGATGTCGACGTTAGCTACCCGATTTCTATGAGGAGCTAAGAGGGAGGGCCATCTTGCTTCCCAGATCCTAACTCACCTGACTTTTCCGTATGATTCCTGATTAGAGGAGAATCTGTCGGGTTTTCAGTCCTAGTTTGGAGTCTTATAAAGCATGCTTTGTAAAAGACTGGGAAGAAATAGATGAGGATACCTGTGTGCGACATGCGAGGTGTTCGAGAGCAAAGCCCATATCCACGCTCATGGGGGATATTTTGAATGTGACTGTAGCGAGTTGTAGCACGTGATGGAAGCAAACGTGTATATAGATCCCATTGTCACTCTCAGCTGTAAAGCTTTAAGTACATTGCAATGAATTGGCGCCCATAACTTCGAGACACCCTCTATATGCATGTTTTCATGTGACATAAGTCTGATAGTTCTAAGCAGCACCGGTAATCTCAGAAAAGTTTATTAAAGTTTATTGCTGCAAAAAGTCACACATTGGCGGGCTCATGTAAGACTGTTGTTTTGAGTTATATCTCGTAAATAATGATCATAACATACACACAAAAACAATATGCGAAAAGATAGTGAGCGATCTGCTCTGAACTCTGATATGTGAGAGTCCACGGAAAGCATACAATTCCTTTTCCAAGTCAAATTCCAGATGTTCAGGGAAAAGTTGCGTACTCTATCCGATGCCTTCATATACAACTCTCTAAGAACAATCACATTCTCAGAGATAGCTAGTCGCGCGGAACCTCAAAAGTCATACGGACTATCTTGTCTTCCTGAGGTTCCCATATCACTCCGAAAAGACTGGATTTCACTTTTTTGTCTCGAAAATTACTTAGTGATATGAAATGACTTCACGAATTTCACTTCGCGAACTAATTTCATGACTCCGTGAAGTAGTTTCATTATCGCCGATTTTCTATCCTTCTCATTCACTTGGTCGCTCAATTAGCTTGGCTCGGCTGGCCGAGATAGAGTAACGGTTGAAATCGCATTGATGTGCACCATGGCGCAAGCATCCTTAGAATTTCACACTATAAATGAGGAGATCAGTACCTGTACGCAGTTGTTTTCAATGAAACAGATCAGTGCACGGAGCAGGATGATTGGTTTCTAATCGACGAGTCGTACTTTCGATTTCTATTCAATGACTGGTGATGGCTGAGGTGATGGTCTTTTTCTCTGAATTGGGTGTGTATCTTTCTCTGTTAAATAATTCTATGGGACTGGTTGATGCATCATCCTTTCCACACTACCTTCAACTGATCGCAGGCACTGCACATACAATGGCGTGAATTACAGCTTATCTGCCCTCAAACGTTACCTAGCTTTCAGAAAGTTCTACTAGAAACTTGACATCATCATTGCTTTTTTGCAGATATGCTGAACTTCGTTTTGCTTTATGTCCAACGTACTTTTAGGTTGCTTATCAAATGAAGATCTTCACCACCGCCATGTTCATGTATTTCTTCTTGGGCAAGAAGCTCTCTATCAGACAGTGGATAGCCCTCGTAATACTTGTTGTAGGTAAGCAGACGTTTTGTACGACAGCTTTTTAGAGGCGGTAAAAAAGTTGTTCCATAGAGCAGGGCTACAAAAAGGTCTCGAGAAGGCAACTCCATAGATGCTTTTTAACGGATATAGTGCTTGCCCTCCCCTTGGAGAGGTCTGAACACTGCTCCACTAATAATGATTTTATGGGGAGTGTTCTATCTTTAGAACACCAATTTGCAACTATCATGCAATACCCTTCATAATGAGCCGTGATGGCTGTTTTCGTTCTTCCACAAGCGCACAAGATGAGTGCTGAATACCGGTTGATTCAATGAAATGTAGACTATATGTAGATAGTTCATCACCGCCACCAGAAAATTTTTAATAAAGATATGAGGCATCATAAAGTATTCAGGGAAGGTTCAGTTGGGACCCAGCATTTGTATTTTTATTTTCTGATGCGTGTTGTGCTTTTGCACCTGCCTGTATACTCGCTCATTCCCCTTCAATGCTTTTTTTTTGTTTTCTGATCTCCTCACCTAACCCTTTCCTCCATCCTGACCCTACCATTTCTGCAGTCCTTGCTGTAACGTAAATTCGAAGTGACTGCACTAATGTATA
This sequence comes from Haemonchus contortus, assembly GCA_000469685.2. Classification (NCBI taxonomy): domain Eukaryota; kingdom Metazoa; phylum Nematoda; class Chromadorea; order Rhabditida; family Trichostrongylidae; genus Haemonchus; species Haemonchus contortus. The sequence continues at coordinate 27,000,249 of LS997566.1, read as the reverse complement.
ACGAATGTAACAGTGAGGGGATTTTTAACATATAACACAAATAACATTTAGTTATGTAGTCTTTAAGAAATTCCACAATACTTGCAGGAGTAGTAGACGTGCAGCTGGTGTACTCTCCTCTGAATACACCCGAAAATATAGAGCAGAAGCCTATCCTTGGCTTTCTCAGTGTCGTAGTGATGTGTTTCACTTCAGCATTTGCCGGTATGTCGTACTTTTCAACATTTTCGCATTATGCTATAACCCAAAGACATTCTTTCAAACTCAAGGCTCTAGGGACTGTTCTCGAGGTGAGAGGGAAGTAGGTTTTGACGGATATTCATGCAATCTTTGGCTCGACTTCAGATCACTTATGCAAGCCCTGTGTTGATCCTGCAAATGTCCAGGCAGTGCACAGATCAGTGCTTCTATCTTTCTAAACGAGTCTGGCGCGGATGAGTCGACGCTGAGAGGGTTGAACGCTGGGCGGTAGTCTATTCGTGATACATTGTACAGAACATGAGCATGTGACCATGTGTAACAAAGCGCTATTCTATTAACTTAGCCCTATTGGAAATTATATGTGCATCGGAAGGGTTCAAAAATGCCAGGAAAGGTACATGAAATCGAGAGGTTATCTAACATTACCTTGCTCTTCTGACCATCACTTTGAGATTTATCCCCTTTATAGACGACATCGCACCTAAAACACCGATTCTCAAGCAAGCAGACGATTACTGACCGAATATGACCGTGGCCAGGAATTTGTCCATAGTCCTTTTACTAGATTGGCTTTTTTTTGCATTGATCAAGCTCCTGCGTCGTGAAATGTCCTCAGCCCACTTTTAACGGTTCCCGCTGATCGCCTTCGAGGGATAAAATCGTACTTGTCTCTTACTATGAAGAGTATCTGAGAATCAGTAGACCTCTGAGGACTGGTATAGATGCCATGTAGCCATTTTCTGCGGTATTTATCTTGGATAAATGCGTTGACCGATAGGTCGGAAAAACCGCATCAACACACGTGGGAGCTGTAGTGCTGAACTTTGGAACTTTCTCACGTCGTGTGTAGAAATTAAACTGAATTAGTTGTTCTAGGTGTATACTTGGAAAAAGTGCTCAAGGAAAGCACAACTTCGGTATGGATGCAGAACATTCGCCTAGCGCTTATTGGAATCCCAATATCTCTCGCCTCAATGTGGATTTATGATGGGAAACAAATTTACACAGGTAGTTATTACGACTAGCTCTGTTTTCATACTACGTCTTCAACCTTCCACAACAAACTAACAGTCACAAACAAAAAACCATTGGGTTTTTATCTTCTTAGGCTGGGGATATTATAAGAAAGTATCTTATACCTTCCTCCTGAGATGTCATAGAAAACGAACGTTGGCATTGCTTCAAGAGAATATTACTACAAACAAACACCACGTCATTCTTTATTACAGATGGCTTCTTCCGTGGCTGGGATGTCACGGTTGTCTGTTTGACCATATTGAACTCTGTCGGAGGACTACTTATTTCCATTGTGATCAAGTACGCAGACAACATTTTGAAAGCATACGCACAGGTCCGAGTTATCATTTTAATGAAACCTGTTTCATAATTCATTTTTGAATCTACAGCCTAGCAATTATGTTGATTCAAGATGAAGCTTTGCTCATCATTGCTCTAGGTACACCCATTAACACGTCGGCGACCATGCGTCCCGATGCCGGGACGCACTTTTCGGCTCACTGGGATGTTTATATTACTCATCAGGTGTTCCCATAATTTTTTCATGTTTTCATGTATCAGCGGAGCTCTCACCCTTCTAGAGAATCCTGCAGTATTGCGGTCCAGTAATCATTCATTTGTAACTGCAGATATAATCCTATCCTACTATATTTAACGCGCTAAGTGTGTCTGTTGGTGTGTGTGTATGTGTGTATGTGTGTGTTGTGTGTATGTGTATGTGTGTGTTGTGTGTATGTGTGTGTATGTGTGTGTTGTGTGTATGTGTGTGTATGTGTGTATGTTGTGGGTATGTGTGTATGTGTGTGCATGTGTGTGTGTTGTGTGTATGTGTGTGTATGTGTGTATGTGTGTGTGTGTGAGACCGGAAATTCATAACTCCGGTTCCCGTCGACCTAGAGAGTTCAAAATTGGTAGGAGTTCAGGCTGTAGCATGGGAACAATTTCGGTGGGTGGCGCGCCAGCCCCACCCACAGTGGGCGGGGTTTGGGCAGAAATTCATAGCCCCTGTCCCTGTGGACCCAGAAAGTTCAAATTTGGCACGAGCACAGGCGGCGGGATGGGAACATTTACGGTGGGTGGCAGGACTGGAGTCCGCCCACAAGGGGCGGGGTTTGTGTGTGAACATAAACTTGGACCTAGAGCCTTCAAATTTGGTAGGAGTACAGGCGACAGGATGGGAACACTCATGGTGGATGGCGAGATCGGACTGCGCCCATAGTGGGCGGGGTTTGGGCGAGAACTCATAGCTTCTGGTCCCGTGGAACTAGAGCTAGAGCGTTAAAATTAGGTAGGAGCACAGGCATCAGGATGGGAACAGTTATGGTGAGTGGCAGGACCGGACTCTGCCCACAATGGGTGAGGTTTGAGCAAAAAATCACATTTCCTTCAGGGGGCGGTGTTTGCAGAGAAATGTCAAAATGGACCTAGAGCGACCAAACTTGGTAGGAATACAGGAGGCAGGATAGGAACACTGATGATAGGTTGCAAGACTAAACTCCGCCGCAAAGGGCTGTTAGTTGGGACTCAGACCGTTGAAAATTGAAGGCACAAGGAGTTGGCTGGGAACATTGATGGTAGCTAAAACAGTAGACTCAGCCGCGATGAAAACTTCGACTACTTTTTTCTTTGAATAATCGCCTTTGTGATATTATGCGATGTTCTTTCGGACACAGCGAGGTTGGCTTACAGAAAAAAATCGCTTCCACTTCGGAGCTAATACTGAGGGTGTAGAGCTTTCAAAGCAAAAGGAGAATCCGAAGTGTTATTTACGCATAGCGAATTTCTCACAGAAAGGAGGAGCGCCCGGCGTAGCCGGGCGAACCCATAAGAAGGAGGGAAGCCCGGCGTTAGCCGGGCGGCCCCACTGGTAGAAACTAATGCTAATGTAAGGACAATACAAAAGTGCGATCGCCAATGGGTTAAAGTTAGTGAACTATCCAATTTCAAATGTAAGAGATATAGAATGCGAACATGGCAATCGAGACGTGACTGCTTCTGCGATATCTCTGAAATAGGATTCGGTAGAACAGTAAGAGGGATCTTGTCATCGGGTGATTCTTCTATCGCAGTAGCCAGGCTAGCTAATCCCGTTCTGGCAACTAATCCTGCTGCTAAGTAATAGCTACAATGAAGCGCTCACTCCGATTTTCGTTTCAACTTAGCAGATATCCATCCATCGTGATAGAATAAGTTGGTTATTAAAAACCTTCTGTCTTAGAAATTGGAGAAAGTTCGAAAAGTGATTATTAATCGAGTGACTCCGAGCTGCTTATAGTCGTGAGGAGGTATAGGGAGAACGGCACTTTATTAAATTTAAGTGCGTTATGTCTGCAGAAGACAGTTGTCACCGTCCGCGGGAGGCATAAAAACGGAAATTCGCGAAACCAAGTAGTCGCTGAATCCGGATATCAAGATGATCGAGTAGAACTTAATGAATTACGGATATCAAACTTAAGTGAACCTAGCAGCCCTTAAATTACTTCGAGTTCCTTACATCTGGCTGGACTATTGGGCTTGCATAACATTTGTACATAAATCTCAACTGAATTGTATCATTCCAGAGTATTGCTATCATTGGGGCAGCAGTTGGCTCGTGGTTACTCTTCGACTTTGTTCCTGGCTTCTTCTTCTCGCTAGGTTCCATTCTGGTGATGGTGTCAGTCGTGATGTACACAATGTATCCGTATGAACCACCTGGATTTGACTTCAACCGATTCAGCAATTATAATGCAAATCTTCTCACAATCAAGCCTACGAAGTGCGATGACCTATGAGCATCATGCATATATCCGTCTAGGTGATTTTCTATGATAGTTAATCATGCTTCACTGCTGATTATCGGAAGAAATGCAATTTCCATTCCTTGGCACGACTACTTACCATGAAAATGTGTCATCTGATTGCAATATAGGTTAAGATGGCTCCTAACCTTTTTCAACGCTGTCAGCACTAGCTCTGAACTCCGAACAGATTTTTATTCACTCTCAGGTGGACAACATCATGATGTATTTGTGAACACTGTGAAATGTATCTCATCTATGCTAACCCTATGTATCTTGTTTTTACTAATGGCACCTTTGAACGCCGGTGTCGATGCTTTGTCATTGTTGCTGCAGTATTATGGAACAAGATTGCCACAGGAAATCTGATTTTTAAGGGGAATTGGATCACCCCTCCAACAGCAACGCAAGTGCAACAACAATACTTATTATTACACACAACTCGTTCGCGTCTGCTTCTTTGTCTGCCATGAAATTAGATATCACCAGAAACGTTACCTGGAGAAGTCTGATCGAGTTAGGGAGTGGTGGGATACAAGGCAAGATCAACAGGGCACTTTGAGCTCAGCGGAGCTTCACACACGAGAACGACACATGCACAGGAGTAGATGCCAATGATAGGACATTCTAATTTGGTCTCATTACTCAGACGCCGTAAAAAAATCAGGAGTGGAGTAATGGTTCAACAAATGAAATGGAGAAGAACTACCCGCGATGGTCGGAGCCTCCTTATAATACTTTGTACGAAAATCATAACTCGGTACAACGAAAGCCTGGAAGCTAAGAAAAAATTTGAGAGGAATGAGCAGGGATAAAACGGGCTGTTCACACGTAGGCTTAGCCAAGTCCCTTCCGTGATCGGCCGGACGGATGTGTCAATAAATGGTAGGTGCTTTCCAGAAAATTGTAACTTTCCTCAAAAATCTCAGAATCTGAGAAAAATACCAAGAGGCTACGAAAACATGTGATGCGTTCTAGCTTTTCATTTTGAATAGTGCAGCCCTAACGGGGCCGTTATAATGAGGAGTACATCGGCCAGGTTCTCTAGGTCGTTTTTCGACCCGGTGATCTCCCATGTGTTATCCTGGGAGCCACAGGATCATCCTAGGAGAAATCTCATTTTCATTGTGAAGTATGCTTTTAAGCTGTCGAGAAGAGCAAGTAGGTCATAGAATCTTCATTTTTGCCTACATCTTTTTCGGAGCCAACAATGACGTCAGGTGTATGTTTGCGCAACAACAACAAACTATGCTTAACTAGGTATCTGCACATTGACTGAATGATTAACGCGGTAGAGAAAAAAAGTGAAAAAAGAACATAAATTGAGAGCACGGATACAAGGACAAGGCACGATTGACAATTATAATTTCAATGTTCTTTTCCACATTGATTACTAAATCAGACAGATAAAACACAGAAGGAATAGATTGGAATCCGAGATAACAAAGCTCATGGCAAAGTATTTCTGTATCACCATTGAATTTACCACTGTCACTTATTACGTTCTCACAAAGAATTCGTCGAGAAGCGAGTAGTCAATATCATTTCCCTGGAACAAATAAAAATTTCATTGTTCCTGGAAAATACATCTTAATAATACATTCCAGACTCAAGTAACCAGTTCTATATTCTTCATAAAAAGTTGATTTCAAAGAAAACGAAAGCAAAAGTTGTTGTGTGATAAGTTTAGGAAGGCCGTCAAATAACCGTCATGATTGTTTACCTACGATCTTCTTCACTGAGGGAGCGATTGAGGGCCGCTTCCAGTAACTAAGCAACTTGTCCTTTATTATAGCTTGACTAGCCACTCGAAATATACCTATCTCCATGCCAGAACCTTGCAATCTGTTCGGAGGCACGCATTGATTGTACATATATCACTATCGTCCTTGATCACCGATTCCCCCGCGGGCATCAGTGGCGTCCCTACAGTCGCCAGCCACAATGATCCAGTGGATCGTCTTTGGAGATATGAATCATAGCATTCCCATCGCCCAGTGCTTTCGTTTAGAACTCTGACCATCGCGCTGGCGGCCGGCCCAATATTGCATTAACGTTCCGAGGGATCCTATCAGTAACACAAGATATACCGTTTCTTTCGTTCAAAGTTGCTTTGGAGCAAGTCTAAACATCACGCTGGCGGCTGTGTGGACGTTTACTTCTCCGTGTGATCTAGCCAGGGACCGCCTGAGTCCTATGACAGCCCGACATTGCAGATGTTCGACCCATCTGATCTTCTATTCCTTGGTGTAAGCAAGATAGCAAGATACCCCGATCTTCGATGGATGTTTCGTTGAAGGAGCGCGGAACTACGGGGCTCCTTCTGCACTTCATTATCCCCAAGTGCTCTCTGCGCCGTAAGTTTCCTTTCGCTTACCCGGTGCTAGTTCGTCCATCATGTTGACTTTCGACCCTGATACGCATAACTGGAACATTTGAAGGTATTCTTCCCATACAGCGCATCCAGTGCACAAAGAACCAATCTGTCTTCATGAAATCTGTCTTTGTTAGGTTCGAACAAGCGCTGTGGAACTCGAGCAGCAATAGTGCCTTCTCGATTTTCGGCGTCATGCTTGCAGAGCGATGGCAATGTATGTAGCGGTCGTCGACCCTCCCTCCCAAGTTGTCATATTTCAAATGACGCATGATATTTTCGAGAGTTGCGCTGGAGAGTTTGAGCGAGACATTTTGGTCTTGTCGAAAACTTCACTTGACAGTGACAGTTTCTTATGCAATGGCGAGATCTTGTTTGTGAAGTTGTCGCAGAACTCACGGTGCATCGTTGTATACAGCTGGAACCCTGCTTCCGTATTGACGGTATCAAGAGCCTTCAAATTTTTGAAAATTTGTGAACGTCAGACACAGCGTCATCATGTACTCTCGCGATACTTCTACGAGTCTTGCTACATTGCACATGTGATTGATTGTACTGAATACTTTCCGAAGCTCTGTCTGCTTCCATGTCTGTTCTTCATCTATCTGATATTGTGACAACCATTCTAAGGATGGCTCTTGTGAAAAGCTTTTAGATGGCAGACACATATCAGACCGATTGGGCGATGGTTGGAAGAAAGTGGAACGTGAACATTTCGTATTCTGACAGATCACGCCTGGAAAGCATAGCTCATGGGAGTTTTTGAGATGTTTCGGTTTGATACTATCCGGACGTTTGTCTCAGCTCAGCACCATAACTTGGCGAGGCCTGGGATTTGTGAATGCTTTTAACCATCTCGGCGGCTTGAGTTAGAGCTGCTGCTGATCTCTTTTGGATTCTCCTTTATCGTTCTCTTAAAAGGAGTTCGGACTTACGTCAGTTCATGATTGTCTTTCAGTTCGCGCTAATCCATGCTGGAATATCAGCTCGAGAGTGTTCGAATAGAATCGTTTTCTAGCTGGTTGTGGACTCCCTGCTTTCGTAAGATTAGAGTAAGAGGACCGATCACATCCTTTACCGATGTTCTCGATGTTTTACATAACGAAATCTTCTCAGACACTCGCACGGGAAGCGAAGTAGTTTCAAGGGGTGACGGACTCCATCTCCTAAACTCCGCAGTTCATTCTATACGCAATGAAAAACAGGTTCCAAAGAGTACGACCCTCGTAGAATTTCGGAGCAGCAGCAACGTGAGTCACGCAAAATTTTTGATTGGAGATGCTGTGTTCTATTCGACTACGGAACTCTTCACTAGGCGACCCCTATAACCACCGCGTAATGGGAGAACTTGTAGATTTACGGATTACCATTGATGGTGTAGATCGACATATCAACCTGGACATTATTTCGACCTGCCCAACCCATTCTGTTCCATCAGTTCCGATATGTAGCTCTTCAGAGATTCTTTTGGAGCCAAGCGTTTTTTGAAATCGCCGACGTGACCTAGGAAAAAGTGTGGCCCTTCTCGTAGAACCGTTCTAGAAACATATAAAACGCTTCCTACTCCTCTTCTTTGTAGCTCAATGTTGGTGAGTAGTCAACGAATATGTTAGAGCTGAGGTAAAGGGAGCTCTTAATCGCTTAAATTCGATTATGGTCGTCACGCTTTCGTTCAACTCGATCTTCGTGGAGAGGCATGTAGTGGTAAGGACTTCTGCCGACACTTCTGCGGTCGCATACTACAAAGAGCAGTTCTTCGACAGACTCGAAATAGGCGTGCAACTGCCTTCAGAAGAGGATTGCAGACAGACCTCACAGAACAAAACGGAATGATTGGGATAAAAGGCTTCATGTCTATTATATCAGCTCACACCCTCCAAGGTATTCCCGAGTTACAGAATCTCTTTTATTTGTAATGGACATGGCAATCATCCTGTGGGTAGGTCGCAATGAAACGATCACGTCAACGTCAATCGAAAGTTCTGTCTGAATTGCTGCCATTGTTGCTCCAATGTTTCATCCGGAACCGTATCACCACCTGCTTCGTACCAGAATCTGTTGCTGAATGTGCCGAGAAGCAGAAGCGAAATTCAGGAAACGAGACTTCGAGACTACCATCAATATTTTCGCTCCTCTTGCAAGGTTAAGTGAAGATTACGTTATGGACAAAATTGATGGAGAGTGAGGGCAAGTAGGCGTTGCCGAGTGACGCTTTCCTCCGAAGGTTCTGGAGCTGATACACCAATGTGGAATATAGAGCGAGCTAATGGCAGGCACCACTGACGTACGACCAAGCTTGTAACTTGTTTGAAGAAGCGTTTAAGGAAAATCTGAGAGAGAACGGCAGCAGTTCTGGTGAAAGACCGAGACTGGGAAGACTAAGAAGAGCATTGGCAATGCCAGTCGAATCTCGGCCAATCCAAAGACGAGCATGACTCCTGACGTCTCTGTGGAGCAAGGAGAGGCGTTCAAGCGAGCAAAGGATCGATCACACCTCCCCCCTCCCCTCTCATAAGACTCATTGAAGTATGAAAGTAAAGGATGCCGTTATGCCTATGCTCGTGTATTTGAAGAAGGTATTTGATCTAATCGAAATAGAAGCGATCATCAGTGTGTTTCCAATAAGTATATGAGGATGCGTTGTGAGTTCTACAACATCTCGATTGGAATCATGCAGTTTCACATTCTGGTAAACGTTAAAAGAGAGTTTGGCTAGGATGATACTATTTTGCCCAAACTTTCAATGATGCTCTATAGAACGTCAGCCTCATGATGAAAGTGAAGACATGTGTTCAAAGCCGACGGTAGCAACTTACTTAATCTTCGCTTTGCAGACGATATCGCCTTCACGACAACGAACGACGAGCAGAAAGGATGAATGTTTTTTTGAATTGTGGTAACTGCGACTAGGCCTAACGAAAATTATGTTCGTGATAATTGAAATTGGTACCTGGTGTTATTTTACACTAAACGAAACGAACGCCTTCAAATCCTCTAGCTGTGTACCTAAGTCGAGGAGTCTAACTGGTGATCGGCACAGCCGTGAAACTGAGCAGAAAAAAATGCACGGGGGAGCGCCAAGGATCAGCGACGAAAAATGGGGAAGAAACGAACGTTAGGCTCCGCGCTCACCTTTTCTACGCTGCAGTCCTCTCTGCTTCGACGCATGCCTTTACCTTAATTGGATTCTACGGAAGCAGGATGAGCATGCATTCAACGTTTTCTGAGGTGTAAAAGGCGATTTGGAGTTCCAAGGCTCCATCAACGAAACATCCATCATCCGAACAATCAAAGAACAGAAGCATTTCGTGCAATTATGTGATGACCGTTGGAACCGGGCGGTAACTGACTAGATCACTTACAAGGGCAGGCGTGATCCTTCACGGAGGCCACTGTCAATGGTCAGACTTGCATTAAAAAACTTTTAACGAAAGAAATGGTATACATCGTATCCCTTGAGAGAGGAGGACCCACTTAACTACAACAGTTCGCGACAGGGAAAAGTGAAGAGTGTACTGGCGTTCGCCCGATGGTCAACGGGAAGTTTGGGGACATGTGATTTGTTTATATCTTATCTCCAATCTTCATCTTTTTACTACTTTTTTGCTTGTCTAGTGTATACGTTTTGAAGAATGGAGGCGTTAACGCAACTTCAAGCACGTTTCAACTATCACACACTTAGAATTTTTTATCTGGAACGTTAATTGGAAATTTAATGGGGGTACTGGGACGTGAAGGTATCAGAATCATCAGTGACAAAAAGCGGCACGGAGTCTGTTCCGCTTTCTATTGGGAGCTTCTCTTTCTTAGAAAATCTTTTAGGAGGAGATGAGGATAATTTATACATAAGGAGCAAATGCATTGTGTTGTTCGGGCCCATCAAACTAACAAAAAGGAGGGCTTCTGAGCCGATGCGGCTAGTGCCCTTTAAGAATTGACAAGAGTGCTAATTCTTATTCCCTTTGTTTACTAAAAGGTATGAGTGCTTTAAGTGGCACCCCGCGACGCACGTTCCCGCTACAATGCGAGTCGCCCACTCAAGCACTCTCTCGCGCAATCATACAAATTGAATATGAAGCATGACTAAACCTCCAGTACCTCTTCTTTCGAGACTTTTCCATTGCGTATCTCACAGTATTAGAGCATAATGGAGGTATTTACTTCTCTATGGACGTTATTTGAAAAAAGTGTATGTTTTGTATGTGGAATCGATCCAAGTGTATTAGTATCGTTAGTTGATGTCAACTTAGAGTTTCCCTGGTAATACAGAGGAGCGCATTTAATGCCCCGTGGGAAAGCGATGGCTACGTAGAAGTTGAACCAAAAAGAAAACACTAACCTGTCCCATGCAACCTTCGGTAGGTGAAATCAGACTGACTGGATTAGGAGGTAGGACTAGAAAGCTTGCACTGTTTGAGCTGAGAGAGGCATGCGGCTCACTCGGAAAGTGTGGACTGAATTGAGTGCCAGCATTCTTTCCATCTTCAAACCTTTGACAAAGCAGTTGATCATGAGGATCTTCTTTCCTCAGTGTGGACTCCTGATAGTTTGGCAACCATGGTGCTTCATTTTCGATTGCAGCTGAACACAATTAATTAATTATGCTCACTTATCGCGATCCTTTTCCATGTCTTAATATGGATAAAGGTGCACAAGTATAATGCAGTATTACGACTATTCGTAATTTATCCATGGGCTAATTTCTTCGACTTAGAACTGGAAAGATCAGAATAGCACTTACCATGAACACAGCCTTCGATGGTGAAGGTGAGTGAGGGAAGGGGTGCCAGTGAGCAAAGTAACATGCAAGAGGAGCGCGTGTATATTATGGAAATTCAAAACAAGTAAATTGATCTTCGTATTTGGTTTTACGACTGGACCAACTTATGTGTACATGTAAAGTATGGACCCCGGAACAGTTCTCCAAACTATTGATCTATATATTGACCCTTATCTATTTCTGTTTTGTGATCACCTTTCTGATCAATTTATTTACTATCTACTCCCGCGCGATCAGAAGTTTTGGCGCGCTCAGTACTCCTATATAAGTGTTGGTTTTGTCACTTTGTGAGTTCTTCTATCACAAGGATTGTTCGTCTACAACTTCTTGCCACAGGAGCAGCGCCCCATCGCTATCTTATTGTACCGGCACGTCCAATATATTGTGAGTTTAAGTTCTAGCTCGCCAACCAGTTGCACTCACACACACCGGAGCACCCTAAGCTCCATTACATGGGGGCCGAACCGATTTGGCTTAGTCAGTAAGGTAGGTTTAGGGCAGTAAGAAACCGGGGAGACCCCAGGTCTCTGAAAAGCCTTTGGCGAGCCGTAGGGCCGTTGATAGAGCGGCGGGATCGACAAAGGTGCTAGACTTGCAGCTCCTACAGGTTGCGCTGTGCAGAGGTCTGTCAGTGCACCCTGTGGGACAGAAGAAAACGGGTTTTGCAAGGCAGACCGCTGCGCAAAAAAAATGTTTTCTTTGCAGAACTACAGAAACTACCAACTGTCAGAACTCATAGGATAGAATTCGATGCCGAAAAAGTAGCATCGAATTAGTAGTTTATCGTTGGCTAAACTGGAACGAGACCGACCTGAGCGAAGCAATGTCAGACGACATGGAGAGAGAACTGGATAGGCTGCTGGAAGAAGACGTTGAGCGGGACACCAAAACGGACGAGGTGCAACAAGAACTGGCACAGCTCAGAGCACAAGTCCCACAACTAACGCAACAAAACCAGCAGCAGGTGCGCTCTACAGTTACGCATTGCGTGTCAAGATTGACAAAACTGGTAGAAACGCCGAAAAGCATAGCAATCATATTAGATGATGGGGAAACCCCCCCACCAGAGGACCTGGAAAAGGGACTATATAGATTGCTAGAACCGGAGTGTAAGGCGGTAAGGAAGTCGTTGGACCTCATTACTGAGTTAGCGGACAGGTTGTGCAAAAGGCATCAGAGGCACATGCAAAGCACAGCGAAGAGCTAGAAACTGTATTCGAACAAGCACAGCATGATGACAAATGCATGCGCGCACTGTCAAAGATGTTGAACGTTAGGTCCACCGATGTGGTTAGAGCCGTAGGTAATCTGGTCGAACTGATCCAAACAATGGGTATAGAACAGGCCCAAACTGGTCGGAAGCTCTTGCCATCCAGTAAACCACTGCTCTTCGACATCCCTAAGCCCGCACAAACGTATCTTTTACAGGCTCTCAGGTCCGCGGAGCATACGACTCCAATGGAGACAGATCAGAGCGAGTCGCAGCAGGATGAATTCCGCAGATCATTTCGTTTGCTCGGTGCTAATGACATATCGTCAGTCGCGGCACTACCACTTATGGAGTTTGATGCTGTCAGTGCAGCTCAAGGTAGGCGGTTATCGAACCAAGGCGTTCTTACGGGTGAAAAGCAGTCCAACCGACAAGATTCATTACAAGATTCATTCTTATCTGGGCCTGCAAGAGGGTCCGAGGCAAGAGTAGTCGACTTTTACAGCACCATTGGTGAAGAAATCCCGATAAAACATCCCGTAATAAGTCTCGGAATCCAGCCCAGAAAAGGCGAAGACAGAGTAAAATATTTCTAAACCAGATCGCCGACATCGCTTCAAATATACTGGTACTACCGCAGTTCGAACTCAAATCAAGCCAACGCAACATCAACGTCAACAACACCGCCAATAAGGACGCCACCGCCGTGGAAAAAGAGAAGAGAAAACATCAAGGATTCCAAGCTTACTATGTAAAAGATGTAAAGCAGAAAGCCACGAAGTTGCGCACAAGATGAAGCAAACAAATCGCTGTCGGATATACAAGCCGTCGGGTCGGCTTTCCGAAAGTGGGGCGTGTAAAGGATGGACCCCAGAACAGTTCTCCAAACTATTGATCTCTATGTTAACCCTTATCTATTTCTGTTTCGTGATCACCTTTCTGATCAATTTATTTACTATCTACTCCCGCGCGATCAGAAGTTTTGGCGCGCTCAGTACTCCTATATAAGGGTTAGTTTTGTCACTTAGTGAGTTCATCTATCACGTGGATTAATCGTCTACAACTACTTGCCACAGAAGCAGCGCCCCATCGCTATCTTGTTGTACCGGCACGTCCAATGAATTGTGAGTCTAACTTCTAGCTCGCATTCCAGTTGCACTCACACACACCGGAGCACCCTAACACCATTACATACAACGTATTTCCATGACATCACAAGGAAACAACACCGTGAATCTGTTAACAGAATCCTTTCCCAGAATTATAAAGAAGATTTTAGATTAGCGCTATAAATCTGGTATACATCTTACCTTGAGAAACTTTATCGACCTAGTAACCCGCCGTTGTCCGCTTAAGATAGCTATATGTACTGAATCTCAACTTCAAGTATAACGGTGCGCGGAGTGTTCCTTTGCTAATCTCCATTTTACATGAAAACAGCTCCACGGAGCCATTTAGAGCGCTACCAACTTATTTCAACTCGAACCCACTCACTCAGAGCTAAAGGTTCTGAAAGAAATCAACACCACTAGCCACGTATGACGCCGAGGTGCCCACGGTCCATTACAAATTTGAACGCAGTATTCAACTCTCATTACGACTAACGAGGAACTTGAGAAAAAGGAAGACTCAACTTCAGCTAAAAATTTGTTTGTTAAATATGTTATCTGTCTCGGATTCGGCCCTTCAATGAGGAATTGAACGATTCGCTTTTGGTGCAGAGACTGTTCGTGATTATCAGGAAGAGGCCACAAGAGGATTGCATGAAGGAAATTCAATATATCACACGTGTTCCGTCGAGTGCATTCTTGTTGTTGTTGTTGTTGTTGTTCCTATTCCTCTTCTTGTTGATGACTGATTAATTAATTGAATTTTAAATTGCTTGCCGATGTTCGCCAATCGGAATTTCCAGAGCGAGCAACCAGTGGTCACGGCATCAGCCGCCTCCATTCAATTCAATCGCCATTACGTGATTCTTGCAGGCTCACCTCGTTTAAACTGTTTCAGCTCATGTGGGGTGAACTTAAACGTGCATTTTAGTGGTGTTATGTGGCTACCGTCTGACAAGGCACAGATCTTGTATCTCCCATGACCCTTGATCGCGGTACCTGATGGTAAATGTCTTTTTGGGTTCTGGTTCTGGCGCTATAGAAGGTGAGGAACTGGCTAGGTAAGAGTGAGGCTGTCAGTGAACTTGTATTTTCGATGGTGAAGTCATGTGAATGATTATATTCGAGGATGGACTCACAGCCAATCTTACGTGACTCAGAACTCAGCCAACTTTTGCAACAGTAACCGCCTTTCGTAGTACCAATGTGCCCTCAAAGGTCACCCGCGATAATGATAGTTTCTTACGAACCCCATTCATTTCCTCAAAAAGCAGGAACCAAAACTCTCCTTTTGCACAAAGAACATCCACTCTGCGGATTGTGCATGCGCAGATAAAAAGGTGATAGACGGACGATCAAGAATGAGAACGATTCTCACTAGACGATGGTTGACACGATCAACGCTCTGGGAACGTTCGGAAACTCCGATACCTTGGCGTATCGGGGTAAGCGCGAAGATTGGCCTTGGTGCAGCTGTCAATGCCCCTGGACTCGGAGCAGGATTGAATCGCCTCTCGCGCGACACATGTTCATTGGCCTACGCTGTAGCGCATCTACCGTTTCGCACGAGCGGTGTGCGAACTCAGATCGAGCCACAGCTTCAGTTTTGAAAATGAAATGTTTGTTTTAACACTTTGCCACTCCCTATCAAGGAGTAGACAGGGTAACATTGTTTTGTATCAAATTCCAAGTTCTCCCATCTTGAAACCTCGGCATTTCTGTTGTTCTAGAAAATGTTAGTTTTGCTCCTGCCTCGAGGTTGTTAGGTGGAAATCTTTGTTCTGGCCAACGTTTCGACGGACTCGTCGTTTTCAAAAGCCTGAAAATGGCTCAGAGCTCTTTTATTGCACACTAACCCACCAAGCGCCTCCTCCGCTCTTGCGTCTCTGACGTTCTATCAGGAATGCACGAAAAATGCCCAACAATCAGAACAGCAATTTGACATTCCAGCAACGACAAGGGTTCAGAGAAATACGCGAGCTAAGATCGAACGGTACAATAAGAATTTCTGTGAGCGATAAGGGAGGAGAGTTTGTCGATATGTCACAGTCCTTGGATCGTGCCATATCAGAAATTCACCTGCGGGATAAAACCATATACCGTCGAGCAACAGCTAAGGAATTCTCATCACAATGCAAGCGTCTCAACCCTATTTGGATGACAGAAGGCAAATCTGCAGGCCTTGATGAGAAGTTCCTTTGTAGAGTCAGGCTCGACTCTCCAAGTTGTCCTGTATTCTACAGCTTGGTGAAAATCCACAAACTTGCACCTAACGAATTTCTGTCAATGTCCGCGGACACTTTCAAAATAAGACCTATTATCAGTTGCTTGGGTGAACCAACCGATGGAATTTCGTGGTTTTCAAACTTTATTGTGAGCCAATTGTCGACTAAGGTCCACTCACACCTGACCAACACGAACCAGTTCCTTGAAAAACTGCGGAACCTGCGCCTCGGTTCAAGTTGCGTAGTAGAGTCATTTGACGTCACCTCGCTTTACACCAACGTCCAAAATGAACAAGCCCTACAAGCGCTTTCTGAGATGTTGGATAGGCACGTTAGGAGTATTGAGACTTTTGGGCTCGCGTATCATGACTCTCATCAAGGAATGGCTTGGTTGTAACATCTTCAAGTGGTCAGGTTCTTACTATTCTCAAATTAGAGGTTTCGCCATGGGTCAACGATTAGCGCCCGTACTGGCGATCTTCGGTTCTTCAATTCTGCTTCATGAGCAGAATTGAAGAACCAGTATTGGCACGCTTACCTTTGATGTACGGTATATATATAGATGACTGCTTCATTGTGACTTCAACACAGTCCGAAATGGATGAGTGTTTTCGTATAATAAATGAGCAGTCACCGTACATCAGGCTCACACGAGAGATACCACAAGATGGTTGGCTCCCCTATCTCAACACTCAAATCAAGGTGTCTAGCGGTGTCGTACACGTTAAAAGGTACCGGAAAAGAAGCTCGAGAAATATCTTGATTCACGCTACATCTGCGCATCCGTTTGCTGTCAAACGCGCTGTTGTCAGGAATACGTACAGGACAGCTACGCGCATGTGCAGTGGTATGAGCAAACGCGAAAAATCAAGACGATTGGCTTCAAATATGGCTCGGTCAAATGGCTATACGGTACCACAATGTAATACTGGAAGATACCACATTGACAGGAAAAACACGTCGCGCAAAAACAAGCTTCCTCTATGCTTGCCGTTCATCTCTGACAAGGTGTCTGCTGCAATACAGCGGTGTATTGTTCGGGCACAATTGAGCGATGATTTTATTCTAGTCAACATTCCGCCTGATAACATCAAACGCCAACTTGTGAGGAACAGACTCTACGACAAGCAGCGCTTGACAGAGGGTTGCGTTACATGTTCAGACGGATAAGATGGAGATTGCGCTTCTGTAGGCGTAATTTATCAGATTCAATGTGAGGCATGTAATTCAAGCTACATAGGGGAAACTGAGTTTTATCAGTACGAATCAAAGAACATCTTGCTGGTAAACGGTGCAGTATTGTGCTAACTCCGTTACGAAAGCACAGAGTTGAACAGCATGATGGCAATGATTTCAACATAAGGTGTACGATATTGGCTCACGAGACGGAAATACCGTCGAGGAAAGCGTTGGAAGCGTTCTGGATTTTAGCTACAAATCCAGATATGAACAGCCGAAATGAGTGTGTCACAATCACAAATGATCACTTGCTATTTATGCAAATCTGCGAGTTAGTTCCATAATCAGCGTGCTGATCCGCAATAATAATGATATTATTGCATAAGGACAGCGAAGTAAAATCATTCGCTACTAATGTACTAACCGTGTAGCGTAGTGCTACACTTCGCGGTGGAAGTCAGGTGAGCTTATCTTTTTGATGTTGGGGAATTTTTTGTGCATTTCTGATAGAGCATCAGAAACGCTATGTAGAGCGAGGAGGCGCTTGGTGGGGTAGTGTGCAATAAAAAAGCTGTGAGCCATTTTCAGGCCTTTGAAAACGACGATTCCGTCGAAACGTTGGCCAGAACAAAGATTTCCACCTAACAACCTCAAGACAGAAGCAAAACTAACATTTTCAAGAACATTGTTTTGTGTCTGTGCAGCGCAGCGTGGTATAGTAACTGCACTATGCGGGCACTTCCAAAGTCACAACCGTCCTAAACTCTTCGATTAGCTGCATCTTTTCCGTCTGCTGCCGGCCAGAAGCACTCACTATGTTGCCCTTCCCCAACATTTGGCACTAGAGCGCAGGAAGAGCTTAGCCGATTCCGCGAGTTCAAAGTGGCGTTTAAGAACGTTTCTTAGCCGAGAACAAATATTGGGTTGTCCGGAAAGTCTCCGCCGATTTTTGAGTCATCTTCGAGTAAAAATTTCCAAAAGAACAGTACCATTCACCAATCATTATACTTCCATTCTGTGCAGTAATGGTTCACCATTTTCGTGTGAGTTTTACTAACCCCCCTCCATAGAAGGTTCTAGGTTTACAATTGAGAACTCTTCTCAGGTGCTCTTTTCACGGTTCTCTAGAGGATTGAACGGTTTTCCACTCGGAATATTCTGCAGAAACTTACACAAGTAGTAGTCTGACGGTGCTATGTCTACATTATAAGGAGTATGTGGTATCCTAGGCATCCTACCTAAGCTCCAGCAATTTTGACTAGTAGCCGAAAATACATGTGGTCTGGAGCTATCCTGTTGAAAGGCATTGGCCTTAAGATTGGTCAGTTCTGGGTGCTTCTGGTCTGTCGCTGCCTTCATGTTGTCGAACCGATGTCGCTGCCTTCAGGTTGTCGAACCGAGTGCAGTACGTTTTCGAAGTTATCATTTGATTATGCGACAACAGCTCATAATCGACGATTCCCTTCCAAACCTACCAGCAACATACATAGCATAATCGTCCGCACCCGGATTTTGACTTTCGGGTGGTTTGCTAGAGCTAATTGGGCAGGCTCTACGATCGTTCAAGCTCTATTTTTCAGCCTATTTTTCACCTTCCGTTTTCATGCATTCAAGCAGTTTTTGCAGCAGCTCATTTCTGCTTTGTTTAAGCAACAAGTCGCACAGGGAGGCGCGGTCCATCACATTACGCTCGCTCAGTTTTGAAGTACCTAAAAATAGAGGCGCTTAACAAAGCCGAGTCCCAGTGAGTGGTCATGAATGGTTACTTTCGGAACACCAAGTCCTTGTCCTATTTATTCCACGAGTAGTGATGGGCCGACTTTTTTCGCCTAACATTTTAATTACGTCGTTCTCAACTGATGTTAGCCTCCTGTCAAACTTCTGTTTCTGGGGTGAATCCACCCTGCATAAAATCTGCAAACCTCACACGCACTGTACGCTCACCTAGAGCATTGTCTACTCAACCTTACAAACCTTTCTCACGGTTTGAGCCGCGTTCTTGCCATTGCAGTAGAAAAAGAGCATCAAGCGCCGAAAATACAAGCACTGGTGCTCACACTTCACACGAGTTCGATACAGACAGTCTTCAAGGTATGTTAACAGAAGCCATCCATGGATACAGAGGAAAAACTACCCTTTCAGAAAATATATAACATCATAAGGTTAGGACCTTGATCTTTTGCACAACAGTCGAAAAACCCAGGGAGTTCAAAAACGGCATTAGAGAGAAGGGAGCATTGGTGTAGGTGAGTCATATGAATGTTCCAATTTTACCCAAATCGCGGCGTTTTACGTGAGTTGACGATCTCACCACCGTGGTGCACCTCCCTCCCATATTCTAAGTAGTTGTGATGAACCTTGGTTAAGAATCCTCCTTACGCACGAATCAAGGCGGCCAACCCTCCTGGGCGCTTTAGCGTCGAGTGTTCTAAGAGGGAAGTTTTTCTGTTCCCTTCTCACCCTCCCCCCCCCCCCTAATACATTACCATAACGTAGCTTCATTATTCAATCATAGGAATATATAAGCGTATTAGAGGTTTCATGCCTTGAGCCTCGATACAAAATGGGCGAACCTGGAAAAGGCCAGACAGAAAATTCTTCTGGTTTAGCTGTTGTCGAATTAGTGGCAACGCTCCGATCACAATTTTGCATCACGTGGTAATTGGAATGATCGAACCACTGTAAAAAGCGAATGCAAAAAACGTCTCGTGGACCACTAGGCACCCACTAGCCATTACTGCAAGTCTTTCGATAATTCTTAGCTGCAGTTAAAATACTTACTTGTCCGTAATAGATCACTGGGTACGGAGTCGATAAGGGCGCGCAGGAAGTTGAAGGTAAAATTTGACATTCATCGTCGAGCAATGGAGATTTTGCTCTCCCACCATCCTGAAAAGTTTTTGATCATCTTCATTTCCTGTACATGGAAATGGATGTTCCTAACGAAGAGGACAGTACCGGAGCTTGAAGGTTGAATTTAATTCCATTAGGGCGAGATAGGGCCAAGGGGGTACTTCTATAAATTGGGCGCATTCCGCCGATGCTCTAGAATGGAATAGTACAGCCTAGGAAAAACTTGATCAAGAATTTTTTAGATGACTATTTCTCTTAGCATTGACAGGTATTCGCACTGCTGCAAAAGCTACTTGTTCATTAGAGTGTGATATCACAATAATATAATAATACAAAGTATTATTATATTATTTCAATATCACATATCCTATTGAACAAGATAGTGTGATATTACAATGGCTGCTTTCATAGTCCGCCGGCGTGCCGGCCGAGGCAGCGTTAGGGGGGAGAAGGGAGGCCGCCACCCCTTCGAAGGGCTGTAAACAACGAGAGACAAGATCAAAAATCAAACAAGCAAGGGCTTGTACAAATGGTTTTGATCTTGTCTCTCGTTGTTTACAGCCCTTCGAAGGGGCTGGCCGACTATCTGCCTCCCTCCTCCCCCCTAGCAGTGCCTCGGCTGGCACGCCGACGCCGGACGGCGGACTATGAAAGCAGCCGATGGCATACTAACCATATACTCTGCCTACCCGCTGAAACTCTTCCTTGAAAATTTTTTGTTACAGGGTGCAGCAAAAGTTCTGGCAAAGGCCCGTTTTAGGTTCTCTGTAAAAAATGAGGCTTTCGATCTCAACAGGATCTGTGCCATTATTTACTGCAAGTCCTCTTCTATACATTCCATGTGTTGGTCGTTCTTGAATATGTCATTTTAAAAAATGGTGACAAGCAAAGACCAACGAGCCTCCTGCTCCTCCATCTGGCTGGATGCACGGCAAAGACCATCTTCAAACAGTTCCAGATTCCCTTAGGAACCATGTACAACAACGTCAACAAGTACCAGCCGACAGGAACTATGGAGGACAAATCCAAAAGTGGAAGACTGAAGAGAACAACGGCAAAAGAGATCGTGAAAATCATCTGAAAGAAAATCCGCCGCCACCCTCGTAGGTCCGAGAGAAAATAGGCTCTTAAGGTGGGTATTTCTGCTCGATTTGTCGGAGGGATTATCACCAGCACCTTCGACTTCGCTGTTATAAGATTAGAAAAGCTCACATGTGTATGAAGAGAATTAGGCCCAAAAGATGTAAGCAGCTTTTAAAACGATTTTCGCAGGCACGGCACAGCAGCATCCTTTTCACTGACGAATGTCTGTTTTCAACGGATCAATTCCTGAACGCCCAAAACGATGGGATGACAGCGGGAAGTCCTGCAGAAGCCAGCCAACATGAAGAATTGCTTAGCGACCTGTACATCACAAGTCGTTGATGGTTTCTGGGGCCATCACATCGGACGGCAAGATGCCCCGATTTTCTTTGAGAAAGGGGTCAAGGTGGATAGCAAGAGCTATTTAAAAGGCGTTTTGGAGAAGGAGGAACTCTCCTGAGCAAACCCCCATTCCGGCAACCGGACATGGACTTATCAACAGGACTCAGCTCCAGCACACAGGTCCAAGGTGGTACAGGACTTGTGCAACGCACTTCTTAGACTTCATCTCGTCGGACGATTGGCCCTCACACAAACCAGGCCTGAATCTATTGGACTATTCAGTGTGGTCAGTTCTTGAGACGGAAGCCTGCTCTACTGAGCATAGAAGTTTGGATGCTCTACGTGCAACCCTCGTTAAAGCATGGGAGGATTTGGACGAAGACTACCTCCTGCCGCCGTTGACGCGTTCCCTAGGAGACTTTCAGCCTGTATTCGCGCAGAAGGGGGCTATTTTAAGATTTAGTCTGTTTTTGTGATCTATATAGCTGTTGGTAAATGTTGTTAGAGTCGTATCTTTATCCATCGATTCGACCATTTTTACGGTCTCATTTACCGTTGCCAGAATTTTTGCCGCACCCTGTAAATATCCTGGAGCCGCTCCAGCAGGTGATGGGACCTTATGCAATAAGCAAGAGAAGTTTAGGATACGAACGCAAGGGCAATTGAGCCAGCATGTACATCGATAAGTGAAGAAAAAATAAGTGGATCGATGTACGCTTTACTTCACATCCATGTCCCGGATCTACTTTTCCTCCATAATGAAGGGGAAGATCGATTTGTCCAAGCTTCTTAGGTGTGATCGTGGTACATTTGACGTTGCGACAAATCTTGAGATGTCGAAGTCAGCGATTGTTGAGCGCAAAAGATTGAATCACGACTTCCGGTCACACAACTTCACCTTTGCGGTACTAGTAACGCGAATAGTGATGTGACAGTTCCACGGTGAATTGGCAAGAACTGACTTAGTAGGTAGTCACAGTCTGATTATTTCCATAGAGAAAGCACTAGTCCAGCTATTACATTTCCTATCCGAGTCAAGCCTGCAGACAGTAAATTAAGTCGGAGGTCTAGGGTTGCACCCCTTCAATCGAATAATTGGTTTTATGTTCCACCACCATGAGTGAGGTATTTAGTTTGTTCTTCTGATCCCCTTTGCCCCATTTCTTTCTCACTTCAACTAAATAGTCTAACAATGACAAGTTAAAGAACACGTCTCTAATCTCTCAATACCTGGAGATAGTCGGCGCAGCACATGGACATACTGCGCTCCGGTAACTGATTGGTACCTCGACAATATGAGTCTGCTCTCTCCTCTTGACGGAACGTCGCTTTCTTCACAGGATAAAGTACAGGCTGGCTTGTCCTATTTGGCTAAAAAATGACGTCAATGATTGTGCTATTGTGAGCATCATAGCTACTTCAGGAACCTCGAAGGATGTAAAGATGGGTATGGGCCGGGGCAGCATGCTTAAAGATTACGCTATCTAGGCTATAGGGCTATCAAAACATGCAAGATTGATGATTTGTAGAGTATTCCTATACTCCATCGAGCCATAGTAAGCTGCGAATAGAACGACTGGTCTACAACGGGAGCCCAAGGCAATGCCCTTAAGTTCTTGATAAAACCACAGCTTAGCAACCCAAACACGTGATCCGAATAGGGGACTCATGAGGTCTCTTATTAGCATAGGTCCATTATCAAGTCCCATCCGATGAAGCGCTCTTGTACATACATTAGTATTATAAATCAAGGTGAAAATATAACAAACGATTTCATTAGATTCTCGAGACTTATCCAGTAGAAAGAAAGCTTATCCGCTAATAGCAAGTCCTACAGAAAACGAGCGATTTTATGTACGCTAGCCCCGAGATCCAAAGTACGGGAGCCGGATTCAAAATAGGTAGTACCAATATTTCTTTGTTACAAATTCTAAGTTTTACCTTTCTTTTAGATTTCATTGATGAACTCATGACGAATAATTACAGTACAACTCTGCATTCACCTGAAATCTACTACTTAGCAACTAGTTGCAAGCTGAATGTGTGATCTATCAGATGTTACGCTCTCGACATACTGTACAATTAAAATGACACGTTAACGCGAACGGTAATCGTCTGAAATGATGAACGCCCGGGGCTAAATAAACTACTTCCTAGCAATTATAAATCAAGGAAACTAGGAGAGCTCAAAGTCTCTTCTAGCTTTGGTGACTACGTCCAACTGTTAGCTTTTCTGACATCGCTAGTGCATAAGTGCTGATTTATCACTTGTTTTTGAGAACTTCCCCTTGTTACTCTCGTAAGCTACCTGTATACCAATTAATTTTGTTGCGCTTGTTCGGATTCAGGACAATCAAAATCTGGACAGTATTTCTGACTTCAATCTGTTTCGCACTTCTAAAACGTCTACCTTCCCTGATTACCTAAATGTTTATAGCCGCAGGATTCACCACCAAAAGGAGCGTGTTTGGAGAGAACTGTGAAAAGACGGGTTTCAGATAAAATTCGGAGTGAGGGATCGAGCCAGTGCTGATGAACATTTCTCCACTGAAACCTACTTTCGAACGAGGAACCCAGAGGAACTTCTGGCAGTCAGTCAGGGAGACTGAACAAGGGAAATGACTCAGTTCAGGCAGCAGGTAACGCGATAATGACCATTTAAGCTTACTTCAACTTCTTTGATCTGGTCAGATATCAGAGATCAGAGGGCGCACTTGCGATCGAGGCGGCAAAAATTTGAGAAGAATAATGGCGCGCAAAAATCTCTATAAGAAGGGTTGGTGACCGACTATTAGCAGGAAAGGAATTTCCTCGAGGAAGTTGTGAGTGTTGAGTGGAGCTGTTCATGGAATGACCAATGTGCGTTTGAAACAAAAATGGAGAAAAGCGAAAAGAATTGTTTCATCAAGACTTGATAATCGATAGCAAGACAATATCTGCAGGTACGTGAATGACATCGCTGTGGAGAATAGTCTCACTGTCGGCAGTAAACATAGTGTCCCTTTGACCTACACATTTGTAGTCTCAATCGGGGCCCAAACGAACATTCAGCAAAAATTATTCTGGGTTTT
This sequence comes from Haemonchus contortus, assembly GCA_000469685.2. Taxonomy (NCBI): domain Eukaryota; kingdom Metazoa; phylum Nematoda; class Chromadorea; order Rhabditida; family Trichostrongylidae; genus Haemonchus; species Haemonchus contortus. Next base: position 26,976,025 of record LS997566.1, on the reverse strand, counting down.
AACGAGTAAAAGGTTCAAGCTCTGAGTTTGAAAGCAATATCAACCACTTCCTATGGACTATTATGCCCTGTAAGCCTTCTGGTACAAATTCTAGGATGCTAAGTAATCATCACAATGGTCTCACTCTCCTGCGGGCTCATTTTCCATCAATTTCGAGTGTAGTGAAAACTGAAATCCAATTAGAGTAGTAATACTCCAATAAATTCTAAGGAATGAGAAGATGGTCAACATATCGAGAGATAATCGAGAATTACTCGTGTGGTTCCAAGTCTCCTTATCGTTTTCTGCCTAAACGCTTCTGAATCTTGTCTATTGCTGGTTTCCAATTTCCCAAACCCTGGTAGATAGTCAGCGTACCATGATTTTGAAGGCAAAACACCCAATAATTATAATTAATTATCACCGGTACACTTTGTCTTTATCCCTTTATCATTCCCAATTGAGCTCGTGTTCATGTTTCCCGTTCAATGTCAGAGTTTAGCACCATTGCTTACACTCTTGAGATATTTGATGCTTCCCAATCCATCCACATATTCATGTCTCTTGCTTCATGGGAAGCTTCAGAGAGACTGTACCAGGTAGGTGGTAATCACAAACACCACCGTATTGGTCGCTTACTTCCACGAACCGTCATTTGGCTGGAAACCTTGAATTCAAATCAATTCGGAAGTCATTACAGATAAGCGGATTATGAATTGCAATTGCCAACTAATTCCTTTCTTGAGATATGCGCTGGTTCACATGTCGTTTCCTCCCAATCATGATTATCAGAGAGACAGTCATTTGGCGCGATCCCTCCCATCGCGTCGTCAATTCAACGCGGTTTGCAAGCTGGGCAATTCGTCCAGACGATCGAGAACCCATTGACCATCAAACTGATAGAAGCCCGGTCGATGACGCCGCTACTACTACATAGACGCCGAATTGTGGACCCGTGTGTATTCTGAATATTAGCGAACGCCATTGATCGGGTTTCTATCGGTTGATGGGCAGTGGGTTGCTCGATCACCTGGACGAGTTGTCCAGCTCGCAAACCGCGTCGAAACCGATTGGAGGAATCGCGCAAAACGGCATACACTTTGATTATCAATATGCTGAAGCAGAGTAGTTCGTTCGCACAGCAACTCCTCGTTCTAGCTAGCTACTGTAGTCCAGTGGAGCGTAATGCTGGACTAACAATAAGGTGGCTAGCTAAAATGAAGGTTTTGCTGGCGCAAACAAATGTAAACGTAGCGAATCATTCTTTTCCTCCAAAGCTTTTATGGAAATGTCTGGCGTCAGAACATTCGTTCGTCCTCGTGTTAGTTTGACAATTTGAGCGATATAGTTGATAAGCCTGCTTCTCGGCAATCTATACGAAATTACATGATGTGATTGACTCATTTAATGATCGTATCCTTAGAACAATTGCCAGCACCTCTGATCTCGGTTCGCTGTCGAGCTCCGCATTCCTCTCTGCTTTTGCAGGAAGCGGGAACCACCAAGTATTGCGGGGGAGGGGGGGGGGGGGGGAAGAGGAGTTGTAATTGTTATTCACCATTTTAAGTACGGACTACGCTTAATCTGTAATGAAATGTTCCCAATGGTACAATGTCATCACATTTTCAATAGCTCGCTTGAAAGTTACAAAAAGCGTAGAATGAAGCTAACAGTATGTATATCCTGCTTTCGTAGAGTCGGAGTCTCAGAGGCGCACGTCCAAACAAGAAGGACAGCAGTATCATAAAGTTGATGCCTAGCCTGAATGCTCCTTAGACCGGGTCCGGGGACTTCTCCCCTAACACTTCGTCGCACACGCCGCACCCGCCGCCTATCGCAGGATTGCGATGGAAGATTGAAGCGCGCAATTTGTGAAGTAGGGAGTCCTTTGATTATTTGAATTGGCTGGCCGCTCTTTTCAATTCCAATGCGGTCTTGATCGTCGTTTATATAGGAGGAGTCATTTTAATTAATTAAGTCTAATAAACATGAAAACTAAAAAGAAACAGAAGAAAAAAGATAAAATCCAAAGAAAAAGCAAGCCAGTCAAGGAAAAATATCGCGTCCTATCGATTGGCGGGAGGAGGGGTGAGTACGGTAGTTGCAGTGACATTTGCCGCATGCCGCAAGGGAGAATGCCGCGATAGGGGAGAAGTTCCGTTACCCCCTTAGACCGCGAGTCTTCTTCTGCTAAGCCCAGAGCTAGGTCGTTCAGCAGGCTGATTTCCCGAACTAGGTACAAGTAGCCAGATGATTCGAAGGCATTCATTCCGTGAGCGTGAAAAAAGCGTCAGACACCATTCCGTTTCTCATAAATATCGCCTTCCCTCTCCAGTATAGGCTATTACCAGCGCGCCTTCACATTGTGGTCCTGGAAACTAGGGGGATCGGAAACTGGGATAAATTCGTGAACATTTCCTTAGCACCAGTCTTGATCTTTTCCCATTCGTGAGCGAGTGCGCCGTAGTTTGCAAATCGTATCCCTAGAAAAATCTTCGCCCTTCAGCTGCATCCTGTCAGAAAAACCCTTCTTAAAGAGGTTCTGTATTTTTCTCGATCAAAACTTGCGATGTCGCTCTGGTTGTGAAAATTCAAACCCAAACCATTATGAAAAAAGGAAATAGCCGCGAGAGGCGATCTGACTCTTCTCATCGGCTTCAGCACTGGTAGGCAGAATACACGTATACTTTGGGATCTCAGCATTTCTTCCACGCTGAACGCCCTTCAGTCAGGAAAAGTGTCGAGGCCCGTGCCGCGCGCGAGTAGCGCACGGCATGTGTTTTTTCCCCAACTTTTCTCGTCAAAAAGCTTATAAGGCTTTCGAATCTGGACAACTGTATTTACTTTGAATGGACACTTCTCATCAGAGTGGATTATACAAACAAATCGCATTCATTTTTCTCGTGTTTGAGCAGGTTCCGTAGCGCACTTCTTCCCAAGCAATTGTATTCGGAAAAGATTGTATGTTAAACAAGACGATCGTTTCGAGGTTTCTTGTTCACCAGCTTCGTATCGCGAAATGAGGAGTGATCCCGGAAAAGGACTCACCAAATGCGCGCAAAGATGGAACGGTCGGTGGATGTTCCCCCCTTAATCCACTGTGTTTCAGAATCTAACGAATTGGGAGCACCGCATTGATGTGTGGGCTAAGGTATATCATACATAGAAAGGGAAGGAATAGACTCGGAGAGATCATCCAAACAAGCAAATTATGGACGTTCGAAAAGTTGCACAAAAATTCACGTTAGGAGCTCTGCTCTACAGAAGTAGTGTTAGAGAGACCGCACCCATGAAAGATTTGAATGTAAAGGGAAAGATGACAATATACGTTGTTTGAAAGAGGTTATATGACATCTTGGGAGGAAAGTTTTCAAAAGAAGAGACGAACCGTAAAAGCGGAGAACTTTACGAACAGCTTCTCCCGATGAATGAAGATACGGAGATATTGAACAGTGAGTATCTCCATTCCAATTCAAGTTCACTCAGCTGCTCTTTTCTTTGGACAACAGGGATACATTTTGTAGAGCAGAACTCTTTTCATAACTTTTGTGCCTTCTCCTTCCATGATATCATACAGCCTGTAGCCTAAAACGTTTCCCAACGGTTCACTGTGTAGAGAGCCACATTGATTTCGATTACATTACATTAACTACATTAACATTAATAACCCAACCAGTAAGAGTATGCAACTATAAAACGTTTTGGAATGGAGCGATGTTCAAAACCAAGACTGCGTCACGGGAAAAGTAAAACGGGAAGCCCATGAGTAAAAAGAAACTAAAAGACAGAATATCAATTACAACTCTACTCATTTTAAACAGCCTGTTTTTAAATAATGGAAGTGACGTGCATGCTTTCTTTTGATCTAACAGTATAATTTCTTTTAAATGGGGTTTGAAGCAAAATGGCACTCTTTTTTTTGGATGTCCTTCTCTAAATGCGTCTGGATGCCAGTGTCCAAAAGCCTCGCATAGTTATTCGGTTGAAAGGGAAGTGGGGGGCACGACACCGGGTAACAACGTGCCAGGAAATGAGCCTTAATTTAGGCCGCAGTGTATTTGAAAGCCAATTTGATCCAATACAACGTCTTGTAAGGCGAGGCGGTGTGCTCCTGCCTTTCGTCTTTTGGTGGTGCTTAATTCCACATCATTTTCTCCGAGGTCGCCGTAATATGATAACCTTTGAGAAGGAAGTCCGACAGTCCGTATGTAGTTCTCTACCCCGAAAGGGCGAAAAAGGTGGGCTATTTCTGCTGTTACTAGGGTTTTTTGTTAGCTTTGCTCTTGAGTGAATGAGTATAACTCGTCCGAATGCCCCACTCTTCATCATCCTTCTGGTCTCTCCCCCCAGCTCCTTTTTTAACGATTATTCGAAACCTTCTTTTACTTTGAAAACACCGATTCACGCAGTTCTTTCGCCTTCACTGCATTATTTTCCAGCTGATTGTCCATTTTTCCTCAGAATCTGGATTACCCGAAACTATCGTGAATTATGCCTCTAATTAGGTGTAAAGGGTGTAAAGGCTACATTTCCATCGTCCTGTCTGTATATCGACCAAGTCAGCGAAAAAATTTTAAAAATGGGAGAATAGAAACAATAGAAGGTGAAACGATCTGAGAAAATTTTGATTCGAACTGAAAAAGTTTTGATAGTTCTGGTTAGGACTTTTAATTCGATGCACAGGTGAAATGGGAGATGAGGAGAGAAGCGAAGTATTCCACAGAGCTATGAACCGCGATTTTACTTTTTTCGCACGAAAACAAAGCTTCTAACCAGTTATGTGAGAAGTACATTGTCTGTTGACAACCTAATTTTTTATAGAAGGCTTGTTGTGGATTCACAACCATATCTATATTTATAATAGAACTGGCTTTAACAAGAATGAGTGATAACATGCTAGTCCAACATATTAACCATAGGCATAACTTGACCTGAGTATCTCTTGGATTGAGACCACAGGCCTGACTTGGTGGTATCATAAGTGTGCAATCAAGAGGTAACCTAAGTTCCGCCGTTGGCGCGGCCGCTCTTTTATCCCTCGAGCTTGAGTACCGCCACGGGCCCCTTGAGGTCCAGTGGCGATACGATAACTGAGGACCGCCCACATATTTTGTATATAAACCCCGTGAATGTATTATTATTGTCGATTTTTGTGCTAAACGTCGTAATAAACCTTTGTTGCAGTCCCTAGTACATTCTTCCTTTAGTTATTCACCAACAGGCTTTTTTACTGTTGGTGTTCTCTTTAATCGATACCGTTTGATTTGCTTCATAACGATATGTGCGCCGCGTCATGATCATGGAGTTTTCACACCTAGTTAAGATCGTCTCGCGTCATCAAGCTTTTTCTTTGATTCTTGCCTCTCTACCTAGTCAGCTTTTCTGTTTTCTGCAAAGTCGCTAGCGACTACACACGAAGGTGTGTGCATGTTACCCGAACTTCTCTTTGACCAAATGATCATCCATACCTCTTTCGACTGAATGAGATGCGACTTTGGTTGGTTGAAATCTTCATATATACATATATATATATATATATATATATATATATATATATATATCCATGTTAAGACGCGCATACTATACAACGTCAAATGGTGATGTAACTGAGCTTATTTATGATGAATCATAACGAATCTATATAAACATGTAGGCTTCATGCCCATCCTGCTTTCGTATCTCAAAAGTCTCCGATGGGTAAATTAAAGCAGATAGAATGTGAGCGCGAAAATGTCTTCGTCTTATTATTTCTTTGTTATTGTTATGCGCCCCGGACGTATCCTTCTTATCTCTGGAGCTATGTCGTTCATTATGTTAACTCTTCGACCTGAATACACGTACCTGAATACATGGAGCATTCAGAGATATTCGGTCCGTTTAGCGTGAAAGAAGCATTGGGTACCAAACCGTATGGCATAAACAACGTCTTCGTTAGGTTCAGTTTCAGGACGATCTTTCTACGAACGCTTTCGGTGTACGACCAGCATTTGTTATCCTGAGCCCCTCTCTTTACGTTAACAATACTTCCTTATAGAATGGCGGAATCCTGATCGTGAAGTTGTAATAAATATCCACATATATCGAGTTGGAACACCTTGGCTCCCCAGGACTTCGATTGCCCAGTGCTCATGCCTATAGTATAAAGCCTTTGTGATAAAGAAATTGTCAAACTGATAAAATGCATGGTCACCGACAGCCACTCTGTCCCGTGGGAATGTTCGTCAATGATGACTAGCGGCAGTGTAAGTCAGCCAGAAGATGAAAAACTCACCTTTTTTCTTTTCATCATTTATATGTCTTTTCTAATTCTTATATTCAACATCAACCCGGAGTCCACTCGCATGAAAATTTTTTATGCGCATTGTGAGGAGTGGTGCCACAATGTTGTTATAGTAGTCAGGAGTCGTTGATGCTGTAACTGATAGTTATCACTTTCACAGCTATGCCATGATCTCATTGAGGTATATAAACCCCTGGTTGTACTGTTCATTCTATGTTCTAATAAATCTTGTTTCTGCCTGCTACCTCCGGACACATTAAATATCAGGAATCAAAGAATCAACAAATAGGTCCTTGAAGTTTATTTAAGTTTTTTTACTCCCTCGCAGTAAATTATGCAAGCTTGACCAGAGCACTCTGAGTGATTAGATGATAAAATAACACATGGGACTGTAAGCGGTCATCCAGTCGCTAAGATCCACAATTTCATCAAGTCGTAGTCGGTATCGACAACAGATTCCACGCAAGGCTGGCGACTTGCATCATGGTTGGTTCAAAGCTTTTGAATAATTCCTTAATCCCTCCACTGTGAAATCGCCCATCGATTAGCACCTCCGCTCAATTCTTGCTTAAAAGCGTTTTTTGTGGCAATTCGCTATTCGATGTTTCATACATCCAAATGGTCTTGAATACCGCATGATTCAGGGAAGTTGACTCAAACTCCAGAAGAAGACAACTTCTCCTTTCGCTTGTACAAGTTTTCACTCGTTTTGCACGCATAATAGCTCAACATTATGGATATAAGTATTTAAATTTGGAGTCTGTCCCGTGGGATGATGTCAACATATTAATGGCCATTGTATGAAAAGTGTCCCGTCTCATGGGGGCGCGAGCGAAAAACGCGCTCGTCGTCAATGTGGTAACTGAACCGTCAGTACATGGGAGTGTTGTCGTTTGTAATTACACGCAGTGACTGATGCTTTCATCTACAACACAAACCCGATAAGCTGCAAAGAATAAAGATATGTCCAATATCACGGGTAAAATAACGAGATCAAATATAGAGATTTCGAATGGGAACAACGGATGATGAAGAAATCAGACTGTGATTACAATTAGCAGTTGCAAGAAAGCAATTGCAAAGCGTCATCTATGTACAAGTTTCTGAATCATGATGAAAAACATTCGAGGGAGCAGAAGAGATTCACAAATGTGAAGGATGAGGAGAAAAAGCACTGGGCGACTCAATGAACATATGGCGGCTCAGGCTAAGGCTTTGATTTGAGACCGGGGCTCTCGTTGACGGCGGCGACAATTGCGATTGCAATACCTACACAGTGGAGCATCAGTTATCCGACTGTTAACTAGCGGCTTTCAACTACATCATCTCTCGATGTCGGACACCCATTTGTTAGCCGATTGTTCGTTTTTCGCTTCCACTCATCCATATATCCGCATTTCATTCCATCAACCTGAATAAGTGGAACATTATTGCTTGAAGGACCACCTTCCTCATGATCTCATGAACATGATCTGATATCATTCACCTGTCATGAAATATCTCATTGTAAATTATTTTATTGTTCGTTACAGTGGTGAAGAAATGAATTCATTATCAATCGTTACTTCAAGGGACTGAGATTTTCCGAAAACGCTCGATGCTGTAAGCTTTTGAATCAAGGATCTCGTTCGAAACTATTTCTCCGAACCCTTAACTGTTTGAAAAATTTCGACGATAATTGAGGCTAGCATCCGGCTGCAAGTATTATGGTCAGGAATCATTGCATACACAGTGCAATGGACGGAAAGGAAGGAATGCGCTAGACAAGGCACATGAATCGTGTGGCAGCAGATTTAGAGTTCTGATTGGCGCTTCATCTTACTCTTGACATCGTAACGAGTTCGAAGAGCCTTTGGTTTTGAACCACACAGCACAGACTCAGAGTTCGTATTCCCGATCCAACTACCCAACGCATTTCTGCGACACGCGGTGGCTGTTGCAAGCGTAGCGAATTAGGCAAAAATCCAGTGCATTTGTAAATACCGTCGAATCGTGCGTGTTGCATGACCGGTGCTGACTGGATGAATTAGTTTGGAAGCAAAAAAGCCTGCATATAAGGTCCCTAACCACCCGCCCATATACACCGCGTCGAAAAGTGGTTTCAGACAAGAAGCGATCATACGATCAGCAGAAGCAGACTCTCAAGAACTCCGAAGAGCAATTGATCTAACGGTAAATTGTTCGAAGAAGTGGCAATTGCCTATAGAGCCATACAAGACGGTGTACATACAACTACAACTTTTTGTACTTTATCGACGCGAACGTGAACTGTTGATGGTGTTCTTTATCTGCTGTGCACTCCGTCAGAGACCTCGGCTTTTGCTACAACGACAAAGGCTGCTTTCATAGTCCGCCGGCGTGCCAGCCGAGGCAACGCTAGGGAGAGGAGGGAGGCAGGCGCGACGATCAATGCGGTTGCAACGCGCTAAAGTCTTTTTGAAAGGCTGAAAACAAAGAAAAACAAGAATAAAAACCAAACAACCAGGGGCTTATGCGCGACGGAGCACATTGAAACGAGGATCATTAGCCAATATTCGGAAACTTCCAAAGGCTAGCTAATAAAGTAGTCATGTTGCGTGCTTACAAGTCGTATATGCGACCTCTAGCCATACCCATCACTACGGTTTTCAACAGCGAGAAAAGGAAGTGTCTACGCGCTTGAAAAGGTTCAGAATAACTTGACTCGTAAGCCGCTCATTCGAATTGGTGGTTTTTTGTTCTCCGGAATACTAAGGGCAGCCATCAGGAATTAGAATCTTGGACTGACATTTTTAGAAACGCGACGCAGGGTTTTCGATCTTTGTATGGTTCACAAACTTGTACATGGCACGTGTGGTCACGGTTCCAATGTTTTCAAGCTGACACATTCGAGAACTAGGGTTGGCTAGATGAAGATTTCTTCGACGCGTCCTAAATTTAACTTGCGAGCGAGTAGCTGCCTTCAGGGCAAGTGATTATCTGGTAGTGTAGAAGAAATATACCCGTCTCTCCATCGCTAGCACCGTTCAACCGCTAAGTAGATAAGTTTCTGCTGAAGGGAACTGGTCCTAACGTGCCCTGAGACTGATTAACTAACTAATTTATCTTTGTATTGCGTATTGGTTGCTTGTACAAATGTTCGACATTTACTATGAGTTTTGTTTTCTTTCTCACGTTTGCCTTCCGTTTGTCTTTTGTATGATAAACTTGTAACTTATAACTACATTCTTTCCTTTTCATTGCAAAGAATTTACATTTCTAATCAAGATTCCTTGTACGCTGAGAAGTTGGTTCAAGGGATTTAGGAACTCACCACGTAGCTGATAAGCATTATCCACGCTTTGGTGCATTCTCGTTTGGAACGAACGCTTTCAATTTTGGTGATCACCTCGGCTAGGCACTCGCCCAGCTGATCCCATAAAGGACCACAGCATTTCTCGTTCATGTGCACATGTGAAGCACCAATATCCATACAGCGTGCCTATAATCATGTAGAAACAAATGACTGTGAACATAGCTTTATGCAAAATTTTGATTTGATTTCGAGCCGGCGTATTGTGTTTACATTTGTAGTGCTGTAATTTGGGCTACATCACAATACTAGAAGTGCATCAATTCCAATAGCCTTGAGTTTAGAATTCATTCGAATGGGCGAGATTAAAAATATTGAATTTTACATGTTTTCAGTGTTTTCATTGTTTTTTGTATACAATTGAAACTATAGTCTAACCATATAATCAATAATAATAGTGTCCATCCAAACTTCTTCAGAAATTTGTGGAAAACTTGTGGGAACTTTGTAGGAAATTCAATGGATTCATCAGAGAGTCCTTACAATTGGATACCCACTTCACACTAAAAATGATTTCTGAGATCCCCCCACGAGACGAACCTATGAACCCTAAAAATAAAGCGGGTCAAAAAGGGGCCTAGGAAGAGCGTATCAAAAGCTCCAAAACCGGCTTGAAAGATGTACACACCTAAAACGGACGCGTCGCAGAGGCTGTAAAGGCTCCGCGATTCGCACTGAGATGCGCAGGTTGCTTACTGTAGCCAGCTGTAGCCGCAGCTAGACTTACATTCAGGCAGCTCGTCCAAAGAACCCTTTGTGTCGCCAACTACTCGTCCGATCCCTAATCCTACAACCCTTCCAAAGCCTCATACCCCTTCGAACAGCCTTATATCCCTTCCCTTGCATAATCTTGCGCTTTCTTTGCCCTTTTATATTGTTTTGGACTTCCATCTAACACTAAACACTCAATAATTATCGTAAATAGTGTCTTTGAAAATGCTACTACGCAAAGTGTAATGTAGAGAAACAAGAGATGCATTTTTTAAGATTTCTGTTCAGAGTTGCATTAGTATGACTAGTCCTTTAACCCTTTGACGACAATGCCAATTTCGACGTGACGCGCCCATGAGACAACGCCCCCTTCCTTTCGTGCATCGGTGGGTGCCATGGTCTAAGGAGGATTTCCTTTCCTGGCTTGATAACCTTAGCAATAGTTCCACATAATAGAAAATCAGATCTTATTTTAATTATGTAAAACTGAGGCTTAGAATTGCACTTCGGGTTTGGAAGCAATGTAGGTTAGAATTTTGGTAACAGTGTAAGCAGTAGGACATCCAAGGAACATGAGGATGAAGATATCGACCGCGCGGTCACATAATCGCAAATCAGGTAGTCTAAGTACTGCCCCCAATGCTTCCAGGACACACACAAATCTTGCCAAAGTATCTTGACCTTTTCAGTACTACTCCACTGACTATATACGTTTGCAATGAATGAGCTCCTATAAAACATTCACGTGGGCCATGTTTAATACAAATACCATAAACTTTGTTAATAACTATGAAGATATTAAATAAGTTTCAAATGTGCAAATAAAGGAAAATACATGGCAGCACCCATTATTGGGTGCCATGGTCCCATGCGCCCGTCATAGTGGCACCCATCGGCGGGTGCCGTGGTCGTCCAAAGGCTTATTTTCGTAGTAGACTATTCAAACTCCCCATATTCTCAAAAAAGTTTTGAAGTCGTAGCCTTGGTTCCGCTCTCCTCCACAGAGTTTTCGCCCCTCCTCACTTGCTTCAAACTTTGACAATATCCCATTGGTAGCCTTCGAGAAGTGAGAAATAGTGTGAAACGTAGAAAAGAGTAATATTAGCAGGAATCTGCACTAGAGTTGGTTTGGTTCGCTGCTTCTGTACCGAGTCTTGGAACTCCTATAAAATTGAAGCATATGCTTAATAGCTTCTTGCTTCCAAATTCTTCTTTACTAACGAGCAACTGAGCAGTACCCCCTTCGTTCTCTGCAGCACCTGCTACGTATAACATGTAATTTATCCGATTTCTATCCGCTGGTGAGAACAAAACGCTCAAACAAGTGCGGAGAAGAAGAAACGAGCTCAAAAGATTTTTTTAAACAGGAACTCGAGAGCGTAGGGCTTGTTGGAAACACTCCGGAGCTTCTTACTACTCACTCAGGCAATCTGTTCGGAACAGCAAGCGACCACTGCCTTTTTTCACGTCCGCCACGTAGTTATTATGAAAAGACTATATTTTACATTGTCTTCTCCATACGGAGGCCGGGATGTTACCATGAGAAAGATTGGGCATTGGACAAAAATTCTAGGGGTTCCCAACTTTCCCTTTCCACGTGCCCAATGATGCCGTTCCTAGGGCCTTATTCGCTGTGGAAATTCCCTCATCCCACATTTTCAAGGCACTTCTATGACACACAAATGCACAAGTAACTTACTGCACGCATTGCATTGTGTGATTCTGATTCTCGGGTCTTAGAAAAAGGGAAAAGTAGATAATAAGGTAGACAGAATTCGGAAGGTCTGGATGGGAGAAAAAAATTGTTATGGATGCGTGAAATGTAATTTAACGCAGTTCTTGTTTTGCGCAAAGAAAAAAAGATTGTAGAGGGTAAGCAATCAGCTCAACGTTAAGTAAAATGCTACCTTCAGAAAAGACAAGCGGGCGATTAGATATGCTTTCACGTAAACAATCTTTGTGTTTCAAAACAAGCACAGCCTCTCTGAATAAAGGACACATGACACAATGTGAAGTACTTGGTATTCACCTGCATTAATTTCGATGACTGTTGCAAGTCTGCTGCTATAGCATCGATCAGATCACAAAGCACCTGAAATGTTCTTATAGAGTTTCAATATTTTAAGAAATGTTTATAGTAGATTTGCAATAAATATTCTATAGATGTTGTTCTGTTAATCTCACTATATGTTTTGAAAGAGAATCGCTCTGTGAAATGTGAAAAAAAAAACATTACGAGGCCGAAGATTTCCACCCCACTCCTAGAATATTCGGTCCCTGTCCTTACGAAGATGATACGAAGCCCACCCTTGAAATGCGCTTGCTAAACGATCGCGTGCTCACATCAAACGAGCACAACTACCGCCAAAGAGATAAAGAATGCGGACCAGCTAGACCAATCCCCAACACTTATATATATATATATAACTCGCGAATCAATATTACAGTTGAAGCCAGAACTTTTTCTGTTAAGAAATATTACAAGAAGTCATAATATCAATAATCTAAGGAGAGAAATCAGCTAAGCAAGAGCATATACACAACTTTATGTTACTATGACTCTGAATTATTTCAACTTTGTGTAATACATGTGCACATTGTTACCTCTCCGCTTTTACCGCTCACTCAACTGATGCCACACGCTTTCATTGGCTTTTGGAAGTGTACTTGGGTGGCCTATCAGCACATACGATATTACTCTCAGAAAACGAAAAGAATCTTTCTTCACCTTCTTTTCCTTCTTGACACTTTCTTTTTCCTAATCCCAATGTACAGTCAACTGTTTCTGTCTGGATTTGCCTTTTTCCTGAAGCATCATGTACATGAGGCACCATAACCCTGGCTCCAGGGTAGTTCCCACTCCGTCCCACGCCAGTTCACATTAATGCTTGGTTCCTCTGTTGTGGAATGTAAAAAAAATCAACATCAACTTTTCCAAGGAACTAATTGTCGACTGCTCTCATTTATGATATCACTGCTCCAGCTCCTACAAATAGGCCGTCATTCAGGAGAAAGCTCGTGTCTGATGCTTGGATGAAGTCCGAGGATAAAAGATTTTGTAAAGAGTGCTACAGCCTCGTATCAAGGACTCATGGCAGAACAGCGGCTAGAAATACTGCAAAGAAAATCATAACAAAGTGCGATAAATGCGATCAGTTTTGTTCCCTTGAATGTTTTCAAAGTATCCATAATTGCTGAGTTTGGAAAATGATTTCAATTACGTTAGCTTTCCAATTGTGATCTGGTATGATGTATGACTCCTCGCTCGATACTTAATATTTTCATAAAAAACTCAAACTCAGAAGGATCATGGGTCGACACTAAAGCTAGTGAATTAATAAATAAATGTAGAGTTTGAAACAAAGTTTGAAACTGTCAGTCAACATTGACCGACATTGTCGTCAACGTGTCATAAGCAAGCAATACCGTTGCGTGATGGAGCCCTCGTCATTAAGGCGGGCGATGTCGGTTTGTTCTCTGTCATCGCTAAGATTTTGCACGCCGTACTTAATTTCTAGCCGAAGCTTTTATTACATTTTTCCGACACTGATTCGAATAACCGCCTTATTTCACCTATTACCTACTCTTGCCAAACTGCTAGAAGATAGAATGGTTACACATAGTGTATAATTCTCTATTTTCCTCAACATTGGGAAAAACGGATGCCGTCTTGAGACAGCAGTGTAATAAAAACTAGGCCCTAACGGCTCAGTCTAGAAATTCCAAAATGTGTGGAGCAACCATGTTGTTTGTGAAGTGCTCGTGTAATGAATTTTGCCCGTCTACTGAAAAACATTTGCTGTGTATGTGGATGATGTATTTGCTAGCAACGTGCTTGCTTCAACGAAGTCTTTATTACATTTGTTCCGCCAGTGTTGAGTTTTTAACTAGCGATGTTTCGATGGGATCTTTGTTTCCTCCAGTGTCGATTATAGAAGAGACCTCGTCTTTGATCAGCGTGGCAGGTGAAGATGATAGCTGGCTTTCTCGAATTGACGTCGGAAAATGAGATAAACGCCTCTATGGGAGAAGGAAGGACGCTATGCACAAATCGTGGCGATGACGGGGAGCAAACTGACGCCCTCATCAAGAAGAATGCGAGTAAGGAAAATTTTATGCACCAAGGCGACGCTTCTCGCGATGGATTACCTGCACATTTCAATTGGTATGGATTTCAAAAAAATTGAACACTCATGAGTTTATTGAAGAACTCGTTAAAAGTAATTTTTCCTTAATTTTGGACAATCACCCCCCAAATTTTAGGTTTCTTTTCACTGTCATCGGCAGAGTTTTGAACATTCAAACGTATGAGGAAGCTGAAAACTTCATTTCCACCCATCTCAACATTTACAAACTGATTTGACCTCCCTATTTTGCCACGTTTCTCCGGCCGCGCTATATGGAGGTTGAACCTTGCCCTCTCTAAAAATAAGCTCTCAAAAATCCGCAACAGGAGCTCACTATATAAGTAACCTTGTCCCCTATCACAATTCGATTTTTGGTGTACACTTGCTTTACTGTTAATTTCGTTGATTCAGAAAAGATACCCTTCGGGAGAGCAGGAAACATCGGGATCATAAGTAAGAGTGAACAAATTGTACACTATGTCTCAGAAATACGATGTGTCTTGAGTGCATGTTTTTTTTCGACCGCTGGCGCTTTTGTGAAAAACACCGAAGGATGTGTGCTCCAAAGCCGCTATACTACATAACTGTTACGTTCTCCAACGCTTGAATGTTTTTTGATTCCGTCCCGAGACATTTTCTCCTAACTTTATGAGCGATTCTTCGTTCAGCCGCAAAAAAAATTGTAGAGATATTTCGCAGTGAATCCTAGCCTACGAAATTTGCTAAACACTCAGTGAGGGAAGTGAGAACGATCCCCCGAACAATTCATTCCATCAAAACAATGAAGAAGTAATTGAAGCAACCAACCTTTGCGTGCGTATTGAGATCACAGCACTGATTCGTTCGGAAACCTTCAACAATAGACATTTTTTGAAACATTTCACGACTAGTCGCCGACTTGAAACACAATAGTCTGGAACGAACAATGGACAGAAAAATGCAATTAACTGTACCGAAAGTCGCTGAAGAAATCGAAACCAACTTGAACGCTTGGGTAAACGTTGCCGTAGACTTCACCTTGGGCCAAGTTGATTGTAGTAATTGTATTTGATACCTTGAAAACAGAGTAACATTAGGTATTATCTTCAATCGACGATACGTAGGACCTCATCACTTGGATTAATTTTGTCGGTTAGTAATTGTTTATAATTGATAGGAAAGAAAAAGTGCAACACTAAATATTTCTAATAAGAGCCAGGCGCTCATTTTGCCTTCTCGGTGGTTTTCATTGAGTTGTTAAATCTGAAGAAATCTGTGCGAAAACAGATAGCTCTATTTCGGAAGAAGCTCAAGTACACGGCGTACTCCGAGACTAACCATCTGTATTTCTGATTGCTACGTTGTAGAACTCGATAAAAAGAAATTAAGAATATATAGTAATAATAGTGTTGTTGCGACGCAAGTCGCATGTGCCAGCCACAGGAATTTCCCGGAACTTCTTCCTGAATTGCCGCATTCGCTGAGCCGCAGGCAACAAATCTTTTTTAGATGTCTCGCAGCTTCGAACTGTAATTACCGTATTCGGCCATCCTCCCAGCTAATCGGTAGGGCCCCTCTATTTTGTTGACTGTCTTGCTTCCTTGCTTTGCTTCGATTTTTTCTGACTTTTCTCGTTTGTATAGAGCATGTTCATGTATAGGAATTTCGTGAAGAACCTAGGGTTTCAGAAAGACTAACCGATACCATCCAATCATCATTCTCAAACCTAACTTACACTTTGTGCGCTCTAATCAACCATAGCACATCTGCGGTACGCGGCGGCTGCGGTGAGCGCGACACAAGGATTCTACACCCCAATTGTACGCTGCGGTCGAGAACATGCTGCTAAGGTAGCGCCCAGTGATAAAAGTGACACCGTCATAGTCATATGTAAAATTCTGCATGTCATAAAATTGAGCCTCTCAAGGTTGAACAAATCACTTTACCTTTACTATTATATATATCATGCCAAGATTGGAAAAAAGTCGATCATGGACTATAAAATTGAGCTACTCTTGGAAGAAGCTTTTGCAGGTTTTGAATAATCGTTTGATGACCTGAGTTGAGTGGGCTAACAGTTTCGTCGAGTTTCACTCACCATTATATAACAGGTATGAAGGAATAGAGATTTTGCGTTTTTCGTGAAAAAAGCGTCATTCTGGCACGTAGTGGTAAGGGGTAAACGGCACACCCTGTCACTCACATACTCAGGGGATCGAAGACCGGAATGATACCGGTCCAGACAAACCAAGCCTCACATCCTTATAAAAATGGTGAAATGACGCTAGACTTGGCCGGAAGGGTAACAGCGTTGATTTCTACACGGGCCGGTTACCACAAGTCATTGTAGAGGTTACATACGCATTAAAACCACTACTACTACAATTCTGAATGGATGTCGAGTTCTGAAGTGCATCTCAGCAACGCGCTTTTTCATTCTAATCTTAATTTGTTCCAGTAGGTGATGTACTTCTGTTTGGCGATTTCGCGACAGACGTGAATGAAAAGGAAAGAAAACATTCTGGGAAGCATGTAAAAAGATTGAGAAGAGATCACGATCACTCCGGCTCTTTCCAACAAAAAGGAGAGGATCGTGAACCTCAGGTTGCAGGCGCCAACTAAGGCCGAGGTGGAACAGTGAACTGACTTAATCTCTAGAGATTTTTTTCAAGAATGAGAAATACCAGAAAATGCCACTTTTGAACTGTAATTGCTTTAGGAGAAGATAGGTTTTTTGGTTCCCTCTCAACATAAGCAAATAGCTGAAACCAGTCCTCACATTCGGGTACCACTCATTATATTGGTGGCATCGGTTGGAAGCGCTGAGTCGATCATGGGAATGATCAGGACCTTCTTCGGCGTCCCGAACATCACTGCTGTTTGACCCATACATACATGAAAACTCAGCCTTTCAGAGATGACGCATGCCTCATGCATCTCATAAACTAGCGAGAGTTGGGCTATGCATTTTTTCTGCTACGAGGACAACTTATATATTTATAATACCAGCTTTTGTGAGCCTCGGATTCGTGTGGCATGAATTTTGTATCCACCATTAACTGAAGAGATTCTTGAAAAATACAGACAAGATTGGTGTGCTTGAGCCACTCCTCAAAGTGGACGTGGCACCGACAGCGTGAGTGAAGCGGCACTTCTAACAACGTCTTTAGAGTATCCACTTTTAGACAAATAATGGAAGTGATAGCTTAGAATAGTGCAAAAATAGGGAAGAGAAAACGATAACCGACGTACTAGGAGGAAATGTAAAGCTTGAAGAAAGTAAAATTCGGGATGGGCGATAACGTTACGACAAAAGTTGCTCGGAAGGGTAGTTCAGCGAGCTGTTCAAATGGTTGTGCCATTGAGTAAAGCCCGATAGAGTAAGCTGCCTGCATGCAACGTTTGCGTCCCAGTGCGAATTGTGCAACCTTTACAGCCTCTTCAACGCCACCAAAACTCTCTGCCTTTAGGTGTGAACTTCGGTTGAGTCAGTTTGGGGCTCTGATTACGCCTTCTGTCTTTACCGTTTTCGTTTTGACACAACAGCGCCTCCTAGGGTATCTTTGGGGGTCAGAGGTTTATTCGAAAGGTGAAAGTGCGCCTTTAAAACAAGCTTTGCCAAAGTGAAGTAAGCACCGATTAGATTTAGCAGTGAGGTTTCTGTAGCCGCTTGTACGAAATCTTATTTGAGTTTCCAGCTAGCACTTAAGCTTCAGTGAATTTGGAGCTAGTAAGTTTTGCATGACCGTTTCTCAACGTTCTGCTACTTAGCTGGAATGAATATGTTAATTTCTTTATCATCGTTCTGATAGGTACTCATAGAGAAAGGTATCTGCTCGCTGCCGATTAATCTTTAATCACTCATCCCGCTTGAAGGCACAGTTCACGATAAAATGGTTCCTGAAATTTCTCCATAGGATCAATTTGAGCCCCTCCTCCTCCCCCCATATCTGGCGCTATCAGGCCGGAAAACGGCTTAGCTAGGAAGCTATGAAGGCTCAAAGATTGGTCCGCGCGTATGCGTGGACGAGTTTCATCGGCATTGTAGAGGCTGCACTGATCACAAGAGAATCCATGTAGGAAGTTCAAACAACTTGTCATAACCCAAAGCGAAAGTGAAAGGCAATTCTGTACAGTTCTTGGTTGATGTAGTCAACTCTTGCAACAAACAACGCGCAATTGCAACAATTGAAATCTCGTCCAATACCCATTCTCCGATATTTCCGTCATGGTAATCTCGCCCAACTTTTAGTTTCCCTACTTTCGAGAAGTCTCATTTTTCTCGAGATTGGCGAATTTCTCGCTTTCTTCACCACCAATGAACTATTCCCAACCTATACTTTCCCTTTTTGAATAAAAAGGGGTCTCAAAATTGTCGTGAACTGTGCCTTTAAACTTCAAACTGCAATTGTGTATGAATGCGTGTTCAGCCAGTACGGTGACTCGTTGAGACCACATGATGTTTATTAGGAAGCTCTCACTTTTGAAGGCAAGTCTTGGAGAAGCTTTATGGCTGGAGAGTCTAAAGACCTCTTGCCCCTCAAACCAATACAATGTCGCCAAAATTGAGCGTTTGCTTAAAATTCACGAGAATCATTAAAATAAGGTCAGTGTGCATTCCGGTTGTGATTAAGCGCTGGTTAGATGGAAAGCGTTGAGAAAATGAATGACGCCGCTACAGGTCCACCGAGCGTTCATCCCCGAGACGGACTCAGACGACTAATCAAATTAAAGAACTCTTTCCTGCCACAGAAGCAACTCAAAAACGGTTTGTGCATCAGGTGAAAGAGAACTTTTTTGGGTCATGGCGTTTATTTTTATGGCTTTGATAGAGGTAGTGTATAGCATTTGATGTCATAGCCCATACATCATTGTGTGAAAGCATGTGGCCAATACCATCAAGCGGGAAATTCGTGGTTATACCATCGTATGCGATAGAAAGATGGGCTGGATTGTGGAAGAAGGACATTAAGCCTGTCGTGTAAATGAGGCATATCCATACGTACATAAAAATAGCGTCTGAGCATGAGGATACTCGAGTTCCTTCTTAATCGAGGACACAAAACAATGTAAGAATTGGTGATTCCTTGAGTTCTATTTTCGTTGATGTTTTGTATTCTTCTCTTTGCATAATTGCAAGGCGCTCCTTCTTCGTACGACATCTCTACCTTGCCCTAATAAATTACGAGGGCCCTGTTGTTGTAATGACTACCTAATGGCGCTTTTTTTCGCTTCTACTCGGCTATGATATCAAAGAATTTCGTGCGGTAGAGAGAGAAATTTGGACTAGGCAAGTACTTCGTTGCGACTTCTGCTGCTCCTGCACACCCTTATGGTGGTGAAGAGCAGTATGCCACCAATGTTGAGTGGATTACATGCTTAACTCCCTCAAGACCTGCCTATTTGAGAAGCTGCAACTCGTGAAAGAGTCAGAACGTCTGAGGGATCATACTTACTCCCCTCTAGGGTCTTGCTTACCAAGGAGTTCAAAACCCCCTTTAACATGGGGAATATGGATGTCCAAATAGCTGCCCCTCCACCACCAAGCAAGATTGCTGTTATTGAACTGGAACTTTTGTTATATTAAAAATCTTCTAAAATCTTGTGCTATTTGATTTGATCTGGGGGGGGGGGGGTTATATGCTCAGGGGTGACTTGTATGCGGCCGGCGTTCACTTCCTAATTTTAGCTTCAGAACAACTCCTACATGTTTTACTACAACACTCTAAGGGCTACGACTTGAGAGTTGTCGGGGTTTGGCAAAAACAGTTGGAAAGATTCAGAAATTGTGGGCCGCTCGTAGAAAAAGCCAAAAAGAGCGGCATCGATTGACAAAAGACGCAGTGGGATGATCAAGGCGAGTAGTTTAAGATACGACTAAGTAGCAACTTCGCACAAGCGCTGAGGTGGTGTCGCAGCCAACTCAGGTTAACCGTAGCAGTTTCTTATGCGAGAAATCTGTTATGCATTTGTAGTAGTCCGAAAATATTTTGTTGAAGATATTGAGGACGTTGCTTAAGACAATCACCTGTGCGTTCCGTAAAAACGGACGCACATTCATAGCCACACAATCTCATTCTCCTCGTACGTATGTGTAAAATACGTTTTCTAGGGCATTACTCCTTCCAAGAAGGGGCAGGGCGCACTAGCTGATGATAATGTCTCTTAGTATTTGCGGCTTGACTACTGAAAGCGATTCATGAGCATCTCAAGCCCATCAAGAGCAGTCCTCAGCTTCATTTGGGAAGGCCTGCTTTAATTTATTCAGAGATGGCTGGCTTCAAATTATCCAACCAGATTCGTCAAAGCAGTGACAATATTCGAATCTCGAGCATCGCTTTCTATAATTTTCTTATTCGAAGGCACAGTTCGCGATAATTTCGAGGTATTCCTTTTTATTCGAAAAACGGAAGATTAGGTTGCTGATAGTTCATCGGTAGCGAAGAGAGCAACAGAACTCGTCAATTTCGAGAAAAATATGGCTCCTCAAAGGTGGAGAAAATCGAGATTGGACGAGATTGCCATGACGGAAATGACATGGAAGGGGTATTTGGACGAGATTTCAGTTGTTGCAGTTGCGCAAAGAGCTGACTTCATTGAACCAGAACAGTACAGAATTGCCTTTCACTGTCGCTATGACTCGTGGCAACTTGTTTGAACTCCCTGGGTTCCCTTGTGATCGGTGCACCCTCTACAATGCCGATGAAACTCGTCCACGCATACGCGTGGGCCAATCTTTGAGCTTTCATAGCTCCCCAACTAGGCCGTTTTTCGACCTGATATGGTATACTGGGAGGCCTCGAATTGATCCTATGTAGGAATCTCAGGAACCATTTTTATCGTGAACTGTGCCTTTGAATCACAAACGATTGCGGGGTTTCTAGTCGACCTCATCTTCATCGAAGCCTGATCTCTCGGTGTTCAGACTCCGTAGAATTGAATTACATTGCCTATATCTTATCTAGTGTTTCAGTGATCAATATTGTGTTCATGAGTTCCCTAATGGTTAGAGCGACGGAAGCCATATTTGGCAATAATCAGGAAAGAAGAAGAACGCACTGTGTGAGTTTCAGCGAGTCAGCGAGGGTAGTACCAGTGTCACCGTTTTCTATCTGAATAGCGGCACGACTGAGACGACGTCCTTGCTGATTGCCCATGTCAGAAGGAGCTGCCGACAGAGAGAGCTTTGGCTTGAAGTACCTGAAGAAAGTGAAGAATTATTATCATTGGAAATCTTCATCCAAAAAAATACATAAGCCTATAGGCTTTATAGAGCTTCAGCTCTGGAAGAAAAAAATGTAGGGGGAAAACTGCAGCATAAAGTCGCAAAAGAAAGGGAAGCGGAACACGAAAGGAAAGAGATGAATGCAAAAAGGAAATCGTGAGTCATGAATGGACGCTTCCTCGACATAATTGTGTTCCCTGCAAGAAATATCCAAGTCAACAGCATGCACCGGCACATTCTAAGAAATGACGATATTCTCAGTTCCAATCGACCAAACTCCGGAAACAATTAAGGAAAACAATTCGGGCCTATTGTAGCTTATCTCTGGCAGATTTCCTCGAAGGCCAAATGGTCAAGTCAAAATGTCATTGTGAATGAATCAAGTAAAATACGATTACAAAGCAATACTTCTGAGTCAATACATGCCCGTAAAATAGCGATAGTATACACTCCAACAGCTCTTCATGAAGGTGTTTGGCTAAAGCATAAGGTGATTGCTTATCCCGTCGGTTTCGGAAACTATGAGGACGCCGATGACTGCTTGTGGGCGTTTTCTTTATAGACGGACTCGACACGAATGCTCTTAGGATTTGACTAATAGAGATCGCATTATTGGCGGCAGCGGTGAGATATTCGCAGCCTCCGTGCCCCATTCCAGCTGCCGTCAATTCGAAAATAAGAGGTGAAATAGATAAGGAAAGAAGTGGAGAGAGGGTGAAGCTGAAGGAGGTCCTAATGACTGATGGAAAGCGAACGCGATGGTAAATTGAAAGCACGCGGGCACACCTAAATCCTTTGATTTACGCGAGACGCAATTGAACAAAATCCATAAGCGGGCGGTGCTCCGACGACTTCTTGACTCATCACATCATTTCCCATTACTTTTAATTTTCAAATATCCTTTCATCACGCCTAAGTGCATTATGGTC
This sequence comes from Haemonchus contortus, assembly GCA_000469685.2. Taxonomy (NCBI): domain Eukaryota; kingdom Metazoa; phylum Nematoda; class Chromadorea; order Rhabditida; family Trichostrongylidae; genus Haemonchus; species Haemonchus contortus. The sequence goes on along the minus strand of LS997566.1, from coordinate 26,953,464 downwards.
AATTCTATTTCTATTCGAGCCTGGAAACCAATAATTAGAGAGCGGTCGACGGTAGAAGCTAGTTGAGAAGGCTCTTTCTGCAATTTCCGTCCACCGCCCTGCAGTTGGTTCGCAATGCTGAAAGATGGAATTTTTGACGGAAGAAGGAATGAGTGAGCAGAATAACGCTGCTCTAGCAGATTCGAAGTAAAATCGGAAGCGAGACGTCGTTTACCTGTTGGGTGGGTATGATTTGGGTTATCTGGGAGCCATAGGCCAAGTCGAGGACAGAGGAAGAAATCGCCGAAATTATCGAGAGCGAACGAGACAGCGAGTCAGGGTTGAGTTATTAAATATGAACCAGTCATCACTGCTCTGCTCCCTTTCCCTTCGCATGTGCCGCCACATAGCAATGATCAGATGAGTGACTGAGGTCATTCTCAAGGGGAAATTCGTATTGGCAGATCGTCCGGAGCCAAATGTTGCGCTCATTTATACCAAAGGAGCTCGTACAATATTAACTAAAATCTTCAATGCTGACTTTAGGGGAGGAATCCACTCAGTCACTCCTCCGGTAGTAATAATATGGTCTGTTTGACATGGCTCCGTTTCTTCTGCTTGCTAATGCATCGCATTTCACCTCACGTGGGTGCCTAAGGTCTATCCAATCAATGGTCACGGATAGATGAGGACTGATGGCACAGTTACAATTAATGTAAGGCTGCACTTTTAAATGAGCCCTCCTCATTTTCTCGAAAACTCTACTTTCTACTTTTTCGTCAAAATGTAACCACAGAGACGATCACGTGGTGGATGCGTTAGGATGGACGGAGCTTGTCGAAAGTATGGAAATATCAATGTGGACGGATGCAAACTTGGATATGAACCCTTGTATGAAAACCTACTCAGTTCAGGTAGTCATAAGTGGTATTTGAGATATATTTATACGCTAAAATATACATTTTAGGTGACGTTATTTTCTTCGTCTACACCACCCTCAATAAAATGGTTGGAATGCATTTACAGCCATGCGGCCCGTTGGGCCGTTATGTGCCCTGCATAATGAGACGGTTTCCCTCATGCATTCTCGATTATTTACATCATAATTCACGGGGAACCGATGAATGCGATGTTCTCCAGAAAGTCAACGCTTTGTTTGGCAATGACAAGAGTGAGAGAAGAAGGCGGAAGGGCCCAAAAGAACGGCGATTAGGCAGGGTGACTGATCAAAAGAGTTGATGTGCATGCGATTTATTTAGTAATTACTAGTCTACATTATACTGCTCTAGACAGTATAGTGGAAAGAATTCGCTGCCATTCTTCGTACTTTTAAGAAAGTTAGCGTTAGTCCCTAGTTTTTTACAGAATTCGGGTGTACGGTAAGGTGATCTGAGCATCGTACGCAGAATCAGCTTGCAAACGATGTGCGCCGGTCTTTTTCATTAGCACCAGCAACCATTGAAGCAAAGGTGATCAGCATGCCTTTGAACACAGGCACAGAGGGGTCATACTGTAACGAGAAATTCTTGTCAATTTGACTTTAATGGCCCCTAAACAAGAGTAAGGTTGGGCGAAAAGAATAAAACTATTGATCTTCCATATACAGAAGCCGGGGAAGCCTTATGCCGCTATAATTGTAACCATTACGGCGGGCTCATTATCGAGAAAAATAGGGTTCCGAGAAAGATTCAGAGGCAAACAGAAAAGTGGCGAGTCGCAGATAACTGGGCATTTTCTCGAATGAGAGGAATGTAGAAAATGTAGAATCGAAAGCCTCAATTGCTTTGAGCTATGTGATCATGACGTCAGCGTTCGGTTCGAGTCGTCGGAGTTGAATTTAAAAATAAAAAGAGTACAGAGAGCAAGCATTAATCATTGAATCCACGTTAGTGCGATCGAAGAACGAAACTTAAATCGATGGAAAAGCTTCCCGCACGTAACAGACTGGTGTCGTATCTCGTCCTACCTGGTATGCCGGCTCCAACTTCGGAATGACGACGGAGAGAGGGTCTAGAAGCAAACGTTGGAGGGCAGCGCTTAATTGCACTTTCGCAGTGAGACAAAATGGGCAGACAACAGAGAGATGTTTGAGCCCTAACGAGGAGCTACGTTTGTGTAATGACTGTACATACGAACAGTTTTGTTTACTGCTTCATACAGTGTGCTCCCCGCTTATATGTAGACACAAAAACGACATTATTTCAAGAACGAAAGCAAACGCTCTTCCGGTAACAAGAGAACTTCACGAGAGGATATAACAAACGAAACGGACCCGCTCAGCTCTACCAGGCGTGATATTCAGAAGTGGGAATTAGGGCCTTGGAAAAGATTTACGACGACGAAAAAACTCAGGTCAGCCGTGCCTGGAACCCGCTTCTCGCTTGGTTTTTTTTCTAGCTTTCGAATAGGAAGCAGAAGTAGCAAATACAACGTAAGAACGTGCTTTCCTCATTATTTTATTCAATGAGATTTTTTCACAGTTCAGAATTCTAAGATTTGAGCCTCCAGATGAGCGAAACTTTACTGAGGGAACGGGTATGGAATAATGAATATGGAAGACATGTATAGGTGCAGCTTCTCCTCCAATTTCATCCATAAATACCTGCTACTTCAAGGCGTTACCCTATTGTCAATAAGGATACGGGCAGCACCATAGAAGACTCAGTGCAGCCACGTCACCTCATAGCGGTCCACTAAAGTCTCTAGAGACCCCATTAATTTCAATTTTCAGATGCACCAAATTCACTTACTGTGCGTGGCTGTAAGAGCGTAACAGCGGGGAACAGCAGTAATGTGACTAACATTTATAGACGTTAATTCATTATGATAAAGTAAGCTCCTCGTTTAGGAACTCTCACATAAGATTGGTCCTCAGATCTCCAGGAATATGAAAGAAGAATGAAAGAACTCGTAGGAGGTGGCTAATAGAATGAACAGGATTTCATAGTTCTAAGCCTCATTTTAAGGTTACCTGCGGCACCGTGGGTACTACGTTCCGCAAATTCCACAATAGAGTATAGCAGCGGTTTCGAGGAGGCGGGGTGACACGAGAGAAGGGCTGTGAAAGCTCCTCATCTATTTCCGGCCGTCACAACCGCTTTCACGGGATATAAGGAGTTACGCGATTATGTTAGGTTCGAATAATACATGAACTTCGAGAAGGACAACCCTGCCGTGGCTAGGGCGCCAAATCGCATTGTCGCAATCGCATGTCGGTTAAGACGTGTAGTCCGCAGGAAACTTTAGAAGGGAGTATCGTCACCTTTACTTAACACGGTTCAGTAGGAAATTTATCATAGTAAAGTTTACATCCAATCATGGTAATCCCTTTTCTTGTTCCAAGGGGGTCAATGAGGAAGGAGGGTAATAAGTTTTTCAAGAACCACTATTTTTGCAGCAAAAGACCAACCTAAGTGGGCATATGGAACGAAGTGGGTTATCGCTTTCTTCCTCATGTTGTTATTGCGGAATCAGAAAAGCCGAACTATCCATCATAGCATTGTAGGGGGGTCATAAACAGCTGCAGCAGCAGTTGGGGAGGGAGAGCATAATACGTCGAAGGTAAGTATTTCCAATTCCACTGACTTCTCAGCTCCTCTAGAGAGACTACTACGCTTTTCAAAAATGTGAAAGAGGCCATGTAGTGCTGATAACCTGCATTTACTCGAACACCAGTAAATCATCATCTTTAGAACTAAATATCGATTTCAAGAGGAACTTCCGAAGTAGACATTTCAAACAAATTATGGATAAATTGATGGGGAAGACATGTATAGATATGTAGTTCCCACGACCGCATGTGTAGGTGAAACCTTTCGTAAGGAGAATGGTTCCTGAAGAAAATCTGCCAATCAAGAAAGGTTAGAATTCAATTAGTGCTGAGGGGTCAGCATCAGTTCGAGTAGAATCTTTACGAGGATTACTTTCCCAGTAAGGCATAGCCTCCCCTCTTAAAAACATTTCTGAGAAGGAATGCTTCCATCTTTCCCAGTGGAGAGACGAAAAAACCATTTTTCAAGGAAATCAATAAACGACCATAATCAAATCTTGGACCAGAAAGTGAACTGAAGCATCTTTTTAACTTCAAAGCATCGGTTTCTCGTTCACTGTCATAGCTGGAGGAGTTAAACTCGAAGCTTTCACTTCATGGTCGCTATGAAGTCATGCATGACCTGATAGTGGAAAGTTTTATCGCAGGTATGCTTCGAATAGAACTTGATGTGGGGTCTATTTTCTTGAGGATTTTGTTTCATAAAGCACTGAATCGCAAATCCTACTCTTCTCCATCATGGAAAGATTTCTAGCCGATCGTGGCGCATTCACAGGCGCGAGACCAGGTTGAGAATAGAGAGTATGGACCCCGGTACTCGCCCAGGTAGGCGGTCGACGCAGTGGATGCACCCCTCTCCTCTTGCTTCTTGAGTGTATTTATGCTCACTGTCTCTGAAGACGTAACCCTGCATGCTTGCGTAAAGAGTTTATGGGTGCGGCTGCTATACTGCATTTCCGCTAAGCCAAAAGTTCCCATACAGTTGACCAGGAAGTACTTGACAGGCGTTTGGGCTTCTGACCCGCGTGCCCACTCCTGCAGTGGAAAGATTTCAAGTGTAAGTTATCATTTTCTATGAGACTTGTACTGCTAGACTTTAGTATTTCCGAGTGCTGATCTCGAATCTGTGTTCCAGAATTGCCGCACGGTTAAAGGCACTGTTCACGAAAAAAATGGTTTCGGAGATCTGCACATGGTTTGAATTCGACGCCCCCTCTGATACCATTTGTGCAGGAATGAGGTCGGAAAACGGTCTGGATAGGACACAATAAGGGCAGGAACATTGGGGGACGGGAGGCCTCCGCCCCTCGCTAGGCTGACTACGAAATCTAATTGCCGTTCATCACTTTCGCATTGGGCGAAGTTGTCTGCTTGGGTGTGTTGTCTGCTATTGCAGACATTGCGTCGCCTAACTGCACTCGCCCGAACATTCCCTTAACCGCCGTTCTTCCAATGTGAAACTCGTCCAACCCCCCTTTCCAGCTCTTTTTTGACCCTTTCAATTTCTTTTTGTTCATCGTTTTTTGCGCTTTTTTCGTTGTTATCGCTTTATTCTAGAGTAGTTCTATGAATTCCTGTCAAAAAAGAGTACCCTAAAATTATCGTAAACGGTGCCTTTAAGTTATGAAGGTAAGTTCAAGTGAAATAACATGAACAAACACCAAATTGTGAGACATAGACGTAAGTGCGGTGGCATCGGGAGCTTGGAAAGTGAGCATGACGCTTCGTGTATGTATGTCCATGGGGCCATAGATCGGTTTATTTGAGGGATGTGGATTTTGCACTTATCGAAGACAGGGAAACCTTTGTATGTTGATTTGATAGCCATCAGCGGCCTTTTTGATGCCTAAAGTAACTCGTTTCCTATCCAAACCATCCATTACATTCAGTTTCTTCCCTCTTCTTATTAACTCTACATTTAGAGTACGGTGACTTTTGTCGCTATATAAGCAAGTCTGACAATCTACAGCAAAATATTGTAAACAAAGAAGTTTCCCGCAATGAGAGCAACGACTAGAAAAAATGTCCACGCTAGTTTCTTCACAGTCAAATATGTACTAGTGCGAAAACAGAACCTTGTACGCGTCTCCGAATCTCCTTGGTAAGTGCCTGAGAAACCAGCAACATGTCGGAGAAGATAAGAAATCTCCCAAATTCATGAGCATGGATTCGAAAGTAGGCAAGTGGTGGTGAGCAGATAATGGAGTCGCGAGTGTGCACGCAAAAGTTGAGCTCATGAGCAACAACGTATGTGTTGAAATTTCCGAACATGTAACTAAATAACAAGAAGAAAAGCATCCAATGGCTGTGTAAGACTCGCGGTATCGAACGCAATTCCACCTTTCTGGTTGTTTTTGTGAAGGTAGTGCAGACTTTATAGCTACATGATCTTCGAAATTAGTAGCCATGTTGTACGGTTCAGGTAGGAATCTAATCACCTCGGGCATCAAAGAAACCGCTGAGGCAGAAAAACCAGCACACCAACTTGCAAATATAGTATTCCGCACGAAACCCGACCTATGATCTGATTGTTCACGTTTATCACCGGTCCAAGTCACCGCAGTTACGCCCACTTCCTAAGTGCTTGTTTATATCGAGCGCTCACCTGAAACCACCTTCACCTCGCTCGGAGAAGGGGCGGCAATTTCGAGACGCAGATTCGAAATGAGCACTTGGAAAAACTGCAGTCTAGCGGTGAAAGTCTCATGGCAATTGCCACGTGGACTTGGAAACTTGCCTCGTGGTATAAGCTTGCTTCTGGAGACTTCTGAAATCTCGAAAGCGGCGAACAGCGGGATGCTCTCTTGGCGGTCGGCCCGATGAGGTCGTGCTTGTCAGAGGTGTCGATGTCCTGATCAACACGCTTTTGGTCATGAACATGGATTAATACCAAGGCTTGACATCTCAAAGTGGGCGTTTCTGTTTGGCTCAGCCGCAGCCACACCATCCATGGTAATTCGCATTAACAGGGGGCCTTCCATTCATGCTGGCTTGGGTGTTATGTGATGGGCAATTCTAGTACACATTATCTTCAATCGAAAGTTCTGCCTGGCGCCGTTGTTCTGAATTTCTACACAAAATCGGAATTCCATCTCTCCTTGTTAGAATCTGCGTTTCATCACGTGGAGTGAGCCGCAAAGTTCAAGAAACAAAGCCTAAGCTTCACTTGTCCTTTGCGTGAGTGCTTGCGGTAGGAAGCTTTCGTTATCGAAAAACAGATGAGGAATGCAACAGTCGTCGAAAACCTTCGCTGAGAAAGCAGAGGGTCTACAGGATACCGGAAAACGCCTCCTCTTCGAAAATCTAAAGCTGGCACGCTTATGGGGGATCGCGCGTGCCGCAGGCAATCACGAACTGACGTTCGAGGTTACAAAGCTGTACAGAGGAGCGATTAATGAGAAACGAAAAATGAGCAGCAGTTATGGCCGAAGCCTGCGATTCATTTGCGTCGGAGTTTTGCCAATCACAAGACTAAGATAGTTGGAACAGTCACTACGTTCCAAAAGGCAATGGGCCCACTTAGGCCAAACCTCCTTCCCCCTTAACCTACTCCTTTGGCGATGAAGCTCCATCAAGGGCCAGTGCTCATCGATGGTATTGCGAATTCAACCGAGGTCGTAGTTCACGCCAAGACGAATTTCATAGAGGTTGTCCAAAATCAGTTGTTGTTCCGGAAACCTTTGACACTGTGCACAAACTAATACCTGCAAGACCGCCATGTGACCTATCGTGAGATTGGGACAACCTTAGGCATTAGTGGGACCAGCATACGTTCAATATTGCATGAACATTTGACTGTAAAAAATTGTTTTTGAAAAATTTGTCGATCCCCCGAAAAAGGGACTCGTGTCGATTGGTCGAGAGAAATGCTTAAAAATATGATCGCGGTGCTTCGAAACACGTCTGTGATATCGAGACAGGTGATGGGTCATGGATTTATGCGTATGAACCCGAAAGGAAACAGCGGTCGACCGTATGGGTATTTCAAGATGAGCCAAATCCAACGAAAGCTGTCCGCGCACCAAGCACTTCCGAGCAATTGATCTCCTGTTTTTTTGGAAAAACTGGACATGTCGCAACCGTACCACTAAAACAAGCAGAACAGTCAATTCTGAGTGGTATACCACCATTTGTTTGCCAGTTGACTTTCAAAAAATCAGGAAAACCAACTGCCGAAGACGGATCACTCTTCACTACGGCAAGGCGATCCCACACATCGACTCAAACAACTGCATTTTTGAGAACTCAAAACAACGATTTGATGAGTCACCAGCCATATAGTCCCCTGGTGACTTCCCCTCATCCCGTACGTACAAAATAAAATGAGAGGTCAACGTTTTCCGACACCTGAAGAAGCCGTTGATGCGTTCAGAATGCATGTGTTGTAGATACCTCAATCACAAGGGCAAAAATGCTTCGACAATTATTTCAAACGTATGCAAAAGTGTATAGATTTTAATGGGGAATATCTTTGAAGACTGCAAAGCGATTTTCAATGATTGACACTTATTTTTGTTTTCTAATCCCGGAATATAAAAGGCAACCTACGTGTTATGAATAAAAATCAATGAAAATCAATCATTACATCATATGCAGCATTTATCTCAAGCCAATAATCTGGTCCCACAAAGATAAAGTCAGCGAAGCCCTTCCTTTACGTTATATACTGATTTTGTGGAAGAAAATCTTATTATATATGAATATATGCATCTGGCCGCTTCACATGGGATTTGGTAATACCTGTACCTGAAGAAGTATCTTGAAAGGTTATGTCACTTTTGTTTGGTAGCACATAAGGCAAGATCAATAGAGTTCATATCAGCTCAGCGAGTTTTCACCATGGGGGCCAGGACATGTATGAGGTGCCAAGAATAAAGCTTCATGACTCCAGACAAAACCCACTCAACGCGGCTTATTTGGTGGAGGACCCACCAGGGATGAGCGGTTCGTCTTTAGAAATAGGCCACATTCACTAAACAATTCCATAACTCGATTCCACTAAAGCGTGAAGATCAAGAAAAAATTGTAGAATCAAGGAAGGTCTGAGGTGTGTTGGGCATGCCTCAAACAAGCAAATTTCCGCTTACGATGGGCCGGGCGCGCTTTCCAATAGAGGTTAAATTAGGGCTGAAGGAGGTTGTCGAACTTCGGTTGTGAGAACAGAGGTGGGCGAAGCACGCCCGAAAATTTATAACCCTACTCGCAACGTTCATTGGGATAGTGCACACGTTAGCGGGAGTAGCCCAGCCGGAAATTGTGTATTGTGTGTGTCAGCGAGTGTTTCACTCTGTGTATTTCGATGCATGTGCGTGTGCGTATGCATAGGTTGGTGTGGTGTGCATGCATTCTGTGTGTGTGGCGGTGTTTGCGTGTAACGGTGTAATTTTTATGCACTGTATGTGTGCGTATGTGCGTGTGTCTGTGACGGTGCGTGTGGATGCATTGTGTGCGTGCGTGTTCGTATACATGGATGTGTGTTGTTTGTTGTTGTGTAAGTGCATATGTATAATACATACACTGGTGTGCGAAACTTAGTGACGAGATGGATAATGTAACATAAATCATTGAGGACTTGGTGGAAATAAATAGGTGTGGTGTTATATCGCCAGACCTATGACTGTTACGCACAGGAAGTTGGACATCCCTTCGAGGAGGAATAGTTCAAATAGAGAGAGAAATATGGCTACCGGCACAAATCGAGGCAGCTGATAGGTAAGAAAAAATTTTTTATCAATCAGCCAGTCGCTACCAAATACTATGGTGTTATCCTTCTATACATCAGATCCTGTAGACATCGTCTGGATGTTCTGGAACGAGGAAGGATCATCGAGGAACTCGAAAAAGTCGAACCATGACGAGTGCAGCTCAGGAACCTGGTATCGCTCACAGCGTTGTTTCACGTGCACGGATAGCATTCCGAACCTCTGATACTGCTTCATGAAGGAGAGTAGGTGGTCGACCAAGAACAACTACGTTGAGGTATTACCGCTACATTGTGCAGCAGGCAAGAAGAGATCCACGTTAGTCAGCTTCTTTGATTGCAATGTCATTTAACAGGATTTCGAAGCAAGCCATCCCACGCTTTACAGTGGCACAACGACTGCACGGTGGCGGTCTCTTCGCCTGACGACCACTACGTAGTGTTCCTTTGACCCTCGCGAATCGGCGAGACCGTTTAGGATGGTGCCAGGAGCACAGCGAATGGACCGATGAGAAGTGGGGCCGTTTGGTTTTCTGAATGGGAGCAGATTCAGTCTGAGTAGTGATTCTGAACGCACCCTCATGGCCAGAGATGGTGACACGCACGTCTTTCAGAAACGTGGAGCTTGATCGTTTTAGTGGTCGAGGTGTTATTGTATGGAGAGGCATCATGCTTCGTAACCGTACTGACCTCCAGATTTTTGAGCGTGGGACCCTTAAAGGCACCGTTCACATGGGAATTGATAGAACTACTCTAGAACAAAGCGATAACAACGAAAAAAGCGCAAAAAACGATGAACAAAAAGAGTTACAAAGGGTCAAAAAAAGAGCTGGAAAGGGGAGTTGGACGAGTTTCACATTGAAAAAACTGCGGTTAGGGAGTGTTCGAGCGAGAATGCACTAGGGCGACGCAATGTCTGCAATACAGACAACACACCCAAGCAGACAACTTCGCCCAATGCGAAAGTGATGAACGGCAATTAGATTTCGTAGTCAGCCTAGCGAGAGGCGGAGGCCTCCCGTCCCCCAATGTTCCTGCCCTTATTGTGCCCTATCCAGCCGTTTTCCGACCTCATTCCTGCACAAATGGTATCAGAGGAGGCTGCGAATTCAAACCATGTGCAAATCTCCGAAACCATTTTTTCGTGAACAGTGCCTTAACAGTTCATTTTCTTAACAGTCCTGAGTTCATTTTTATGATTAACAATGCGCGACCGCATCGAACAGCTCAAGTGGAACAGTTCTTGACACAAGAGGTTATCCAGCAACTGGAGTGACCTGCACGTTCCCCCGACCTGAATCCCATCGAGCAAGTGCAGGATGCACTGGATAGAGGCATAACAGCATGTCCAGACGCACCACTGACCATCCAGCAATTGTCAATTGCGCTGATAGAGGAGTGGAATGCCCTACCACAATAACACATTTCCAGCCTCGTGGAAAGTATGGATCGCGTTGCAGAGCATTTACTGCTGTCCGTGGTGATCACACCCAATAGTAGCCGCGTCACTTTTGTGAAGTTTTACGATAAGTTGTGAGCAGTTATGTGTAATAGGAACCTTTAAATAAATACGTCTTATTTGCTCGCACTATTTCGATTTTCTGCCAGTTGCTTCCTGTGCAATACCGTAGTGATCCCCTTTCGGTACGGTATAAATTTCATCGAGCTCTGTCGTCTGGCAGAGGTATAGTAATCGAAAGTTGCTTTCGTCCCTGAGTTTTGCACACCAGGTACATCTAAATGAGCACAAGGGTATGCCTGCAGATAAGAGTCCATGTGAACGTAGGTAGTAATGTAAATGTTTATGTTTATATGTATGCAGGTTAAGGTGTAGGTGTGACACATGTGTGAGTATGTAAGTGTGGGTGTAGGCGTAAATGTGAGCACATGTGTCCAGATGTGTTTTACTGTGTGTATTAGGTTGAGTACAAAGTTTTGATCGAATCTTCATTCCTTTCCAGATCTTTCGAACAACCGCTCGGAAGGACTACGTAATGGGTTACGGTAGAACGATACCTGACCGGTACTTTTACGGGGATGTATGAGAATTCCCTTTTAAGTGCTTCGCAAATATGACTTCAATCTTCAACTGTCGTACATAGCTATTTGAGAGCTTTCGTCTATCAAGAATTACTGTAAGGGCATAATCCATCGACGGCTGTAGCAGATATCCGTGGTGCACCCAGAAAAGTCATCGTATCTCAACCCACGGGTACCTCGTGATGAAACACCTTCAAGAAAAGCAGAGAAGTGGACTACGTCGGAGGAAGGTCGTACTATGTCGTTGGTGTACATCCTCAGGGAATGCTCTACTTTGCATAACTTACTGAAGGTTCCACCGTGACCGCGGCGATTCGCGCTTGTCAGCTACAGAGCTGGAAGGAAACGTCCGCAGCGAAGAAATGTTCGTCTTTTACACGACAGCGCTCAACCGCATGTTGCGAAATTGTTTTTGTCAGAAAGTAGCTGAACCTGGATGGGAAGTACTGCTCAATTCTCCTCATGCGCTAGGTCTTGCCCCATCTGATTACCATTTGTTCCTTGTTCTGAAACGTCACCTTCGCGATAGAAATTTTGATGGTTGCTCGGAGCTCAAAATTGAGATTTCCAGCTTTTTCGAATCGCAGCCGCCGCCATTCTGGGCTTCAGGAATTGAAAAACTGCCAGATCTTGGTTATATGTTGGGGACAACGGTGGAGCCCATACTACTTATTGAGATCCTCTCTCAATGGAAATAAGACTTTCTAAAGTGAAGATGAAAAACCGATCAAAATTTCTACTCTACCTAATATGCGTACATATATACATATTAGCATGAAACTAAATGGACGGAGATGAAGGTGTCTAACCATGCGCATGGTCTGCGATCGAATCGTGGTTATCCGCCTGGGATAGTTAGGCCTCCCATCTCTCCAAATCGGTCAGTTGGTACCAGGCTTCTGTGGTAAGATAAAAATACCCTTTTACTCTGAAAAATGTATGAAGACACTATCTATTGCATTGGATCGAGGGGGCAATGCCTCGCATATTCGAATTCTGTGAGTAGGCCTAGACGGTTGAATGGCGGTGATTCCTAGAAGAAGCATATTGGAACGTTTGGGAGTCTGCACAAATGCATGTAGATGCGCAAACGGAGGCCTTGCTGAACGAAAACAGGTTTAAGTACAACGAGAATCTGGAGACCGATGTTGACCTAGGGGAAACAGAACGATTGTTGTTCTTATGCATCGAAGTTTGTGAAGAGTCCAAAAGTATGATGATTAGGTGTTACATGAACCGAAGTCTGCATCGTTTGAAAAACTTTCTCCAGCGGACCTCTACTGCAATAGCAAAGCCGAGAGATATTCGCTCTACTGCGAAGGAAACGGATGCTCTTCAGCATTTCAAAGCGCAATAGGTCGGCCATCTTCCAGCATCGTCTCGTTTCCAGGTCATGCTTCACATTCGATGCCACATTTTGAGTAATTGAAACCGAGAGCAACCGTCGAAAATATTTGTCTACGATTACTTCATTCGTGGGAAGGTTGAATTACTACGTAAAACAAGAGAAAGTAGCCTTTGCAGCTCAAAACTGCTTGCAACTTGTTGCTGAATGGGTCAAAAACACTCGAAAGAAAGTTAGGTAGTTATCATAGCTGCGCGGTCGTAAAACACTATCGTTCTATCCGGATAGCAGTTGCTTCTATGCATGACTAATAACCAAAATCTGTTTGAAGAGCCACACCACTTCACGAGAAATGCAAAGAAAGAATCAATTTCTGTGTTCCATTCAAGAACAACTCTTTGTCATGAAGCAAGCAGAATTCCTGCGCTGTTGTAGACATAAATAGTTCACGATAATTTTTGGATATCTAGTTTCAGACGAGTAATCCGAGTAATAGCTGCAAAAGTGGTGAAGAACGCAATAACGAGCTCATTTTCCGTAACATACGGCTCCGAAAGTGTGAAATTAGCGGTTGGACAAAAGTTGCATGGAAGGGGTATTTGGACGAGCTGTCCAGAGGTGTGTGTCTTTGCGTACAGATGGCGTCCTGGTGCAAATGATGCAACTACTGCAGCCTCTATAGCGCCGTGAGAATTCAACCGCGTGAGGGTGCATACTTCGGCTAATCCATTTTTGGGGCCTTATAAATCTCTATCTGGGTCCTTTTTCGACCTGAAAACGTTCTTTGTGCTATCTTTGATGGTCATGGGTTCAACCTATGGAGGACTCAGATACCATTCTTTCGTGAGCCAAGTTTTCAAGTGATGGAAGAAGTGGGCGTCTGCGATGCACTTTGTCCGATCGTACAGACATTTTTGCACCAAGGCATGAGGCATCAGCTTTCGCGAACAGTTATCTGAACTCACCTGACACCTAGAGAAAGGGGTGTAGAGGCTCTCCTTGTTCTATTATGTGAACTTATACAACATTATGAAGAATTGCAAAAGCTACACCACTGTTATTTTTATCTGTTCAGTCCCAAGGGATAGTCACTGTCTCTGATAGACAGGTATCTAAGTGCCAAGTAGTGGAAGGAAGCAATCAGTAAAAGAGCACCATGCGCCTCACGATAGACTGTTCGCATCAGGGTCCTAATGAGGACGTGTGTATCGGGTAATACCAGGGAGATTTACGACGTCTGAAACTGAATCAGTGAGTATAGTGAAGAATCTAGAGATCGAGAACAATATCACGATTTTAAACTTGACGATTCCCCGAATTCCCCAAGAACTATGTAACACAATGATAAAGCGTACCAATTTTGCAATGACCTTAGTTCTCTTGCTGTACTAACCTCAGTTCCGCATAATCAGAACTCAATCGCTTCGCTTTTTGGGTGCTGGTCGTCAACAGCGCTGTCTCGGAAAATTTGTGTTCTAGTCGAGGAACAGCAGACGAAGTTCGCGGAGTCGACTGAGCTGAGTTTACCTGAAATAGATCTGTTTGATGTAGAAGTTCGATTTCGATGAGATGGTGCTCGCAAAAGCATTCCAAAACCTTGTGCGGTACCAGGCATAGCGTCATTGACATCATGTCGACATAGCTGACTACTGCGAAGGTTGTGAGGGACAGTTAGCTTGAGTCAGTGCTACCCAAGGTCATCGCGAATTCCGTCCGCGACCATGACGGTTCACGGGGGACGGAACGTTCGCCCAGAACTAGATGGACGAGGCAAAAGTCGTGGTGATTCAAACGACTCTGACGCCTATCATTGGGGCACAAATTTGAAGTGGGATAGATCAGTAGCATCAGCTGACCCTACTTATCCAATCTACTTGAAACCCGTGCCCCAATGATAAGCGTCAAAGCCGTTTTAATCACCACGAATTTCGCCGCGCGGTTTGCCGCGCCCATTCAGTTCTGGGTAAATGTACCCATACCCAGGGTTTACATGTTAAGGGCTCCTCATACAAGTGCCAGGCTCATAATCAGACCACTAACCCCGTTTCGGTGAGTGCAAACAATCTAAGTCTAATGACGTGGTGGTTCTATTTCGTCTCAAGAACGATTAGAGTCAGGATGAGTTGTTCCCGTGAATGCTCATAAGTGCTTCAAATGAGTAGTACCAAATCAAAAGAGTTGTGGGGATGAGAAGTTGCTGACTGGCCAGAGAACAGTCTGTTCATGAACCTGGGAGGAACTTGTAGAGGGCATTGGCAAAGAAAGAAGCGATGTAAAATACGTCACTACTTAAAGTACCTGACCACGACCACCAACCATCCACCAGATGCTTACCTAGACCACCTACGTTTATGTTCCCTTTCTAACCATAAGTTCCCCCCCCCCCCCTAAGAAAGAAAGCTCATGATTATTAATCTCTGTGGTCCTAATTTTCATATTTCTTATATCCCTCGAAAGCTCTACACAAGGCTTGCAATAATCACGACTCTCCAGAATCAGGAAGCGACAGGGATTGAAGTAGCGCGACAACGCATTCCCATGCCGGTTTAGCCAATGTAACGTATGCAAAGCCCTAGCTAATGCATCCCAATGTCGAGAGTGCAAAGCACAAACTGTCCTGAATACTTTGGCCGTCAACAGAGCGAGACGATGAGTGAGCACGCGAGCAGAACTTCAAAAAAAAAAAACAAATAGTCGTATCTCAATGATTTTGAGGAAGCCAAGCATTACATATTAAGGGAAGGCTAGTGGCGAAAGAGGATGTCGATATCGTCATACATCCTAGTCAAGCGGACGAAAAAGTTGTCGTTGCTAGGACAAACGAGGATCGACACAATGCACCCTGCATTTCAGAGCTGCTCTAGAGATGATAATTAGCAGGTTTTTGTGAGTAGCAGTCCATAACCTGGCAGAGATTGTACTCGATTGAGGGATGTTTGCTGCGAAATGGCACTGCGCCGTGACATGGAACATAGAAATGTAAGCGAAGCCCTTGTACGACTCCGTGAGCCAAGAAAGGCAAGGATGATCCGTCAAGATCTACCTGCCTGCTATTCGTAATCTGAGCTACAACGTATACTCCTTCGAAAACCAGAAGCGGCAATAAAATAAGATGTTCATACCCGAACAAAGGTGAAAGGTTATTGGCCTGAGCATCGACAGAATCGTCCATGACAAGCGTAAAAACTGGGATACATCCGAAGTAACTAAGCTCAACATCCAGTGAGGGGAGTCTCCATTATCAGCTGTTATCTAATTTGAACAATTGCTGGACTTAGCGTGAATCAAGTAGACCAGAATCCACTTAAGCTATTCGTAATTAGCAAAATCTCCGAACTTCCGTCGCAAAAATAAAGCAAGCTCTTACATAAACACATCTCTCAAGAGAGAAGAACTCGAAATATGAGGCTCGCATCAGTAAAAGAAAAAGTGTTTCTCCAGTTGAGCGCATTATACCCTTATATTATGTAGGTATGTCATGTCTACGCCCATGTCTGTGCTTGTATTCCATGACCTGATCGCAGCGTTGGAGTCTGGAAAGTTCCGAACATCAGTTTGGAGTAGATGATCTCAGAGATTTAAAAAACAAAGAGTATGGCTCAATATCGAAGTACAACAACGGGACACTTGAAATGAGCCTCTCAATACGAATGATCTTCCGCCGACGTGCGGCAAAGCCGCGGATGCCTTCACTCAAGAACGAGGCGGGTCCGGCTATAAAGTATGCGTCGAGTGCCTCTTTGGCGTTGCCAGGGGTTTCAAAGTTTTCAGAGTCCAAATTGCAATGAAGGGTGAGGGTTGGTGGAATTCGAAGGGATATACTTCAGATTCACCATGGAGAACTAGCCTTCTCCAGTTCCTGCATCGACACCTTCCCAAAATGATTGCACTCTCCTGTTGTAGTTTCATCCTGGCTCTGAGATGAAAAGGAAGCTGATGGCCCAGAAACACGGTAAGCATGAGCTTATGTGATGGGTCTTCAGCTTCAATAACTCAACAACGTAGACCACCGTAGCCAACCTTTCTTCCAACTGCTCCTGGTTCTCCAGCCTACCAGAAACCTATGTCGCTTTCTCCTCTGAATGTCCTGGGAATGTCCTAGAGGTACTTTGTCTCGTCAACCCACTGGGCACAAAAGTTGATATGCTTGGCTTTATAGCCCTTCCCCCACTGAGAGCTAAAGGCATCTATTCACGCCCAGCGACGATTCTTACCGATGAAAATCTGTTTCAGCTGTGCTCTTCTTCTCAGGAAAAAGGCAGATATTAGGTGGGAAGAGTTTATTAAGCCACTCCGAATGCACTTCGAGATCGAATTGACCCTGGCCTTTCCAGTGATTTGTGATGCTGACAGAGCGACAACCGCCGAGTATTTTTACAGTGATGAATGCTTTTGTTTGAAGTCAGTCTTGAGCGAGCATAACGTCTTCGATGGTATTAATTCGGTCTTTCTCCGCGCCACACTGCTTCCACTAGGCACGATTTTGGGCACTTCAAGTAGGTGTTGTTCTTCTTGTACAGTTAGACAAGCTAGATCAGGCCGCCAAATTAGCGATATAAACTGAAATATTTTAATTTTGCCGGAGGGCCTGTAGAGGTTTCTCCGCAGAAGCAAAAACTTTCAGTTCTTCTTTGTACTAAGCAAAGTAGTAATCAATGAACCACAGCAGCCTTTGACAATGGTTCCAAGGTAGAAAAGTCGTAGTATTGCAGATACTACGCACGAGATCCGAGGATTATTTCCCGGCTTTCAAATCATCCAAGTGAGGAGGCCTTACGCTTTTCTGATAAAACTTGAATCCTTCTGAAAAGATAGAAACATAAGCTCGCACATCGGATAATCCCCTTAATGATGAATCGGGCACCCATTCAAGTACTACTAGAAATTTCAACGGAAGTTGTTCATGCAACGCGAAAGTCTTTCAACACGTCGTCTTCTTTTGTATTCCTACGAGACGCTAGAATCGATAACAAATTCGCATAATTGTCCCTGCCGTAGATTAACTAAATAAATACGAAATTACCTACAAAAAACACTTTGACGACGACAACAATATACCGTTTCTAACGAATCCTATCTAAGGCATTACAGCCGCACAGAGGATCAGTGGGTTCGGCAATAGATTAATCCGTCCCAACGGTCGATTCGCAATGCCTTTCGCTTAAAATTTTTCAATTAAACTGGAAGGGAGACTAATGGGCAGCTCTATTGGGGTGTGGATACATCAGAATCGTGGAGATTCAATTCCCGAGGATAAAAAAGAGGCCCAATAAAGAAATTCATGAGCATGGCTATTCATTTTCCTCCTTTTCGGCTTAATTGGAACGTTTCTGTGCATATTGGTTCGAGCCTTTTTGGGGCTCTGTAACTTTATTTTAATTACGTTTTGACCTACTCGTATATCCTAAAGCAAAAAAAAAGAAAACTCAGTTGAGGCCGGGGACTCAAGCGGGTGCACACACAGTCGAAGTTTCACGCCGAAAGTAACTGTGATCAAGGGTAAAAAGATGAAGTGTTTGGACTCGATCCCGTCTGAAGGATGCGCCCCGTATTCGACTTCCATTCAGAATCGTAGTTTTGGCCATTCAGAATCGTAGTTTTGGAATCATTGCTACGATTCTGAATGGACTGATTAACCTGTTGTCGAACCCACTGATCCTCTGTGCATATCATTCCTCCGATGACCTCATCAAAACAGCAACACTAAAGCCGGCCTCGTTTTTCTGAGACCCTATAACACGGTAGACTTACTTAGCAAAAGCATACATCATTATCAGATTGTTCATGGTGCACCATTCTTTGCAACTGGAACCCCCTTTTCAACTTAGTTCTTCAATCGCTGCTCCTGAGGTCCTCCTTTTACTTTTAAATTTGATTCAGATATAACTACTACGGTAAGTGTGGTATAAAGTCTTGATCTTTTGTGCACCCCAAGAGAGCAGCCTACCAGCAGGCGAAGTTTCGGAACATTCAATCCAATCAGTGCGTCTTAACCGCACAGTACAGAGGACGATCCCCCCAAAGTGATGAGAGATCCATTGAAGACTAGAAAGGAAAGATGGCTGACCAAACAGATTACACTCTTTTTCGTGCTCATTGTTCTATAAAAGTGCTTCGACAGCTTCCAACGGTGGATTCTTGGTCTCTTTGTGGAAGAAGGAACAGTAATCTCCATGTTCGCCTTTCTTGAAGCCTGGGCATTTTCACTACTATTAGTCGATGCTTCTGTGCCGAACAGGTTCTTAATGGTGGAATATTTATTCGCCTGACGTTTCGACTAACTCGTCGTTATCGAAGGCTTGAAAGCGTTTCGCTCTCTCGAGGCTTTCTGGATAAGACACCGAAATCCGAGCATGAATAACAAGAATGAGTGCATCAACATAACTGGTGACCTCTTGCCTTACATCCCTCTGTGTGAGCTTTGATAGTAAGACTGATACGTGTCACCTCACGGAACTATAAATAGGTCCTCGCTGACCGGGCTGTCTCAATTGCTCTATCGTCACGAAAGTTGAGCAACTGTCCGGTATTGGTGGAATTAAAGTGAGTGACTTGTCAGAATTTCTTCTTAGTTGTAAGTTCAGCGGTCTGAGTTGCAACTAGTTAAGAGCTAGTCTACGTCAAACGTGATAGGTAACACTCTGAAGTTGCGACACGCTTCCAGGCCTACGATAACGACTAGTTAGGCGAAACAACAGGCGAATAAATATTCCACCATTAAAAACGTGTGTGGAACAGAAGCATTGGATAATAAAAAGAACAGTGTTCTCACACCATAAAACCTCTCAACAGGCTAATTTGATGATTTTTTTCTATATCAAACGCCAAAAATGTTCTACAAAGCATTTCCTTTCCACAAACTGGGGAGCTACCATGCATAGGCAGGAATGAATTGAGGAGAGGACACTTCCCGAATGAGTAGTGCACTTGAGTTGGAATTTTGACGGGTTCTTGCGAATAGAAGTAGTAGAATGTGTAGAGAGATAATAATTCTATGCTTTACTTCACTGAAGCCTTCAACCTCCTCTAGATATGTCATAACAGAAGGGCTTCACCTAATAGACACAAAAAGTTTAGTCATTGACTCATGCCACAGCGCGTCCCAGCCGCAAATTCTCTATGATTATGACTTCGTTAGGATTCTGAAGGAGAGGAGAATCAGAGACTCATCTAAACCAGGTTAATAAACTCTAAGCATTTTTCCACACTTCGGGCACATTTCTGGTGTTGCAACAGTTATCCATAGCTCCAAATAATTGGAATTGCATCATGACCATTCAATTGTAATTTTCCTCCTTGTCTAATCTTCATCTTCATCACTAACTTCCTCGAGATTTCGGCTTCCTCTTCTGTTTTCCTGCTGTACTATCTCCCTATCCGTGTATGCAGCTTTCATTCATTGTGTAGTTAACCATTTCACACCTTCACTTACTTTTTTGTGAGATTTCGCTCGATTGGTTACTTTAACGAACTATAATGGCACTGTAATAAAATATTCGGGTTAGAATGTAGCTGAAGGGGCGCCCACCCACGAAATGATTCAGTCCCTTGGTAATCCTTGTTATATTAGCAATACATGAGAGTCGAAGAGGAGGATAGGCATCGACCATCTGCGCCGATTTTAACCAAGAAAATGCAGCTTTTTAACCAAGCCTACGTACGTAGTAACACCCGGATGGATGAAATGATCACCTCGTGCGAAGAGAAAGAAAAAACAAGAAAACTTGCCCACCGCGGTGCTACTTTAACACGTTTCATTGAATTCATTCGAATTCATCCTTGTTATACTAACATTATGATGGAAGGCCCTCCCCCCCCCCCCCTCTCCCCGCAGAGATACTTTTGGGCGGAGGCGGATATGGTGTAGTGGCAGGCAAGAGGCGCACTACCACAAACGCATGGCTAAACGTTCGGATCCCGGAGCGAATACGCTTAGACTAACTGAGCCTATCATCTCACCGGGGTCGGTTTATCGGTACCAGATTCGTCTGAGAGGATAAAAACACTAACTTGTACATCGGCTGGCCACCGTGAGCCTAGGTCACATAAAGTAAGGATAAAGGATAAAGTTTTCGGCGTTAATCAATCCCGTCTGAGGGATGCGCCCCCGCACTCGACTTCCATTCAAAATCGTAGTGGCGTAATGAGTGCGAATGTGGCCTATACAATGACTTGCTTTGACCAGCCGATGTACAAATCAGTGCTTTTATCCTCCCAGACGAGTCTGGTACCAATTCACCGACCCAGGAGGGATGGAAGGCTTGGTTGGCCTAGGCGGGCATCGATCCGGGATTCGAACCCCTGACCGTGCGTGTGATATAGTGCGCCACTTGCCACTACACCACCTCCGCCGTCACATAGCTAACATACCCACTAATTACTAGGATTCTGAATGAGAGTCGACTGCGGGACGCATCCCCCAACGGGATTGAATAAGGATCAAAGAGGTTAGTTCCCATGCTTTTATTTATCTACTGCTGCTTCTACTGTTTTCACACCATACAGAGTTCCACATTTGATGCCCATGGAAAGTTTATGTTCGGATGGTCTTCAGGTCAACCTCGGCATAATTGTTGTTTGCGATAATTAAGTCTTTGTGCAGCACGAGATTTTAGGGTGAGACAATTTTTCACAAGCCCTCCCCTGGCTATGTATAAAACAACTTTAAATTTTTCCTAGTGCTACATTTTTTGTTGCCATGATAACAACTCCATTCCAATGTTGATAGCAACTGTTGATGCATGAACATTTGGTGATAGACACCGTAAATCGGCGTAAATGGATCTCATAAATTGCCCATGCGCCAGTGCCAACACCTTCCTTTTTCTTTCCCAGGAACTAATTACATATGTCTTGAAATGACCGTGGTGATCCATACTAAACAGTTTTTAGCTTTCTACTTTGAGAGCGGAACATTCAGCGCTCACAGCTTTAATTAGAGTATTATTACCAACAGCTAGGCTGTCGAAACTTATCCCTTGGGAATATTTTCGTTTAGGCTTTCACAAGCAACCTAAGTATGGCACTTGAGAGGTTAGATAAGTATCAAACCTGGCGGAGAATGTCCGCGTCCAGACTCCGGCGTCCCTTCATTGGATCCGATTGTTCATTACCCATCGTCTGCAGAATTAACTGAAAATATTAGGTGATCGAAAAAAGAAACCATTGAAGAACGCAAAAGATGACCGATCCGAAACAACAACGGATGTGTGGACGAATTGACACTTTGATAGGACGGTATTCATACGGGATTACAAGCAAAATGAATGAAGTTGAGTGAGAGAGGCGTTTGTCAAACTCATTAAGAGAAGTTCACATTGATTCACAGCAACCAATTAAAAACGTTCACAACATTTGCATGGCAATCGCAATGAACCCCAAATTCAGGGAAATCTCATAGATTAGAGGTGGGACGGAAATTAAATAGTTCCGGCTAAATTAAAAAGTCGATCCACATCCAGCATACATAGGACGACCTGGAACAGCTTGCTCAATTTGGGGTTCCAAAAAAAAGAACCTCAAAGTGTGTAATTGCTATAATAGACGACAGGGGGCGTTGTCGTTGTGAAAGGCTGCATAAACGGGTAATCTGGGCTTTGATCCCGTTACAGGCATTCCCACATCAACCGCGGTTTTGAACGGCCAGCGAGAGCTGTTCATACAACTCGGGCACTTCCTTAATACAGCAACGAAAATCACTACCAAAAAACAATCCTCAAGGCAAATACTCTCGTCATTAGCGGATCTCTTAATGCCTTCACTTTCGGTCACGAATAGTGCATCCCACATCATTCTACCACGAAATGTCCCTTCAGAGTGAATAACTAGCTCAGTAACGGGGCCAGGCTCACTTTAAGCAAAAACAGAGCGTGGTTTAGTAGCACATTTCCCCTCATCCGGCTTCCAACGCTTCATTAGTCGCATGGGAGGACAGAGTAAATTGCAAAGGAAACCTAAGGTCAAGGGGACGAACAAGGGTTCCTGAACGGTCATGGCTTTCCACCTCTAAACACGCCCACTTACCCTTATATGGTCAATGGCAGACACAGTAAAAGAAGGCCGACATTTGATGAAGAATTACTGAACATAATGGAATGGCTTACTGTCTTCCTTCCCAATGAAGTGTTTTGTGAGATGTAACAGCTAATTCCTGTGAACGTTCTAATGACCAGGTTGGAAAAATCGAAGGTAACCAATTAAAGGATGATTAATCTCTTCTGAAAAGCTCGAAATGAACAGCAGAGATGTAGTGATAGCGAAGGAGACATTCGCCAATGAAGCTAAGCTCCTCTGAACTTGAAGAAGAAGAAGGAAGGAGTGAAAGCATTCGCAAAGCTGAGCTATGACCATTTCCAATGGAAATACGTCCAAAAAGAGAAAACTTTGAGACAAAACGGAATCTCGCCTCGTCGAAAGAGAAATCTTCAACTGTGAGTGCAGCACATGACGTCAAACTACGAACTAACTGCTAATTCTGTCCGTCTCTTCATTCCTTCTCAATTTAAACTGAATTTAATTGCAGCTGCTGCTTCGCTCACGCCTTCTGCAATTACCTTAGCACTGGAAACTTTCGTGATTTCCTCAAATAGAGTGCAGAGAGCAACAAAATGATCTATTTAGCTCCTTGAACCACACAATAAACAGAAAACCCAGAATAAACTTTCAAGGGTAGCATACTCAGACGTAACAAGTTATCCTGATTAAGATTGAAGATAAAAGCGATGTTCATGTTGCATTTTACAGCTTATAATGAAGATTTCTAGCAACATGTTCTTTGGTGAGAGAAGAGGGGAATATAACTAGAATGCCCCGCAGGGAACTTGTTTCAATCCAATACATGCAGCTCGAAAAACCTCAGACGGCTTTAACTGTTCATGGTGATGACATTTCTAATCGAGAAATAGTAAGGCCACAAAGTTTAAGAGCAAAAGACAGAAAATTGCAAGTGACTGAAGGCAACAGGCAGATTAGAGAAGGGTCCTCTAGCGAGAGAAAGAGATTAGTCAAGTCAGGGTATGGGGCTACGATCATTGAGGTTTGCCGAACTACTGCTGCTCAGGAGGGCTCGTTAAGCCCGACACGCTCATTTTTCCCACTTTTTCATTTGCAATTGGATATCTATTCATTAGGTGTGACAAGTTTGATATCGACTTGGATTTTTGGATTATATATTTATTACATGACGTGAGTCATGATGCATAACCAGTTAGTAAAAAGTCACAAACTCCAGGAACAAAAGCACACAGTAACTACACTTATGTAAGAGGTAGGTAAAAAGCGCAGGGGAGATTGTTGTCAATACAAATAAAACTGCAAGAAACGAGAAATGGCTCTAGATGCTCATTGAGATATTTTTTGAAACTCGAAAGACTGATAGGTATGCTTTTCTTTTTGCCAAGGGGGAAAAAAGGGGGTGAACGCGATCAGCGAAGAAGTGCGAACGGCAATTCAGTGGAGATTTGGAAAGAACCAGTTTGAACGGACCATTTCTGATAGTGGATGCTCTGATGGTGTGGAAGGTACTAGGGTGAAGGCAGTGAGATCCCGTGAGAACCTTGTGGAAGGTTAGGGATTGTACATACAATTGGCTGATTGCGAGTAGAGCGGGGTACTAACATACGTTAGCTGTATGTATGGCTTTCTTTACTGCAACGAGACCTGAGAAAGAGTAATCGCCCTGAGACCATTTATTACTGTAAACAGCTCTTGCCGACACGAACTGGAGTTGAAAGCTCACGTCATAGCGTATCTACAGGTAACGCCCTGATTCTTACACCCTTATCCTAAAAAGGTATTAGTATTGAGTGGTTATCGGAAACACTGTGCCAATGGCGTTTTGACATCAATCACTTCCCTAGTTAATTGGCTAAAATGTCTCGGAAGTGTTTTATGGTAGAGCTATTCCTATGTTATTGCTCAATGGCTAAATATAGTTAACATTGTTGTTTACAATGTGAAGGTGTTTAGCAGCGGTGATGGGAGGGAATGGAAGCGCAACTTGGATACGTATGAGATCGGCGGTTATCATTCGGTGGAAACTCGAAACAAGGGCTTCGGAAATTGCATAGGCGAGACAACAATAACAACCCGGAGTGAAGGTCAGAGATAGGATTACTCAAAATATTCGGTATGAAGCGAAAATATAACTTATCATTACCATCAAACACAATAACAGAAGAAGGATTTTTACTCCTCAAAGTATTATAGATTAGCTGTGTAACGGATGACTGATTATGAAGATGCTTGACAGTGAATCTTTTTTGAACTCATGGAATCCCTTCTTCATAGAACCTGAAAACGCCTGATAAGTTACCTATTTCTTCTACCAACGCTTGCTATTAGTTTAAGTTGGCCTTTCTCTGAAGAAGAGACCCCTCCTTTGGGATATATTTATGTTGAAGATGACGAAAGACTGAAATGAATGGAATGAGGCTTTTACCAGCTAATAGTGGCTAACAGCCCTGGAATCCCCTCACGCTCCCAAGTGTGTAGATGTAATGAACCCTAATCTTAACGAAGGGGAAACATCTAGGGCAGGGAGACATAAAAGAGCCTACTGTTTTCAAAGTCCGGGATGTGCCAAATTCCCTCGAGTTTCTTTTTTTTGGAGATTCGATAAAACACTGTTGAGAGCCTGAAAGTGTTCTCATTGCTAATTTGAGATGTGATATGAGGCTAATCACCCTGTACTCACGTATCTGCCCATTAGGGACAGCTGAGGATGTATTCATAATATTTCTTGAGTAATATGCTAACATCGTCGTTCGCGCACTATGGAAAGGACAAGGTTCAGCAGAATTTCCTGATGCCGCGCAAATAGGGATACGAAGTTCCGAGCTTCGTCAATGATGATGAGGGACGCTGTGGCTCAAGCTAAGAAATGGAGTAACAGTATCAAATGGGTCAGACACGTTATGCGATTTTTTATGACCGATGGACCAGGACGATCGCCAGTGCGATGGTCAGACTTTTTCATAAGAACTCTTCACAAGTAGAATGCTGGGCTCCGTGTTCTTCGAGGGTTCACTGAACTTTACTAGCTTACGACAATGATGAATGAAGACGTTACTGGCCCCCGCTCGAGCGATTCAATGATCAAAGAAAGGGATGAAAAAATAGTATGGTATGAAGCACCAACAGTAGCGCTCAAAAGTACCGCTGCTTTGACGCTGCTTTGACGCTGTTTCTTTCATAACTTTTTTGTCAGAGGACCAAATCCCGCAAAATTCGGATATGTTTAACTAGAGCATTTTCCAGCCTACCAGCACTATTTGACTGCGAAGCTGCAATATCGACAGATAGAGCAAGGTGTTCGTTGCGGTAGCAGATTTTGCTAAAACTCAAGTTGTTGACGTCTGCACTAATTCGCACCTTATGTGCGTTTTTCTTATCTATTGTGTTCGGCGTTACCGCTCGTACACTTTTGACGTGACAAAACGAAAGAGATTTTAGAAGGACCATCATCTATATTTTCAGTCAATTTTGAGTTCAAGGTCTTTGGGATATTCGGAACATGATCAAAATGCAGGTTAATAGTGGTAAATATTCACACTATACCCATGCTACACATATCGAAAATTCGCATGATTAGTTCCAGTAGGAAAGGAGTTACGACTACAAAACGGCCGAAGAACCATTTCACCGAAGACTTCCGAGCGCTACTGTATATAGATCTTAGAGAACCAAGCAACTAGCACTTTTATTTCGTGAAAACAGAACAGCTTCTCAACGGAAGGAAAAACAAAGGGAACAAGAAAACCAGATTTCTGTGGTGGATAATTCGGAAATTAATCGAGTCTTCTTCGGAGAAGACCTTCCCCAAAATACGAAATTTGGTCTTAAATCTTAATGAAATGGATAGCTATTTCACACGTCTTTCACGTTGGTTAATGAGACTGATAGAATCGAGCGGTTGAAGAGGAATGTGGCCATCTTTCCTCAAAATCGAAGCCTTCTGACGTTCTTGTTGCCGTGAAGGGATGGTACGAAAACAAAAATTCAACTTGAGTTGGGGCTAATTGAAAATGAATTTGGTTACTAAGGAGTTGGCAACACACAGCTCAAGTAACTTAAAAACTGCAAAAAAGCAAGAGATTCTGTGAGACAGACAACAGGTGAATTGAGGGCGCTGTTCCCGATAACTCTTGAAGTATCTATTTTAAGTGAAATAATGGAAGCCATGGCACCGAATAGTGCAAGTTATTCTGAAGTGTCTATTTTGAATGAGATAATTGAAACCATGGAGCCAAATAGTGCAAGGATGGTAAAGAGAGCGTGAAAAAGAAACTGGAAAATTATGAGACATTAAAAAATAGCAAGAAGGGAGGGTGCAAAAGATCGCCGTCTGTTTTCGTCTGGTGTCTCTCACATAAGAGTACTACTGATCTCATCCTGTGAGTAGTGCAGTTATAACAACGGCGGTATTATACGCCCTGTCTGGACGTTTTTGGGCCAAACAACTTTGTATGTACTATTCTTGAGGGTCACAGATTGATTCTAGCAGGAAGTTTCCAAAAGTCATTCTGTCGTGAAGTGTGCCTTCAAGTGAGCAATGCCAGATCCGAAAGTCATCACCATGTATCCGAAAGTCCTAAGCTTAAAATAAAGCAGTACTTTTCGTTATTTCCCATGAGATTGCCAGATGTAGCACTTACATCCAAGAACTGCGGTTTGCTCATCTGCGTAGATTCATTATAGATAAGTGGAGAGTCGTTGTAAACAGTGCATAACATTGCATATTCGACGTCACTATCTGCTAGATTGAGGAACGAAGAGAAAAGACAAAGTGAAGATGATTCTAAGTTTCCATTCATTTACAAAAATTTCTATGTGGGCACCCTGTTGCCTAGAAATTCAATTTTGACCAAACCAAACAGAATAAGTCTTTGGTCTCGGATCTGAGAGCGGTAGATATCGTAACATCATATCGTTTCAATCAAAATCGAAGGGTCCAAGAGTTGAAGGTTCTGATTATGAGCAGCACAAGAAGGAAGAAAGGCGTGGCCGATTATTAGAATACACCTTCACCCCTTTTGGTCAACTACGACTGGAGTTATCGTCAATACAGTACGTGGCGTAAAGGCGAAGTCTCGTTTTTGTTGTAGGACGGCTCAAAGCTAAGTTATTCAGGTTCAGCAGATCGTTGATCTTAGCTAATCAAGCACTTCCAAAAACCTGGTTAGGCATTATATTTGAAAGTCACGACTTCAAAGTTGGATTGGTACTTTGTTCAAAACTGAAGGGTGATGATTCTGGAATACTGGTAATGCTGCTTTCGTGTTCTCCTTGTTTCGTGGTCCCAAATAGCCCGAATACGTACAACACCTTACATTTCTTTAGTGAACCGAGTTCCATGAATACAGGGTGTGTTTATTTATTTTTATTTGCATCGTTGAGTGGCATATGCTCGATTTCTCAAAGCAAAAGCTACTCCATGATAAATTGATCACCCTCGTTGGAAACTTTGTTTTGTTTCCATGCCTTTTGCTCTTCTTTGGCCCATTTCCAAGACAACCAAGGGCACCGTGCTAGGGGCGCCCCCACGTGTCGTTCACGTGGGTAACGCGCTGCCGTAGAGGACTTCGGCAGTTGAGCCAGGAACGCAAGGCTGAAAACATAGATCAAAACAGAACCAAGCTTTTATCAAAATTTATCAACATGCCATGAATTTACGCGTGTTTTAAGAAAGTGAATCGGATGCATTGCAGTTATGTGAAGAACTCCAATGTATACGGTTAGAGAAAGGAATGGTGTTTATCTTTTTCATTTCTGTGATGGTTAGGGGACACAACAAAAAACCAAAGCTCAATTGTGACCAAGTCAGTTAGAAAGTCCCTGCACCTCCACTACATTTAGTGCGGGATCTCTAATCGACTTTTCGTTCTGTTTCAGTTTACAGACAGAAACGAAATGACCCTTCAAGCGTCATTAAATTTCTAAATATTTTCAATATTTCTTCATGACCTCCCCAGTTTTTCTTCCTTTTCAAAAGCACTAGCGCCATATTCTGAGGCTCGATCAACTGAGTTCAATGGTAGGCTACTTTCATAGTCCACGATTTGGCCCGCGAACGCGCGAGCGACCGGGGGACTACTCGTCCGGCGGTATCGACCGAGACTCAGTTGTAAACAAGAGGCAAGCGCCGCCCCCTGTCGTCGCTCGCGGCTCGCGGGCCATGTCGTGGACTATGAAAGCAGCCATAGATCGAACCGAAACAAATTTTGGCTCTGAACCGATTTCACATAAGAAAAAAAAACCTGCACTTCTCGAGCAATTCATAATTCCTAAGAGAGTTAGTCTCAGTCTCTTGAGATGAACTATCATGTAATAAGCATTTTCGGAAGACAACCAGTACAACATCGCTGTTAAAACCGAGAGTAGTAATGAACCTTAGTGAGACCATGGAAAACTTTGAACAGTAAAAGCATTCGATTATGTGCACATTACTTTTGTTGCACTTGTTAACGTACATTTGTAATTGAGCCAATAACAAGTCATTTAAGGAACGAAATGTAGTTGAGACATGTGATATGCTTTGCGGCAAAAGTTCAAAAACACTTTCACCTCTGAAAAATCTTATAAACATCGCTGAAAAGCTTTGCACTACTGACAGGGTCGTAAGCAAAAAAGTACTTGTAGAAATAAAAAGCGACGAAAGTGGAGAGCAATTAAGCGTTTTTATGTAGTCTACCCCCAGCATTTCGCATTTCTTCTTTAAGTTTGCAGGGTGATGTTTGAGGCTTTATTTCTGTTGTGTTGTTCAGTGAGCAACGTCAACGTGAGCATCCTCGAAATAAATGTCGGCTGTGCTTGCTCACAAGGAATAATGGCAAAGGATACCAATGTATTACTACCATCTGATAAATCTTCACAACAGCTTGTTTATACTTATATATACAATAAAGATCGAACTATCATCAAAGGAGCGCTTGATTACTTTTGCAGCCATGCTTTCGAGTGCAAACATGAACTTTGTCACGAAACGTTGGCCGAATACAGGCGAACCCAAAGGGTTTTTTCTCAGTCATGAATCCATAGGTTTTTTAAGTGGATTTCCTACGATGATGAAGATGGTGTAGTAGCAAGGAACGCACTTCACACACGCATGGTCACGATTTCGAATCCCGGATCGCTGCCCGCCTAGGCCAATAGGCCTTCCATCCCTTCGGGGTCGATTGATTGATACCGGACTCGTCTGGAAGGATAAAAGCACTGTTTTGTACATCGGCTGGCCATCGCAATCCATTGTATTCACTTCGAGACTTTAGAATAGTTGACTAGAAAACATTAAAATGGTATATTTCAGCAGATTTGCAAAGATTTGCAAGTGGTTTTTCACTAGTTCTGTTGCAGTATTGTACGCATAATTTGACTTTCAAATAAGTTACCATATACTGAGGTGTTGACTAGATTACAAATAGAATTCAAGAAAGAATGCTGAAAAATGTCAATTGAAAGGGGGCTGTGCTTGAAACTCGTGATAGGGCTTTCCAACGTTGCATGCGTGCGTGGAATTGTTAAAACCAGTGTATTAATTAACCATTGCCTGTGTCAACAGAGCGAACGAGCTCATTCTTTTCAGAATGCATGACGGAAACGTATGAGGAAACGTTTTTTGAAGAAGTCAGTTCATCAAAACGATTATGATCCTGGAACCACTTGAGAACTCAATCGGAAACCGCTCTGATTCAATACTTGGACACCACTGCAAGCAGCCCCGCGCCACCCGCTTTCCCTTGACGTTGCTGCCGTAGTTGTGTAGCATTCGATCAGAGCCTTTGCTACGAAACTTTGAAATCGCTTACAGCGGCAGAGGCCCCAAGTCACTCAGTGCACTCGGTATTCGGGAGAGAGTCTCATATGCATGTGAAATCGGATCAAGGTGGGAGATCGTGTTTTTTCTGCTCTTACTCCCCCGTTTACAGGAGAAGTAACTGTGCAACCCTCGAAGAAGGGGGAAATAACTGTTCTCGTACCAAGCCAGTGGGCGTACTAGCACAAACAACATCGTTAAAATTAGGTTTAGGAAAAGTGAATTCATTAGAGAATGAAGTGGATTTAATCGAGTTTGTTTTACCCGGTAGGGAAATTGTTCCAGAAGTGTGACGAAGTCCGTCAGTAAATGGGATTCCCTAGAAGAATAAAAAATTTCTCTCTCATTGGTCCTTCTTCCTCACTTCGTTTTCTAAACAAGGCCTGATGCTCCTTAAGGAATGATTTTTATAATGATAAGCTCGTAAAGCCACCATCAATCAGTTAAGTCGAACTGCCATCGGCTTTGTCGCCATCGTCAGGGACTAGCTTTAGACCAATTGTGATCCGTCTGTCGAGCAAATAAATAAACGACAAGATTTTCGCATCGCGTACTACGGCGAAATAACAACAGTCAACAAACCATCAAGTCAAAACAAACAAACAAACAATATTTCAAACTTCTGAACAGTCCAAATACGGGCAATAGAAATGGTCAAGTCTCTGAAGTGGGCGGGGTCTGCATTAAGATGGGCGGAGCTATGATGAAAACTTACAACCATGTTCACTAACATTCTAGAAGACAGTGAAAATCCGTAACTCACTAAAAACGTTCTACAACACGGCGAAAACCGTCAAGAGCAGCTTAAAGAAGGGTGGTCAAAATCTTACGGCGCGATGCGTTTGCACTTATGTGGGCGGAGCAAAGATTAGAAATTCACAAATTATTCCAAAACATGCTTAACATTCCGAAATCCTTCTACCAGTGAAATCATCATCCTTTCTCGTTACCTACGAAATGATCGTTATCACTTACTATATGCAAAGAATTCGCTTCTTCCTGTCTCTCTGTCCCGAAATTCGGTACTACCCAAAGAGGTCGTCTAAGCTTAGAATGGTTGGAGCCTGAGCAAGTTCATAATATTGCTCCAAAAAGCCTAGACACCGGGGAAAAAGGGCAAATGTTAGGAATAAGTCAACACATCAGAAGAATGAGATCTACAGTGAGTTAAGTGTTCTCGGACTTCTTTCATAAATCCATAATCCATCACAGCCTATGGAAACTGGGGCGAGGCTCAGATCAATAAACTGAACTCTATTCAATGTGAGGCGCCCACCTGGTTGTACTAAACGTAAAAACGATATAAACGAAACTATTTTATGAAGTCCCTTCATGCCATAGTACCTTTTTATAGAAAAAAGGTGGGCGAGGAGTAAATCGAGTTCAAACTTCTCAACAATGCCACCGTTGCTAGCCATAGACAGTCCAGGTGTCAAATGGATTGCCGGCAGATCCTCGACTGGCATTACGTAGGCTAGATTGCCGGCTTTTCGAATACATGCTTTAAGCCACTTTTAGCAAAGCTGAAAACATCCGATTTACATTTAAATGAGAAGATACGAGATATATGGCTCGTTCTCCTCAACGTGCAGATTCAGCATGTGAGAGGATTCCTATAGGCCAGCTAGCGTCGGAAACCCTGCAGTAAAAATATCCTGCATATCACCGCAAACATCTTCAGAAGCTGAAACAGTCTCTGAGAAAGTCACGAAAAGCGAAGTTCCGGATTTCCGGCTCGAAACATTTCTGTCTCTCGAAAAAAGCGATGCTTTGCAATCGCAGATTTGGGCAATGTCCCATTCTGCCTTGCCCTCGCTACACCGTTGGCTAAGGTGTGAGGGTGGCTCTGTGCAAGTGTGTTCTGTATCCGCTCTAGGTAGTTGCGTTACCTCTCACAGAACTATTGGTAGCAGGTGAACTGCAACAACTGGGAAAAAGTAGGAAAAAGAACTCTTCGAAGGTCAAGGTCTGTTGTCTCCTCAGACGAATGGTCTAATGGCGACGAAGTGGTTATTTGAGGATTTCGCCTGATGATTGTTCGATGTCTGCTACGTCAGAGCACCACGACTTTTGAACTCTACCGTCTCTCAGCAAAAACAAGTAATATTATAGAGATTTGAACGGAAACATCTGAAAATCTACGCCATTTTCGAATAGCTGATTCTGCTAAGCCTATTATGAGCTCAATCGTGATCATTGTTTAGTGCAACCTGCCATTATGTAGGTATCATAGCATGATAATCCCTTAATTATTGCACTTCTGAGGTATTTACTTTCTCAGAAAACAGGATTATTTGCTGCGACAGCTCTTAGCAGACAGCTTATTTGCAAGCAATAAGCTGACCTTATATGAGATTGAGGATCAGATTTTCCGTAACTACATAGAGACTGTTTCTAGGGATTAAAAGCAACCTTTCCGAACTTTTTTCATTACATTGAAGTTGCCATTAGCAGTCGGTAATATTGTGACGCCTAATCCTCAAGCTTCCAACGAAGAAGTATAGTTTCTCTAGTTCCTTAGAATTCACGAACCTATTGGTTTTCGCTCAGCAAAAATCAGGTTGCTACAAGCACTTACGTGAGCATGTACTTGGTAGTCAGATCGCTCGGTTTACTTCAGGCTCCCTCCCTTCCTGTGCCGAAGAAGAAGTGCTAAGCCGATCGGCCTGCATCCTTCAAAAACAAGTGACTCACCCCTTATAAAAATAATTTTTTAGGTGAGGGGAAGGAGGAATGGGGAACGGGTTACCCGGAGTTACGCAGCCACCACAATTTGAACATGGAGTGAGGAGTTCTGCATAAACAGAGCAGTGCAACTCGTGCTCAACTCGTGGTGACTGTTACGCTCATAAGTACAAATTGTGGACTTTTTACTGATGACTTTGAATATCAGTCATCCGAAGGGAATTTGATTCTTCCTATTGGGCCTGCTGGAGCACCAACATTTCTATACTGAGCAACATAATAAGCAAACCGAAGCCTTGAATGTGACTCACTAATATTGTTAGCTGACGATGACACCACTATCAAGAGTCGTTGGAACTGTCATCCTAATTCTGATGGCTGCTAATCGCTGGTTAATAAAAGATTCCTGAGGTGGAATGATTTTTGCCGCAACACATATAAGTAAGCAAAGAAAAGGTCCGGCCCCTCAATGAGCCGCAAACGGTGATGCATACATAGAAAGTGAAAGGTCAGGGATTGACAACCTTCCCGGTCGACTAATAGAGCACTTGCTACTTCAAACAATTTGTTATATTGAGGATAACAGACAAAAAAGAAATCAAATAAAGATTAACTAGCAAGTGATGTCGGCAGAAGGTGTGAAGGGGAGGTGGTGGCAAGCCGTTCTACCCAACTTTTGTAACGGTTGGGTCATGCCTCAGGCGGATAGGCCAGGAGTCACTTGTCCGCTTAGCGTTTAGTCTCACGTCAGTATTATGACCCCTGCTCAGATAGTGGTCCGTGTACTACGTGCGCCCTCCCCTTGATGTCTCTGTCCCACATCGTTATTGTCCGTTATCTG
Organism: Haemonchus contortus; assembly: GCA_000469685.2. Classification (NCBI taxonomy): domain Eukaryota; kingdom Metazoa; phylum Nematoda; class Chromadorea; order Rhabditida; family Trichostrongylidae; genus Haemonchus; species Haemonchus contortus. The sequence goes on along the minus strand of LS997566.1, from coordinate 26,919,511 downwards.
TAGAGAAGAATAAGTAGAATCTTTTCGTAATGTTCCTACTTCGACGAGTCCTTATCACCGCTATTGTTACCTTTTTCCTCGGAAGTGGACTCGGCTGTGTGTGGCAAAGGCTAAGCTCCTCAACTCGAGCATGCGCAGTGCCATTGTAGACATTTGGAAAGCACATAGAGAGTACAAAACTTTCGATGTCTGGAAAGTAGCCCAGCACTAACAGAAAAGTTATTAGTGGAATTGAGGTAGTACAATGGCGTACTTGAGGTAGTACAATGGACGGTACTCGAGGATGCTCAAAGGAAAAACATACTAAACAGTAGTGACGCCTGCGATGCTCCAGGGCAGCAAATGCTGGCACGAACTCGACAGCAAACGCTCAACATCCTATTTTCGGAATAGTGATGTAAAACAACATCATTCTGTTAAAAAGAGGATGTTGAGCGCTCCTGCTGTTGGACCGACTAACAGAGCCGGAAAAAGAGTCTTCAAAAGGGTCATGCGAACAGAGAGGAAGACATACAGATGCTAAGTTGCAAATGAGAGGACAGCGCTTGCCATGGACCAACTCGTGGTTAGAAACCCGTGCCGTAGAAGGAATCATACCAATGATATAAAAAGGAGATTCTGTGAGGCTAGAACATAAGGTCAGAAAAAATAATGAAGATATAAAGCGCACTTCTGAGCACTGCCCTTCCCGCACTTTGGCTATCTAACTGTGCACGTCTAGTTGAGCCCTTGAGAAGTAAAAATAGAGTTTAATTAGAGATAACACTTTGGGAGCATCGCAATATCGGCTCCGGAACAAAAAGTCATGTGGAACCTTAATGGGATTGCCATGTATGCTTCGAACCTTCAACAATATCTCTTTCTGCGCAAACCGCGAAATGGGGTGCTGTATCACCTACATTTCTGCCCAACAGCATGCTTTGATGGCATTCATTCTGCGAAATAGGCCCATATCACACGCGTTCCGCCATAGAAATAGCATCTTAACAGGTTTTTCCGATTAGGGCATTAAGATCGTACTATTTGTGGAAGTTGGCGGTTTTGCGAACCTCCTCAGATGTTACAGTCTTCGTTGGCCTTGGAATAACAGAAACGGCACCGCTACATTCACGAACAGGCATTGCGTACAACATCGTCGTGCTTAATTGCATATGATTACGGCTGAAAGTAGTAGAAGCCTTTCCGTTTATTGTTAGAGTAGTTACTTAAATAGTCATATCCGTTTTGCCCTACCTCTCATCCTGCGCAGCTATAGCTCCTTTTTCAGATTGGAGCCACTATATATGTGTTCGGAAATAACTGATTTAGTGTCACCCTTTGATGTCTTGTTGATTATACAGCATCTTCTGATGAATACTCGTTCGGCGGCGAGCATGCTGATGGCTAAGAGAAGGTTTTGACTGATAGGTTCTTTCAAGAAATGCTTGAATTAGGTGTGACAAGTCATCTAAACTACCTTTTCCCCACTGAAATAGTCGCAGTCCATGCTGGACTGAAAGCTCACTAAGCCTATCTTTCAGCCCAGATTGATTTCAAAATCTCAACTTGACCAGTTAATTTTCAACAAGGGAGCATGAAATTCTTATGCCTACGTTTTGGCAGAGTGGCCGAGGATGGATCCTGACACGACTCAAACAGTGACTTCGTGTTTAACCGAGCGCTGGCGACTGCTCAGCGAAACTCTTCTGAGGTATGGATTACCGGATAACCGTTTTGTGTGAGAATATCGCTAAAATTACGCAAAGAACAGAAAGCATATATAGCTGGATGCTCTACTGACTATTGGCCAAAAATTGTCAGTGATTGTTTCCGAGAAGAAGGTCATCTGCGAACGGTTGCTAAACTAATGAGGTCTATTTCCATGGGTTTTGACCAGACAAAGAAAGCCTATATGAAATCAGATTTTTCCGAAGAGTAAGTATTTGCGCCAAACCAGACATGTCGCAAGGGTGTGAACCCCTCTATAGAGGGCGTGGCTCCTCCGTAGGAATCGTTAACAGCATTTGAAAAATTCGGGAAAACAAGGCTGTACGAAAAAATGTACTCTATACAAGGCGTGGCTGTAGCGCCCACTCCTGATTTGAGACAAGTCTCTCGCAATTTGAAAAAATGGCGAAAATAAAATGCGTATCCGGTCTCGGGTTAAAAATTAACACAATTTTTATTTTTATTTTATAATTTCAATAGACATCGTCGTTAGAAAATGGCACTTCGAAAGAAATACTCCGTACCAAAAACATCAGCTTAGTTTGATCAATGTGGCAGGGTAGGCAAATCCAGATTACGACTTCAATGGGAGCCGTTGCCGATGACGTGCCGCCGAAACCTCAGGTGGGGCAAATTCATCGAAGCTCTAGCAGTTTCTTTCGAAACGATGAGTCCGTCGAAACGTCGACCAGAATAAAGATTCTCTATGTAACTACATACCTTGAGGTAGAAGCAAAATTAACAATCTCAAGTATAGTAAGTGTTCGTGATGAGAGGATCATGTTAGGATCACGAGTGGTATTTTCTTTTTCCTGAGACTCTGTTACCCTCCTAAGGCTTTCATTAGGCCTTAGATTTTCCGTGGTATGCTGCCGTGAGAGAGAAAAGCACCTGTCTGCTAAACGCCAGATGTAGGGTACTTGGAGTCCACTCTCGCAATATGTTAAGCGCACCGCGTCCAGGTCCGAGTGTGGGCAAGCATGGCGAAAAGGATTTCAAATTTTTTCTTGATGCAACTTCCTCTAGTCTCCCCGCAGTGTTCTCCCTACAGGTGCCCGGGATGACATTAACTGCACCATGCTCCCAGAATAAATTTGTTCCAGATGGGGATGGTTCATAAGTGGAAATAGTTTCATGGAAAAGTTATGTTATTACCTGTAGGAATGAGGCATCGGATAGATCGCAGGCAACTATTAAGTGCCATCAGCAAAATACAAGAAACTTGCAGATCAAATGTGTAGGAAAGGGAATAAGTTCAGCAAGCATGATTCAAAAGAGCGTGGGATAAGCATCAGTTGTGAGTCAGAAACAATAAGAACTCAAAAAATGCATACCCCTGTCTCACTGTTCTGATAGAGAATAAGCAGAGAGTAATCCAACTGCATCAACATCAAAGCATGCGTTCAATGATCGCGGTGACGTAACGCCTTCACGAAATATGTTGTAGAAAAACATTCTCATAACCGAGATGGAATGGCCGAGATTACGCCATAAGGATGTGAGTGAACGAAATTGGCCCTACCGTCAAGGTTCGAATTGAATGGTATGACGACTCTTGAAATATTGCGCTCTCTCTGACTATTACATAATGCATTTCAAAAGACAAATAACTAAGACGTTTAGAAATGAACAGCCTTCCGCTAATTCAGCCGGGCTTATAGACAGGCAACCTTAAATAAGCAGCTAGCGGGTGAAACCAAAAGCAGTCAAGTAAAGGAGCCAATCAAATTGTAACTGATTTCAGTTTATTCTGATCTAATATACCTCGAATATGGCCGTCATGAATTAAAGATCAAGTGATAGAGTTGCTCAGCGTCTCATGCATCTCTTTTCCTAATACTAATTGTGGCCCCGCAGAAGTTTGCAATAAAGGTACTATAGTTGCTCTACGATGTGATATACCGCTGGCGGGGAAAAAGTTTTCAGGTATCCGGCGGTGATCTGTTCATAACTTTAATGTTCACAACAGGATAGAGTGAAATAAAGAAACTGCTCCATTGTTATCTTCAATTGCACTCATAAAAATTCTCCGGAATCCGGCTAATAATCCTACTTACTATAAAGTGCTTCGTCTGTCTTCTGTCGTTCTGTCGTCTGTCGTTATGTATGCCTGTCACGAAATTCCTTAGCTGCTTTAGATCTGCCTGGAGAGACCGGGTCAAGCGAGGGATGGGTGAGCCATGTCCCGAGAAGTATAGAGCACACATCAGCTAGGCGGAGCCCCGCCCACAGTGGGCATGGCGTGCATCGAAATGTATTGAATAACCATAATTTCAAGTCCAGTCACAAGACGGCTTCAAAACTGGGGTGTAAAGGTGGCTTGAGGTGTGCATTGGTAAGTTAGACCGAACCAGGGAGACCCACCCCCGAAGGACGGGGCGTTCTCCAAAAATGCAACGCCCTATGAAAACATTTATAAACATCGGTTTGGAGAAAGCCAACAGTGCAGGAAAAAGTTGATGTTGGGAAGCATTGTCGAAGGTGTCTCCAGTATAATGGGCCAGAGGCCCGCCCACAATGGGCGGGGCGTGTAAAAAAGCTCTTTCAAGGTGGTCTGGCAGTGGAGCTACAAGATCGGATGCGCAGTAGAGTGGTGTAGTGACATGACCCTGCGAGTATAATTTAGCTTAGGTGTATTTTTTGAAGGCCGAGGCTGAGAGTATGTCTTACTACAGTTGACGGAAGAATTTCAGAGGAAACTATCATGGTCATATTATTTACGACATTGGTAACCAGTGCACAAAGAATGAGGACCGCAAAGAATAACTGTGGCAAATGTGTTTGTAGCAGCGAGGAGGCACTCTGTATTTCCCCATAAGAACCACTGACAATATACTTTCATGAACATATAAAGTTACACTTGATTTGCGACTTCGCTCCCGTCTTTTCACGGATAATTTTCAATTTTTTTGAGCATGGCAAAAAAGGAAGTATAAGCGTTCTTGCAAAGGACAGAGAGGAAGACTTCATCTTCTTGATTAAAACGAATGATCTTGTGTGGCGTTAGAAGCAAGCATAAGGATTGAGTGAGTTAGCGCTAATGGAAGGTTCCCAAAAATCCATGTTCCTCATTTTTTCTGTCACTCTTTGTCGTTCCTTTCTTCAGTTATGTTAGCGCCTCTCGTGCCGTGAATCCAAAGTGTCATCTGGTTCGTACCTTCACTGGTGATTATGGCTACGACAACGATTTTGCATAAAGCCCTTTGAGATGTCAATCTTCATGAATATCGAGCAGGATCACCAAAATTGGTCAAGCTGCATACAAAATCGATCACATTATGCTAGAGGGCACGCTATCTTCAAGTACCGGATCGATATCTGACTGCGTTACCGAGCCTTTCCATCTCTTCAGGGTCGGCTGATCGGTGCCAGACTCGTCTGGGACTATGAAAGCTCTGAATAGTACATCGGCTGGACACTGCAAGTCATTGAGATTAATCAACTTGACTTGACAAGTCAGTGTTTTTATACTTCCGGTCGAGTAAAAAGCAACTCTAGCCCGTAAAATGGAAGGCATGGTTGGCTCGGGCAAATATCGATCCGGGCTCGACCTTCAGACCATACATGTGTGGTAGTGCGCTAATTGCCACTATACCACTACGCTGCCGTATTGGACCCCTCCTCATGTCCATGGAAAGGTGACCCACTTACATTTCATTTTTTGACATATGAGTAGCCAGATTAAGCTCACCATGCCCTGATATGGAGGCTAGGAATAGGAGGCTACAATCTTCTCCCATTTACTTCCCATTCACTCAGATGCAAGCTTTTGGCCGAACCGATGTGCAGATATCAACCGCATCGAAACTCTCCTTACACGTGCACATGTATAGATGGCCCACGAGGACCTGTGCGAGGAGACAGAAGACATAATTCGGCTCAGCACAGCAAAAATGAAGAATGGCTCCCTGAATCCACCTGCGTCTGCGTTCTGCACCTACAAAAGACTTTCGAGCTAGAATTCATATCTAGACATACCACCTGGGGTTGCGTCCCTTGGCCTCGTCACCAATCAGGGAGAACATTTCTTGGAGAATATTCGACAGTATCGACATGATCGAACCCACAGAATCAACGTCTCATTACTCATCCTTTCGACCAATCTTCTGACCTAGGCTGGACCACCTATTTTTCACAGATTCTCCATCCAATTTGCGAAAACCCTGCTCACCTCAGAAATCCCTCCCGAAATTCTTTCTTTCAATTCCATTTCTAAATGATTAATACGCTAAACACTATTTTTCCACCGCCCAAAATCCCATAACCTTATACAGATCTTAGGTTATATACTTTCCCAATCACTATTGTTTTCTCTATTTAACGATCGACTGTATCTGAATTTTATTATGATTTTTAACCCCACTCCCTTTGGTTCCGGTCCAGGCCGCAGCGTGCAAGCGCTCTATCACACAAGCGAGTTCAGAGGATGGATTCCCGGCATGATATCCGTTCAGGCCCACCAAGCATTCCATCCCTCCTGGTCGGCCAATTGGTACCATACTCACCTAGGAGGAAAAAAACACTGATTTGTACATAACCTGAGGCCGATACGACTCCAGGGGTTCTGCGTTTCTGAACTGTATTGCATGTTCTCAGCTCCTTACACCTTTCTTGAACACTATGACGTTTTTGAATAGACCTGTAATTGTTCTCATGTAGGCTTCGCCAAACAACCAACATGCACGTTTTTAACTGAGCTTCAGGAGGGAAGGAGCACCGAGTTTTCAGCCTTTCGCACGAGAGACCATCTCACCCACAACGGTACTTCCGCCCTTATAAGGCTCACTTCAAAAACTATATTTCTGTGGCTGAAACCGCATAGGACGCGCGATCCACCTTCTCTCCGTCCCGATACAGTGCTAACATAACAAGGATCAACACTTAGTTCATTTCTTGATATACTGGTATTGTGATAAGTATTATACCTCTCCTCACCCCCCCCCCCCTCTCCTCCCCTTCCTTCAAACTACACTTGCGCCCATTGCTCATTTTCTGAAGTTTTTCGTGTTTCAATCGTCATTTTGCACTATAACTTGTTTGATCTACTTAATGCAGGTACCTAAAAGTTGTCGTAAACTACGCCTTCAAGACGGATAAGAAACGAGGAGTTTTGTGCAGTAGGTGTTGCGCTCATGTTATAGATCACTTGAACTAAGACAGAAGAGAAGCAGTGTGCATACAAAGTTATTATGAACGTGCAGGGAAGAGAGTTGGAATCGGGAAAACAGCCGTACAAATAAGAACAGCGCTCACTGGCGATCTGGGAGCCCAAGCAGCAACTTTCATCCGACCAAACGCAGTTGCGAGAAGATAAAGAGAATTTGATTGATGAATAGTGTAAATGATTGTGGATCGTAGCAGGAAACTATTGCAGATGAGAAAAAAAAAAGATTTCCAAGCCAGTCAGTAATTGGAGCACTGATCTGAGCATTCCATTAATCGTAGCAGTGCTTTTACTTATAATCGTTGACCAACACGAGATGGTTCCGGTGGAATGCGCTTGAAGAGCCCATTGAGCGCTTCTTCTGCTTGTTTTGAAGACGGAATGAGGTTTGAAATTCCTCCCTTCCTTCTCTACCCTTACTTAAAAATCCAAAGTATGTAAACTGCGAGACATTGATGGCGGCGCACAGAATCTAGTTTGCGACCAGGAAGATGCCCTTCACGAAACTGTTTGCAACCCGGATGATTCATTATCAACGATTTCCTTTATTTTCAGAAGTTGTGATTCTTTAGATAAACTACCTTTCCCGGATCAAACTAAATCTGTTTGTTTCTAACATGTAATGGGCCATTCGATGATGGTTCCCAAACTTCGACACTTACAGTAATTAAAAATTAGTATATGTAAGAAGCCGACCAACCACGACTCCATATCCAATAGTCCTTACTCACCAACTATTAAACTATACCTAGGAGCTAGGACGGCACTGAATGTTGGAACATAACTCTTCCACCAAGACTATGCACTCACCTCGATTGGTTACGTTTGGTTGCTGCAAGTATTGTAAAATTCTTCCGAAATATCTCGAAAATTCAATCGATTTCTTTGATGGAACCCATTGTGGAATCCTAACACCCGATTGCTACCGTAGCAACGTTTTGTCCATTTTATGAAAATAGGCCTAGCTGATTAATCAACTTCTGTTGGGACTATTTATCTTCGCTTCTTCTTTGGCCCGGTTCAGAAGCACTGCTTGTTTTACATATATAACCCGCTTACAGGTCGGCTTACAGGTGGCGATGAATATTTGTAAATTTCTTTGAATCATTACTCTCGGCGTTTCGGTGAATATGACTTCAAGCTCCCAAGCGGTATTTAGAGATTCCCAGTTCAAGCAACAGTTTCTGGCCAACATTCGCATCGAGAAGTGTTTTCGCGCTCGAAAACTATGGCTAATCTTGTCTTCAATCCGCAAACCTTTCTCTGATAATACTAATGACATCTGATGAAGGGCGTAGGGGAGAGGGTTAATGTACTCGTTAAACATAGAATCTATAGCTCCTAAAACGGTCGAGTCGACTCTGTCGGAAAGTACCCAATCTAGGTCGTTTTTGCTCCCATAATGCCTGACTCCACCTTCTTGGTAGCAGCAGGGGCTTCACTACTCATCTTAACTTCTCCTCGCTCTACAAAGAACATATCAACAGGGACGTAAACGGAAACGACGTCGACGACCCAAAAGACCTTGCAGGCATCAATTATCTGAGAACCTCGGCCATTGACTTTTGTACAGATTGGTGAGTGCACCATCATCCCAATGGAGAGGTTATTCAACTTTTAGAGGATGCCGTCTTTATTATCAAGGGTAAAGATGGAGAAATCGTAAGTGTGAGGGATAAGCGTATGGGTTCCGTGTCGAATTCGTGGTGGCCACGTAACTAAGTAGATACTTTTAAAAGTTTCGTTGTTGGAAACGAATCATTTGTTTGTGAAAGAGGAATAGAGGGTCGACCGTGCATTTTAATTTTGCAGAAGACAGGGGAATACGGCATAGAGTGATCAGACTAATTATTGATGGTTTGCTTATTCAACACGAAAGGTGCTGTTTTCAGAGGTTTGCTGGATTGGAAATGAGAGGCGATGATTGTGGAAGTTCAGTAAGTTCGACAAACTTTGCGCTTAGCTATGAAAGTTTACGTCCACCTCATTCATGACACCATTATTTTTTTTTCGCACCTTGCTCGTAATGATTGAATGGTTTCATGAGCGCACTTCTTTAGTAAAGTTCATGCATAACAAGTTTCATGGCTAGCCAATGCATAATTCAGGTAAGGGTCTGTGGTGAGGAATAATCAGAATACCACAAAGGGAACCTTGCCGTTGACCCTCCTTTTCGTCGAGGTGGAAATCAGGGAGGAGTACATTCTCAAGATCACAATCAGAGGTAACTTGCTGCCCGGGCCCATTCCTACTTCATGTTTGACCTTGCTGAGTTGGGACGAAACGCGGCTTCAAGGGTTTGAGACTTGGACCAGCCTCATGGGTATATCTGGAAAAGAGAGATAAGAGAAAAATGAAGATATCTTATCATGGGATGCTGTTCCAAATCGTGTAAGAAATTCCAAATCAGTTCATCTCTTCGAAAAATACTCAACAAAATTTCTACTAAGTGAATTCTATTTCTATCAATAACCTTAACAAACCTGTACGGCAAAACAGTGGAAAAACACAATACATATGCAATATGCCCAGGTTTCAAAAAGACCGAACATGGAAGTTTCTATCAATAGAATAATGACATACCCATCGTAAGAGCAGTTGGTAGAAACACCCTATTTACTGAAGTGAGCGACAATAGGAGATCTCGACCCATTCCTGAGAAGCAGGTCGGGAAAGCATGATAATGAGTATTCCTATGGTTCATGATCATAAGATGAGCATTTCATGAATGAAAAGGCCTCTGTCAGATAAAGATAAAATACGATGCCAACAAGGATACGATGTAGACGAAAACTAATCCCAAAGTTTATATACGTTTTTATAAAGCAAACGAACGGACTAACATCACGCAAGAGAGGTCAAGCAAGAGGTAACAACGAAAGAATAACTCATCAAACTAGTATGTCCAGTGAAGAGCCACGATCATTTACTTTTAGAACCAACAGACACTCCAAGTTCTCTAAGTTCTCTAGCCTAGGTTTTGGGTGTTCTGTGAGAAGTATGTCCATTATGCATGGCTTTGTCACGAGATGGTCGGTGGAGAAAAAGCTATGTTGAGAAGGTTACGCTGCACTGGCATACCATCACGAGTCCGCGGGTGGTAGCCGTCTCTTATGATTATCACTTTAGAATTCCCAGTCAAAATCACAGTGACATTTTTAGAGTCTTCGCATAGGAACCTAGTCAGACCGCCGCGATGGATTGTAGTTAAAACGTACCTGGTGAGCCCCAAAGCTCAAGGAGCCCACTGGTCATAAGACTATGTCGAAACAAGCAGTAAATCCGCTTTCGGCTATGTCATAACAACATGTAGTGATCCGTTAGTAGAGGAACATAATATGGAATGGGAAGGTATAGAGCAATTATGCCCACGACAGTCGAAGAAATCATTTAGAACCACAAGTCACAGCTATTCTCTCTTTTATTCAAATTTGCCAGCGGAGAATGGCAAAATATGAGGATTTCGTGTCCTAGGGATCTCCCGCCTATGAACGGAAGTATTCAATGTCCGTTTGCAGAAAAATGTTTTCGATATGAGAAGAAGTGGCTCAAGCGATTGCTAGCGCCATCAGAATTCAAGGCAAACTAATTATACAAGTGTGATGTACTGTGAGCCGCGCCGTGCAAGCGCGGCTATCAGCTGACAATGTTACAAGATGACTCATGTTGGTATTTCAGGGCGGAGCGGCGACCGAGAAGAACTTCAACGGGGAGTCGGCTACAGCTCGCCACCGAGGACGGCGGCCCCAGGCTTTCCATCTCATTGGGGCGAAGCCCTGGACACCACGACTATATTCTCCTTGATCTCTTTCTCTGTTTGGTCTTGTGTAATTACTATTTTCTATGATTGTTTGTTATCATGTAATTTACTAATTCATATTGTTGCGCAATTGTCTATTATTAATGTCATTAGGATAAATTGTATATGATTTGATGGTTTCCTACAGAAGCAGAGAATGAGCCCGCTTCCCTGTGCGCGCGAGCTCACTATACAAATAGGAACATGTACAATTAGTAATGTCGCTCATTTGAGTCTCAATCGAACAAAGCCATATTGACTCGATTACGCTTTCAGAAGCATATTTGAGACATTTTCAGGAAGATTTTCAGCGAGTTTTCTGGATACTGGGCACCAAGAGATTTGTTTATTTGCATAAACAGATATGGATCTGCCACCAAAAGTGGATGATTCATCGCGATCAGGAACACCAAGCCACGTCTCTATCTTTTTTTGATTTTCAATGTTACTTTGCTTTTCCAATTTGCAGTTATGAACCCAAGGATATATTGGTTCAGCAGCTCATTCAAGAGAGTCAAAATCCTCATTGAAAATAAAGATTAGCGCTGATGAGGTCACAAACCCAAGAATGGCAGAAGAAGCCTCTCTGTAAAATATTTAACACACCTTCTATCGAACGCCTTGCTGACATTGACTGACCAGGGAAGGATCCCAAGTCGAAGTGGCCATTTGAAATGAGACCTACATTACTGGGCGTGTTTTTGGATGCTGAGTTCAGATCTGCTTTCCAAATCTGCCAAGCGTTCCTCTGAACGGAGTTATGAGGGTGGTTTCAGGACGAGTTTCAGGGCTTGACATGAGAAAACTTAAATTACATGGATGTGCCTCGTCACTCAACGGCGGCTTGGTGTAGAGGTAAGCGTGACGCTTCATGGGCGGGAGGCTAGGGTTCGGGTTTTGTGGGGGACCGAAATTTTGCGTTACATAGAATTTTTCCTTCAAGGACTAGAAAATACTCTCGTAGTGATTTCGTCACGTTTTATGACTTTTTAATGCTTTGCTGATACCTTTTCCCACCTATCCAGCTGTTACTGAGTGAGAGATTCCTCCGTGCGCACAATTTGGAGGTCCGGTCGAGTAAAATGTGTATGATGAGCAATGATGATGCTAGAGTGTGTGTTGATACTAGATTGGGGGCGATGGTGCGTAGCAGCTCCGGACTCACCAACACCGACACTGTTGATAGTAGACTCGAAGACCAGAAAGCTATTCAGTGCGCCTTACCTCCACAAAAGCAGGTGAAGGGAATGACACCCTGCTTAAGGCTACCACGAGGCTGATACAGCCGATAGAAGCTCATTTCCAAATTCCTTCTGGAAATAAGGTAGAACGCACCACTTCATACGTAATAGCTCATGACCTCAACTTTGCGTGTTCACAAGAGATCCCATTCTTCGCTTACTGTTGCTTGTCTACTTTCAGTTCTGTGTGGCCAGATTTAGGAAATTCCTCTTTTATCAATGGTGTGCCACCGACTACTTGAGCACTCCCCGGGTGATTTTGGGATGCACACACAATTCTGTTTTCCTTCTGGTTTAGGATTGGTAAGTGTAAGCAATGGGCTACGACGAGTTCTTTTTTCAACCGTTGCTCCCATTGTGAGAAGCTTCTTTGTTCCAAGCATTTCGTGCTAGAGTATCGCACTTGTTCATAAAGTGGTAAAAATTATCCTACTGTGAATATAGAGTGCATGGGCATTAGAGTAAAACTGAAGTACTACTTCATGTGGATAAGTATCACCAAAAGCATTAAAAGGTCCTAAAACGTAATGAAATCACCACGAGAGTATTTTCTAGGCCTTAAAGGAAAAATTCTATGTAACGCAAAATCTCAGTCCCCCACAAAACCCGAACCCTAGCCTCCCGCCCATGAAGCGTCACGGTTACCTCTACACCAAGCCGCCGTTGAGTGATGAGGCACATCCATGTAATTTAAGTTTTCTCATGTCAAACCCTGAAACTCTCCCTGAAACCACCCTCATAACTCCGTTCAGAAGAACGCTTGGCAGATTTGGAAAGCAGATCTGAACTCAGCATCCAAAAACACGTCCAGTAGTGTAGGTCTCATTTCAAATGGCCACTTCGACCTGGGATCCTTCCCTGGTGAGTAATACGAATTATATCTTTGTACAGATTATAATCATATAAAAGTACAAATATACAGTTATATTAAGGTTTAAACACCTAGCGACAATGAATATTTCGGAGAGACAGCAAACATAGTTGTGATTGTAGGGGTGCGCGATGTTTTTAACGATCGCACCTAACTGATGGTGAGTACTCCTCGTCCCAGGGAGCAAAGCCGCCTAAATTATTATATGGGAAGACTCCATGATTATTATGCTGCCTGCAGAGCATTGCAGACTTAAAGGTTATTAATTGATTAAAACAACGACATCAAGAAAGTGAAAACTCTGCAGAAAATAAGGTTTCTGAAGGAGAGAAAAAATGAAAAGAAGTGTCAGTCGGGTTATACCAGGGTTTTATGGACCATTGCAAGACCTCAGGCTAGGTTCGGCATCTCCAAGAGGAGAATGAAGAGCTTCATATCCATATGGGAGAGTGCTTTACATGCCACTGCTAACATCTTGAAACATAACAATGTATTCTGAGGATACAATCTACTGTCTCCAAGAACTCACAGGGTACCCCCTTTTGGGGTGTGGTGCATTAGGAACGAAATGGTCGCGTCGCGGTGAGACGGGCGTCGCGCGCGAAGGAAAGTAGCAGGATGCAGCAGTAGGTAAGAAATACAAGAACAAAAGTACTAATAGTAGAATTATGCATAAAATAATGGTCGCATATCGATTGAGCTGTATGAAGAACGCTAGAGCCGTAATAACGGCGAATGAGTGGTCCGCGACAGCCGCGTGCGGCAAATCGATTACCTAAAATCGTTCCTAACGCCCGCCTCCCCCCCCCCCCCTTTTATCATAGTACTGGAACTTTACCTAGCAATATATTGAACTTACATATTAATTTTCACGGAAATAAACTTCATAGGATCTTTGTGACCTAATATTTGTTGAATGATATTATTTTGTTGCAGTATTCGTGAATCCATTATTGAAAACCTGTCCAGCATAGCAGCGTTGAATATTGATAATAGAAGACTCAAGCCCAATATAATAAACTACACTAGGAAAGGATACCAAGTTGAAGAGGCCATACGAAGTAAGGCTTGAATGCTAGACGTAATTCGAGTGCTGATCTCAAAACTGCTTTCCATATTTGCCCAACGATCCTCTGAATGGAGTTGTTGTTGGAGCAGTAGCAAGCGTGACGAGCCATGTGCGGCACACCATAGAGAAGGTTTTAAGGGAAGTCGAGCCTTCGCATTCGACAGGACTTTTTTTTCTTGGGACCTAGGAAGTTCTTTCATGTTGATTTTGACGTTAGTACGTTTATGCGATATCGCTTGGATTTCTTTGCATGTTTGATTACTCTATACTCCCAAGTAGGCTGAGGTGGTGCTTCGGCAAAACGAGATTACTATAACACGCGGATGGAGTGGAGACCACGAAACGCTTTCTGCAAAAGCAAACCAAGCCTTTCATCTCTTCAGGTTCTATTGCTCGGTATTCGTCTGGCTCGATAAAAGCCCTGAGCGTACGTCAGGTCGTAGTACATATAGGCAATATAGGTAATCAAAACGCCCCTCTGAATAGAAATCGAATGTGGAGAGCGCCGCAAAGGCGAATCGACTACGTCAAGGCTTCATCCTTTCATCTACATATTCACAGTGGGATTACTAGACGATATGCAGACTTTGCAATCTTTAGGCTCAAGAGGCTCGTAGGGAGTCAACAGGGAGGGCGGGTGCTCTTTGCAATCACACACTCATTCACCTTTATGGCTTGCCATCGTTGTTGGCCACCTAGGTCGAAGCTTGTCGTGGCTTTAGAGTGGGTGCGATTTCGTCGCTACGGACTCAGCAGCACTTCCATAAAAGCAGCTGAAGGTAGTGAATAAACTGGACTTGGTGTGAAATGTTCTTATTTGTTATTCTCATTGTGAAAGCTTCTCTGTATCGAATATCTTGTGCTAGAACATCAAGTATGTTATGGAGTGTAGAAACATGCAAAGAAACTGTAATAACACGGCATGGCTGAATGAGGAAAAAGAGTAGGCGCATGCTTCATGAAGTTCATAGAATGCTTACTGAAGTGGTCTTTAGTTCTTAAGGATAAGCTTCCGTAGAATGCGGAAACGACGCATTCCACAACGCTCGAACCATGGCGTCCTCCCCGTGAAGGGCATTCTGTGGTACATACTTACCACTCTGACTACGTGAAGAGCTCAGAGAGTCGTTCAGCAAGATTTGAAAAGCAGGTTTGAGATCGGAGTCCGAAAATGTTTCTCAGGAGATAATATCATTTCACTCGGAATTCTTATTTATATGCTCTCGAAAAAAAGAAGAAAGTCTTAGAATAAACAAGATAAACAAGAGTATTACAAGACATGAATTGAAAGAACCTGGTGCAACTGTAGTTGTGAGGGGAGTACTTGTGAGGGGAGGGGGGAGCGAGGAAGGGAGGGAAATACTCATAAGAGCGTTAACTTTAGGGCGACATTACGCATTGTCCCTTATTATACCAATGACATGCAATTTTTAAACTAAGCCTCGGAAGGAAGAAGCACCGGGATGATGGGCGAGTTTTCAGCTTGTCGCGAAAGGTAATCGTCTCACAAATACAGTGCTCCTACCCTCCTGAGGCTTAGTTGAATAAATTACATCGCGTTGACTGAAAGCGCACAAGAGCGCACAGATGGCCAATGCCCATCCTCCTTTTCATCTCTTATACAGTGCGTATAACAAAGATTGAAATGTAGCACCGTGCTAAATCCTTTTTATACTACCACTGCTATGTGTAGCCCCCCTCCCCCCTTACCAACTAAATTTTCACTAATTATCACACGCTCAGAATGTTCAAGATTACTGCGCTCTTCAAAAATGACTATGAAACGAATATCCATTACCATAAAGTTGTTTGACCACTGTCAAGAAAATCTAACATATATAATATCATATGTATCCTTTTTGACCTTCCAAGCGGGACTAAAAACAATGTCTTTCCTGACATTCGTATAAGCTAAGATGTAACATGGTGAAATTTCTGAAAAAAAATCATTAAGCAGCATAATGAAGACATGAGAATAGACAATACAGCTGATAATATACATGTACATACATATGCCCAAAAGATACTGAATGCAATGCGATAATAAATATTGATTGTTATTCGAACATGGGCTTCTTCGCTTTCGTATTAATCTCAATATGACTCCAGAGATGGATCTTCCGATTATTTGAGCTTTCCCAAATTCTCATGAAGATCCTGTCAAGTTTGGCATTAAACCATAAGCTCAAAAATTGCGTTCATTTTTTGTTTTTGAAAAATCTTCTAATTGGTTATACTAAAGTAGTACAGAATAGGGGCAGGGCCATAAAAGTATAGTGACCAACAATATTAGCCATGAACTCAGTCCTACTATTAGTGACGATTTTAAGTTGTTTACTGCTGTTTTACTGATTTGTTTATAAATTTGAATCACAATTTAGTTATAAGTAGTGTAGCGGATTAATAAATATGGCAACGAGTTTTTATAATATTGAATATTTGTATTAATTCCAATAAAGGCTTCGTTATATAAGGAGAAACATTTAAAATTCTAAAATGTATTCTATCCAGAATATTGAAGACTTCACTGCAAGGTCAGCGGAAATGATGACAATTTCATGAGAATTTGATTTAAGGAGGGATTCAGCGTTAGGGGCATGCATAGGAATGAATTTGTATACCACAAGTTCTCTAGTGAGAATAATCTTAATAACATTAACACCAAATCAGTCGATGCGATTGTAAAGATATTCAGCAGTAAGCTTTATGAACAGTCTAACTTTTTAATAACTCTGGTCTTTGATCAAACAACATTTGAGAATATAATTTTAGCACTTCCTTTGTCCACTAGCTCCAAAACACTGAGGAGCTTGATGGAAGCAGAGAAGGTGGTTCGTTTGATGAAAAAGCAAAATTGTCATCTTTATTTTATTCAATTACTTTGACATTTTGCTGTTTGCCTTTTATTTCATATGCACCCCTGATTTCAACTCAATGGTGATGCGGACAGAGCCAATCAATGCGCTGACTTATCTCAGGAAGAGGAAGGTAAACTGAGGGAGCATGGCGCAGACTAATCAGGCATATTCAAAAACGAATAACCGAAATTACAAATTTGAAGACTGCATTATATCGACGAGAAGGGGTGGGGAAGTTGGAGATTAGGGGGATCAAATACATCAAACGCATGGTAGCATGCAACGAATAGTGATCGGATTCTTCTGAAATTCAGACGAACACGATACCAGGAAAACGCTTAGATTATTGCAAGCGCTAGATGGATGTGAGGAAGGACCCAATTTAGGTGGTTGGGAACATGGCCGACTTACCTTTATTGCCTTGAGGGGAGTTTGAAGGATGCATCCCTTTTGCATGCTCATGCAAATCCGTTATTATTATAAATATAGGTGTTACAGAAAATGCAAGTGATTATGTCACCCAAACCCATTATTTAGAAGCTAAAGAGGCTAATGAAAGGTTTCTGAGGGATCCAACAAAGAGCTAAGATGTCAGTAAGATGGTGGATGTCACTGTGAAAAAGGCGTCTTATGAGCACGATTGTTACGAAATCCCTAAAATGCGCATTTTATGATTTTCTCTTACCATTAAGCATGTAATGTATCTGAAAAGTTCTAGCGACGGCTCTAACTAAAGGAGCGCACAGAGAAGTGACCTACTCCATACTATTTACAGCTCGAGTCCTCTCCGCTAAAACACTTTTGACGAGTGGGCTTTGTGTTCAGAAAGATACTGCAGCTCAATAAATGGGTCTCAATCAGCGGCGATTTGTCCCCATAGAGCGACAGCTATTGGATTATTGGGGTCATCTGGATGGCCTACAACTCCGTCTAAAGCGGATTTAAACGTAACTTTCCTCTCTTAGTATTTCACAGTGATAGTATACTTCAAATCGGTGTTAGGGCTGATAATCCAATAACCTGCAAATATTTTTAATAGGCCCACAAGTTTCAGTTGTAAAGAGAAACTTGATCTTCAAATCGCTCCACACAGCGACTAAGTTGGCTCTATAGTAAAGTGGTTTTGAGTTGAGTTTAACTGGTTCTTGATATGAGATTATTATCACTGAGCATATCCCGTTTCCTGCTGTTGCTCTGTGAGTTGTGCAGCGTTTCATTCTTTTACCGGAAAGGTGGCCATAGTCGAATGACAAGGTTCAAAGTATGTTTTCCCGAATAGCAAAATAGATAATTGCTGTTCAAATCTGCATTTTTGAACTCAACCATCTAGTTCCATCTATAAAAGATCTGTATTGCGCAAACCCGATGAAACTACCTCGGTGAGAACGGATCCAGTATCCTGAGCCTCTGCCAAGATAAATGCAATCTACCAGATCGGCTCTGTTAACGCTGTTGTAAATTACTTTCAGAAGGACGTTTATGAAACCCCTTAAACTTGAAAGGGCAGAAACTCACATTTGAAACTCACTATCCTTCCTATGCCAGAAGATGTTGGGAACTAGGCTGCAAGAAAATCATGATCATCAAAAGGAAAAACACATCGCTAGCGAGTGAATCTTGCTATCTTCTGTTCGAGAAGTTTTCTCGAAAATGCATAGTACTTATCAAGGCAACTTAAGGGAGGAGATGACTGTGAACTGAAAGGATTGATAAATCAGCCTTCAGCTGGTGTCCAAGGTATATTACAATGCTCTGCCTTTTAATAACTGATGGTAGAACTTATTTTGTGTAACGTTTTTAATGGATTTCTACACGACAATATGCTTCCTATGCGACAGAAGTTACAGAAGTACAAAAGTTCTATCAGAGGAGGGTGGCCTTCTACTGCCTTGCGGTTGGCCGATGCTGGCGGATTTTCTTTGGAGGCGACGAACTGAATTAATGAGTTTTCTATTCGCAATGAGAATGTCAGCGCTGCTTCTCACTTGGAAATATAGCAAAAAAAGTAGACGCAGAATAGACGATTATGTTATGTTGTGTTTATTACGCTGCTAAGGCAAACGTAGTTTAAAAGGATAACAACTTTCTCCAACCAACCTAAATAACGGAGCAAATACAAGGAACACATGTAGATAAAGCGTAATCGTACAAAGAGAACCACGTAAAATAAGGTAAATAGCGTGACTCCAAGGTCAGATATAAAAGAAAGGTGTAAAAGAAGAAATTAGCCCGTGCAATCGTGATGTTGTGAAGAACCTGTCTAATGGATTAGTTTGGAAATCTGTGGGTGGACCGTAAAAGGGAACGCAGCAGTAGTCGGCTTTATTATGAAATGTGTAGTCATGAGAAATGTAACTGGCGGTGCTGAAAGAGCCATGGTGATCTAATTATCATAACTCTCCACCTGATTATATCCACTTCGTTGTACATGCGATTGTAACAACGTCTAGAGTTGATCAGAGATCGTGTCAGCCAGAAGCTAAAATTCAGAGTTGATACAAATTAAATGGTATAAATAAATAATATCAGCAATCAAATGAAGTATCCTGCAAGGGCTTGCTCAAGTGGTCATGGCAGTTTCACCTTTACCTCTCGTCTAATATGGCTATGAACATTAGTTCTTGAAGGTACATTAATTCCCGTGAACTGAACGCAGAAGCATTTCCTGCGAGGAGTTTGTGATGGAGCAGAATCGAAGGTTCAGCTGTGAACTCTTGACATTTTTGAAAGCTTCTTTACGACCACCACCACAGTGTTTTTTTGGCCTATTACCTAGCAAGAATACAGTAACCATATGTTTTCAGCAACTGCAAACTAACGGAAGAGCCAGACTGGCGAGGAAGCTTCTTAGTAAGGGGAGGGCCTTAGGGTCGACATTCACGGGACACGTTGGCTTTGTTTTTAGTCGTGATACCACCTAGCAGCCGTCAAATCCCGACTCCATCCTTACCCCCACCCCTTAATTAGGAAGCTAACGAATGAAAAACATGAAATCATAAGGTGGATGATCACGTCGTGTGAAAGAAAACGACGATGAGACAATCCGCGTGAATAAGCTGCATGCAAAAAGGATTGAACGGCGTTTAGGGAGTAACATGTCGCGCACCTAGCTTACTACAAACAATAGCTTTGATGGTATTCGAGGAAAAGGCGCAGCTCAGAATTGGCGGAGGGTGGAAAACCCCTGAAAAAAGCAGCTTCCGAAAGATAAAAAATAACGCTGAATATACAGTAGCGCTCAAAAGTATTCGGCCGAACGCTTTCACGCTTTTTCGTTCATGACGTTTTTCATAGTGGAGCAAAACTCGTGAAATTTTCATATATGATATTTATCTATAACATATTTCATTCTGTAAAATACTATTTTACTGCAAAGTAGCATTATAAATATATTTAATGGAAGGTGTTTGTTGTGGTAGCAGAATACGCTAAAAGCATAGTTAAAAACGTATGCAATCATTCGCACCTTATGCGCGTTTTTCTCTACTACCGTGTTCGGCACTGGCGCTCGTACACTTTAGACATGGCAAAAAGAAAAGAATTCCCAGATGGACCATCATCCGTATTTCCATTCGATTTTGAGTTCAAGCTCATTGGGACATCTGGAACATGATCAGATTGCAGGTCAATAGTGATTAATATTCTTAATACAACCATGCTCCATATATCGAAATTTCACATGATTACATCCATTAGGAAAGGAGTTACGGCTGAAAAGTACGGATGGAGAAGCGTTTCGCCGATTACTTTTGACCGGTACTGTATCATTCCCTAGAAAAGTTTTTCTTAGATTTTCTCAAAAGCTTACCTGTTTGGTATTCTTGAACCCTAAGCATGTCTCATAATGTTTCACGCTGCTTGACCAGAGAGGTTTTTCAGGATAGAACAGCTTAATTCGTTAGGTTTCGATCAAATCGCTGACTTCGAAAACCTGAAAACATTTAGATGCTTTGTTGGATTGGAAGTTGACTGTGAGATTGAGTTGGATACACCCTCGTGAAACGTTTCCTACAGCATTCATAGTCGGCGACTGAACATCAAGTCAAAACAAGTCCTCCACAGGGCGTCCCAAAAATATGGGGGCCAGTACACGGCAATGCATTTATAGCTACTGGTAAGGATGGAGGATGAAGTTTTTGGATCAATAATGTCTGAGGGAGGCGCACCGCACTCGACTACCATTCTGAATCGTAGTGGTGTAAATGAGTGCGGATGCGGCCTATACAATTACTTGCGCTGGCCAGCCGATGTACAAGTCAATGCTTTTTATCCACTCAGACGAATCTGGTACCAATTGATCGACCCCGGAGGGATGGAAGGCTTGGTTGGCCTAGGCGGGCATCAATCCGGGATTTCAACTCCTGACCGTGCGTAACAGATGGTGCGCCACTTGCCACACCACCTCCACCCTGCATAGCTACTTACAATAAGCCGAAAATGACAATGGCTGCTTTCATAGTCCGCCGGCCGGCCGGCGCTCCGGCGGAGGCAGTGCTAGGGGGGAGGAGGGAGGCAGACAGATAGGCAAACAGTCCACGCCCCTTCGAGAGGTTGAAAACAAACAACCTTCGAAGGGGCGTGGACTGTTTGCCTTACACTGTCTGCCTCCCTCCTCCCCCCTAGCACTGCCTCCGCCGGCACGCTGGCTCGCCGGCGGCCGGCCGGCCGGCGGACTATGAAAGCAGCCAATGGAATCTAAATGCACGTTTACTAACATTATGTGCCGAAACAAGCCACGACCACGTTTCAAATATCCCCCATGGGTGCCGCGGAGCTTGTTTTCGAACCCCTTGCATGTTTGTATGCAGGTATCCTGGTCCATTATTTTCAGCCAGTCTTGGGCCTCGCTTTCTGGGGCTCCAAACTCGGACTGCCAACCCAACAGGTCCTTTTCTAATCGAAGGGTCAAGTGAGTTAAGATCTGGAGAGCAGAATGGCAATTCCTATTTGCTAACGAAGTCGGGCAGCTAGAATTGGCGCTGTTTTAGGAAATGGAGTCGAAGGCAGTGCTTCATCACTCCACTATACCGGTCTTTGTTTATTTTAACGCACCGGCCGGAATGAAACCACGATATTCTTACCTTCGCCACTGACAACCTCAATAAACATCATTTAGCTGTTCTTATATTAGTTTTTCTGCGATAACATTCGATATTTCTAGCCAGAACCTAATCGTTTTAATTTCAAGGAATGGTTTGGTCGTAAATAGTTTCTACCCAGATATACGAATGAAAATTTGCGTGTTCCCAGTCAAAAAAGTTAGCAACCTTCTGCACTTTCTGGCCCTACACTATCTGTTGTATTCGGAAATGAAGCGGCATTTCTGCATACAATAGGAACGACAATGAAGCTTTTGCTTGAAAATTCGCCCCACCAATAACTTCGATAAATCTTGTTTTTTTTTACTACCTTTTTGGTGGGACACCCAGGATCACGATCGACTCGCAAACCAACTATTGTGATAGTTCTACTTGTGAGACCATGACCTCTCTTGCCCTTCTCAGTTTGCGTTCGTTTGAATCTTTTGATAGTCTTCTGCATGGATATTATAGGAGTTATAGGGAATTTCATAATGCTGCTCTGCCTCTCGCGTCCCAATGATTGCAGGTGGCATTGAATGAGCCTGTGTCATCAACAAAATATTGCTAGTTTTACTTTAGTAACCATGCTTATTGCAATAAAACCTATTGTGTAGCTAAATAATAGTGAATAAAGCAAATTCGATTAAATATTTCTGATTCTTGGCGCCCATTATTTTCGGACACCCTTTATATATGGTTACAATAACATGTTACCTGATTTGGGTTCTGCTTATTTATGTGAGAATTCGTTTCTATTAAACCCAGGATTCGCGATCACATTATGAAGTTTGGTCAATTTTGGGATGAGATTTCGTGCAAGATCAAAAACGCACATATGAACTCGTTGGTCTTGCTTCCAAAGAGGAAGCATCAAGCTTGATGGGTGAAAATGGGCAATGATTAAATCACAATTTCGCTCCAAAACCCCCAGATACCGAGAAAAATCGGGAAGTTTCTGGGATAGATCCACAAATCAGACGAAGGAGCTCAATAAATCATCAGCGAGAGCCGGCGTTTCCGAATATTTCGCACAACTCATAACCCACGACAGCCTATAACAAGATTCCCGAAGGTGGAGGCCACATCAAAAAAATTTATTTCGGTTTGATGCATTCTTTGTTGTGATGCACGCGTTGGTGTGGAGCCCAACAAGTGAATGACCGATAAGAAACTACAAATATAACAACAAGAAATAACAAGTCAACAGAAAACAATCTGATCAACATAATCTGCCCAACAAATAACGACAAAAAACAACAACAATATAGACACGTATTGGACCAATCCATTATCTATACTATTGGCTTCACTGTAGCCTTCAGTGTTTTGAATATCCTTTTGTATTGGAGTCGTTCAGCCGGGGGAAGGTTTGTAGCCATCATAGATGAACTGAAAATTTACTGAGGGATAATTCCGATAGTCGTGGGTAGTCGTAATGTAAGTTGGTGCTTTTGTATGAATGGAGTTATTGCTTGCTAAAAGACTTTTTTCATCTAATCAAAACACAGCTCGTTGATTGCTTTCCGGAAGGTATCGTACTCAGCAGTGCAATTTGAAAAAAGCAGTAGGGTTGTAGCGCACAGAAGTAGTTAGTCGTAAAGGTGTTGGCTCAAATAAGGGCAACGCCAGTATGCGCACACATCTTGAACCCGCTGAAAACTACTGGAGTTTAGACTGGGCTTGTCATAGCATTCATTTTGTGAGGACTCTTTGATTCTCTATAGAAATGCAAAATGAACGAACGTTTTTGCGTTTGCAGGTCTGAAACTTTCTATCAAAATGGAACAATGAAACTTCCGGAAAGATAGAGGATCATTTTTGAGCACAACCGAGGATACATTGGCTCACAAACGAATTTGTTCTTTGGAAAATTTCTACTCATAGTCGACCTCCGAAACAACCTAACAGAATAGCCACTTCGATTACGGACCCATACTCATGCGAACGACATATTCTAAGCAAATCAGTTCACAGAAATATCCTACATATGTAATCCGCTAAGTGTGTCTGTTGCCGTGTTTGGGTGTATGTGTGTATCTGTATATAGTATATGTGTCTGGCCGGTAATTCCTAACTCCTGTTCCACTGGACCTTGAGTAAGGCGGCAAGATGGGAACATTTATTATGGATGATCGGAGTGGCCTCCGCTTAAAAAGGGCGGGCTAACGCGAAATAAGTGTTCGATAGTAATTTCATACTTCTGTCTCACTGGACCTAGAGCGTTCAAATTTGGTAGACGTACAGGAGGCAAGATAGGACCACTTTTGGTAGGTGGTATGACCAGACTTCACCCACAGAAGGTGAGCTTGCGCAGAAATTGTGATATGATCTTACGGCGTTCAAATTTGGCAGGATTACAGGATACTGGGTGCGACCCCTTATGGTAGATGTTAGGACGAGACTTCGTGAGCGGGGCGTGATCTCAGTGAATTTTGTCATTCTATTGAAAAAAATAGGGGATGCGATTTGCTCAAACACACATGAGTTGAGCGGAACTCCCCTCATGACAGGCGCTCACAAAGTGGGTCGGGCATGTGTGTGCATTTGTTCAGCCGTAAATTCCTATTCCCTGTTCTACAGTACCAGAGCGTCCAGATTTGGCAAGAACGTAGGCCACACGCCATTCTACACGAAAGGGGGCCTTTCCCAATTGAATCGCCTTGCAATAACCGGGCGATTCGACTGTGAAATATAAAAAGAGAACACTACCAGAACATGTCGGAGGGGCCAACTTACGCACGCAAGCGGCGTGCCTGGTAAGAGATTTGACTGAGACCAGTAGTAGTAGTGTGACCTATTGATTAAGAGGCCCAAGAGAGTATATAAGGGGGGCAACCTCTCAGAAAAGAACTTGTGTAGTGATTTCGACTCGGACACCCTCCCACGGACCTGCCCCGGCAGCCGCCCTCCCCGACGGAACCCCTCGACGCCAGCGCTCGACAATTCTTTTAATTGTTTTCTTTGTTTGTTTTATTTATTGTTTTATTTCGTGACGTGTTTGTTGTTATCCGCTGGATAAATTGTTTTGTTAACTGCTCTTGTTCGTGGGTCGGTCACAACCGTAACTATTGGAGTTTTGACAAACACCACAAACACTTCATACCTGTGTGTATCATTGATTGCGTGGAGCTTGAATATGGCGACTTGGATGCTATCGTACCGACTGACTACGTGAGATAGAATAGAGCCAATCACCTGAAAAAAAAACTTAAGAAACCATATTCACAGTAGCACTTGGATCAGTAAATATCCCGTTACCTCGCCCATTCCTAGAGGTTTTCTTTCGCTGTCCCTCAATGTTACAGCTATTGGTTATTTGTTACATGATAAAGTGAGGGCATGATAAAGTCATTTTTGCATGATAGAGTTTTTTTTACTTCATGACAGAAAAAACAGTTATTGACTTGGAAGCAGTGTTATTACGCTTACTGTAGCGAAAAGAATCCAGGGACTGTAAAATCACCGAAATGCGCTGGGTTTTGGAGAAAACAACATTTGTTGAGAGCTCCAGGAATTCAGGCAGAATATGAAAAAATCCTTTCAAAACAAAGACACGGCTGAACCTAATCGAGTAAAAAGCCTACTTCCTTCAAGCGTTCTTCTGCATTTTTCCTACTCTTTCTCCCACTAATTGCGTTTAGCAGCGAACAGAAATGCAACTCTGTTGAAAAGCTTTTACAATGGAACATCAGAAAAGAGGTCAAAAACTCTGTGCATTAAATTTGCTTATCTTTTCGACTGCGCTTCGTCCTCTTCGCTCCACTCTTTTTGATATCTTATAAAAGCTAACGGCTTCTCTTAAATGGAAGCTGTGTTTGAGTTGGCGTTTATTCACCAATCAGTGCAGATGTAGACTCCCTTCATTTCAACTACAGCTTGACGCACGGCTTCCGAAGCCTTAGAATTCATTGATATAATCCGGAATTAAAAAGTCGGAGTACGCTATAGTAATGTATAAGATAATAATGACGAGTGAACAAAATCAGCAAAGTAACTCGTGGTAGTCAAGAAATGACTACAATCCTTATTAAAATCTTGCATCGAGCTACTTCAGGAAGCTGACCGCCAAAGTGAGACTAAACGTACTCTGTTGTAGTACGACTTATGACTATACGCCAGCGTGTGTGATAGTCTGTTTGCTCCGTGAATCAGCTCATCAATCTCGTCTGCTGATCCAGATTTGTGATGCGCGAAATGTTGCACAGCTTTGAGCATTTTTACGAAGGAGTGCCTGAAATCACGTGAACGACATTTTTAGAGTCTACGCACCAACGCTCGTGGTTTCAACGCCTGAAGCTGTTCTTCTCGACCTATATGCAGCTTATATTCAAGTGATATTCATCTTCTGAACGTTAGAGAAACTTACGCAAAAACAGCGCATTGGTCATTGTTAGTTGCAGAATGAGCGTAGTGAATGGCACTATACAGAAGAGATTGCATGTCCCGGAGCTCGTGGAAATTGGATTCTGTTACATTGTAGATTGATAGCAAGCTCAGGCACAGCACAACGATATCCCGTTCAATTTCGGTTTGCGCGAATACCTGACAATATCATAAAATTAAGAAAAAAAACTTATCGCAAGGGTCCTTGTCAACAAGTTCAGCATCATTGTATTTGGAACTTCTACTAATAGATTCTAATTCTTGCATTATACATCTTTTGACGATCGAAATTATACAGCCAAATACGGAGAAAAACAGAAGTGAACAAAATATAACGAATTTGTTGTCACTAACAATGATAACAAGTCACTACCTTAAGCGCAGCAGTAGCGCACTTCAACAAAAGTGGAGAGTGTGTAGTCTTCTCGAATATTGATGTCAAATACACTGCAAACTTCGAACCATTAAAAGAAGAACCACAGAAAGCAGAATAAAATAAAAGTCCTCATCAAGTGTGGATGAGAAATTGCTCAAGTTGCAAACAAAAGCATCCTCCATTGAATGCAAGCTCCCTTCCCAGGATAAAAATTCAAGTCACCAGGAGCGCGTTATATAGATTGTTCGAGCGGAGAAAAAAAGCATGGGTAAGGAAAGAGTTACGAACAGATGAAAAGTCAGTATGTATGGTGAACGATTTCCAAATAGTGACCAACAAGTTTTGAAAAACGACACAACTCATGTATAGGAAAAAGTTTTGCTATCAGTTACCGTGTTCATTCGGAACGATACCGTAGTTTCTTTCATAATTCAGGAAATTTCACAAGATTCGCCTGGCTTGAGATTTAACCTTGGTAGATGTGTGTGTGTGTGTGTGAGGGATCGAACGCGCAGAAGATGCACATGTGTTAGAACCATTACGTACCTAACACATCGTAAGAGCGTTCCTTTAGGCCAGACGACATCATTCTTTCAACTAAAACAAGATCACCCTCAGTCGGTGCATCGTCCTGTGCACAAGATTGGAGCATCTCTAAAATCTGAAAGAAAACATGTTGGAAGCTCTCACTGACCTCTTGTCATCATTAGAAAGTGCGGAAAGATATGGAGAGGAGTTTAGGGTCGCCGATAGCACAGGAATGATCCGATAACCAATTACTTAATTAGTAGGTGCTTTGCTAAACTGAACCTTCTATCCCAATGGTTTTGTTAATTGTTATCAGTTTGGCTAGCTCTCGTAACCTACAAAGAGGGTCAAATGTGCATAGGAATGTGAGGACACATATCGAATGGAATTCAACCTAACGAAAATTTGATTCCTTCCTTCTCCAAAAAAAATCGCTGAGTAGCCAGAAGCTTGGGTTTCTGATTGTTTTCTTGTTTGCTGTCATTCTTGTTAACTTTTTCGTGGTGAAATCCCAATCATCACGAAGCTTTCCACAACGCGCCCCTCCCAATGATCCGTAATTTCCCTGAGCAACCTATCGAGTATGCTCAGGGAAATTATGGAATTCAAAAGAATGATGCCAGATGTGTGCAATATGCATGTGAGGAATTCAATATTAGTATCGAGTGTTTAGTTTAGTTTAATCAGCTTGACATAATCCTATTATGACCAGCTCCAGCTTGAGCTGAAGACTATTTGAATCGCAATCTAATAGCAATGGGTGTTTGAATTAGACCACACTTTGACTCATGGCTTCCTTATCCCTATGCAAGACCTGAGCAACTGAGTCCAAATTAGATCAAGTTTGTCTAGGTGTGATCTACAGGAAGAGGTCATGGTTGTGGAAATACCCCCCGGAAACCTCTGTCGACGACTGGTCCGCAATCGCCTATACGACATCTTGTGTGACACTCCAGATTGCCTTGTGTGTCCTTCCAATCGGCGGCGCAATTGCATGAGAGCAGGGGTTATCTACGAAATTCGTTGCCAGGCCTGTGGAGCTGAGTGTATTGGTGAAACAGGGCGTTCCCTCCGTACACGGATCAAAGAACACCGGAGGGGCTAAGAAAGTCTCGCACTCAAACACCAGTGGGAGTGCATCGAGTTTTGTGCCATGATGGGAACGAATTTACAATTTCAGTAGCCATCTTGGCACTAGAAACGGAAACCACCGCGCGGAAAGCACTTGAGGTGTGTTGGATGGCAGCTAGGAACCCACAAATTAATAGGAAGGAAGAGTAAGTGGCCGTAACCCGTGACCTTGCGCCCTTTCTCGACCTCTGCAAATTTCGAAATTACGGTGAGGCCAGGAAGGAGGTAGG
Organism: Haemonchus contortus; assembly: GCA_000469685.2. Classification (NCBI taxonomy): domain Eukaryota; kingdom Metazoa; phylum Nematoda; class Chromadorea; order Rhabditida; family Trichostrongylidae; genus Haemonchus; species Haemonchus contortus. The sequence continues at coordinate 26,891,073 of LS997566.1, read as the reverse complement.
CTTGCTCATTGCATGCAGACGTTACATTCTGGGTGGTCGATCTAACGCTCCGGCGATTCAGATCAAGGTAAGCCTCTTGTACACTGAGCCCAGGAGGTGTATTAGTCTAGAGAACTATCTGGGTTTATCTTGCCTCATTATAGAATCAATTCCGATGGTTGTTCGTCTTTCAGTCTTTGGCGAAGGCGAGCTAGCCAAAACGTTAGCCTCATGAAGTTTGAAATCTTGGAAAGGCTGCAGTAAACTTACATACCAGTCAAATGTCATGCCAAGATTAAGAGAAGGTCGATCGTGGTATATTCTGAGTCCAAATTGTCGCAGTTTATGAAAGACTACTGTATAACAATGCCTGAGTACCATGAGACACTAATTTGAACCCTCCTAAAGCCCTTCGGTGTACACGTGACACGACCACAAATCATTGCTTAGAGCTACCCCAATAAAACGTTTCTGCAATTGCTGAGTCAAAGCGATATGAAGTGAACAGCACTAATGATACTCACTGATGTCTGGTAAGGCTAAGAACTCCGCCAAATTCGCCTTATCATCTAATTCCAGCCACCAAGATACTCGGCCGCGTTTCGGGCTCGGTCCGGGCCATAATCACCACTTAGGTTGACCTCCGCGCAAGTTGCCAATGCAAGCCCCGTGGTTCTTCCACCTCTCGACTGTAAAGAATCTGACCGTGAAATAAAATGCAACAGACGTAGATTTCCTACACGAACTAATTCGTTTTACGTCGACCGGTGCGCCGGCGGACTATGAGAGCAGCCAGTCATTGTAGGGACGTATTGATGGTGCATGTGCCTTTAAGCAAACTTACGCGTTTTCACGCAGATATCTGCGTTTTTACACATGCACATACTTAAACACGCACCATCCTGTGTAAGAACGCAAGCACTATGAGTGTGCCCTATGGGGCATATACGCATTCAAAACGCCACGACGATCTCGAACAGAATCCGGAGGGCAGACGCGTTTCAAAAACAGGCTGGTTTAAGCCAAGAACTTGCTCTTACCTTTTCAAAGGTACAGCTCACCATTGTTTCGTGTTATTTAGCTTGAGTGGAGAAATGGAAATGATGATGCAGAAAAGTGCAAAGGTGGAGAAGAAAAAGCGAATGTGAAAATGCCTTGGGTGAGGGTTGAATCATTGAAGGCTAAAGCGCAGAGATGGAGGGGTAGCCGACTCCGCGAGCCCGTTTCTCGTAATGGTTCTTGTAAACGTTTCACAGCCGAGAACTGTTTTTTTTTTCACCTGACCCTGAGAAGGGAATGACCTCCTGGGTGGCGAGTCAATTGGATGTTCATCTCTTACTCCATCCCAGCTTTTTACACGAGGTAACATCTCACTCACCACTCAAGGTTAGGTAACAATATTCTTTTGGCTAAGAACCGTCTCTAGGCACAAGCAAGTTTGGCTTCCCCCTCCCTTTCTCTGCGCTCTAGCCCTCGATGATTCAGAAGAGGGCTAGCGCCGAAACCTCGGAACAAAGTAGATACCTACATATGTTATGCCTAGGCCAGCATAAGCGCTATCACTACCATCCCACCAAACTTTTAACTTTTCATCTTCTAGCTTTGCGGATGGACGTGTGTGTGTTTGTGTGGGCGTGTGTGTTGGGTGGGTGGGCGTGTGTGTGTGCCCGTTTTAACCTCATTACCCCTTTTACCTTGACCTAGCGCGTTAAAGTTAGAAAAATTTGGAAGGGATACAAGCGACAGAATGAGAGCATTTGTGGTAGTCACAGACGTTAACAGTTGATAGGGAATGATAAGGAGCCTTTCAAGGCAGGAGTAGCAGGATCCGTCATGCCCTTCTAACAGTGGAACCCTGGCACTTCATTATACGTGATGTGGAGGATCGTAACAGGTTGTTAATATGAACCAACAACTGATAGAGGCTGACGAGCAGTTGAAGGTGAGACTTGCTTGCAGGGGTAATAATCAATAAGATCTGATAGAGATGGCAAGAGAACTCTGACACCTTAATGTTAACAGTGAAGCCCTCGCACTTTGGCGCGTGGCGTGGGATGTAAGGAATCGTGGCACTTGGCGGCAGGAAGTTAGGGTCACTCAGGCATAACGCTTTTCCTTGAACCTTGACACTTGGACCAGTGGAAACATGCCACCTTGGCGACTATTGAGCTAGCTTGCTATTTTGAGATACAACTGCCTCGTTGACTACCATTTGGAAAGTCTTGAATTTTGAAAAAGTACTTCCAAGCCACCAAAGTATGTATGCGTTCATACAGGGTGTCCCAAAATTAAGGGCGCCAAAATTCAGAGACTTCTAAGGAATAATTTATCAAATTTACTTTACCCGCTATTAGCTGCATAAGGTTTTCTCGCAATATGCATGCGAAACTGTCAATACCCCTTAGGTGGCCGACGCTCACTCAATGCCACTTGCAATCGTTGACATGCGAGGGGCGGAAGGGCATTATGAAATTCCTTGTGATCCTCATAATATCCGCAGAGAAAGCTATTAAACGATATAGAGAAGATCCCCCGAAGGGGAACTAAGAAAGTGTAGAAAGGCCAGCGTTCTCGAAGATGGGGCTACCAGAATGGTCCGTTTGCAGGTCGACCGTGATCAGGGGACTCTCAAAAAACGGCAAAAGAGCAGGACTTATCGAAGTTGCCGTTGAGGCGGGTAAGCTCGAACAGAAGCTTTATTGCCCTTCCTGTCGTATACAGAATTGCCGCTTCAATTTCGCTCTCAATAGACACTGCAGGGGCAAAATATGCAGAAAGTTGCAAGCTGACTTGAATGAAGACACGCAACCCTTCATGGCTCTGACCAGGAAATTTTCACGAGAAAGCCATTCCTCAACAACCGAAACGTTCGCGCTCCTGATAGAAACATCTAACGCGCAATCCCTCACAAAAAGGATGCCATAAGACAGTAAAATGTTTTTTGAGGGAGTCACTGGCAAGGGTAAGACGCTCGTGGTTTTCTCGTTGCAGGCGTGTAAAATGACCAAGACCAGTACTCAAAAAGCATACTGATGGACGTAATGAAACACCGATCCGACTACGCTCTCTCAAACAGCCCGTAGACTTTTCCTTCAGGACGTTAATCCAGTCCACAGAACCGAGCTCGCCCGCAAGTGGTGCCAACGACAGCTGCCCCTTTCCAGTGGCAAAGATGAATGGTCATCCTATTCTCCAGATCTTGACTCACGTGACTCCTCCGTCCCTGGTCCCTGATTAGAAGAGTTCGCAGTCCCACTTCGGAATCTTAGAGAGCAAGACTGAATAACGACTGGGAAGAAATGGAGAATGCTACCTGCGTGCAACTGCGATCAGTTCAAGAGCAAACTTTGTACCTTTTTCCGCGCCCGTGGTGGATATTTCGAAATGTGATTTTAGTGCGTTGTAGCACATAGTGTTAGCTAACGTTCATAAAAAATCGATTGTCTTTCTCAATTGAGGAGTTTCAAACACATTGCTGTGAGTTGCTCCCATAATTTTGGGACACCTGTAAAAGAATGCCTACGGATTCACAGTAAAACGAGAGTTGGCTCATAAGATTAACACGTTGACGACAACGCAGGTTTGGACATTTCTGGCCGCATGGGACAGACGCAATTTTGCGGCAGCTTCGACCGCGGGACACATTTGCCCTCGCTGTCCCTTGAGGCGCGTTTTTTGAAGCTTGGATGTGAAACCTCATTTCAACTGCTTATCGGTACTTAGTAAGTTGATTAATAAAATGAAAAGCACGCAAAAATGTCCTACATAATAAATATTCCGCTCTAACAAATGGCACATACGGACATACAAATGGCTGGAATAGAAGAATACTTGGACGATACTATACAAATCGACCAGCTTCTGACACCGCAGTGCGAAGTGAGGAGATCCAGATTACCGGAGAATGCGCGAATTCGGACGACGCAGAGCAAGAAGCTACTGAAGAAGAAGTAGATGATATGGAAGAAGATATGGAATCTAAATTAGAAGAAGAACAATCCCATAGTGAAAGCATGGTGGTTAGGAGATGTTTCGCCGCACGATGCTCAGACTTTTAGTGGTCTTCCCGGCTTACATGATGTTGTTTATGACTGTCAGGAACCAACAGACTTCTACGAACTGTTTCTGAATAGAGAGGTTCCGGCCTCATCGTTAGAGAAACCAGAAGCTACAGGATTCGACAAAATGAAGAATTTCAATGAGAATGAGCGCTGATTAAAGGAGAAAAAATTCATTCAACTCCTAGTAACTTACAATCAATAGCTTGCTTCCAATGCTTTTATTTCACTTGTTTTTGTTGATCTCAATATAAATGCCGAAGTTTAAAGTAGGCCGAAAACTCTGTGAGACTCAGAAAACCTGTGCAAAAATGGAGCATATCTGATCATTTGATGGACCATTTATGTTTATAGCTTTGTTAGTATTTGATCTGTAATATAAACACAAAAAACATGTCAATAAATCACGCATGCGCTCAAAAAAGCTGGGAAATGAGCGCGGGACACATATGTCCCGCGTTGTCCCACGTGGCCTGCAAAACGCGGGACATATGTGCCCGGCGTTGTCGTCAACGTGTTAAGTATATCCCGTGAGTTTAGCATATAGGATACCATGCTGTAGGCAGCGCCGAGACTACCACTTCGGACACTTCGGGATATTGCGAATAAATTAAGACTCACGATTGAATCAACAGTTAATGTTTGATAGAGTCTGCATACTGTACGATTGACTTCACTACTTTTTTTTTAGCTTGTTCTCGCAATAGACAGACCTTCTCGATCGAGAGTAGCGGTAACACGACTTCTAAAGAAGCCTCCGTTTTTTGCAAATTACGAAGTGTAATCCAGTCAATGATGCTTTCCAATGAATGCCTTTCATCCGCAGCGGTTAGATATTTCAAATAAAATACTATGGCATCGTTCACTATAGCACCATTCAGTTGGAGCTTTCCCTTGATTAGGTGACGGGCGAACCTGAAACTTTCTCGTTTCCAGTTGGCATGCACGTCATATACTATTCTAAGAGTGAAAGAAAATTCACCTCTTAATCTTTTCTAAGTCGTTTTTGAGGAGTACCGCTATCGTGGATCCGCGGATACTTCGTGGAATTGCTTTCCAACATGTGAACAGTATTGACCACCTTTCAGCGTGACTGTTCAAAAGCTCTTCGTTTTTCCAATCGATGCCTGATACCATGTCCACAAGGTATCTATTTCGAATCTAAAACTTCATTTTCACATAGAAACAATTTTGCATGTAACGTGCTAGGTAGGAGTACGGGGGGCTGGATGGGAACACTTATAGTGGGTGGCAGGAATGGACTCTGCTCACAGGGGGCGGGGCGTGCGCGATGGAAGTTTTGGGCCGCAAATTCGTAACTCCTGTTCACGTGGACCTAGAGCGTTTAAATTTGGTAGGATTACACTTTTCTTATTAACAGTGGAACTACGGCATTTTGATGAGTGATGTAGGATATGATGGGATCGTAGGTACTCGTTGTCAGGAAGTAACTGATGAGAGAGAGATTGGCTTAAGACTGAATTTGATTGAAACGATGTTCCTGAGAAACGGATGGTTCCCGATGCCTTTTTTACGGTGAACGGCTGAACTCTTTATGCACTGGCTACGTGTACCCTAGACGAGAATCCAACAAAATGAGCCCTGCTCTTTTGGAGGGGGGGCTTCTTTTTGGAGAGGGGGGCTTTTGGAGAGGGGGGCTTTGGAGAGGGGGGAACTTACTTTCTTTGTCTTCTTCACTGCTCCCTCGCCTTGCTCCGAAGCTAAGCAATGTGAGGGAGTGGTGAAGGAGACAAAGAGCTTCCCTACCATCTTTTCAGCATTGCTTTGACATAGGTCTCAACGAAAGCCGTTCGAACACGCACTCAGCGTCATTCGACTCGGTATTCAACGAAAGATGCCCGGGTTTTTTCGTTATGCAAAAAGCAGAGGAGGGTTCCGAGTTCGTCAACGAACAAGAATCAAGGACTATGTTGCTTACGCCATGAAATCGAAGACCTAGTAAGCTGAACACACCATGCGATTTTGTAATTACCGTTGAACTCAGTGACTCAGTTCCTCACCAACGATTCAAGGATGACCGCTAGTGCGACGACCAAACTTCTTCACAAGAGCTCTTCAATGATGAACGAAAGGAATGCTATGCCTAATATTGCTCGGGCGAAAACGTCTCACGGGACTACTCTGGTTTGGGACGTCGACGAATAAAGACTGGCGCCAGCTCTAGGAAATCGATGAACAACGGTACGACAGGTGATCACGCCCATACAAGTGCACGCTCACCTTCAAAAAAAAAAAGTTCTGACTTTTCCTCTAGCAGCAACTACACCTTACCTGCGAAAGCCTCAGACTCCGGCGAAAATTCACCATTAGGAGTAGTTCACATTTTCCTAGTTTTATTCATCACTTTGGTAATAATAATGACTATAATAATGGTGAGTATTATTATTGTCACTATTCTTATTATTACAGCAGCAACTACACCTTACCTCCAAAAGCCTGTCTCCGTCGAAAATTCACCATTAGGAGTAGTTTACATTTCCCTCGTTTTATTCATCATTTTGGTAATAATAATGACTATAATAATGGCGAATATTATTATTGTCACTATTCTTATTATTATTACAATCAAGCCCCATCCATCTAGTTCAACACCCCTTTAAGGGCCCAACTTTACTTCTTCGATTAGTCTAATCGGCTTTCCCTTACAGCACTATAAAATCTTTTCGGGCAGATATGTGAACTTTTGTACTCAGAGCTTTAAACCGCAACCACTACCCGTCTATAATCCGCTCAATCTGGACATACTGAGAACACCCAATGAGACTTTAGACTTCCCTATCAATCAATATTTGTGGTACTTAGGCTGCTTCGACATTGGCTTTAGTTTCGGCAGCTGTACATTTGGAGAACGCCTCTTGCTTCCGTTGTCCCTCATAATCTTCCATTTTTTTCGACTTGTCATCTGTTGTATTGTAATCTATCCAGAATTGATGTTGCTGAGATCTGCTTTGACGTATGGTTCACCTCTACGAACAGAGCTCCACTTAACTCACCTAAGGCTCTGTTTCGTTTAGCCCATGCCCCACACAATCAAAACATACCAGGCAGACAGACGTCTTCATGTGATTCTGAATTCCATAAGAAATCCACAAGCAGACAGATAGTTATATTTCCGAGTTCAAAGATTAATAGCAGAGAGAAATTTATCTATACGAATTACAGGGTCAGAAGTGACAAGAAACACACACCTCTTAGAGGAAATCTTCCGAAAAGCTCATTATTATTTGGGTTGCGTTTATTGAGAGGACCTGTGGGAAATTTAACCGATTGACGACCATGCAGTCCACATGTGGACTGCAGTTGTTTTTCTTGTTTTATTCATCTATATTTCCATTTTTTACTATTTTTCTTCTCAAAACATTTCATCAAGCCTAAATGAAACTACGTGCAGCGTGGTCCTAGAAAATTATCTAATTTTGCAGTCGTAAAGGTGTTTTTTCGAAGGAGTGCATTACCTTGGTGTATTTTTCGTTCGTTGAACAACTTCAGAAAATGAGATATTTCGAAAAGGCAGTCGTCATTAGCATTTTCGCTGTTATCGACCAAAAGCAAAGCTCATAAAAGTTCCCTCGAACCGATTTCTGGCAATGATTGAACTCATAATTGAATGAACACTCGAACCGGTGCCGGTTCTACAATAAACATCAATAACCACTCATCTTGGGCTTTCTTACCAAACCCATTTGAAGAAACATTCCGAAAAACTTATAAATTTCTCTCGTAAACTCTTCAAAAAATGGTCATGCTAGACTGTGAAGTCCACATATTTGCTGCAGAGACGCGAGTGGACTAAGAGCGCGGAGGTCCCTCGCGGCACTTTCCCGCAAAACGCCATGGTCGTCAATGGGTTAAGGGATCCAACCACTTACGAGCTCACACACCCGGAAAGAATGATGGTGCTACTACTGAAAGCAGCGTAAGGCTCTAAAGAATATAGTCAAAGAAATTTTTCAAACCTTCGCAAAGACGTCATCTTTGAAGTGGTCAGAACACTGCAACAAGTTTTCCCACCTCGTGGTCGAAAGCAAGACTAAAAGCCTGAAGAGTTCACTTAATTACTCATAGCACATTGAGAGGGAGCACATCAAGTTTACGCACCTCATGACTTGTCTCCAAGACCAAAGCACATCGTTTTGACACTCAAAATACTTCAGCGCTGGACACACATTATGAACTTAACAGAAGTAAGTATCCTATTTCGTACCAAAAGCGTGAAATTTACACACTACCAAACTTACTGTCATCATTAAATATCTTCGATCCGCTACAGTCCATTTCTGAAGCGCTACAGAGAAACTCGATCACGTCTTTGCAAAGTTCAGAGGGATACTCAGCCTGTTACGAGGGGAGCTATTTGAGCCGCTGCTCCGAACAAATCAATATGAAAGCAATGAGAACCATACCTCATGTAAGAATAACCACTGATCGGCGAAGAATCCATCTCTGATAAAGACATGCATGAAAATCTGTCGAATCTCTGTTTGCCTGCAACAAATCAGAAATAATATCTGAAATTCTTGCCCTATCTAGTCTTACTATCACTTTTCAAAGCTTAAGCTTTGTTGTTCTTGAATTTTGCCCTGGCAAATTTGCTAATTAGTGGAGCTAGTTTGATCCATTGGTTACTAATATAGCATCCATTAGAATAGCTGTCGGACAGAAGCGCCTTATACCTTGGAATTTGCTTACAGTCGGCTTCCATAAATCGTTTGGCTCGTGAAAGAGCCAGTTAATGTCTCAAACCAAGTGAATACAATATTTATTTTGAAAGCTGGTCGAAGAGAATTTCAGGCGTTGTACCTGCGAACTGGAACAGAAGCGCAATAGCCATCACGACACAGTAGCTGCCCTATTGCATCGCCTTGGAAAGACTTGGAAATAAAGAACATGGATAAATAATCAGCTGGATGGTCAAAGTCTCCAAATAAGGAAAGATGCATGTCTGAAGCTGTTGACTTTCCGGCGCACTTTTGCATGACTGGTAAACTTAATCGCCGGGGAAGAGAAGAGGTTTTTTAACGTAAACCACACGAGGAAGCGCCAGTGGCTTGAATGTGTATAGCATGGATTCTCGGTGCCCAAACCAAACCCCAACCTAACAACCTAACTCCAATGCTCAGCATTTGGAGACATTCGAAAGTATCGTTCAATGAGACTTGCTGCCACCAACCTCCCTGTCAGCGCCGAAGCCTACTGCACTCCGGTGGACCGCGTCGCTGTAGCTCCATGAGAGAAACAGTGAAAAAGTCTGGTTTCTCCACGACAGTGCTCACACATTGCGAAGAAGATCCAAAAGAAACTTGAAGGCTCGGAATGCCATGTTATGACCAACACACCATTCACCAGATTTGGCTTAAACATATTGCCACCTGCTCCTGCCGCTATCGAGCCACTTAGAAAAATAAAAATTCGATGATGTTAACCAAATAATATGTGCATCGGCAAGTTTTTCTCCTCAAAACCTCACGAATTCCATGCGAGAGGAAACCACTTGTTACCTGATAGATGGCGATACTTTTTCGACAATGACGGTGCATATGTTTGTTAATTGATAGTTGCTGTTAGAGAAAAAAATAAACGCGAAAAATATTGCAAAATGTGCAGAGACTTTTGCAACAACCTTATGCATGCTGTCTCTCTAGAACCATAGACAAAACACTCGATTGATTCAAGATTAAAAAATACCTACCAGGCGTGACGAACAAACCTGGTTCTCATCAATATACCCTACCTTGTACCAAGAGTATTTCAAAAAGAAAGTTTGAGAAATGGAGGACAAAATATTTGGTATACTGGTGATAGGACTGTGATTGGAACGATTTTTCCATTCCCATACGGTTGTAGAGAGGCAGCATAAATAAGGTGTTGAATTCGTGAATAACATGCTTCCTCCGCGTCTTTTTTTGGTCAGCATCGATGCTGACCTTTCCTATTTTCCAAGGCGATTTCACTTAGTGTGTTTTAAGGTTGAAAACAACAAAGAGCGTTCAAGAGAACTGCTCGGAGGAAAATTATTTCAAACAAGTGCGATGATCATAAATTATAGTTAAAACAAGGCACTTGCTTTGGTGTCAAAAAACGATTGGAGGCGCTTGTTGATCAAACCCATGACGCTCATCTGAAGAGGGAGACCACAACCACTGCGCCACGGCGGTCTTTGCGACTACTGTGGGCAAGACGACTGCGCATTCCAATAGGCACTACCGCTCCAAGCCAAGAGAGTGCAAACTTGACGGGTTTTGAACTTTTTGTTGGACTCACTAAACACTTTTAGTTTCCATATTTATAACTAGCACCCAAACACTATCGGTAGAGCTAGGCCTCTACTCAATGTTTCAAAAAAATTGAAATATTTCCCTGATAAGTATCACGCTCGTTTCCCCACATTCCAGCTCAATCACGTATTACTAACTACCATCAGCGTCTCAATTCTGCCGCCTTAACCCCTACCAAGCTCGAATGGCCCAGATGCAAATCAACAGTTTACGCGCACTCATTCTGGAGGATGTTCGTTCCCAAATCAAATTATCTCATTTCACTGATGCCTTCTGTCCAGAAGTCAGAAAGCTGTGAGCAAGCTGTGTCTCAAAGAGATCAATGATTACCTTTTTCTGATAATATTAGAGAACTTTTTTTCTACGAAACGGTGCTTGAGAAGGCAGAGCACATTGCGATGAGAAAGAGCAACGTTTCAGGACTACGAATGATGAACGACCTGGAGGCCAGTGAATTTTCGATGGGTGTCTAAAGCGAAATTTCGATGTGCGTTACCGTTTTGTAAATACCTTAGTTATCGTTTTACTTCTTTCAATATTACCCTTGACCGATCTAGCCTGCGATGAGCACCTCATGTTGATGTGCGTTTTCCCCTCGACGACGCGCCTAGTAGAAGGTGATGGTACGAATATGGTGTTTTTCAATCACTGATGGTTGCTTACTCATGTGTTGTTTGACCGAGTAATGTTCTGATTTTCGCCCTTCCTATTGTGTTCAAATTGCCTATTCAAAACTTTTGACACTTCGAATTCTTCGTCGCGGATTTTCGAACACGCCATTTGTGGACTTTTCGAAATCGATACGAACGGAAATTACCATGCTGCTTCACTCCCATTACTGTCATGCCTAGGACCATCTCCTCAACTTAAAAGGGTGCGTCACAATAGCTCCTGTGTCATAGAATCATTCGACGTGGAATCTCTGTACACCGACGTAAGTAATTCATCTGCTATGGAAGCCGTTTTAGAGCTTCTCACCCAGCACTGCCACGTTCTCAACATGAAAGGGTTTTCCGTTAGACAAGTAATGGGGCTTCTCAAGGAGTGCCTCAACTGCAACGTTTTCAAGTGGTCGGGGAGGTATTTCGCGCAGACTAGAGGTTTAGCCATGAGGCAACGCCTGGCGCCTTGCCTGGCCATTGCTTTTATGGCTAAAATAGAAACGCCCGTTCTGGAGCGTCTACCCATGATGTACTGCAGATACATCGACGACTGCTTCGCAGTCTGCGAGACACATGAGGAAATGGACAAATGCTTCGACCTCATCAACAGGCAGTTCGAGCATATCAAGCTAACCCGTGAGAAACCATCAGAAAGCTGGCTCACTTTCCTTAACGTGCAGGTCAAACTTATGGGGTGCAGCTTTGTCACAAAATGGTATAGGAAGCCCAGCAACAAAAATATAATTCTCCACTGGTGGTCAGCGTATCCTCGGCAGACCAGACGTGCGGTGATCAAAAGCATGTTCCGTACCGCAACAAATGTCTCCACCGGCGAGGATGAAAGGAAAGAGTCAGTGGGAATGGCACAGAAAATCGCTGAGCTCAACGGCTACAAGCGCCCCCCGCATTCTCATCGGTCAACGGCAGGCGGTGACTTCAGCAGACCTAGAAGAGGTGTTCTGAACGGGAAAATTCCTTTCATGATACCCTTCATCTCTGATGAGGTGAGCGCTTCCATAAGGAGGTGTCTGAAGAGATCGGGTCTAGAAGACACTGTTGGCCTCGTGGATATTCCTCCCAATACCCTAAAAGATCGTCTCGTTCGAAACCGCCTTTATGACCGCACATGCGCGACTGAAAATTGTGTGGTCGGTCCCAATGGCAGTGAGGGAGACTGTGTCATCGCAGGTAAGGTTTACAGAATCATTTGCCGAAATTGTGGAGACGAATATATAGGGGAGACGGCCAGGCCGCTTTACGTTCGTGTTAGGGAGCATTTAGAGGGGAAGGCGAGATCGCGGACATCTACTGCCTTAGGTTGCCACAGGCTGGAATCTCATAACGGGGACGATTTTGAGGTCATCGTCGAGGTCGTGGCGAATGAAACCCAGACAGCCGCGCAAAACCCTGGAGGTTTTCTGGATACGGGTCAGGCAACCAAAAATGAACCGGAGGAGAGAATGTGTCTCAATAACGCGGGAACTTACCCCCTATATAAGGTTGGCCTTCCAGCCGGAACCGTAGACTCTGATCAGCCTGGTTCACGCTACTATCGTCGTCCGGGTGGGCTGGCTCTACTGATCTAGAAGGTACGGTTTTAATCTCACCATTAATTACGTGATGACTTATCTGGTCCCGAAGGTCCTGGGGGGGGGTGAGACATTTGGTCGAATAAATCATAATTTGGTTTCCACCTTTTTCAGGCTCCGAAGAAGGCGAAAGTCGCCGAAACGTCAGCCGACTTATCTGTATTACTCAACCTCGTATTCTGTTTAACCCATTAGCGACCGCGCCTTTTTAGCGTGTCTGGCGTGTGGGACCGAGCGCGCTTTTCGCGGGCTGCTGCTGTGGCCCGTTGGCGGGCCACACGGTCCTAGGAACAAGTGAATTTTTTCGTAAACATTCCCAGCCGACAAAAAAGTTTTTTTAAATGTGGCATGTAAAGGTTATAAGTCATACACACTATTTAGAGCTACGTTATGGCATCTAATGTTGATTGATCGAAGGGAAGTGAGAGTTTTTACCAAATCATTTCCAAATGCGACTCTGACTAGACATGAGGAAGAGTCAAGATGAGAATAACATGTTTCGAATCATTGAATACTCCAGCAAAGTCCCTTCACATCCTTTCTACATAGATTTGGTCACCTTCGGGTTTGCTCCTTTACCAATGCCCTCAGAAGTAACTTTGTTTTCTATTATTACTAAAGTCAGAAGTAAACATTTCACGGACCACTGCGCGTCAAGACTCCATAGCAGGTCATGAACCTGCTCGATACTTGAGAGGATCAAAAAAATCGAAAATGAATGTTATACATGGAAAATAAAACTGTGGCCTGTATACGGGCCACGCGGTCCCAGGAGCACGACAGGGCGTGGCCCGTATGTGGGCCACGCGGTCGTCAATGGGTTAATAGAATAAAGCTGTATCGGAACTATGCCGAGGTTCATTGAGAGTCAAACATGGCAATTTCCTCAACTGTTGTGGGAATGGAAGATATTGATAACTTTAGCGTTCTGTTAATAGCGGCGAGGACCGCCCCAGCTCATCTCGTAGAGGAACCTCGTTATCTTTCAGTGCCTAGAATATTAATTTGGGAAAGATATGATTCCAGACTTTACAATATCATTCGTAAATTATCATCAGGCATAACTGTTATTTGAAGACGCTAAAATTTCCTATTACAAAGAGCAAATTATGCATCATCACCGCCAATGTCATCTGCGAAACGGATAGAAGTTGTTAAAGATATCGAGTACTCAATTCGATGCCATTATGATACTGTTCTTCTGCATTTGGACGAAAACGGGCAGTAATGAAATGAGGTTTCCTTGCCGCACGATTCACACCATGGAAAACACTTCTGTTCACATTTACCCTACCGGCAGCAAGACATGCACTGCAGTGGGGAACGCTATGAGCAAGATATCCTAATTCGATTTCATAGCCCACACAATGGGAGAAAATGAATAAAGATGACGAATGGGACAGCAAATCAAGGATAGATACCCTCACGCCGTGGGGGTAGCTATGTATAAGGGTGCGCCCGTGACATGTAATATTCGCTAATAATTGTTTCTTGAGATTTTTCTACAACACGAACCCGACAAAGAAGGCATGAGTGGAATCACATGTACCAATAACACTACCAGGTGTGGTCACGCGTAGTAGTTGAGCAATCACTTAGGAATGTCATCTCAACGAACAGACGGAGGAATAATCAGTTCGTGAAGAAAACAAAACAAAATATCACATTAAAACTGAATAACGACAGTGACTAGGTTACCTTGCAAGAGATTGAAGAACACGAATAGCGGAAGCAAACAATGTCAAATCGCTAGATTCTGTAGCGATCGCAAGTGCTAGAACAACTATCTAAATGGGAAAACTTCATGACATTTTCAGAAAACTGATTAAGCAAATGTCTCAGCCGACCGCATAGGGCTTGGTTAATGGTGAGCGTTCAGCCTGATGTGGAAGATCGCAGATCGCAGTCGCTAGAGATGTAGGATGATGACCGAGCTATAGAAGAATATGAAATATGAGGAAAGATGTACGTGCATACATACAGTACTGGTCAAAAAGAAATCACCTTGAACCTTTTTCGTCATAACTCATCTCGAGCTCGATGTTTTTGACTGATTCTTTGGCAGCACCTTCTTCGAATATCTCCGAATTTCCTGCGATGCGAGATACGCGAGAGCTTACTTCACGCACACTAGACGGGTTTTTTTCGAAAAATTGCAAAATCGGCTTGATTTTAGGTGGGTTTTCCGAGATTTTTTCGAGTATCAAACTGCTCGAGAGTTCTCTGTTTCAACAGTAGATCTCTTTTGATAAAAGGGCGAAACTCTGGCACCCGCTTTCTGACGGAGAGCAGCTCTCCGCCATTGCCACGGGCTGTAAGCAGGAATTGACCCATGCTCAACATCCAAAGCTGTTTGTTGGGTCATTGCCTACGATTACGAAGGATATCAGAAGGATTGAGTCTCTCACGGGCCCAGTCAAACAAGCCAGCTTGCGGAGGCCACGGATCGCCGCTTCTGAGAACAATAAGAAGATCATTTGTGCGTGGACTCAAGATCACATATGAGCATCTTCCGATACAATGGCCGAAATATCGACGACGGCGACGTCGCTTCCATCTACAGATGCCATCAACAGACGCCGTGGGATGCTGGATTATATGGAAGAAGACTTGTGAAAAATATGTGGATCTCTGAGAATGAGATGAGACGAGCACGACTTCAATGGGCGCGTAGGCACTTTCACTGGTCTTTCGACCAATGGCGCGAAGTTATCTAGAGCAACTAGTCAAAGATTGTTTCGCTTGGTACAGATGGGATTCCGTTCCTGAACGATCTTTAAATTCTATTAAAGGCACAGTTCACGGTAAAAAAAAAGGTTACTGAGTTCTTCCTTTAGGAATACTCAGCGCCACCCATGAGTGGTGGAAGGGACCCTCTCGCTCCCACAATCTCGACGCTCAGGGCATAGTGGAAGACCCGTTGCTGCCGTAGTTCGCTTTCCCGCCCCTCGATCGGTGTCACGTTAGACGAATGTCGAGACAATACAGATTGCTGTTATTCGTTCTACAGGGTGCGGCAAAAGTTCTGGCAACGGTAAACATGACCGTAAAAACGGTCAAAGCGATCGATTCATGATACAACTCCAACAGCATTTATCAACAGCTATATAGATCACGAAAACAAACTTGATCATGAACTAGCCTCCTTTTGCGCGAGTACAGGCTAAAAGTCTCCTAGGAAATGGGTCGACGGCGGCACGGAGGTAGTCTTCGTCCAAATCCTCCCATGCTTCAACAAGGGTTGCACGTAGAGCATCCAAACTTAGTAGAGCAGGCTTTCCTTCTAAGAACTGACCACACAGAATAGTCCAATGGATTCAGGCCTGGTTTGTTTGGGGGCCAATCGTCCGACGAGATGAAGTCTGGGAAACGCGTTGCGCACCAGCACTGTACCACACTGTACCTGTGTGCTGGAACTTAGCCCTGTTGATAAGTCCATGTCCGGCTGCCGAATTGGGATTCAGCCCAAAGGAGTAACTCCTTCTCCAACATGCCTTCTAGGTAGGTCTTGCTATCCACCTTGACTCCTTTCTCCAAGAAAATCAGGGACATCTTGCCGTCCGATGTGATTGCCCCAAAAACTATCAACGGCCTGGGGTGTCCAGATCGCTGAGCAATCCCTCCATATTGGCTGGATTCTGCAGGGCTTGCCGCTATCATCCTATCGTTTTGGGTGTTCAGGAATTGATCTGTTGAAAACATGCATTCGTCAGTGAAAAGGATGTCGCTGTGCCGTGCCTGCGAAAATCGCTTGAGACGCTTCCTAAATCTTTTGAGCCTAGTTCATACGCTTAGTTAGCATGTGAGCTTTTGATCTTATAGGAGCGAAGTCGAAGGTGGCTGGTGACAATCCTTCCGACAGATCCAGCAGAAATTCCGACCTCAAAAGCCGCTTATCTCTCGCACCTACGAGGGTGGCGGCGGATTTTCTCTCGAATGATTTTCACGATTTCCTTCGTCGTTGTACTCTTCGGTCTTCCATTTTTATGCTTGTCCTCCATAGTTCCTGTCGCCTTGTACCAGTTGACGTCGTTGTACACGGTTCTCAAGGGAATCTGAAGCTGTTTGAACATGGTCTTTGCCGTGCATTCAGCCAGATGGAGGTTCAAGATGGAGGGTCGTTGGCCTTTACTCGTCACTATTCTGTAAAATGGCATATTCAAGAACGCCAGTTCATGGAATGTATAGAAGAGGACTTGCAGTAAATAGTGGCACAGATCCTGTCGAGATCGAAGGCCTCATTTTTTGAAGAGAACCTGAAACGGGTCTTTGCCAGAACTTTTGCAGCACCCTGTAGGACCTACGCACAATCAGCTAATCGCCGAGTGATGAGGTGATGGTTTTCTCTCATTCTTTTTTCCCATTTTTCTTTTTGCTGCCGCGATCCCTTATTCAATTTCCTACTCTTAGGGGCTGAAAAAGGTGAGCTACTTTTGCTGTTACTAGGTTTTTTTGTTTATTTATGCTTATAAGTGAATGAATTGTTGCTTACCATTGTCTGTTATTCGCACCAGGACGCACACGCGCGCAGTGAAACACACTGTTTAGCTCGTCGGGACGCCCCACTCTTCTTCATTTTTCTTGTTTCGTTCTCGTCCGACCCCCTTTTTAACGGTTTTTGGAAGCCTTTTTTTACTTTGGAAACACGGATGCACACAGTTCCCTCACCTCAGTCGCACTAGTTTCGATCTTGTCTTACATTTCTCATCATAACCTGGATTACCCAAAATTATCGTGAACTGTGCCTTTGAGTACCTATTGGCAGCTCTCAGACATGGTGTCGGTTCAGTATTGCTTTGGGGAGTCTAGGCATGGGGTCCTCGCACTATAATCCCACCACTATGGACCACCACAAGTACGTAGTCATTTTGCAGGAATGTATACTACCTTCCGCCCGTCCTGTACACGGCAGCAAACTTACTTTCCAGCAGGACAACTACCCCAAACAGAGATCTAGAAGGGGGCGCAAGTGGTTGACTCATCGGAAAACCCGAAGCCTTGACGGACCCGGCCAGCCCCCTGACCTAAACATCATTGAGCCCTCGTGGCAGGAACTCAAGGAAAGGATCGGTGGTATTTGGTCGGAGAGATTTGGCAAATTTGAAGAAGAATGGAAGAAAATTGATAAGTGCCTGATCGACAAGTTGGTCGAGTCAATGCCCCGCAGTTGCCAAGCCGTCATCGATGCCAACGGCTTCGCTACAAAGTATAGGTTAGTAGTTGTTTGGGTTTTAATCTTATGATGATAGCGCTCAAGTCAAGTGATTTATTTTGAATTGTTGAAACTGATATTATTTTGTCCTGTTCAGGAAAAATATGAAAAATAGCCTTCGACCGAAATAAAAAGAAGTTCTGTGAGTTTTATAGTGCAAACATTAAGAATCATTACCGTTGTCAACACCACAAAAAATCATTCAAAAACATCGAGTTTGAGACGAGTTATGAGAAAAAGGTTCAAGGTGATTTCTTTTTACCAATACTATACATATCAGATCACGGTGAAAGGAATAATGTGGGGAGCTTGAATGTTTACCTTTTTCGAAGTCCACTTCTGTCCATATCCCTGATGAATAAACGACTGTATGGGTGCTGATAGTGTTTTGAGAGAACTGAAAATGTACCATAAAATAGTAAATAATAATAATAATAAATAACAAAAAATATGAATAGTAGCCAGTAAATAATAACAACAACAATAATAAATAATAAATAAGCACTAAAATGTGTGTTCCTTTTGGCTAACAGTTACTCTCATGGAAAAAGTAAACGGAAATTGATCACCATCGCAACAAGTAGAATTTGAAGCAAAATCGTGGAGAGAAAACAATATGATGTGCCACAGCATATGAAAATGAAAGGGAAGTCTATTGAAGTAAGAAAAAATCATTTCAAAACCGAGTAAAAGAGTGACGGAATTTGCTAGAACTTTCCTGAGCTCAACCTGAGCTCAAGATCTATTGTTTAGACTGATGAGAAAGTACCAAGAAATTCTGCGGCTCTTTTGACTTTTTTCAAATTTTATTAGGCTAGATACATAACATTATTTGTGGCATTAATTCAACGAGCAGGCTGTTCGACTACTCTCTTCTCCAGGAATGAGAAGGAAAGGGAGTCAAAGAAGCCAGAGAAGGCATCTCGGAGGTGACCGGGAAAGCGAACTTCTTATTCGTAGCAAGAACTGCTCAAGGTACCTAAAAACAAGACAGCCAGAAGGGGTGAGGTAAGGGTACATGTAAAGTTAATTAGTTCCTATATCCTGGCCTGTTTGTTCTTTTCAATGTGAAGCCGAGTGCCATCATGCATAAGATGGACAGAAACACATCCAGACTCTTCCCCATCTGTCGTTTGCCATTCGCGATGTGAAAGCCCACAGAAAAGGCTCATCACTTCAGCGCAAGTAAGGAATCGGACTCATTCAAAGCACTGCATTTCGCCCATAACAGACTGGTAGGACTTTGCTTCAATTCATGTGGCTCTACAAGGTGATGCCCTAATATTAACTGTCCACACTGAGAGCAACGCGATAATTCACCTTTCACCGTCTTCTTCAAATGTTGAAAGGTTCTTAAGAACAAGGATGAGAACACCAATGATGGAATTTTTGTCGCTGACCTGTAATTATTGTTGTAACTGTCGCTTCGGAAACCATGAAAATGAAAGTGAAGAGAAATTTCTTGACAACGTTGAAACTACCTCTCTCGATAACATTTTGGCCAAGTGTCGACATAGTAATTTCAAGATTATACCCCAAAGTATATCGACTTCGGCCAAACAATCTGTCGCGTGCTTAATATCGAGGACCAGAGACGAGAGCTGCAATAATCGCAAGTTCTGTAATCACTTCAAATATTGCTCCTCTTATTAACATACTTGAGACGAATACGGTCAGCCTTCACCGTTCATAATACTTCTCAGTGAATGTGTTTGTGCGGGAAAGCATGTCGGCTGAAGAAATATGAGCTTTGGCAGGAAGCGTAAGGGATTGAGAAGCTTGCAAGAGATTTCAAAAAAACCTCATTTCAAAAAAATAGAGAAACCTCTAAAGGCACGGCAGGTAGTCAACACTACACTATTTTCTCTTCAGCGCTGGGCTTAACCAACAACAGTATCGCTCCTTTCATGAATATCGAAAAGGCCTCAGATGCTTTCCTAGCATCAACCATCGTGTTTCATCTGGTTTCATAGAGTAGTCGAAAACGCTTGCATAAGTACAAATAGCTTTCTACATAGACTAAGATCAAGCAAATAGTGCGTCATTTGTCTCAGAGGTGGTTTCAACCTACAAAATGAGAAATACTACGAAAGCAGCATGCCTTAGTGGTAAATAATTTCTTTCACCGCATTGGGAAGTGGGCTTTGCTGTGTAACGACAGAGATACTACGATCAACAAAGGCCTCCGGTCAAAAATTGAAAGAAATCGAACTGGCGGAAGCGTTGAATATAAACTTGTGATACTATTAAGTCACAAAAACATGTCTCACCTACGAAGTTTGTATTTCTAGACATGGCCTGATCATCCACCGGCATCTCCTTCTCCCGGAAATCGGAAAGTATCCATCAATAATTTTGTTTTCACAGTTGTTCCTTTGTTTGAGGGCGAATGTGCCAGTCAATCTCTTGATCTGAGTCGCCCCTGTTATGACTCTTTCGCTTCCTCTTTTCCAACTGATATAATCTACCGACATTTGACCAGCCCTTGTATTACCGATCTTCTTTCCTGTTTAAAATTGGTGGGCTAGATCCAAGGTCTCAAATTAGCCAGGAGATATGATGGTCGCAAGTCTCGGTACGATAATATTTTGAAAGCGTTAATAACGAAGGAAAGGATCTAGCTACGGAACTACACCTATGTACAGCATGCGGAGACGATCTTCATACTCGACTGCTCCGAAGTGACCCCGGCAGGCAAACTTTCTGTGATGTGAAACTTTCCAATTGAATCTTCGAAGTCACCCTTCCTTATTCATTTTCTAAAAAGTCCAAAGTATAAAGTGTCGAGCGCCGATAAATTCCGTCTGAGGGATGCGCCCGCGCATTCAACTTCCATTCGGAATCGTAGTGCCGTATTGAATGCGTATTTGGTTTATACAATGACTTGTGGGCCAGCGGATGTACAAGAGTGAGTTTACCTTCCCTGACGAGTGTGGTACCGATTAACCGACCACCGAAGGCTTGGTTGACCTAGGCGGGTATCGATTCGAAATTAGAACCCGTCACCATGCGTGTGTGAAGTGCGCCACTTGCTACTACATCATCTTCGCCCTATTCACCCTTCGTTTCTTCTTCTTCAGAATTGATTCTGATGGTCTGGCCAAAGATAGAAAAAACTGAGAAGACTCTTTCAACTTCCTTGAAAGCAATTTATCATAGAGTCACGTGCTTCAAGGAAAACAAAGAAAGTCATTCAAGCTTCGATTCTGTTCCTACAAACCCAATCCTCTAACCAATAGATTTGCTTCTCTGAACTACTACTACGATTCCAATAAACCGTCAGACAAGTTTCCTGCCTTTGAATGTGGAGAGGACTAGAAAAAAGAGAACGAGTTGCGTAAAGAAGGGAAAAGTTTGAGATCAGTGAGCGAGAAAAATGTTATTTCATTTTAATCGTGTTTTGACTGGGACCTTCAAGTAAACAGTCCAAACTCACATTACATGTTTCCATATACTGCAAAATAATGAATTCTAGCATAGTTTGCATTTGTTCATGGCAACAGTAAGTATAATATGACGGAAGGAACGATGAAATGAGATCCACTGCCTAAAAAAGTTCCTAACTCCTAGGAGGTCGTCGACATTGCAAAATTCCATTGATCCGAACAAGGACATTTTTGTCGGTATAATGGATATGCATACCTGTGAACATAGACACAACTCCCTAATATCGTTCGAGGGGAGATCCATCAGTGCGGACAACTCGATCCTTGCATTGGGGCGGGTACTACTCTGAGGCTTCAGCAATATCGTAAGCGCAGCCATATATGGGCACTTCAACATTTCCTTAATCGTATATTACAACTTTAACACATCATGCTTCAATCACAAGAAAATTTGTTTCAGACATATCAAAAAAAATTTTGTCAAAAAGGCTTACCGCTGAGAAAGTTTTTTCAAGCTGCATTTCAGACTTATTTCCATCACGGTACCACTTAGCCACCAATAACAACTCCACCAACGCCTTCGCCAGCCTGCACGCTTCCACTAAAAATAACCATAGTAATGAAAGCAAACACTCGAACCATGAATAAAAGGTTAATCTCCTTACCGTGTTTACTATTTTTCCACAAAAATTCTATAATACTTGGTAAATTGCTGCATATTTCGGAACTAAGTTTGTCATATCGTAGCACATGCACAGAAGCAACGAGTTTCTCCATGAGAAAAGTGAAGTTACTGGAAGTGAAACAAAACATGAAAACAATGCTGGCTAACTAAGGCAAGGTGACAAAGAAGGTGAGGCACTCTTACCTAACACACTCGTCACCACTGCTATTGAGAATCACATCCCGGACTTCACGAAAGCGTTCAATGGCCGTAGTAGCCCCCAAAGATGAAAAGTGTTGACAAACGGCATGAAGCACGGGTGAAGTGGAAGAAAATTGGAATACCTAAATGCATAACAAGAGAACTTTCATACCGTATCGAAGAAAAGGCAAGGAATCTCGTTATGAAAACATTCAAGGAGGGTGTCACAGCAAAGGCTCAACCATTGAAAAAGAGATCCAACGTTTTTCTGAAATTCATTTCTTTCCGGCGGGGGGAGACGAACAATTCCAACTTGTTATGGTGAAGCGGAAGGATCTCCTCCCTCCCAGACTCGCCCATACTGGGGATTCTGTGGCAGGTTTGATGCTGAATATGAGGTAAACACTCACTTTGCAAGATTTCAAGATGACTATCAGCGCATCGATAATTTCTTTCCCGAATCCAGTGAAATTTTTAAGAAGGGCTTCGGAAGAGGCATCGTCACCTGAAATTCGTAGTACCCGTTACTAATTCATGTTCCCAAACACTAACACTTATTATTTCATGAGAAAGAAATTGGGAAAGATAAGAACTGATACTGTGATTCTGCCCTTTTATGTGAGGTAAGACAATAAGATACACTAACAAATGACTCTAAAACGAAGGGAACCGTAAGCAGCATCTAAGGCTGGGAGGCATAGCGGCGGATCCTCAATGAAACCAAACTTCATCATGACAGACTTTCAAGAGGTCCTTTAAGGCATTGGTTTTGGAATGGAAAATATGTTCACCTTCCAGTGCAGTAGAGTTCAGCCCCAAAAGAACAGCCCCCTATGAGTGAATTCATGTCCAGTATAACATTCTATGCAAAATTTTAGACTGAAGCATCAAGAAAGTTCCTAGGTCCCACGTTTGGAAATAGCGGTCAGTGGTTGCACTGCGGGACAGCCCTAGGATACGTACGGTTCCCGAGTTAAATCCTGGTTCGCTATTGCTTCCACCAATCGAGATTAACAAGAACTTGTCTAATGACTACATGTCTAAGGTGTAACAAAGAATGTTGCTTTTGTATTCCGTATTCTTTCCAAATAGCCAACTTTTTTCAGCTTCTTCGCTTAAATTATATCTCTTCGTTTTCACCCTCTCCTGTGGTATGATAACTACTTCTTAGATTCATTAATAGTGAATCAGTTTCTTTCTAGATTGTCAGACCTCAAAAGAGAAGAACCAATTACAACTCTGAGTAGAATATAGATATGCAGCCTTTTAATTTAGCGATGGAAGTCATTGTCCAAACCTCAGGATACTGAATGTATTGCCAGTGTGGAACCTTACAACAAATTAATGAACATAGAGGGTTTCTACAATTAAGCGGAAGCTTGTATTAAAACACTCACTTAGTAGAGCTTGCCTGAGAGTTTTCTGCAGAACTTCGACCTCAGGCTCTGAAGAGTGTTTCGCCTTCTTCGAAGGAGGAGCAACCATCAATGCTGAAGCACGTCCCTAGTTCGGTTTTCTCTTCGTCCGTCCAACCGAAGACAGGTTACTCTGCGTTTGCCTAGAAAGAAGGAATCGGTCGGCAAGTTTGAGACATTGATCGTAATCGATCTACTTCAAAGGCATGAGTAGTGCAAGGCACAGAAACGAAAATTCAGTTTGGGCGCACGACTCCTACAGTAATCCGACACGGCATAACTCCAGCTTGATTTGCAAACTCTCACCTGTCACACATACGACGCGTCAAAAAGTGGTCTTGGACTAGGACCCCATGGATTAGTGGCGGGAAAGCTAGGGGTTACGATACGAGCCTAATGCCAGTATTGAATCTTCGTTTCTGGGCCCACTCCAACCGCA
Organism: Haemonchus contortus; assembly: GCA_000469685.2. Classification (NCBI taxonomy): domain Eukaryota; kingdom Metazoa; phylum Nematoda; class Chromadorea; order Rhabditida; family Trichostrongylidae; genus Haemonchus; species Haemonchus contortus. Next base: position 26,867,172 of record LS997566.1, on the reverse strand, counting down.
AGTTCGAGTGCGCTAGGGTGCAGAGGAGTGAACGGGATTGTTTTGATTCATGACACTACACTAGCGCTTAAAGCTACTCCCTGAAAAACCAACCGATGAGGACCAAGCCAATATTCTCGGTTCCTTTGACTCTTCCGACGACTCAGTTACGAAATAGATGAACAGGAGAAAGTAGGAATACATTCCTTGTAACCTCGAATACACGAACTGTTCGTAAGCGAAGAAACAACGGCCGCTGGTAGGTGAGGGTAGTCTGCCATCACCTTCTCTTTGGAATACAGGCTTAAAAAAGTCTGCGAAAATCAACGTTTCGCATTGCCTTTGATTTCTGGTGGAATGAAGCATCCCAGCATTGACCAGAGAGCTGTTCTTATGGCAGATATTCAGTTTTAAGGACAGTGAGTAACAACCAGATCAGCTCACCTGCACACTGGATTGGGTACGCAATGGATCATCGATGCCAGGAATGGATTTCACTAGATGCAATACAGTGCGAAAGCTTGGGTGAGGGAGTGATGGTTTAGTTTGTTTCTTTTTTCTGTGTCTCTTCAGTTTACTTTTTGTGATTTTTCACGGCTGAATCCCCAGTGATTAATATCCAATTAATCTTGGCGTATAATTTGTGAGGGTGTAAGCTTAAGCGCAAGAATCAATAAGACCGGCCTTGATAGCAAGATGTACCTAAAGGATATTACGTGCGGATGTGCGCAGCAGGTGAATACGAGTAGAGACCACACGTAAGCCTATTATAATAGTAAGTAGAGATCGAGACAACAAAAGAAATCATTACAGAAATGAAGACCGAGAAGAACACCACGCACACGCTGAAACGAATTAAACTAAGCGTAAGGTTACGGTAGCTGTGGTGGGTACGTACTTACACACTTTTCGTTGAGTTGCGAGGCAGTTATTAACCGCGTCTGGGGTAGTGCAATATTTGTCATTTTCTCTGCGACTTCCTTGACAGAAATCTAATCCCGAAGAAAATGGAGCGGGGAAAAATCTCACCAGTCCTCAATGCCGACGACTATTGATGATACAATGTAACAAATGGCAAGCATTAAACTCGTCAGGTTTAGATTGATTTGTTGCGCAAGCGATCTCATTGATTTCAGTCGCCTTACATGAAAAAAAGAATGCTGAGTGGGACAATAACTTGGGTTTCCTGCCATTTAACGTGGACAATTTCTCGATGTAAGGATTTTATGCAATTCTTGCAAATGTGGTTTGGGAGAGGGGAGATGGGAGGTAGGGGGACTAGTCCCCTTCTCTAACACTAGGCGCTATAGCGACCAGAAGGGATTCCGCTCTGCTGGCATGTAATTATCCGTCAAAACGTTTTTAGTTTTTTGATTAAGCGTGAGTAGAGGAGGAGCATTGGGGTGAGTGAGATAATCATCGCATGCAAAAAGCTGGAAAGTGGGAAGGATTGGACATCCACTCGTGATTCATTTCTTTTCGAAAGCGTAAGTGGTGATTTGCCATTACGGACCCGTAGAACTGGTTACCCATCCATCCTTCCCTACGTTCTAACAGTGGTAAAGAAAATGGGTGCCTTTCCCCTTTGCCTCCCCCTCCTCAAAATAAAAAAATTCGCTCAATTGTTGTATTTTTATGCAGCCAAGATCAGCCCTTTCCTTTTCTCGGGGTTCACTAACTGACAGGTCTAATGCTAACGATGGATTTGTCGTAACCTTAGTCGGATAACAATGCATCCATCATCTTCCATATCTCCTCTCTCCCTTTATCTGTTCAAAGTATGAAGTCTTCAAAAATAGATGTTTCCCTTTCTGATCCATGTTTCGTCTTGAGACAGCGCTCCAGACGACAGTAGGGGTAACTGAAGGACACGCCCCGCTTCCACTGGTGAACCGACACGCGGAGACTGCTCCTTCGTCTGATTCTCTCAGCGAGAGAAATTTTGGTTGACAACTGCCCTGTAACCTCGTCAATGCCACTAGTACCTTCCGGTTTTTGACGAAAATTTCCACAAAATTCGCTTTACTTTTTCATCAAGTAACCCTTTCCTTACTACAGATGCATTTTATGTTTCACTAATAAAGGTCGAATCATTTATCTCCCTCATCTATCTCAATTAAGTCATGTAATGTACGGAGGGACCTCGCTCATCGGAAGTAGTTTTCGTCCCAACATCATGAATACTTTCTCTCGCTAGTTAGTTTTGTTATGGTATCAGATATTTGTACTTGTCCTTCTGCATGGATTCAATTGGTTCCCTATCAGTATTCTTGTGGTTTGTTTAGTTATAGATTTCTTTCTTACTATTGATGTTTTTCTGTTTTTCTTTATTGCATGTGTTGCCGCATATAATAAAAATTGAAATTAAAATAACATGCGCTCCTACATGCGAAAATTCTCTACAATAGTATTGTTAGGCTCTGTTCATAGGACGGAATAGGAGAGTGGGAAATAGTGCATATATACAGTTTTGTGATAGTAGCGTGACGTTCTCATGGATGCGAAGTTGGATCTTATAGAAATAGTGCTTGTTTTTTTTAATGAATTCGCAGTTGCCTGGCTCTCCGATCCTCTAACTGGCCTTATGTAATCATTTTTGCGACTTGTTTAAGTTGGTTTGTTGGACGATGTTTCGATAATGCATTCTTCAAATCCTTTTACTACGTACTCGACGAATTTCCCTTGTTCCTAACGAGTCAGTATTTGAGGGCATGGGCACGTCATCGCGACATTCTAAGAAGCGTCGTGGAGATAATGAGGATTCCGATGATGAGCGACGAAAGAGAGAGCGAAATCGTTCCAGTTCCAGGTCAAGATCCCCATCACCGAAGCCTAAAAAGTATGGTTCTATCAAAGTCCAAAAAACCTCCTAACAGTAAGGAGACCGTGTCTGTGTGGCGAGACGCTGTTTTAAATGTTAAATTAACTCTTCGCCCCAGAACACTTAGAGGAGTACCCTTTTAGAAGTCTTTTCTGACTTCACTCTTTTTTTGCAGTTTTATGGATCCTTTATTATGAATGATGACTTTACAGATCCCGCAAACGTGAAAAGGAAAAACAGTCTAGTCCAACACCTAAGGATGATGTGTGCGTAGTTTTTTTATTCTTATTTTTGTTCAAAAAAAAAGCTCCCTTGTTTCAGTGCAGAGTCGCTTTCCATCGAGGAAACGAACAAGCTCCGAGCAAAATTAGGATTGGCTCCGCTGGAAATGAATGATGGTCCAAAGGTGCTTTCTGTTGTTGACTTGCATTTTTTTTAGCAAAGTATATAACTAATCGTTTTGTAGTCATCGAAATGGGCTGCTGATGATAAAAAAGTTTAGGGTACCTTTCAAGCTGAATTATCATCCTTGTATCTAGTTTTGTCGGTATTTTAAATAGGCAAGGATGTTAGGTATTGGTGAATTCAGATAGTTTTCATAAGGCAACCGTATTAATAACAGTTGTTTTGGGTAAAGTTCAGCCCTAGGAAAATTTTGAGAAATTTTGAGTCAGTTTTCTGATTTGTCTATAGAAAGACACAGTCGCGGTGAGATTGCTTGGCAATCTCTTTACTTGAAAGAAACGAGGCCTGGGGAGGCGATTTTTAGCCTTGTCGTTGCTATAGTTAACCTGAAATGGTGCCAACGGGGCTTTAATTTTAGTGAAATTTCTCACTTTGAGCGTGCCAGGCGGTTTTACACAGATTTTCTGCTTGTTTTTGTTTTCTAATGGTGGGCTGATCAATTGGGAACTGTAAGGATTTATCTGGGATGCATGGTTGTGATATATATTCGAACTAGTGAAACCCTTTCCAGGTTATGTCACAGTGTCCAGCACTTATTGGACCTGAAGCTCGTACAGAGACGGGTCTCCTTTTGTGATTTGCTAACTTATTCATCACCTTTGCCAATATTATTCCTCTCTGCGCTGTCGCCAAATTAGAATATAATGTAAAATTAACAAACTATCAAGTCGAAACAAATTAGGCTATTTTGTTAACGGCTCCTCCCAATTCGGTGCATGCCCTGTTCCTCATGGGAGAAAATTCGGTGAGCTCATACGCGCTCCCCGAGTGCTTGTCTAGGTAATACTGGATTTCGTGACAGATGCGAGCGGTATACAGTAAGGACTGTACAATTCTAATACAACTTTATATGTGTGACCATGTGAAACTCAAGCCTAGCTTTTTCAAAAACCAATTAGTACCACTTTTTACTGCAATCTTTAATACAATAGTCTTAATTTATTGAGGATCGGGTCTAGAGCTCTTCGCAATCTACAACATTGTCTGCTGATAGGATCAGGGGAAGAATTTAGTTGTTGATAGAATAAGTGATAAATTTAGTAATGATGGAATCACATTGCGCGACGACTCTTTCTTATCAGTTTCCTGTTGTTTCTTTAAAGTTGTTGATTATATCAATATGGTTCATGAAGACTTTTCTTACCACTTTTTGATTCCTCCAGTTGCTTTTACAAATTACAGCCGCGAGAATCTGAAGACGGCACAACTGTTCATGTCGAAGATGGTTTCGAGTTCCGGCATAAGAAGCCAGAAAATTGGAGCGATAAGAAAAAGGAACAAGAAATGAAAGAAAAGATAGAAGTCAGTCTATAGCTTTTGCTATTTCAAGTCATGTTAGCTTCGAAGTCTACCCGATTAGGAAAAGTTCAGATTGCGAAAAAGAAACGCCAAGTTTACGAGCGAGTGTTGGTTGCTAAAAGTGTTGCGGAATCCGATTCCGATGATGATGCTGCGGATTGGGTGGAAAAAATGAGGAAACAAGAAGAAGAGAAAAAGCGGGCTGAAGAAAGAGTGATTTTGAATTGTTATCTTCTCTGGAATTATCTGAACTTCGTCATTATTTGTTTGCGTTCCAGGCCAAAATGCTTGATGCTATGGATGAAGAATTTGGAGTGAACAGCATCATTGCTGAGGAAAAGGCAAAACAGGCCAAGAAGAAGGCTAGACAGGAAGCCAAGGTTCTGAACCCTAACTTTAATATTATCTCTTTAAAAGCCTTCAGTTTTGAGCAGTTCTTGGAATATCTCACAAAGCAACCATTTCAAGGAAAAAATAAAGAATCAGTACACTGGCGGTCTTGTGGTAGGGCATTCGAAGGAAGCGTTCATCGGCGTTACGGACCAGATTCTTGTTCTCGACGACAAAAGTTTGTAGTTAAGATTTCACTTTATTACTTGTTTTATTTCAAATTGTTTTAAGTTCGGTCGCTACGCTTTATTCATAGGAGCAATTAAGGTGTTCTGGACGATGGTGAGGAGGTTCTCGTCAATCCAAACCTGATCGATAATGAAAAATATGCTCGAAATAGAGAGCTTAAAAGGCGTAAGGAGTTACAAAAAGGGTTCGATGACGTGGACGAGTTCGGAAATGTAAGTTCTTTGGCTTGAAGCGATCCGTCTCAGCCACAATATGGTTCAGTTTTCGCGTGGTTCTCTTTATTTAAGAGAATATCCATATTCTTTTTGTTCCATCTTCTACGCCTTAAGTCTTATCATAGAGTTCTAAAAAATGATTGTAACTACAATTCCTTAAAGACGATGTACTTTTATTTTTGTTTTTGGTTAGGTGTGTGTTTGGTCATTCCAGAAAAAATCTTACGGAGTTCTCACGAAATATGACGAAGAGCTTGAAGGAGTCCAGAGGGAGCAATTCCGTCTAGATGAAGGTGGTGGTTACGACCTTGAAAAAGACGAGAGGTTTGTATTCTGGGTTCAACAGCTTTGTGAGCGCTGTGCCTATAATTAGTTATCTTCAGAGAAGCGAGAATGCGCCGAGAATTAGAGCTGGCAGGTAAAACTCTGGTTAGTATGGAAATGCAAAAATATCAAATAGGGAGCGAGTTCTACACGAAGGTAAGTCTGAAACATTTTTTAATGTTCTGGTTACTCTTTCCTGACAATTTTCTAACTTCCACGCCTCTATCCGAGATTGTCGTATCATGTACGATATCCCTTTCAGGAAGAAATGACCAGTTTCCGCAAAGTCAAAAAGGGGAAGAAAGAGAAGTCTACACGCAAAAGGAAAATTTTAAAAGCCGAAGACCTGGTTCCAGATGAACCTGCGGGCGGATCTGATTTGGGTTCCAGGTTCGTAGTTCATTGGAGATAAGATGACTCTTTTCAGTATTTAAGAAATATAAAAATTCCAGGAAAAATAGAAGAGTGCCCAAAGAAGAAAATGGAAAACAAGAACCAGCTGAAGAGAATGCGGATGGAGTCGCGGAAGACGTGAGAAGCTTTTTTTTTTAAAGAAATCTTTGGAGTTTTCCTTGTGCTGCACTCGTGACTAGATCATTTAGAAAATTAGTAATGAAGAACCTAACACCGCTGAGCCATCCGGACCGTGGAAACGTGCGACAAAAAATGCGGTAGATATAAATATGCTGAAAGGACTGGTGGACAAAGATAGCTCCGACATCGAGGATAGTGACGGTACGTAATTTTTGCGTTTACTGAACAGAGAGGATAAATAATTCTAGCGTTCAACATTATTAATATAATGCTTTGAGCAAGCTCTTGTATCCTACTACCGCTGTCGTTGAGTCGTTGAGAAGCGTAACGTCTGAGTACTTGGAGATAGTTAAATCTATAGTTCGCGGTAAAAATTTTCTGAAATTCACAACCGGGACGATTCCCTCAGGATGCCCCGCTAGACGTTGTCGGGTTGGAAAATGGTCTGTTCAATGTACTATAGGTTTTCACGGATAGTCGGCCTCAGAACGTTCAAGCGCTTCTAGAGGCTGCGCCACCTGCATATGCGCAGGTGCATATTTGTATGTGTGTCGCTGTGTGTTGGTTTGTGTGTTGATGTGTCTGTGAGTGTGTCGTGCAAGTGCGTGTCGTTGTGTGTTAGATGTTTGTGTCTCGCTGTGTGTGCCGTTGTGTGTGTCGAATGCGTCTATGTGTGTGTCGGTGTGTGTTCCTCCAATAGACATCGCCCGTTTGAATGAATCACATGCGCAATAAACTACTCTTCTAAAAGATGATAATCGTTGTCCATTTGTGCTATTCTACGCAAATTGACAGAGCTTTAAACAGATTGGCTCGATAACGTGGTCGGTTACAGAGTGGTTTACTATAAAAAAAAGGAAAAACTAGTGAGCAGCGCGTGAGATGAAGGATATGAGGGTTGTGAGATCCCAAAAAGGTCTTAATTATCAAGAATTTTCATGAACCGTTTTCGTGCCGACTGAAAGAACAGGTCATAGTTGCTTGAAATGAAAGGGATGACCAAGTGGGAATTATACATACGATAAATCGGGTGGGCTCTTGGTGTGGAAGTGTTTTGTCTCAAAATGTGTCACATAAATTCGTAGCTCTGTTACAAACAAATCCAGAGCCTGGGAAAGTAATGAATAGGGAATAGAAGGAATATATAGTTCAGCGGTCATGGTAAACGAAGTGTGCGCCTAGCATATGCAGCTAAAACCGAAGATATGCAATACCTCTCGCGTTAGCCCGAATGGTTGAAAAGGGCTGATGGAAGGCAACATAGTTAGAGACATCAAATGCTCATTACTAGCGGAAAATGCGCAAGGTGGGTGGGCCTAAATAGACAGGAATTTTACGCGATAGCCTTTTTAGCCGTAGAAAAGGAAGTCGATCAAGACTAGCGAATGAGCAGAGTTGCAAGCAATAGCTAGCGGTTTGTCAAAAGACATACCTTCAATCTCTTTCAGTGTTTCAGTTGGGAGTTGTCTCTTCTTTTTATTCATTGATGCGTATTATCGACCTAATACTTTGTGTAGGTGTAAAATCAAGCACTTACAATGCTGACTCATTACGAGTGATTTTTTCAACAATCCTTGAAATGATTAAATTGAGAACGGATTTGGGGTCGGGAGCAGCATGTTTTTGGTTCATGAAATTTTGACCTCTACGGCTTTCTCTAGATTGATAACCAAAAAAAGTTGCTTTTCTGTTTGCAGAAGAATTGGGTGGAGCGGTAGACTTAAGTGCGGTCGTTGTTGATGATGATGCTGAAGAAGAACTGGCGATGGTGATGGATAAGGCTCGTCGTCTTAGGCAGGTTGTCGTGAAGAAAGAAAACGACGATGTAGCGCAAAAGGTCCGAGCAGTTTTCGTCTTACGTCTAATCTTTTATGCTCAGTTTCTTTTTAACGACGATGTCACACCATTTATCTCAGGTTCTTGAGATGGTCTCATCACACAACATCAAGATGGAAGTCGATGATGATGGTGATGTCGTACAAAATGGCGCTTTGAAAGAGGAAGTGGTAACCTTGGATTCGACAATGGAATACTGTAGAAATATTGGTTAGCCCATATTCATCACCTGGGTAACCATTATTTTGCTGATCGTAATTCGTATTTTAGGAGAGATACCCACATATGGTTTGGCCGGTAATCGGACCGACGCTATAGATGTTTCTGAGATGAAGCAAGAAGATGTAGAGGACGATACAGCGGAAATAAGGTCAGTTCCTTTTGGTTTTTCTATACTCGAGTTGAACCAGCATCTCTTTCAATATCAATTTCGCTTTCACTTTATACTCTAATTTAATGGTATATTGATGTTGCTCAGAAAACATAGCCTCGATATTTTATCTCAGGAAGTGGAAGCAGGCACAAGCAGAGAAGGAGCTACGTCGTAAAGAGCGGCTCCTACAGAAAGACAGCAAGGGTAGAAGGATTAATAAACCTAGCACCAGTAGTGCTGCTATAGACAGTGACGACGAGCAACGTTTGAGGGAGGCAGAAGATGCCGTAAGTTTACAGTCATCAAGCCTTACCTGTTTTCACTGATCTCTTTTGTTTAAGGCCTATTCTGATGATGAGCATTCCGACTCTGGTGGAGTCAAAAAGGAGTACGAAAACGTGCTTGGAAAGGAAGCTGACGTATCCAAAGGTGTAGGCGCGATGTTGAAGTTAGCTGCACAAAAGGTTTTTTAAAGTTTGCTTCTATCCAATTTTATTTAGTTCAATTTTTTATCGCATCTGTTTTTTTCTTGCCCCGTAACATTGACATATAGCTGGGTACTGTGACTTTATTCTGACTAGGATTATGAAAGCACTTTTTTAGGGTTATCTGAACGATCCGGAGACAAAGAAGAAAACAGGTCAAAATTTAGATCATCTTCGCAACCAGTCCAAAACACAAATTGAACAAGGAAAATAGTAAGTCAAGTTGCTTGCACTAGTTTAAGTCCATCACTATGCTTGTTTATAACGAACGAGTGTATATTGCAGTGATATTGAAGATAAATACGCTAAAAAATTAGATCGTCTTGGTACTACTGGTCGAGGCCCTATAATGCCTTTCATTGAAAAGAAGGATTATCGTCCAGAAGTGCGGTTTTTCATGCCCTACTTTTCTTTGGCAACTATATTTGTCTGTTGTTGATCTAGTCATTTTCAAGGTGAACATTCACTATGTCGATGAGAAGGGCCGCGTCATGGATCAAAAGGATGCTTACCGGGAACTCTCTTACAAGTAGCGTATCTGTTTCTTCAATGTTGTATTTCTGCATGACATCCATCCTATTATTCTCCATTTTTCTAGGTTCCACGGACGCAATCCCGGAAAGAAACAAACGGAGAAGCGAATATCTAGACGAGATAAGAAAGAAATGTTGAAGCAGGTTTGTTCCCGTACAGTTTTTTTTTCTGAGATGCCATGAGATAACCCTTGAAGCTTCTCTTCAAAAGTTAGACACGTTGATGTTCCTTTTTGCAGATGAACAGTTCCGATACCCCTCTTGGTACGCTTTCAAAACAGTTGAGAAAACAGGAGCAGCTGCAGACGCCATACCTTGTGCTCAGTGGATCAGGACGAAGTGACCAGTATGTTTTTCGTTCCTGTAGAATAGAGTTTCTAGCATTTTATTGTGTTGGTCTTGCTTATTCATTTGAATTCTATAACACGGTGTGCAAGAAAATAAAAGTAAGAAAATGAAGGATCCATTGGGCTCATATACTGCAATGAAGGTGCAACAAGTTTTTATCCAAGCGACCTTAAGCAGAATTTTTTCAACAAAATCAAAGAAAACTTTCTGTAGGGGTATTTGGGATGTAGTCTGCGTCCTACTTCCATATTCCTCTAATAGAGCTACCAGTTGGGAAAGTGCGGTATTATATTGGTAAACTCAGGTGTGAAGAGGCAATATCAATGACCGGAAACATATTCGAATAATGACCGCTTTGGTGATTGGGGCGGTCGGTATTCTACCTTATCGAGCCAGACAAAAATAAGAGCCCTATCTTGGCTCGGAGGTGCTCAGTTGTAATGCAGTTGTTGTTAAGGAAAACTTCGGTGCCAGCGTAGTCATACAAGTAAGAGAAACAGTCCAAGCTGCTCAGATGCAAAAAATGCTAATGTAGCAACCGATTATCCTTAAATTCACAGTGTGTGTCTCGATAACTTGAAAGAACCTTTTGTGGGTAGTGCAAGACTACTGGTCTCGAATGTTGAAGAATTGAAACTTTGCCGAAATAAGTATTTCGTGGATGTAAGTTTCTACCAGCGCACGGCCATGAACCACCACCTAAGAAAGGTATAGAACACTTGCTTAGTGAAACATGCAAGGCCAGCAATCTTGCTCAGTCCACAAGCAGACAATCACATCAAGTGCTGAGAATGAAGTACCTACAGTAGAGAGCAAATCAATGCTTTTCAACCTTTCGATGGACGATGGGCTGTTTCGATGATATTAATGTATACGATGGAAATTGGAGTCACTCAGCCCTTTGGGCAACTACAGAGTTAATGATCATGATCACTCTACTAGTAGAGATTACTGGGTTGACTCCACTCTACCTCTACAGGGCGCATTTAATAGTATGTTGATGATTTTAGTAAATAGTTCTCTTCTCCGGTGTTCATAGGTTTCATTTCAGTACGTCGCTGAAGAAGGAATGACAAACGGTTTGGTAGCTGGTCGCGAGAATTCACCTGGCTTGTTCAACTAGATTGTTTGGTTTAACTTGTCTTTTTTTTTTTTTCTTGATAGTTCACTAATAATTGTTTATGATCTTTTTCATGCGATTACAGAAGGAAACTGCTGTTACCTCCATTTCAAATATTTTGAAGGTTTTTGTTGACTGTTGATTACCATCAAAGAGCATTGAATGTACATGTGAAATAAGATAGATGTGACTATGCTTTGATTGATCCTTCTTCTTGTGAAGGCCTGCGTGGTGTACTGTTTCACGCGCTCTTTTAACATTTTCTCCACACTGTTACAATTGCATTATTGATTTCATTGCAGTGGAATCGAAAGTTAGACGTTTCCAGATGAGAAGGTGAGTATATTGTTTGAGTTTTTACTCCCACTGGAAAGTTTGTACATAGAATCAATATGAATGGTCAAGATTTTGTGATAGCAATCTGCGGTGTTTGAATTATCTGCATAACTAAACTGGTGGGAGCGCACTGGCTCTACGAAGTAACCCTTTTACTCGAAATCTACGCGAAACTTAAGCAGTAAGGTATCTTTTTTCTAACATCATAAGGAAACCATTGCCTACCTTTGAACCACTCAATTCTTATTCAACCGCGGGTGCTGTTTGAAGGAAACGCAGCGACCTATTGTCAGTAGCCTTCGTAATTAAGTCATTCTCGTATCTAAAAATCATTGCTGCTCTGCCTTGCTTTCTTTCAATGTCAATTGCCTTCACGAACAATATCGCGTTCAAGACATCGTTCTTGAAGGATACCCTCATCACGACTTTTGATAAACAATCCTTTTTTCTTTTGCTCCCGGAAGATTAAGATGTCAAAAGACTACGAGTGGTCTTTGATCTGACAACTGATGATCATCAAGTTGTGTCAAAATCGTCCTGAATTCTCCACCATTTCTTCGTGTATCTGCAATAATGACTAAGGGCACAGTTCACGATATGTTTGAGAGCCTTTTAGGCGAAAAGCGAGTGCAGTGAACCATAGTGCATAGTGATTACGAGAGAGAAAAAATTGGAAATATAGGGCATCCTAAAATTAGAGAAAGCAGGGGTTGAACGAGTTCACCGTGACGGTAATGCAGTAGAGAGGGCTTATGGACGAGATCCTATTGTTGCAGTTGCGTAGAGCTGTCTGCATAGGACAAAAAGCTATCCCCATGAATACAGGTCTTCGACAGTCCCACAAGGTTGGCGATTTATGGACAAAACTTCAGTCTCGGACGGGTCTCGAACCCGTACTTGTCCGGTGACCGAGCTCTTATCCCTTACACTATCGGGACCCCGCTTACACTCGCCTTCTTAATGGCTTATACGCCATAGCTGAAAGGCGAGGAAGCGGGTCCCGATAGTGTAATGGATAAGAGCACGGTCACCCAAAAAGACAAGTATGGGTTCAAGACCCGTCCGAAACTGAAGTTTTGTCCATAAATGGCCAACCTTGTGAGACTGCGGCGATATAACAGCAGTTAACAAAACATCAAGTCAAAACAAGACATAGCTCTTCAAATTTTCAACATGTTTCTTGTAAATGGTGCAACGTATAACGTACACATCGCCGTTTAAACTCGTCCCTTGTGGTGCGGCATAGAGTGGACAAAATTTCTGAAGATTGACAGATTCAACACTCTGGGGAACTTTCCCTTTCGTCCTGTGCTTTTAAAGGAATGTTCCCAAGAAAAAAGCACTCGATAACAAAGCTGTGAGATCCACATAATGGAGTTGTCAATTTTATCCTACACACATCAAGCACCACAAACAATATTACAACATAACAATATGAAAATGACCAATGACCTCTATTTACAGAATATTAGTTATTTATAGACTTTGATGCACTCGATGAAATTAGTCGTGTAACGAGAAAGAGCTCTCAATGCGGAGCTCACTAGTTGACTTATCAGGTCATTGTGAAAGGTGCTACGGTCGACAGTCTGAGACCTTTTATCAGTTAGCAAGAGTTAAACGAATAAGTTAAGGGAAGCTGTGTTACAATGATAAAAAGACAAGTTAGTCGGTCGAACCAACTTACAACATGCCGTATGAGCAATGGGAAGTGCACTTCATAATAAAAGGCTACATCATAGAACTCTGACGCACGTAATATCCAATGACACAATTTTTGATTTTTTAGAAATAACCTTGGAGAAATACAGAGACGAACAGTACGTAAGGGTGTAATAGCTCAAACTCGCAAAATTTCCAATCGGTTCGCATAACAAATCGAAATCCAATCAGGGAACGTAGTCGACCAATGTATTTGGTTAACCTGAAAGCACTCTATGAAATGCCAAGCCTACGCAACTATGCTAACTTCATGATTCTTTGAATACGGCGTAAGGATCAGTTCTATATTGGTTACTTAAGAAGCATGTAGTGCGAGGACTTGTTGATGAAAGTGTGCATTATTACATGTTCTTTGCGTTAAGCCTCTTTTTACCCATATCTCCGGAGAGCGAAGAGCGATTCTTCGCCCGCTCTCGGCAGAAGACCGAGGGTGAGTTCCCAATACCGTTGCGAGACAGTTCAAGTACCCTGCAAAAAAGAAGGGGGAGGGGGTGAATGGAAGGGGATCGACTAGCAAGGGTCAAATGCCTACAATAGAGATCTAAAATAGTAATTAAAGATTGAATTAACATCTTGGGAATGAGACCTCTTAGCAGACTCTCTAATGAGAGAGGATTCGATGGGCGAGGTTTTATTGGGCAAAGAAATGCACGTAATCGCGAGATTAACTACTATACATTTACAGGTAGCGAGCTTTGGGCTACATCGACACTTACCTCTTTTCTGGTTATTCAATCGGACTAGAGATACAACATACAAACAGTACCGACAGAGTGGACGCTACAATGTGGGAGAAAAGCTTGGAAACAACATTGTTTCGCAAATATATACTGGCACTGTTCAAAACTAAACTGAATCAATTCAAATATAACTCTGAACATACTTCGCCTGCAGCTTGATATGCCAAAATTGGATCAAGTATTGGTCTTGGTATCTCATGGACATCCCATATCAACGCTTGAGCATCATCAGCTAAAAGATATTTTCTCCATTCGGCAAAAATGCATAAACATAATGAATCAAACCTGCTGTGCAAATATGGGTACTGGAGTGAGGTGCCCAAGACAAGCCATTTATAGGGGCGCGATGATTTGCTAACTTTGCCACTGGATGACATGGAATCCGCATATCCAAGATTATCACCTGAACTAGTCCAATTTGACAGATATTCAAATTTGATTGTATGATCAAGGATAATTTTGGCGTTGATAATTCTTGCCCCCAGACGCGCGCCACCCGTTTGACTCGAACTCCTGAGACGCTCAATTCAAATCGAATTTATCCTGCAAACCTCTACAACACAAAACTACTAAACCCGTTCGAGAATACACACGGGACAATATTTAACATTCATAAATTCATAACGATCTATCTAAGCCGGGAATAGTTCAGCATTCGTAATCTTACAAGATCACATAGCACGAACCTCAAATACCTTACACGCAATGTCGTAATGTAATGTCCTCAAAGATGTCGTTATTGCTTGCAGAAGTACATTGGAAAAGGGAAGAAAGTTTTACCTTCACTGATTATGTGTCAAACTAGATGACCCCGATTCTTAAATTCCGACGAGAGAAATTTTTTCAAAATATAAAAGCTTTTTAAAGCTCGCACATGCGGGTATTCATCCTCGGATAGTTGCTTGGATAAGAGCTTCTCCGAGAATCGCACTTTCTAGTTGGCAAACTATCTTTAGTCCGGGATGCTCCCTCTCGTGTTTCCCAGGGAGGCGCTTTATCTCCTCTGCTTTTTGCTGTGTACTTGTACGACTTGCCTGCAGGTGTTGCTAAAGAAGGCATCACTTGTAAAATGTTCGCCGATGACATGAAATTATATTCTAAAGTTCAAAATGGTGAAAGCTATTTGCGAAGGCTCTTCATCTTGGGGATAATAATTGTCAATTTGATTATCTCTTGTCAGGCGTCGTCATTAATGGTCGATTCAGTGAGGGATCTAGGGTTCACTGTGGACAATAAACTCGTTTGATGAGCATTGAAGGGCATTGCTAATAGAGCGGAACAACTCCTTTTTCTTTTGTTCAAATCTCTGTGCTCTAAGGATTCGCAGCTTCTCATTTTGGCATACAAAACTTATGTTAGACCTATGCTCGAATATGGTACGTGTGTTTTCTCTCCTAGTAAGAAAGCCTTGATGAATCGGATTGAGAGAATCCAAAATAGTCACACAAGGAAAATTTTCCTCCAGGAAAATTGTACTAAAATTAGACTCCCTTAAGCTCCGACGAAGAAAGAATGATCTTTTGATGGTATTGAAAATTCTTCATGACTTGATTGATCTCAAATCTGGAGATTTCTTTGAATTATATCAGTCATCAACAAGGGGACAATCACTAAAAATTCTTTATTCACAGGCCATGTTCTTCCGTGAGTAGCAACTTCTTCACTTTTAGAGCTGGATCTGATTTCTTAAAAATTACCAAAAAGTGTACAGTGCTGGGTTCCATTGCAGATTCCAAGACAGTGCTGGATAGAAATTTTTCCCTCGCTAAATAACTTTTTGTTGGTGTATCAGATATTCACTTTTGTTTCGCATGCATTCTTTTGTCCCTCTTCTTACTGGTGTTCTTGATTTGTTTGTTTATATGTGTCTTTTTACTTCTTATAGATGTTTTGCTCTATTACATGTGTGCTGCATGTAATAAAACTTGAAACTATTATCGCACCATGTAAATGATTGCTCAGAGTCGAGCATGAAGCCATTGAAATGCTAATGACATACTATAAAAAAAGATCTCCAGTTAGAGGCTGTGTGTGTATGCTGTTTAAAGTTGGTGATGAAGCTGTGATCGTATCAGAGCAAAATAACAACGTCACAAAAGTTAGAGAACGAGTAAAAAAGATGGGCTGATATTTGCATGTGTAGTTACTGACCTCATTACTTTCGCAAGCAAAAGTTGCTATATAATTGTGATCATTGCGATTCCATCCTAATCTCAGCAACGGTGTTCGCTGTGGATCTTCATATATGATAGTGGAGTGCTCAAGATGTCGAAGATCAAACAAACGAACACTACCATCGGCACCTGAAACAAACCACATCAACAAATGGCTCGAGCAAGGTTATGATTCCAGGCTCATCTACATACAAATCCACCTGAATATCTCATCACTGTTATGCAAATTACTTATGCTGAGGCTGCTGCATAAGTAGCATAAGGAATGTTGTTCTTTTGAATACTATTATGTCAAAAATAAAAGGCATTTATGACCACTACAAAACGACATGACCTGCTTCAATGAATAATCTATATGCTTTAGGTAATCTCGAGTTCGCGATGTTGGAGGTCGAGATAACAAAAATTAAGCAAACCTGATACCGACTCAGTTCCTATTTTAATAGAAAGAAAGCAGACAGCTATGAATAGCTTACTACATTCACCTCTTCATGAAATTTTACAGCTAGACGCTCCGTCAACCGATGAAACTTAAGAAAGTAATACGTTCATGACAGAGCATGCGTGCCCTGAAGTTGTAGTCGAGGGTAATACGAAGGGCGATGACAGTAACTCAGAACTCTAATTGAGGTGTCAAATAAGCATATGGTTGATCACTGATCGCTGCTACAACGGCCTAGTAGCTATTGCATATGACACTTCTTGCAGAATCCATGCAGAGGCTAAGAAACCCGAGAGAATAGCAATGCACAAAAGCTATCAAGGCTGACTAGTAATCACCAGTAAAGACAATATGCTGTGAAGGAAAATGAAAACTTACCAACGCTTGCAAACATATCTCTATTCCCTCTGCTGAACGAAATATCGAAAACTTCCTTATCGTGAGCAATGAGTTGCGTACGGACCGATCCATCAACAGTGACTCGGGTAGTGCCGATAGCTTGCCCAGTCTAAATACGTGTGTGCAAAGTACTGATCATAGAGGGCAAATATAAGTGAATAACCTCAAGTTGCCACACAGTGCAGGTTGTATCTATACTACTTGTGCCAATAAGATTGAGGTCTAACTCGTTCCAGTCGAACGAAGTCAGCGGAGCACAATACTCAGCCGTACGGTTCGTGTTGAGGAGCGTTTCAATTTTTGCATTATTGTCAGCTCCTAGCTGAACCGATATTAATAATATCCTTTCAAGATACATCTCATCACTCGAATCTTATAGAATCCAAACAAATAAAGCACTCACCCTCCACAACCTTAGGTAGTCGCCACTTGTAGCGATCAGGTCCGGATAAGTTCCTTTGGCATCTGGGATCCACATCAACTTGGTGGCGGGGTAGGGGTGATCAAATGTACTCCTCAAAACTAATTCACCTACATTCTCGTCTAGTTGTACAATTGAAACCTGAAAAAACGAATTCATACGCTTCCACGAAGCTTGAATAAAAAAGGGTTTGAATGTTAAAGCGAAAGCTGATAGTCCTGTCTGTTGGCGCCAAGTACGGTAGTGTGCATATGATTCCTTAAAAATCATGTATGAATTGTGAATTACACACCTTATTACTGTATTCCTCGATGAAACTACTGACAGCAAGACGAAACCGCCGCTGAGGGTCCGTAGCACAACTCCATGCACTTGCATACAAATTATATGGAGCATCATAACCATAAATTTCCTGAAATCACAACTCTTGACTTCACAACCGAAATACTGCTGAACAGGCCATGACAAAATATACCTTGCGTTTATCCTCTTCTCGAACAGTAGCTCCCATATTAATATCTTGATTGGATGGACCGGCGGCGTCCATTGACTGTAAATTATTGTTTGGAAACGTGTTTGCATGCCACTCATGGACGGAAAAATTGACAAGAATACTAAAGATACGTCGTAAACGTCGGTCTGCATCAACTGAGGAGTTGGCTGTTGAGGTGTCAAGTAGGGTTGCTGAGTTTGTGGCTGCATTCCATAACCACCAACCATCATATTCATAGATGAAGAAGCTGTGAAAACAAGGTATCGAAGTCAAACTTAACCTTGAAGGAACGCGGAAATGAACTCACTTTGAGGTAACATATGAACATTGGGGTGATGCATTGCAAAGCCGTGAGCTTGGTGAGAATGTTCCATTCCTATTGGATTTGGATTCTATAATACGAAACATAACAAAAACATTAGATACAAACCCTCTCTGTGGGCACCATTCAAATATGTTTCCATTTCACAAGACAGATTTATGCTATGTTGCAGAATAAAATACATTTTTATATTATGCCTATCGAATTGTTCTGTATATTAAACAATAAGGTGGGGGTACCCACTCCCAGCTTGAACGAGTACCTCATGAATCATGACAGACACAGCTCCCGGGAATGTACAGATACCACTTAAAGTGACCAGGAAGGCCTCCAAAACGTAGATCGCTGAGGCAAACTCGTGAATTTTGGTGAAAGTGCCAGATAAGAGGAACGCAACGAGCACACCAATATTTGAAATGATTTGGTCACACCAGAGACCTTAAACCCAATTTGTTAAGAAATCAGGGCAAACAAAATTGGTAAGGGTAGTCAAGCCAGACGGACAAAAGGAGGATAATTACCTATGACGGACAGTGAGTAACACAACGGGTGGATTTGGCATGAACAATTTGTAAAAAGTTTATGAAAATATAGGAGAATAAAGCTTAAAAGAAGGAACATTAAGCAAAAACACATAAGAGGATCACCTTTGGCAAACAGAACATGCAAAGAGCGCTCCCGATAGTGTTAAGAACTCATGATACGAGCTCAGGCAAGAGGTTGCCCACACGTAAGAAGCATAAATACTACGAATGATCTGATGCTCAAAAATCGAAAAAAATACTACTTGCTTTCAAGACCGTATTGTATTGTAGAAATGCGTATACGGTCAAGAAAGAAGAACCAAGCGTCGGCAGCTGGCGGAGCATGCCCGAGGTAAGCGAAGTTAGCTCAGAAGGCTTTCAACTCATCCATACAGCACTTTTAGGGAAGCAAATACTTCAAAGAATACGACACGAGCCGAGGAAGACGCTATGAGAAAGAGAAGTTCTCAGTCAAGATAGATCAGATTAATTTGGATAGAGCAAAGGATGGAAGGGTTTGAAACGAGCAGTTAGGGGAAAACTTTTGATACGCTGACTTGAGCATAACAAGTGAAAATAGTAGATGTGCGGGGATGGCAGGAAATGAGCTGTATTATAGGACGAGAACTGTCGCAAATGTCATAGAGTCATATCTATCGACCAGAATCAACGAACGTCGGTGTGGGTGTGTGGCCGGATATTTATAATTCCTCTCTCGGAACCTAGAGCCTTCCAGTTAAGCAATGATATGGCCCCCACCCTCAAATTTGTAGGGCCGCGTCTTCGCGCAATCCTCTTAAGAATTCCAACTCCAAAGGAGTGGGGGTATATTTGATAAATTCCGACTCCAAAAGAGTGGAGGTATATTTGATAAGTTATAAAGCTACATCTCATATATATGTACAGGGTGCGCCATAAATATGGTAACAACTTTTCGGACGTCCGAAACGTTTTTGTTCTGAGGGTTTCTCCGAACCTGCACCTTTCCTTATGTTCACGATATACCTCAGACTACATATCTACTTTTGTGCTCTCAACTCGTCAGATTTCGAAAAATGGTGGGGCCTCGCATACATTCACCAACCATTCCGTCTTTGCGCGCATTTGGTGAGTCCCTTTCAGGGATCGCTCCTCGTTTCGACATTATCCCCACTGACAGTATTTCGAATCGCGATGCATAGACAGGTCGGGGCAAACCTCAAGACGGTCGTCTTGCCTCACATTCAACCACTTTTCTGAATAGAATTACTCGGAAACGAGTATGCTGCAAAACTTGCCGAAATACGAGTAAAATGGCTGCTGATTTGTTTGTATGTTCTTCAACGATGAGAAGAGCCTACCCTAGTAAATACAATTGTATCCAGATAAAATTCATGAGCCTTGTGAGCTTCTTAACGAGAAGAAGTTGGAGAGAAAAAACAAATGCCGTGCGCTACCTCCGCATGGCACGCAGTTCGACCAACTTTTTCTTGACTAGAGGGTGTTCAGCGTGGAAGAAATGTTGAGAGCCCAAAGCATACATATATTTCACATTTTTAGTGCTGAAGCCATTGAGTATAGTCAGATCGCCTCTCATAGCCATTTTCCCTCTTTCGGGGTGGTTTTTGCTGAATCTCTACCATCACTGCGATATCGCTCATTATGATCAAAAAAAAAATACAAAATTTAATCCAAAACTCTTCAGGAAGGGTCCTTCTAAAAGGGTGCAGCTAAGGGTCAAAGATTTTCTTAGGGATACGATCTGAAAACTTCTGCGCCTGTGTTCATGAATAAGAAAAGATAAGACTGGTGCTGAGGGAGTGTTCGCGACTTTATCTCAGCTTCCGATCCTCCTACGAATTTCCCGGACCACAATGTGATGAGTTGCCGGTTATAGTTCATACTGGAGAGGAAAGCCTGCGCTTCATAACGCACCACTGTCGCAGCTCATAACAAACCAGTGAAAAAATCCCAGGCTGGATTTCTCCAAGAAACTCTGCGTGCCGCCGTCGATGAGTAGCTGAAGCATCTTTGAGCTATAATAAGTACAGAAAACGGATATATAAGATGAGCGTGTGTTCATTTTGTAGAAGTGATGCATAGTAAATAACTCACATAATTTCACCATGTATCAATATGAACTAGGGTTTTTGGAGCTCAATTCTTTTGTTACCATATTTATGGCTCACCCTGTATATATACATTCGTATCTATAATATTAGATATAGCTTTATAACTTATGCTAGATAATTTATATAAATGTAGATGCAACTATATTGGTTTGTTACTTGTTCGAGTTATTCAGATTTGGGTTCTCTGAATGACGACAAAGTCCGAAGCTGAATGCTGGATGAAATGTATCCCAGACGTTATCATTCTCGCATAATGATAAAGTAATCAAGCTTACGATAAGAAAGGAAATGCAACACTCTCAAATCTCATGCTTCCTAGCTCACAACATGCTCTGCTAAATGGGATAGGGTCCAAATAAATTTGACAACATCGTGTAGACCTAATTGCTACTAACACTTCAGCACTAAATTAAGTTGCCGGAAATATAGAGCGAACCCTTCGCCTTTGCTGCCGCTTTTCTACGCAGCTATTTAAGCATAGTGTGATCATGAGCACTTCCAGCACTTGTTCATCAATGAAATTTGGGAAACGATGGGAAATTTAATGAGCAATGGAAGTTCATTCCGCCTGACTCAGGAATCTTCCTATCCGCAAGAGTGTGCAGGAGAAAGACCAGTTTGGGCATTTTTGAAGCATTCATTTTTTGTGTAAGACACTTATGGAAAGCCAGTGATGCCGAAAACATAACCTTAAAGCTTCAAAAAAATATAATTACAATTTGCCCTCTGTGCGTAAAAGCAAGGATGGGGAAAATAGTCGATTGAAAGATAAAAAAAAAGAGTCAATAACTATTCGCGCCAAAGTAATTCTAAAGGGTAACAAAACATACTGCTGTCAAAAACTGAGCAACCACCCTAAGATATATGTCCCCATTCGAATACAGTCTTGCATTTTGGAATTCATAACCCATCTTTCCTAAACACCCGAAGTTTTACGCGAACGAAACTGTTTGAAAGAATAATCCTACTGAAGAGGTTGTTGTGGTCATCGCTGCAAAGATTAAGGCCGGAATGCAAAAAGAGACTGTTACAAAGGGGAGGGGGAAGGGCAGTCTACTTTCAGGTAGAACTAGAAAAAATGTATCAGTTTCAATCATGGATGGTAAAACTAGAGAAAAATAACCGTAATTCAGTAAGATGGCGATAAAATTACCTGGAACTCCTTCGGTGCAACAAAGCGTAATACCCCACCAGCACTTTGCATTTGAAGTTTCTTGAGGATACTTCAGTCGTGCATGCGATTAATCAAGTACCTTTAATAAAATGAATACCTTTAATAAAATGAAAAAGGATTACACATTTGAAACATGTCTCGTAACAAGGTAAAATATTTCAACGATATATCGGGATCAAACCGCACTACAAACAACAAATTCTTGAATGTACACAACTTTATTCTCGGCAGTAGTGTATAACATTGACAACAAGTTAAAATGAGATACATTCTATGAGAACGGATATACATTGCTTATCATCTGCAACATATGAAAATACCGGGAAAACACCTCGCCACTATTTCTTTTATAAAACCCATCTCCGAATTCGATTTGAAATCAAACGGCGAGCTTTAACAAGCGAGGGAGAGATCGAACAGCCTAACATAACAAAATACACGTAATAAACGACATGGTGCATAGTTATACTCGAAGAATTTCAAGCGACTTGTTGAAACAAATGCAAATCCAGTTATTGTGTGCAGGACCCCAGTGCACCTGATTGACCTGAAACAATTACAGAGCTAATTTGACTTGAAACATGAATACAAAAGGTTCGTTCCGAATTGAATTCTCATGGATTGGAACGGCAAAAATAAACTCAGCAACCCCACAACAGGAAAACACAAGTGCTCAAAAGAGCATACCAAATTCCGAAAAAAACTGTACTAAAACTCAATACCTCTCCCCCTGCGGAGTAAGCTAGTATTGGATCTTCTACTGGTCGAGGCATGTTCTGAAGATCCCAAATCAATGCTTGCGCATCATCACCTGAAAAAAAAAATTGAAGTCGTAAGTGAAGAGAAAGAAAGCTCATATCGGATTGACTTCTTGATTAGTTCGTATAAGGGACCTCTAAAAAACTTAGCGAACTTGATGAACAACTGACTAGCTGTACAGATATGGTGAGCGCTATGTGGAGCCCATGCGAGTCCATTAACCGCTCCGTTGTGGTTCTTAAGGCGCGCTAAAGGACTGCAAGGCATTCGAATGTCAATAATAATAACCTGAAAATAAGGAATAGTGCAGCAAAGCAAACAGTTCTAACAGCTGTTCCGAAAAGGACGAGCCTCGGTTGAATCTTGAGCAAAGGTAGCGAGATGGTAGTGTTCCTGCTTATTCCATGCCACCCTCATCAACGGCAACTTGATAGGATCCTCATAAACGATTGTTGAATGTTCCAAATGACGCAGATCGAACATTCGAGCGCTTCCGTCAGCTCCTGTTGCAAATTAATAATAACGGTCTTTTTGTAAAGTAAGAAAGTGGATATATAAAAGTAACGTTACCCATATTTCAACAGTGAGCGAGTAGTTTTACTGCAATTCTTACCCATTCGAATTAACGTAGCATTCTTACCTTGCTTGTCCATTCTTTAATTCATGTTTAACATTATTACATCGTATTTCACACACATTTTCGACTTTCGACAAGACGTAATCAATTGTATACACATACAAGTCTCCGAAATAAGTATCTCAGACACGGTATATCAGGCAGTCTTCATAGCAAAGATACAAATACTGGAATAGAGTACCGGCGATCCACCCCGCCCCCGCTGACGCGACGAAAGAGCTAAGCGTACAGCGATTGAAGCTGCGGCTGCATTCAGAGTTTGCGTTACCACTTCGATGCCGATATTTATCAAAGACTTGCGGTTCATATGGTGCTTTGAATTGAAACCTTTTTGCGTGACACTCCCTTTAGATATAAGCATGAGAATCAACTCAACGTCAACTTATTCACTGCTCCGCCCGTGAGTTTTCTGCGTCTGAGGTAGAATCCTGAATTCTGAATGGTTGGGCCCCAAAAAGGCGGTCACTTACTATCTTGTAGTTCAAACGCTTTTCACTGCACCTTATCGATGAATACATTTCATGAGAAAGGAAAGCTTAACTGCATAAACTAAACACCATCTCATGCTGTCACTAAAAGAACGGGCGTGCGAGCGTACCTGTATAGATGTGCAAATCTGCCACGAATCTTGCCTGTTTAACATGCCTTTAATTGGGAGTTTCTCCCGAGACTGCTACCTTCTACACCCTTAGTGTACAATTTTGAAATTATTTCTCGCTATAACAACGCCATGTATGGATCAGCTCCTCGAGTGTAACAACGTCATATCAGCCCCATGAAATCTAAATTTCTTCCTAATACGAATCTAATCCCACTAGACCTATGATTATGCGTGTTAAATTCCGACAAACCGCAACAATGACGCTGTTACCGCAGTCATGCCTTCTGTGTCGAGGCAAAATAGGCGCGGAAAGGCCTCATTTACGCCACTTACACATCCAAAACTACACGGGATACCTTAGCTATTGATGAACTATTCATAGATTCTCGGTGAATTACGCATTAAATGCACCAAAAATTGTAGTTTCAGAGGCAAAAATGTTTGCAACATCTAGCCCTCGTGAAGAACCTTCATAAAAGCTTGGCACTCCAAAAAGTCAGAATACAAAATATATACCCTATAGAATACCCACCAACGGTTGCAAAGTTATCCTTGCCATTGAAAATTCGACTGAATGCTATATCGTGCACAGGCTTATCATGAGCGATTAGCTGTGTCTTCACACTGAATGAAATCGGACGGATTAAGCCAAC
Organism: Haemonchus contortus; assembly: GCA_000469685.2. Taxonomy (NCBI): domain Eukaryota; kingdom Metazoa; phylum Nematoda; class Chromadorea; order Rhabditida; family Trichostrongylidae; genus Haemonchus; species Haemonchus contortus. The sequence continues at coordinate 26,842,753 of LS997566.1, read as the reverse complement.
CGCTTGCTGTGCCTGAAAAAAAAATCAGAGAAAAGGAAATCTTTTACTTTAATCAATATCTGTATATTTACTAACTGCCTACCTCAACATCGTAAATGGTGCATGTGGTGTCAATACTTGAGGTACCTATCAGTCTTGGTTCCACTTCGTTCCAATCAAAATTAGTGAGGGGAGCAGTGAATTGTGAGGATTTATTCTAAAATCAAACAGTATGACAAAATGGAAAATTCGAATAATCTTTCTAAATGCACAATCATAAAGAACAGAGCTATAACTACTGTCAGAACTGTACTGGTTTGGCTGGAACGTACACTGCTCAAAATGGCTTCCTCCGTGACAGAATTATTCGAATGTATCCTCCACAAACGAAGAAAATCCGCGCTTGTGGCTAACAAATCAGGATACCTATTTTCCTATAAAGATAGCACGAGATCGATCGGCGTCAATCAACATATGCTTCAGGAAACGAAGAACTTCCTGAACTCACCAAGTCCGGAATGAATCCTATTTGGTTTGGAGGAAATTCATGTCCAAAACTGCCTCTCTCAACTAAAGAACCCAGGGCTTCGTCTAACTCAATAAGGGTTACCTAAAATGGTATTGCAACAAATACTAAACGATTAATCTTAATAGGAGAAAGCAAAATTTGTGCGACTAGAAGCTGAAGTGAAGCACTTACATTATTTCCTTGCTCACGCTCCACAATACTACCTACCGCCAAGCGGAACCTCCTATCGTTCTTATTCGCCCATGCGGCAGCGAAAAGTGGCTTTGGACCAGAATATCTAGAAAACGACATCAATAAACTAGAGTAAATGACAAAAATCCAATTGTACGCCCCGAGTTATGGCAAGGTAAGATAAATGCAAACCATATCTGGACCACATATATGAAAGAAAAGAACTGATAAACGCGGAAGAGAAGAACGTAATAGGTTTTAGCTTTTGAAAAAGTGGTTCAGTTCCCTAGCTATTGAGCTATCAAAAAATCTCGAAAAAGGTTAGTTTTGTAAGATGGAGGAAAAAGTATTAAAAGCATCAAAATATTAGGTTGAGTAAAAAGTTTTGATCGACTTTTCGTCCCTTTTTAGATTTTCTCGTAGGACCGCTCGGAAGGACTTCGTAATGGGTTATGGTAGACCGATCCCTAACCTGTATTTTTAGGTGGGTATATAAGCATTCCGTTGTAAGTGCTTCGCAAAAATGACTTCAACCTTCAACTGTCGTCCGAAGCTGTCTGAGATCGTCTATCACGAATTACTGTAAGGGCATAATCCACCGAAGGCTGTTGCAAATATCTGTGGTGCACCCAGAAGAGTTATCGTATCTCAACCCACGGGTGCCTCATGACGAAACACCTTCAAGACGAGCCGAGAAGTGGACTATGTGCGAGGAAGGTCTCACTGTGTCGTCGATGGACATTTTCAGGGATTGCTCTACTTTGGATAATTTAACGAGCGTTCCACCGTGACCACCGAGATTTACGCTTCTCAGCTACAGAGTTTGGCCGACGTTGTTTGAAGAAAGCGTCCGCAGCATGAAAATATTTGCCTTTTTCACGACAGCGCTCAACCGTATGTTGCGAAATTGTTTTGCCAGTAAATTGCCAAACTTGGATAGGCACTGTTGCCCCATTCTACTTATTCGCCAGGCCTGGCTCCGTCTGATTACCATTTGTTTCTTGCTCTGAAACATCATCTTCGCGATAGAATTTTGATGATTGCCAGAAACTCAAAAATGAGATCTCCAGCTTTTTCGAATCGCAGCCGCCACCGCTCTGTGCTTCAGGAGTCAAGAAACTGCCGGGTCGCTAGACGTATGTTTAGGACAACGATGGAGACTACAATACTAATTGAGATCCTCTTTCAATGGAAATAAGACTCTTCGAAGTGAAAATTGAAAAACCGATCAAATTTTTTACGCAACCTAATAGAAAAGAAACGGATTCCAAATTCCCAAAATGGTTAAATGCCCAGCAAGTGAAATTAAAACAGTGAAAGACAGAATATTGCTCTTCAAGTCAACTGAAATAAAGTACCGGTATATCTCGCTTCTTCTGGTATCCCTATGAGCAATTGAATTGGTTTGAGGAACTGAGGGATTACTTGTTTGTGCTTGAGAAGTCTGCGCGACAGTTACTGTTGGTCCTGAGAATGTTTAGTATAAAAATTGAAGGTTTGACGCGAAGTTTAAATAAAATGAACTGACCTGCTTGACTTTGTGGGGTAATTGGCGGCGGTGGGCCGGGGGTTTGACTATTTTCTTTCGAGGTAGCTGATGACGGATCACGGGGCTGACCATTCACAACAGCAACAGATGACATAGGAATCTCTGATAAGAATAGGGATTTAGCGCTGAAAAACCATAACAGATTAGAAGGTGCTTAACGATATGGCTAATAGTGTCACGAATTAGCCATTTGAAAATCTCTATCCATCACAAAAACTTTGTTGCTAATCCTTTTTCAACAGGGGCATGATTATTGCCCCTAGCGAAATACTCAAAGCTCAGAAGTCGAATTTTAAAACGTTGGGAACCGTTGCACAATACTAACAGGAATAAGGAGACGGAACAAAAGTCGTAAAAAATTCTAACAATTCCTGATCATCATAATGAGGCATTCATGAAATTAACAGCAATATCCGAGAACTGTCACCTTTTCTATACCAAACCTGACGGCAAAAGAGCTTTGCGTGAGGAACAAGCGGTCGACAACTTGACAGTCACCCAGCTTCATAATTTATATATGAATCCTTATAATATAACGATGCATTGGTTTTCCAAAAAACCGAAGAGAGGTTTGGAAGGCATTTAGTATCATTATATTATAGAGTTTTGTCGGCATTTAATCGCGTTTCTGCGTTTTGCTGAGTTGTTTTCGGTGCAACCGGAATATCTGCTTCCAAAAGAAACAAGCAGACTCGAAATGAGACATCTCAAAACTGGACGTTGGAATGTCTACTGTCTTTCAATGGTCCTTCTGTAGATGGTAAAATCTAGTCCCGAGCCGCATAACTTTACTTACAGCGAGTTCACTCACACATCTTATTAACATTTACTTGAACGAAGTGAGAACAAACAGGCACCTCTAAAGAAACTAATCTCAATTGACTAAAACAGTACGAAAATGAAAATATAATCCCACACCCGATCAATAAGCAAGTGTGTAAACTTACCCTCGGAATGCGCACAAGTGCGACCAGAACACCAGCACTGACGCACTTTTGAGACTGGTGAGACATCTGGATATTTGGGCTCTGCGACTCTACCTGCAAAATGTTCGACAGAAAGGCTGCTGGGGACGGAACATTGGTGCGTCCGGAGATGCATGCGGCAAGTTGTGTAGCAAAATGAATTCTCACATGGTTTCCTTACAACGATCACATGGATGGGCTTATGGGAAGCTTCAACTTTGGGCTTCGTCACTGTTTTGTGTACATGCTTTATCTTACGGTGGTAAATGCTAGACTCATCCGTATCGCCACGAATTTCGCCGTGCAGTTTGCAGCGTGCATCTCCGGACGAGAAGAATGCTCTCTAATCTTCAGTTCCAGTAGGACCTTATGGGGAGGAATATAAAATTTGCGTGTTATGGTCAACGGGAAAGCAAATTCCTCAGTTCACACACCCATTAACTATCCTTAGTATGTACAAAGCGCTCGCGTCCGTCTGTCTGTCTGTCTGTCTGTCGCGAAATTCAATATCACCTGAAGAAGCACTTGGAGAGGTTCGATTAATTTTGGAATGGGTTGAGCTCAGGATTAGAACAACCGAACACCTGTGAGCCTAGGAGAGTTTCGACCCGAGGGGCGGGGCATGCGCCGGAGTTGGGCAGTGGCATGTGCAAAAGTTTCCAATTTGGTTTCATAGTGGTCAAACGCTGGAAAAATGAGCAAAGGTGAAGGGTCGTTCAAAAATTAAATGAATGAGACCCGCCACCGGCGCGTTCTCGCAGTGAGCGGTACTTTCCGCACAGGTTCATAACTCGATTCAACGAAGATTTGGAAACCGAAGAAGAAATAAAAGGAGAGAGCAAGGCCTTAGGCGAGGTGGGCATACGTAAACTTAGAGAAGCTTCACCCACGACGAGCGCGGGCTTGAGTTGATGAAACTGCTTTTCACAAATGAATATTTTGGGTTGTCCGAAAAGTTTCCGCCGATTTTGAACACCCTCGGTTCATCAACCGTTGTACAAAAGATCAAGGACCCAACCTCATAGAGTTACATGATTTCAGAAAGGGCATGCCCTCCCCTATATTCCTGTTAAATTCTCTGAACATTTGTCAAAGTTTGTGTTTACTTTACTTGTGTAAAAGGTGGGAACCATTGCGTGCATTTCCAGCATCTGAGGCTTTTCTTCTATCGCTAGGCACAGAATGCGGCTCAAACCGCGAAAAAGATTTGCGACGGTTGAGCACACAATCTCTGGAGGAACATACAGTGCATAATCAGTTTGCGATATCCAAACAGAGCGAATTCGCCCTCAAAGACCGGCAACCCTTGTCACCAGTTAAAACGACTAAATCCAAATGTTAACGGAAGCGAATCGACACAGCACTTTTCGTGGAGTAGGATCCGAAATCAACCATCCATGATCATCTGTTGGACCTTAGTTTTGTAAAGCGCCTTGGTGTTGGGATACCTCACGAAACGAGCGAGCGCATTATGATGGACCGCGCCTCCGTGTGCGACTCCTTGCTCACCGAAAAAAATGAGCTGTTTTTAAAACGCATGAGTACGGAAGGCGAAAAGTGGATCGTGTACAACAACGACGAGCAGAAGCGAACGAGGAGCCTTCCCAGTGAGCCGTCACAAACCGCTGCAAAAGTCAAAATCCAGGTGCGGAAGATTATGCTGTGCTGCTGGTGGGATTGGAGGGAAATCACTTCTCATAAGCTATTGTCGCATAATCAATAACTTCTGAAAGGTTCTAGCTTGACAGTGTGGAGGCGACAATAGACCACAAGTAACCCGCACTGGCCAATTGTGAGAGCGTTGTCTTCCAACAGGATACGTCCAGACCACACGTATTTTTGGCCACCCGTCAAAAATTGCTGGAGCTTGGGTGAGATGTCCTGTCACACCCCCCCTCCATATAATCCGGACATAGCACCATCAGAATACCCCTGGTTAAAGTTTCTGCAGAACTCTTTGGATGGAAAATGGCTCAATCCGCTGGAGGACTGCAGAAAGCACCTGAGAGGGTTTTTCGATTTTAAGTTCGGAACCTTCTATGAAAGTGGGGTACTGAAACTTATAGGAAGATGTCGAATCCTTACTGAACAGAATGGAGGATATATCTTTGATCAAGGGATTTCTTCTTCTAGGAATTTTCACTCAAAGATGAATCGAAAACCGACGTACACTTTTCGGACAACCCAATAACTGTGTTCAGTAACATTATAGGACGCATGAAAAGTGGCTAGAAGTGCCCTAGAATGTAGGTAAAAAGTGGCTACAGGTAATAGGAGGAATGCGGAGTAAAAGGAATACCAGAAGTGGACGGTGCTCGTTCTAGGGTGGGCGAGGCTCAAAGGCACGATAAAAAAGGTTACTGAGTTCTTCCGGAATACTTGACGCCCCCCTTGAGTGGTAGAAGGGACCCTCTCGCTCTCACATTCTCGACGCTCAGGGCATAGTGCCCTAAGCGTCGAGAAAAGGGTCCTTAGTGGAAGCCCTGTTGCTGCCGTAATTGGCTTTTCCGCCCCTAATCGATGTCACGTCAGACGAGTGTCGAGACAATACGGATTGCAACCATTCGTTTTGGATCCACACACAATCAGCTGATCGCCGAGTGATGAGGCGATGTTTATCTCCCATTCTTTCACCCCGTTATTCTTTTTGCTGCCGCGATCCCTTATTTAAAGGCACTGTTCGCGATGATTTGATGGGCGGGTGTGTCGATGACCTGTCCGCCTCTCGTTCGACGCCACGTCAGACTGTCTGACGTGACAACGAATGAGAGGCGGACACGTCATCGACACACCCGCCCATTGAATCATCGCGAACAGTGCCTTTAACTTCGTAGAGGCTGAAAAAGGTGAGCTACTTTTCCTGTAACTAGGGTTTTTTGTTTCCTTATGCTTCTAGATGAATGAATTTTGCTTACCGTAGTCTGTTATTCGCACCAGTACCCACACGTACGCAGTGGGACACATTGTATAGCTCGTCCAAACGCCCCACTCTTCTTCATTTTTCTGGTCTCATTCTCGTCCAGCCCCTTTTTATCGGTTTCTTGAAGCCTTTTTTCACTTTGGGAACATCGATTCACACAGTTTATCCACCTTCACTATTTTCGATCTTGTCTTCCATTTTTCATCATTATCTGGATCACCCAAAACTATCGTGAACTGTGTCTTTAACTCAATAGTTCACAACTTCATTCAGAAAGGTGCGGGAATGTGGGAGAAAGGTGGTTACAAGATGAAAAGGAAAATGTGGTTGAATTCCCGAAGAGGACGGGTTTGCGCTCAAGTGGGCGGGACTAAAATCGAAAGCACATAACTCTATTAAGAAATGTGCTAGGACACGGGATTTATACAAGGTGATCTCCATTGATCAGAGATCGTGCGGGAAAAGTGCGCGGGCTTACCGTACCGTGTTCAAGTTTTAGTGACAGATTCGGCGGCCGCGGATTGAACATCACCGGATAGCGCATCCTTTCTCTCTTTCTTGGTTCATCTTACTCGCTTACCTCTTTGTTCATCTCACTTTAACATTGTGCATTGTACGAAGTATTGTATTGCATTCTGAACTTTGTTATTGGTTGACTTCACCTTTCATTGATTCACTCCTTCTTCACTGAAGAAGTCATTTGTTATTTGTTCTTGCGCATTATTATTCTGATATTTGTTCTCATTTGTTCACTCTCAACTCTTCCAGTTCCAGTCCAGTCTGAAGTTCTTGCATTCCCTTTACCGGTATTTGTTTGCACTTCGTACGGTTTAGCTATATTGCTGCTCATTAACACTTCTCGTTCCGTTACGTCACTTGACCGCTCAGTAAAGTTAAATATACGATTCTGTAGATGAATTTAACTTTACGAGGGGATATTCGAGACAACGTTGTGCTGAAAAAGAGAGAACATTTAAATCATCCAATACAAGACAAGGCGCACAAAATTGGCACTAACGTTTCCATCAAAGGAAGAAATTCAGCGCAAAATTTATGTCCTGCTATTGATGTTATTCAATCTAACACTGTTCGTAGCTCATTCACTATTATGTCGGCCGTAAGCCTCAGTTCTATGCCAAAGGCGAATCCACCCTTTGTAAGAGCCACTTGGAAAAGGTGCATCTCGAAAGATGTCACACAACAGATATATTAAGGTATGTTTCGGAAGCATTATCAATGGATTGCGACTTATACAGACTTCTAGTTCTCTCGCACAATACGTTGGCTACCTCCAAGGATAGGTTTTTTGAAGAAAAGGTGAAAGGAGTGTCTCTGGATCCGACATTCACGGCAGACTTCTTTCGCAAGAAGATTGAATTTCTGGAAGATCTTTGTCACAAAATCCAAACGTAAATTCATGAAGTCCAGCCTCAAACGGAAACAGAGACTCATGAATCTATATCCGAAGAAATCAGGCGCATGTTGGCAAGGCTCGAGCAGGAATTTATGAAAGATTCGACCAAATCAGGTAGTAATAGAAAAGGTGCATCAACAGGTTGACTGATCTCGAAAACAAAGTCAAGGAACATGGGATCACTGCTTGCAAAAGCAGGAGGAAATCAAGGGCATGCTGAAGGACTCCATTAAACCTATCCACTCCGTTGCAGAAAAACACGTGCATTTACCGATTCCAGCACCACCATTACGACGCAGCAGCGAAAAAGAAGACCTTCTAGAGTTAGAAGACGTCCTTGGTTTATCCTACTCGCTTACCTCCTTTGTTCATCTCACTTTAACATTGCGCATTGTTTTGTATGTATGCATTCTAAACTTTGTTATTGGTTTACTTCATCTCGTCATTGATTCACTCCTTCTTCACTGAAGAAGTCATTTGTTATTTGTTTGAGGAAGTCATTATTATTCTGATATTTGTTCACATTTGTTTACGTTCAACTGTTCCATGAAGCTCTCGCATTCCCTTTACCGGTATTTGTTTGCACTTCGTACGGTTCAGCTGTTCTGGCTAGGCCAGAACCCGCAGTCACCCAGCTCCTTAGAGACGGGGCTTGAGTATCACTCTATCTTGTTCACCACCCGCAACTAGGGTGCTTTCGTTCATTGCTAATAAACACCGTATTTGTTCGTTCGTTTATCGGAGAGACAACAATCTCTCTGACCATATAGAGGCGCACTTCCTCTCCGCCTAGTCACCACATCAGCTACACTGGTGCTCTTTTTGATCTCTACCTGCTCGCCAATACTTCTCGCGTTCGTTACGCCACTTAATCGTTCAGTGAAGTTAAATAAACGTTTAATTGCCCAGGTGCAGTTTGAATTATTCGCACGAGTCGGTCACCGGACCAACCTCCCTCAATCGATCTCGCACTTGGGATTAACAGGAGGTTGGATGTAAACAAATGTGGTCAAATTCCCAAAGAGGGCGTGGTCTGCATTAAGGTGGGCGGGACTAAAATCTCTGTTTCATAGAGAACCATGGTGAATCCCAAGAAAGTATGGCAACAGAACGATACCAAAACTCATTACCAATCCGTTTCGAAACACTTTATCCATAGTTAACCAGCTGGCATAATGCTGCTGAACGACATGGCTTTTGATCATTTGACTGCATTAAGTATACCTTATTCGACTGGTCAAGGACTAGTGAGGCTTTCGGTGAACTCACGATGGTGATGCACAGCTAATTTTGAGCCATCATCCGTAACAGGGGGGGGGGGGGGGTTAGTAGGCGATCAACGTTTTTTGAGGTTGCGGAATTTTCTGACGTAGAAGGAAGAACTTGCTTACTCTACAAAGCGTATCTACACACAGTAGCGCTAAAAAGTATTCGGCCAAATTTAACTTGCCGTAACTTTTTTCCCAGTGGAGCGAATCACATGAGATTTTGATATGTTAAGCTGAAGCATATTTTACACTGTCCAACACTACTTGCTGAAAAACAGCCATATCCACATACTAATGGAGAGGCGTTTGTAGACTGTGCTGAAAGCAAGTTTGTGACGTCTGCAATTATCCCAACCTTATATACTTTTTTCTTCTCTTCTGGGTTCGACATTAGTGCTCGCACACTTAAGACATGGCAAAAACGAAAGGACTCCCAGAAGGATCACCATTCGTATTTCCAACTAATTTTTTGTTCAAGCCTTTTTGTATATCTGGAACATGGTCAGATTGCACGTTAATAGCGGTCAATATTCACAGTACACCAATGCTACACATATTGAAATTTCGCTTGATTAGATCCAGTAGGAAAGGAGTTATGACTGAAAAGTACGAGTGAAGAAGCATTTGGTCGAATACTCTTGAGTGCTACTGTATATGCTCTGGTAAGCGATTATCAAGGGGCTCCGTTGACAACTTGGACACCTAGTTTCAGCACTTGATCCTTGTTGCCATCTTTCGAGTTCTTTTGCACTGCACTGTTTACAGACAGACTGTGATTGTCCTTGCCGCTCCTGAAGACGACGAGTATGTCGAAAGATAGGCCGTCAATTTAATAAGTGTTGAACTGCTTTGCATTAATTGCAACGACAAAGCGTATTTCCTGACGTCTTGTCAGGATATTCTACAAAACTACTGGAATTCCATTTGAGAAGCAAATTTAACCCACATACAATAAATATGCAAAAAAAGGGAACCTCTGATGCCATTTCTGTGGATGTTCGGTCATGGTACCCCAACAAGCAGTTCAGCAGACCCTCGAATAGACAGTAGTAGCTCAGGCTCATCAACACCAAAGCTTCAGGCAGTACTCGTTGACATCATTTGAACACGGAGCTACGAAGTCCTCTGAACCATCACAGAAGCGAGTGAAGGGGATCAACAACCTCGCCCGTAACACAAGCCTAACACTGCTTGGATGCCAATTTCTTTTGGTTAGTCAGAAATGTAATCGAAACAGCGCATCGTGCGCAGTAGCTCACGATCTCAACTTCTGCGTATTAAATGCGTTTCGATTCTTCGCTTATTATCACTTGCCTGCTCTGACAAGGAAGGTCTTTCAGGGCGTGGGACGCTTTTCGAAAATGGTTTTTTGCATGGTATAGGGGCATGAGCACTGAGTATAAAACTATGGTCCATTTCCGCTAAATGGCCTTCTTGACGCCAAAAAACGACTGAAAACGATTTGGTCAGAAATCGCCGTTTTAACCCCTCAGCGTCGTTTGTTTTATTCATGGCGTCGACTGTCCGCAAAGTAGAAGGCGCCAGTTGACTGCGCATTGAAAACAACGTGAAAGGTAGCCAAAAAAGGGGGACACATGTTGAAAAGTGCGGGGAAGATTCATATAGGCTCTCCACGATTAAACTGCCAGCAGTGTCGGATGGTGTGGTGGATAGCGATGTGGACTTGGAGGAAGGATGACTAGGATGGGTTGATGGTTCGGAAACTCCGGCCTTTGTCGTTTTTGCATTTTATGCTGCCACCTCCAAATTGGCTCCATATTGCACCAGGGCCAAAGCAAGTGCCTGACTGTTCATGGTCGTGACCAGGACCAGCCAGGCACACCTCTAGAAACCGTTGGAATTTCTTGTGTGACGCACTATCAGTGATCAGTGAAGGAGCTTCCAGGCTCAACACTCCCAGTCCTCCGTTCCTACCTCCGAGTCCTCCTTTCCTACCCTCCCCCCCTCAACTTCCTCACGTAGTTTGTAGTCAAAAAACTCGATATCATATCATCTGGTCTTCGGACAATGTATGGACATTGCGCAGTCCATACAATTCTTCGAATGGTATGGACAGTGACGGTTTGATTGTTGTTCTATTTCGACCGAATTCCTTCAAAACTGATGAAAGGCTCATCTAATTCCGTTGATTTCACCGTTTTTTACCCTAGCGTTGATCTCGCGCCGTTGAAGGGTTTTTGTCCACTATTCTGGTCGGTCATCTCCATTTCCTTCTCTCCTCACGATCAGTCACTCATCTTCTGCAGTCACCTCGACTTCAGCGATGTAATTCTTGTTCGTGTCCTGCCAGCCCTTCACACGGACGCGAAGTAAGGGGATCGTAGGTTGAGAACGGGTATCGCCGAAACCCTTCATCTAGTATTCATCTAGTGATCCGGCGCTAGAATGATTTCCTTCAGGGCTGACAGCTTTTTATATCAAGCCTAATGCTCATGGATGCTTCAGCAAGAAGATGAATCGAAAGAGAGTCTGATTGGTTCTCCCACAGGAGCCCGCAGTGGACTCCCAGAAGAAGGTCGGAATCGGCAATCCTGTTGTCTTTGCATTGACGAACGAGGTCGAGGACAGCTTTCATCCAATAGGAACCATACTATAGGGTTCGGACCCCCCATTACAACACTTATTATGTGTGAATTTAAGAGGCACCTTCATACTCCTCGAAGTGTGAAGCCTGGAAGCTCCTCCACTGATAGTGCGTCACACAAGAAATTCCAACGGCTTGTAGAGGTTATGTGCCTGGGTGGTCCTGGTCACGACCATGACCAGTCAGGCACTTGCTTTGGCCCTGGTGCAATATGGAGCCAATCTGGAGGTGGCAGCATAAAATGCAAAAGCGGAAAAGCCCGGAGACTCCGAACCAACAACCCATCCTAGCCGTCGTTCCTCGAAGTCCACATCGCTATCCACCACACCATCCGACGCTGCTGGCAGTTTAATCGTGGAGAGCCTATATGAATCTTCCCCGCACTTTTCAACATGTGTCCCCCTTTTTTGGCTACCTTTCACGTTATTTTCGATGCGCAGTCAACTGGCGCCTTCTACTGTACGGAAAGTCGACGCCATGAATGAAACAAACGACGCTGAGTGGGTTAAAACGGCGATTTCTGACAAAATCGTTTTCAGTCGTTTTTTGGCATTCAGAAGACCATTTAGCGGAAATGAACCATAGTTTTACACTCAGTGCTCATGCCCCTATACCATGCAAAAAACCATTTTCAAAAAGCGTCCCACGCCCTGAAAGACCTTCCTTGTGAGTTTTCGGCTGCTAGGTTTATGAAAATTCCCTCTCGCTCATAGCATTCCGCTGTCCACCTGAGCGCTTACTCTAGTGATTTCGGAACCCGTACAGTTTTGTTTTCCATCTGCTCTGATGAGTGAAACAACGGAGTGTGACCAATTCTTTTAGTCGTTGTTTCCACTGTGAAATACTTCGTTATACGGTAAGAAAATGTGCCGAAATTGTATACGAGAGTACTACGTGACGAGGTCAAAGCTGTTTCAGCTCGAATATAGAGTGTATGAACGCGCAAAAAAAATTTCATTCAAAAAAGTACCTTGAATGAAATGACGTGAATGCTGTTAAATGATCATTTACGGAATTCATAGTGTTCAAGGAGAAAGCTTTGTAAATGCGAATATTCAACCTTTTCCAAAACTCGGATCATTGTCTCGCAGACGAAGCGTTATTCTACCACTGTTCCAAGCCGCAACCGAGAATCCTGCAGCACTGTGCTTATTCTGTTTGCTTTGGTGAGGTGCACCTTCATTACTCTATTTTAAAAATTGATCCGCATTTTGTAAAGCACATTCAAGATCAGCACCCGAAAACACTTTCAGAAATATGTGTCTCCTTCTAATGGCCACTTCTACTTGAGTTTCTTCCTATATGAGTTGCAATCATAATCTACTACGACGATGATCATACATTCATGCTTAACCCATTGATTTAGTCATCCAAGTAGGAATTGAGATGACTAATTGAAGCTTCTTCGGCTTTTTAAGTATGAACATGAGAGAGCCGGTTATGAGAAAGCTGAAACACTGTTTGATAAATGTGAGGGAAGAGGGAAGCGCGGTGCCTGACTCTTCGACAGGCGAGCTCTGCAATGGTCAAAAGGAACGATATCTTCCTGACTTTGATTTTGATTCCTACTGGAAAGATTTCTAGCCTTTCGGCGCGTAGAAAACAAAATAGGTCATGCTTATACTGTCCTTTTTCTGTGTCACACGAATGGTTATCTGTATTCTCTCGAATATACTAACAACATCAGATAAGCTTTTATTTGAAAATACATTACAAATTTACTTGAAAATGGTGGCCACTACATTTTTTTACGCCGAAATGCAGCTAACACTGGCTTTGAACAGGTGATCCTAAAATAGAACTCGTCAGCTTGATGGATAATGGCGGGTAGATGTCGTGGGTTATTTGTTTGTATGATACGTAAATAAATATAGGTATAAGTGAGTAAGAAATTATAGAACGTAAGTATAGATGATGCTACGGACCGCCCTCTATCACTGGAGGATCTTCGAGTGACTGAAAAGTGTCCGGAAGGCGATACGGGGCTGCCTCCAGAAACCCAGAAACAAAGATCCTTGTCCCCACTGTGATAGCCTGGCTTGCTATCCGGAGCCAACCGAGACCCCCTTGTAATAGCATGGCAAGTTATTTGTGGGTATCCATATGCCAAAAGCAGTGATACAAATGGGCCACATTCAGTGAGCCTGAGGGAGCTCCCAATACGGCAGCATTCGATAGGAAAGCTCGGGAGGGGCTGCCGAAACCTCAGGGTCAAAGCAAGATGGTCAACAGAAGAAGGACTGAGATGACGAATTGTAGTTTTAATGCCCAAACGCTTGCATTGTAATCGTGTATTGGAATTTGATGATGCAAGCAAGGAAGATCAGGTGCGATGCCATCGTACTGCCAGGGACAAGAAGGCATTGCCGGCTGCACGTCGTTTCCGAGAGTGAAGAACTGTTTCTTGGAACATGCGACAGCAAGGGCGTCGGTGATATAGGTGTCCACATCATAGATGCTTGAAGATGGACATCGAATCGTACGAAAGCTTGACGACCCGTTTGCCACATATTGATTAGGTTCGGAACATCTGTAGCTGGATCAGCCTTCGTTGCCTACGCACCAACATCAACCTATGAAGAAGAAGAGCTGGAATCATTTCATATCATCCTTACTATATATAAGGCGCTCGCGCCTGTCTGTCTGTCTCTTTGTTTGTCTGTCTGAAATTCATAACTTCTGTCCCTGTGGACCTATAACGTTCAAATTTGGTAGGAGCACAGGCGGCGGCAGGATGGGAACACCTACGTTGGGTGGTAGGAAGACATGTGACATGCGGGATGTGACGGGGTAGGACTGTAGCAACTGATAAGAGCTGATAAGTGGCCCCAGGAAGCAAGGCCCTACGAAATAGAATCCCGACGGAGAAATCAGTATGGTTTCAAAGGTATTTACATAGTTTTTATTCTTTAGTATGTTTCATTCGATGCGACGGGCAACAAAAGTAGGGTGACAAAATGTGACCACTAAATGATGATAGTACCAATTGAAGCTTCTTTAATATGAACAGATAAAAGTTCAGCTTTTATTGCAGTTATACTATGACCGCTACCCAGCAAGGTTTCTGACTCAGTGAGGGATCACGGTCCTCTTCGCTATTTTTCGCTACAAAACTTGTCCAACCGCCAATGAGCTATGTAGAAGCCTCTACTAATGCTATATCCTCAGTGAAAACGTTCCATTGAATACATCCATCTATTCTTGCAGCCAAAGCCACGCCAGTTATGAAACCAAGATGGCTGCAATCCGTATTCCAGAGGGAAGAGGTACTGCACCTTGAAGGGCAATCGAGGTCATCCACAGTTGAGCTCGAATCACTTCGACAGCCCCGACTACCTGCCTACTTACCATCTAAGGCAAAACGGATACGTGTCTCCTCCAATTCTCTTTTATGAAATTCGACATGCCATCACGTCGATGAAGAATTGTACGACACCAGGTCCCGATGGGATCGAACCAATACATTTAAGAGTCCTTCACCAGTTGTCGTTAAAACTCTGGCTGGACTCTTCACCTTTCGAAATGCAATGTGCTCAAGTCGCTGAAATCTAGCGAGCGGGACTGTGTTACTGATAAGAAGAGAGATCTCGACGATATTAGCAACTATCGCCAAAGCTGCCTGCTGTCTGTAATCTACAATTTTTTCACACCTGCCATTATGTCTGAATTAACGATTTGAGGCGGACCTTTGAAACCACCAAGACAAATGCGATAAGCAATTGAAACGCTTCACAACAGGGCGGCTGTTTCTACACATAACATGAGGATTCTTTGTGAGCTCTGCGACAGCTTCTCGACCAGGATTTCGCCATTCCATAAAGAAATCATTGTCAACGTGGAGAGAGGGGATCGGCAGAGCGATACCAATTAGCTCAATCTTTCCAGTGCCGCTCTCGGACAAATCATGTGTCGTTGGAATGGGAAGGTTTGGGAGTGAAGATCGATGGCCACCTCGGCTTTACAGACAACATCGTGTTTTGAAGACCGAAAATCGAGCAAGCGGAACGAATGCTGGACGAAATCGACAGCGCTTGTGGGAAGATCGGCTCAAGACTAAACGTAATGAAAACGATATTCATGAGAAACGGATTGCCATTGGTAATCCCTTCACGCTCACGAATATCTTGGAATGTTCAAGCTGCATGTGTCTAGGTCGTGAAGTCAACATGATGAGCCACCTAGTCCCGGACCTGAGCATAAGAAAATGTGCGGCGTGAGACGCACTTTAGAATATCGAGTGAATACTGAAGAAAACGAAAAACATCCGGCTCCGCGTCCATCTTTTTACTTGCGGTCCTTCCAGCTTCGACGGGAGCTTAAACTGCAAGAAAGAAGGGTAAGCATGCAATAAGGTTGGTCAACGCCTTATGGTGAGGATGATACTCAGAATTTTCCTATACACTCAATTGCAGAAGGAAGTGCGGGCTCCGAGCTCCGTCATCGAACAGAGAACAAAGAAGCCACCGATAACACCAAGAAGTTCAGGAATAGGTGGATCAGACATGAGCGAAATTGTGATGAACGTGGGAACAGAGCGGTTAATGACCTGATCCCTATAAACGTCAAACCAACACCAGCGCGATGGTCAGAGTTCTTCACGAAGGCTCTGACTGGGAGCTATGCAATGCTGTGTGTTCCTCCTACTCGCGACAGGGACGAACGGAGACGTCGCTGGCGTCCGCTCTAGGAAATCGGTGATGTGTAAATAGATTCCACATCTGCTATAGAAATATTGTATTCTTTTGGGATTGCTATTTTCAGTGTACAATAATAAACCTAATATTTATTACGAGAGAAAATATTGATTAGCAAGGAAAGCTCTGATGTGCTCAACGAAGAAAATCCTTCCTATAAACGGTAGCGCTTTTAGTAATTGAGAAACTCATAAGATTATCTTGTCGTTTTGTTAACCTGTTCCCACCCCCTCCCCCCAAATCCTACCACTGGCGCAAGGTGCGAAAAAGAAGAAACGAAGAAGAAAACAGGAGAGATAATCACCACCTCAATGAGCTAGCTACCCGGGGATCGGTATACCATCTTCAACTCTACAAAGAGAGGGATCTGTAGTCAAAACCACAGCAGGATTTGGAGTGGACAGGACGAAAAGCCTTTGAGGCATGAAGACTGCCTACGAATTTGCACTTACAACTGCCGTACCATTGCCTCGAGAACAGTCTTAACCTGAACCCGTCATCTTGAGTGAGATCCGCAAGGAGCTTCGCTTCGACCTTTCTGCCCCCCAAGAAAAACCAAGCAAACAACCATCAAGAAGACCAACGACGACTACGTATTCCTTGTAGTAGCGAAAGTTGATGGAAGAAACGTCGGCGGCGTGGGATTCTTAGTCCATCGTCGGATCGAACATCTGGTCGACTCAACCGAGGTACTCGACCCGCGCCTAGCCACTCTCCGCCTGCGCATCGACAAGGGCACCACAGTCAGCATCATTAACTGCTATGCGCCACGTCAACAGCAACCGACGGGGAAAAGGACGCCTTTATCGAGGAAGTGGAGGAGGTTGCTTTCATACTGCAAGTACGTGTTGGAGACTTCAATACAATCATCCACGAGGACAGACCGACGACAGGAGGCACTGGCACACGGAATCGGGGAAAAGAATGGAAAACGGAAACGACTGATGGACCCCTGATGAGGAACATGCAACCTATCCCACGGCAACAGCTTCTTCGTGAAAAAGAGGGCCGACGTTAAACATGGAAAAGCCCGAATGCGGCGACTCGCAGCGGAATCGACCACTTTCTCACCAAGAGAAAGTTGAGTCTGTTAGGCGTCTAGATGCGGTCCGCACCGGGAGCGACCATAGGCTTGTCAGAGTCGAATTCCGTCTACGAGCAAAGATCACTTCTGGTCTACTCCTATACGACTACTGCACTATGACACAAGTACTAAGGAAGTGGCCGCTGCTCAGTACAAGTAGCAGGAGGCATAGAACTTGTCAAAAGATTACGACTAGCTTGTACAAGGACATGCAACGATATGCGCGTCAGCAAGAATGAACTCGGGGAGCAGGATCGATGTAAATGCTTGTTCACTCCTCCAACTATGGGCTGCCGTTTACCGTCACTCTGCATCTCACCACTGCAAGGTGCTTCGACCAATAAAGCGTGCCGCATCGCTGCGAGAAAATCGATACAACGATACAAAGACACTCGGCTTGAGGAAGCAGCAGAACGAGCCTTAAACCATGTCGCAAGGACTTTAATGGCACTTTCGTGGTCATCACCATTATGTGGGACGGAATGGGCAGCCCCCATACGTCGATAGGAAACATCGAGAAGATTGCCATCACCTACTGCACGAACCTCTTCAGCTTGACGATACCGGTTTCCCGTTATCCCTACGCCAACACAAGAAGTGGCTCCGCGCATATAAGAAAGGCAGGTAGATTGCGCCATACATCAGACAACCCTAAAAAGGCATCTGGACCAGACCGCATCTCAGCGGATTCCACGAAGTTGGCGTCCTACACTGTCATCAAGCAGCTCACCAAGCGGTATAATAGGTCTTTCAAGAAGATGTCAAATACGGTTCTTCTGTTCAAGAAAAGCGAGCGCGACTAAATGGAGAACAACCGTCTTATAGCGCTTCTCTAACAGCCGTACAAGCTGTTTACTAGGATTATTCTAAACAGACTCAAGAGGCAACTGGACGACTACCAACCAGTCGTTTTCGCAAGGGCTTCTATTGTCTTGTTCATATTCACACTATCACACAGCTGGTAGAGCAGACCTAGGAGAACAAACAATTACCCCTTCTCTGCTTCATCGACTATGCGAAGATAGCGTGGAGCTCAACTCTGTCTGAACGCATTAAACCATACAGGAGTCGACCCATGCTACATCAACCTGCTGGAACAATGCAATACAGACACATTTACCACCATCCACATGATCCAACGAGAGCTGCGCGTGCCGACTGAGAAAGGAGGCAGCCGTGGTGACACGATATCTCCTAAACTATTCACCACCGCACTCAACACGCGATGCTACAACTGAACTGGGACGACAAGAGCATCAACATCGACGGCAAGGAATTATCCAGCTTGCGCTTTGCAGACGATATCGTCCTCATCAGCGAAAACCGAGAGGAGCTGCAGCAGATGGTGATGTTGGACGATGTTAGCAAAGCCATTGACCGACGATAAACAGAAGCAAGAAAACGGTCATGCGAAACGAGTGAGCGGATGCGTCTCACATCACACTCAACGGAGCCACACTAACTTTCAGCGACTCCTAGGTATACCTCGGCCGACTCAACTCCATAGACAAAACTTGCGTGCAGAGATTATGAGGCACGGAAGAGGCGCGTGGGCGGCAGCAGAAAAAATCAAAGAAGCGGCTCAACTCATATAGGAAAAGAAAATACAAGCTGACCTTTTCCTATACGGTATTACCCGCACCCCGTTACGCATCGAGACGGGCGAGGAACAAGACGTCACCGCTAACGTTGGTCCGCGCAAACGAGCGTTGGAGGAGACGTTGCTGAAGATCAACCGTGCAGTGCAGAGAAGTCTCAACCTCCGCAGCGCTGACATGCGTTCAATGTCCGCCATTCGTGACGCTGCAGTATATGCGTAGAACGCAAAGAAACGATGGGCAGAACGTGGTCAGACGCACGAACGGGCGGTAGACCACATGCGTTACATTCTGGTACTTCTGGTACCCACGTGAGTTTAAGCACGCACTTGGCCGTTTTGCAGTTAGATGGAGTGACACACTAAAGAAACTTCAGGGAAATGTTGGCCAACACTGGTGCTGAACCGCTCAAGATTGTCAAAAATGTAGAGAAGCGTGTGCTCGCCGCTGAGGATTACCAGCCGACAATGAGCGTCTAAGTAACCAGGTAAGTAAGCTTGTTAAGCTGCCAAAGGCTGCGAGCATGACAAGTAAGTGAGAGTCCGTGAAATATGTCTACTGTTAAGGGTGTTCATCTGACAAGAGTACGCTACAGCAACGAAGGATGCTCTCGAAGGGGCGGTGCGAAAAGACGGGTAGCAAATGAGGCTGTCTTCTGTAAACGCTAACAAATGGAATTTGCGACTCAGTCACAGAGGCAAAAGAATGGGATCCTGATTGGCAGAAGTATAGTTAAAAATTCGGAGCCCGAATCTGACAATCACCAGATTGAGCATGACGATTCATGCGATAAGATGTTCATTACCTCGATTCCGACGGCACTGATGAGCTTGAATCTTTGCTTTCAATGATGTGACCACGTTGTCAACTCTTTCAAATAATTCCATCAGATTAGACATCCTCCGAGGGCATTTGCACTCCACCATTTTTTGAAGAAGCATTGCTTCAAGATTGATAACCTGAGTTGGTTTTTGTGTTGTTGCCATTGGTTGTTAGCAGTCAGGAACTTTTTTCAAGAGAAACAAATTTTTCCTGTTCTCTCTGCGTTCTACTGGTGGTATATTAGACCGCTCGGAGAGCAACTGTCGAAAATTTCGCGAAAAAAACCTACATGTATTTGCAATATAAGGATACTACCCTTTGTACAACAAATCCGGCTATCTGACCCTTGCCTATTGAACCATATAATGAGCAAACTGTCTACCTACTTTCGACATGTACTTTTTTGCGACGTCGAATCCGGCCACTATCGCGAGATTTCCGGGTGGGTGAAAATGTAGTTAGGGGGGGGGGGGGGGGGCCCTTATCACTATGTCGGTCTAACAAGGAATGAACTCAATGAAACGTGTTATGCCGTGTTTCAATGACATGCCAGTTTTCAACTAAGCTTTAAGGGGGAAGAAGCACGGCGGTGAACAAATTCTCTTTTTCTTTCTTTCTTTTCGCACGAGGTGATCATTCCATGCACCCAGGTGTTCCTACTTAGGCTTAGTGAAATAACTACATTTCTTTGACTGAAGCAGCATAAAACAGCACAGATGGTCGGTGTCCATCCTCCTCTTCGTCTCTGATACAGTGCTAGCAAGGCAAGGATTAACAAAATAGACAGAGTTGACTTCACGATATATTGACCTTTGGTTGGGTGCGCTCCCTCCACCCCGTCAACTACATTTTCACCATCCCGATGTGTTGTACAAACCAGTAGTCCCTTGAACGAGACAGATTCTGAAGTACCATGGACGTGAGATACAGAAACACTCAATGCTCAACCACCCACCCCGGGCCTCGCCCAAGGTGCCTCTTGATGCATCGAATATGTTACGGAAGTTCGGGGCGCTCGAGTGTATTTCGAGTTACTAGATAGAACATTCATGAGGCTTTAGAATCAGTCTTGTCCCCTTCAATAGTATTTCTTTTGGGACTTCTAGAAATTACCAAAAGAACTGGATTCTTGTGAATTCCGGAAGAAACTTTCTAAATACCCTAATAGCATTCTCCAAGCCTCCAGCCTGTTTCAACTGTATATAAACAGTAACTGATAGAGGAATCGAAGAGGACTATGGGAATTAAAGTTAGCTTCCTAACACGAATTTGCTTTCCCATCAACTACAAAATTGGCTTTATCTTTCTGAACTTTAACATATCAGAACACTGCATGTGCACGATACTTGACGAAGACCATGTTGTTTCACCAAAATCAACAGACTGTAGAGACCCATTCCTGCTCACCCTTGACTGCTCGTTACAAAGGGTGATCATATCTTCGCATTGTAACTCGGACTGGGACGAGACTTCGTTCCCGGATTCATTCGTTTCGGAAGTTTCTGGATTTATGCAATTCCGGACATTGTCTGAAGATGTGGTTCTGAAAAGAGTCATGATGATCCAACATAATCGATCAATCAAACTTCTCAAAAGTGCTATGATAGTTTTTTCGACTCTGAATGGGGAAAAGTCTGTTGTTAATATGGTGAAGGCTCAAAGATTAAGTTGGAGTGTGTCGAGTGTTTTCCGATGACAGTTGGGTGTTAGCCATTGAAATTCAGCGGAATATCCGCGTTACATAAGTCAGCTGTCTGCCTGAAAGCTGCTTGTTCTACAATGACGGGCGTCTGCTAGGATGGCTCGGGACAAGAATAGATGAGAAGATAATGGAGCTCGCTCGATGACCAGCAGGACGACATGTTGTACAGGAGAGGTTCAAGGTTGTATAAAGTTATTGCGCACGATTTCGCCCCCTTCATAGATTGCACGTATGCTTACTACAAAGTTTTTGAGAACATAACGTAACGTTTCATCAGAATTGAACTCACTCCCAACACTTCTTTGTAGGGTCTGAAGACACCGACCGCATGAGAGCCGAAACAATTTGCTACAAAAACACCACCACCCCCATCAAAGCAGTTCGAGATCGTATGGTATAATTCGCGATCCTAATGTTATCGTGGAACTTTTGATAATGGACTTCCTGGGGGCAACAATCTCGCCATTTCCTTCATCCCACTTATTATTGGGACCATTCAATGTGACTACAGTTCGGATATCTACATATTCAACTGACTATGCCATGCTACCGCTTCGACAGAGCAACTTTTACTTTGACGGGATGACAGTGACCTGCATCACTGTCATCCCGTCGATAACCGATTTTCTCGAGCGGGCAGCAGTAACGTCTCCATTCGTCCCTGATGCGAGCCGGAGAAGGTACAATTCATTGTCCTCGCTCGAGGAACACGAAGCATAGCGTTCCTTTAGTTCAGAGTTCTCGTGAAAAAAGTCTAACCATCGCGCTGGTGTTGGTTTGGCGTTTATAGTGATCCAGTCCACTGTTCTCAAGATCATCACAATATCGCGCGTGTCAGGTCCACCTGCTTATCGATTTTTTGGCGTAAGCAGCGTCTTACCTGATCCTCTGTCGTTGATAGAGCTCGGAGCTCTGAATTCTCTCCTGCTCTTGCGTGTAAAGGGAAATTCCAAGTATCGTCCATCCCGCAGCGCGTTCAACGACGTTGACTGCATGCGCTTTCTTAGCGGATGTTCTTTGTTTTCTTCACAACTCCAGCGATATTCTTGAACGCTTGCCGGCGCGCTTCCTTCTGCTCTGCTCCGGAGCAAGGTCGTTCATGATGTTGACTTTTTCACCTAGACACATGTACCTTGAGCATTTAGAGATATTCGCTCTGTCCACCGTAAAGGCAGCATAACCAATCATTCCGTTTTTCATTGATTCTTCCGTCTCGATCAACTTCACTCTTAAAGACACAGTTCACGATAGTTTTAAGGTATCTCTTTTCATTCGAAAAGCAGATCTACAGGCTGAGAGTAGTTTATCGGTAGTGAAGAGAGCGAGAGAATTCGCCGATTCTGAGAAAGACATGGCTCCTCGAATGTAGGAAAAAGGGGTTGGACGAGATTACCATGACGGAAACAACATAGAAACGGTATTCGGACAAGATTTCAGTTGTTGCAATTGCTCAAGGAACTGACTGCATCAAGCCGAAACTGTACAGAACTGCCTTTCTTTGTTACTATATGTCATGACAAGATGTTTGAACTTGGAACATGGCCTTCCATGTGATCGGTGCAGCCTCTACAATGCCGGTTAAACTCGTCCGAGGATACACACGCGACAGTCTTCTAGCCTTAACAACTAAGGCCGTTTTCCGACCCAAAAGTGCCAGCCATGGAATACTAGGGTGTACCGAATTCATCCTATCGGTAATGCCAAAAACTAGTTTTATGCTTTTGGGCCGATCTTCGCACAAGAAGTGGTGAATTCGGCCAGCAATCGTTCCGCTTGCTGATGCCCGTTATAAGCACGATGTCGTCTGCGGAAAGCGGAAATGATGTAAGTCGTGGTTGTTGACCTACCTACACTTGGAGGGTTTGCTAGCTGACCTCACCTGTGCTTAGAGACGACTTCAGTGGAAGAATATAGTTTACACCTAAGCCTCAAAAGGTGAGGAGCCTGTGTGGGTGAGATGATTACCTCGACCAAAAATTGGTATGGGGTATGAGGTAAACATTCAGTTAATTCACCCACCATGGAGCCTTTTTACTTTTGAAGCCTAACGTCTAAAGGATAAGGTCTTGGAGCGTTAATCAATCCCGTCTGAGGGATGCGCCCACGCATTCGACTTCCATTCAGAATCGTAGTGGCCTATAGAATGACTGCGGTGGCCAGCCGATGCACAAATCAATGTTTTTATCCTCCCAGACGAGTCTTGAACCAATTAATCGACCCCGGAGAGATGGAAGGCCTAGTTGACCTAGACGGATATCGGTCCAGGATTCGAAGCCGTGACTGTGCGCGTTGGTGTGTGCCACTTACCACTACACCGCCCCCGTCCTTCTTCTGAAGCTTAGGTAAATATTGCATGTATGTTCAGGCCGAGAAGGGTTTCTGGGTTATGAGCTCGCAAAGTCGGCTAATCTCCTCCTCTGCGCTCTAGTGCTCAATGGCGAAAAAAAGCGATGGCCCTTCCCTAAAGGCATACTATTCCATAGGCATACAGAGCACAATCCTACTTTATATAATTCGCTAAGTGTGTCTGTTGGTGTGTCGGTGTGTGTGTGTCGGTGTGTGTGTTTGACCTGAAATTCATAACTCCCGTCCCCGTGGACCTAGAAAGCTCAAATTTGGTAGGAGTACGGGGGGCGGCATGGGAACACTTATGGCAGGTAGCAGGAGCGAACTCCACCCCCAGGGGGCGAAGCGTGCACGATAGAAATTTTAGGTCGCTAATTCGTAATTCCTGCTCCACTGGACCCACAACGTTCAGACTTGGTAAGAGTAAAGGAAACAGGATGGGAACACTTATGACAGGTAGGAAGACCGGACTCCGCCTACAGGAGGCGGAGCGTGCGTGATAGAAATTTTAGACCGTAATTTCATAACTTCTGTTCCAACGGACCTAAAGCGTTCAAAATTGGTAGGAGTACAGAAGGTGGCATGTAAACATTTTCGGCAGGTGGCAGGTCCACACTCCGCCCACAGGGGAAGGGCGTGCGCGATAGAAATTTTAGATCGCAAATTCATAACTCCTGTCCCAGTGGACCCAAAGCGTTCAAAATCGGTAGGAGTACAGGCAGTGGCATGGGAACACTTATGGCAGTTGGCAAGATCGAACTCCGCTTACAGTGGGCGAGGCGTGCGCGTTAGAAATTTTAGGTTGCAAATTCATAAGTCATAGTGATAACATAACAACAAGCGAGAAAGCGTTGCAATCCCTTTCGCGTCAACTGGAACCTTTTCAATGACGGCAATGAACGATGTGTCGTGGTCGTAGGTACTCTGTGACAGGAAATGATAACAACTGATAAGAACTGATAAAGGGCCTTAGAGAGCAAAAGGGTATTCATGATCAGATACTGGCTCTTTAGAATGTTTCATTCAATAAGACGGGTAAATGCACTAACAGCGACCGATCAAAGACGTTTCTCCATAACGAAATGAAAATATTGTCCATTTCTTGCTATTAAACTACGACCGTTACGTAGTAAGCTTCGTGACACAATGAAGTACCACGATTCCTTTTCGTTTTGTGACATATCATGTGTGACTAAGCTGTTCTGACCACTAATGATTTGGGATTCCCAATTAATGAAATTTCCGTGGGAGAAATGTTCTATTGATAACGACGTCTGTGATAGGCGTTACTATTCATTTCTGGGTAGCATTCAAGACATTGGCTTTCAATCAGTTAGGCCATCAATGTGACACAATTTCGAGATAAAGAGCAATGAATCGAGACTTCTAATTAGTATACAACCAATCATAATACACAAAAAATCGCTCCCAATTCGGAGCTAATGCTGGGAGTGTAGAGCTTTCAAGGAAAAGCAAATTTCCTATAAGAAGGAGGAGCGCCCGGCTAAGCCGGGCGACACCTTGAGACGGAGGGAAGCCTGGCGTTAGCCGGGCGGCCCGACTGGTGCTAGTATATGTAGATAGAAATAACATTGTTAAAGTACCCTTTTTACTCAACACTACTCATTTACTCATTCCACTCCGCAGTACTCACTCCGCTTCACTAGCGACCCACCAAATTCTTGCTCTATATTATACTAGTCAGGTCACCCGGCTTACGTCTAGCCGTATTCCTTACTTTTGCAATGTAGTTATGAAATGCAGTGAGGGAGGGGGCTTTCATTCAACACTAAGGGCTAGAGTGCAGACAAGGAGGGGCGTGCAACCTCACCTGGGCTTAGAGAAGGTTCTAGGCGAAAGGATATAGTTCACACCTAAGCTTCAGGAAAAGAGGAGCGCTGGGGTGAGGGTGAGGGTTCTCTCTCACTAAAGGATCCCAGCCGATTACGAGGCTACGTAGGGCGTCTCTAGGTGGCGGATAGGGGCCCAGAGACGCAAGCGGATTCAAGGGACGGACTCCCTGATTCTGCTGTGCTGCTCAATAACCTTTCTCGCAGGCATATCCACGCCACCGGGAAGGTTCTGGGAGGCGATTCGGGGCCGCCTCCAAAACGAAGTACTTCGCCCACTTTGGGATTGCCTGGCTAGTGCCCGGGGCCAACCCAGCCACAACGTCGGAGAATGGCAAGAAGAGCTGATGATGCAAGTTAGGAAGATCAAATACGTCATCGAAACGACGGGACGAGAAGGTATCACCCGCCATACGCTGCATTTGAGACTGTAGAAGAACCGTTCCTTGGAACATGCGACAGTAGAGGCGTCGGCGGCCTAGGTGGCCCGTCAACACCTGGCCATGAACATCGATTCGTACGAAAGCTAAACAGCCCGAATCGGACGTTTGCGATCAAGAAGATGTGGCTCAACCCCGGCTCTAACCATCTTCGTTGCCTACGCATTAACATCAGGCTACGAAGAAGAGAAGTTTGAAGGGTTTCATATGGATTCCAAGAGGCTCTACAGAGAGGACCATACTTCCTTCAAGGTCATCCTCGGTGATCCAACGCTAAGATTGGGCCCGGAAGAACGTCTTAAAAGCTCCACATCGGGACTTAGGGAATGGAATGGAATCAGCTGTCCGATTTATCATATCGACCCACACCATCCGAGGTAACTCGCAGTTCCAGAAGCCCTCTCATTCTCGATGGACATGGGAGTCACGTGGTGGGCAGGTCCATAATGAAGTAGACCACATCATCCTCAATCGGAGATTTTGCCCGACTGATGTCGTTGTTCTTCCGAAGTTTTACATAGGATCGAGCCATCGTTCCTCCGCGCTAGATTCTGCTTTTCAGCGCGTGGAGAGAGCTATGAAGCTTAGGAAACGATGCCCCAAGACCTGACCAAGACCTAACTGGGACCACTTCGCTTCCCTTGAGGGTGAATGGAAAGGTTTCGTTATCGACAAACATCTATGAAGAAAGCAACCGGCTCATCGAACATTTTCACGACGGTGCTAGGAAAGCAGGGAGTTTACAAGCAACCGATAAACGACTCTCTTCGAAGACTCTCGAGCTAATACGCCAGCGTGGTATCGCGTGAGCTGTAGACAATCATCAACAACTCCAAACTTGCGGCTATAATGCAGAGAAGCGACAAAGAAAAGAGAAGAGCAGCAGTCATGGACGAAGCCGCCGAGGCAGGAGAGAGTATTGGCAAAGCCTGGAGTTTCGCCTGTTACAAGGCCAAGATAACTTCCCTTCGTCGTCCTGACGGAACACTTACTGCGTCTCGAAGGGCAATGGAGAACATCATCTACGACTTCTACTCGGATCTCTTCGACAGCCACTGTACCAGCCTATTCAGAACCTTAGGAGGAAGAATATATCGCTCTTCCGCTTCTCCTTTCCGAAATTCGACTTGCCATCACGTCGATGAGGAATTGTACGGCACCCAGTCCCGATGGTATCAAACCAGAACATCTAAAGAGTCTTCCACTCTTCATCGTCAGAATCCTTACTAGGCTCTCCACGCGGTCCCTTTCGGAATGCAAAGTGCCCGCGTCTTGGGAAATTAGGAAGACTATTTTGCTTACGAGAAGGGAGATCCCGACGATAACGGTAACTATCGCCCAATCTGCCTACTGTCTGTACTCTACAAGCTTTTGACACGCATCATCCTAAGCAGGATTGGCAGAATATTAGATGAAGGACAGCTATGCAAGCAAGGCTTTGGAAAGTGTTCAATGCAGTCGATCATATCCACACTCTTACGTTACTGGCGATATCGGTAACTATCGCAAGCAAGGCTTTGGAAAGTGTTCAATGCAGTCGATCATATCCACACTCTTACGTTACTGGCGCTTACTAGAGGAAATCGACGATCAACGAAATGACAGGTGATATATGCTCATGCTCGTCGTGATACATTGTCGCGACATACATTGTCTTCAAGAGTGTTTCAGTCTCCAAGAGAGGTTAAGGCAGTAGTTACTAGAAAATCTTAAAAAATGAGCTGAAAAAATGAGGATTGGGTTTATTTATCTCCACTACTCCCGAAATGTCCTTCATGCCACTCAGGGTCTTCTGCATTGCGCTTGAGTAGCTCACTCCTATTGATTTACCAACAAAAAACATTAGAGCATTAGAGATGACAGTTCTGTTGAAGAAAAAGTGTAAACTGCATAGCTTGCCAAATTCTAGGGATTATTCTTTAATATCGCAACAATGAAACGATGAATTCCTCACTTAAAAGGATTTGGGTAACGTGTTCCAATACCGTATATTGCTGAAATGCAAAAAAGAATCTGCTGTTACTCACTCCAGTATTCCTCGATTCTGTTATTTGCACAGATTGGTGAAAATGGGTCATTCGATATGGAAGGGCATGTTCGAGGATGTAAAGGTGAAAAGCGGTAGCGGGTGCAGCCTAGTAAACAACCATGGTGAATGTAGGAACGGCTACTTATGAGTTATGATGAACCCAAACTGTACCAATGAACGTAATGCTAACAAGGACGAGCGATTCCAAAAGGGATTTGTTCAGACTTAATTTCACCATTTCTTTACTGATAGGCCACCCCACAACCATTTCACTTGCATTCAAAGGCACGGTTCACGATAAAGATGGTTGATGAGTTCTTCCCTAGGAATACTCAGTGGCCCCTATGGGTGGTAGAAGGGACCCTCTCGCTCCCAAAATCTCGACGGTCAGGGCATAGTGTTGCTGGCTTGAGTGGCTTTTCCGCCTTTCGATCGATGTCACGTCAGACGAATGTCGAGGCACTACAGATTGCTATTATTCGTTCTAGGACCCACACACAATCAGCTGATCGCCGAGCGATGAAGCGATGTCTATCTCTCTCCTTACTCCAAGAGGCTGAAGGGAGCTATTTTCGCTGTAACTAAGGTTTATTGTTTACTTATGCTTATTAGGGAATGAATTTTTGCTTATCGTAGTCAGTTATTTGCATCAGGACCCACGCGTACGCAATGACGCACTTTGCGTCGCTCGTCCAAACGCCCCACTCTTCTTCATTCTTCTGGTCTCATTCTCGTCCAGCCTCCTTTTTAACGATTTTTCGAAGCCTTTTTTCAATTCGGCTTTCGCCTCCATCGCACTATTTTCTATCTTATCTTCCATTCTTCGTCATAATCTGGATTATCCAAATTATTGTGAACTGTGCCTTTAGCTATCGACCTTGCTGCATTACATTTTGTCTGAGAATGTGTAAGAAGTTCACCCTTATATTGAAAAAATTCAAGGCAGAATACAAAAGCAATCTGAAATTGCGGAAAAAAGTTGCGCGGAGCAGCCATAGCAGTGTGAGAAAGGCGGCACTTCGTGCTTATGTGAAGAAAAGAATAACGAATGTGAGAATGTATTTAAACCAAATTTTCACAAAAGGTTAAATTCAAATCAAATGTCGGGGTGAAGTTATTACTGCTGAAGTGAAACAACTCGTATGTATTTGTGACCGACTACTGGCTCCTTTAAGCAGCTTCTAAAAGCCACATTCAACTACTCTCAGTCTCAGAAATGCTGACATTTTTCAAGTGCTGGTCGTATCAGAGGGGCGCCGTACATAGCGCGACACCTTTCATCAATAGATTCAAAAATGAAGTTGAGGGCAAAAAACCAGCCATCACCAGCCGAGCAAACCTGAAAAACTAGAGACTTTACAATAATCGAAGGGCAGCAAAACACACACCTCTTCCGAAGAATACAGTCGCCCCTGTAATGCAAGGCAAGTCGTGACAAGAGTTTTGAGGCACCCGTCTCGTAGCAAGTAATATAAGAAATCAGTCACAACGCCAACTGCATCCTCTTCAGGCTCTGCAAAAAGAATGAATGATGCTGGTCAAGACCATCAATACATTTGTGCCTGTAGTTGCATCTACCATCATGAAAAGACAGGTTGATGCATCACTTCTAAATCGCCCCACATACTCAGGCAGTCTTAGAAAGTTTTTGTTTCGGTATATCTTGTGACATGATATCCACATCGACGAAAACCGACCTGGTACTCTATGTTGGGCCAACGGGTCATATGAGCTTGGAGAGTACATTGATCCAATTCATGGAGTAGATTTCTAATTGATTCACAGGCCCCTTTTGTCCGCACAATTGTCAAACAATATTCAGCTATGCTTTGTAAAAGACTATCGATTAGGATTGTTGCTGAACGAGCAGAGATGAAATGCTTCCGATTCTGCGACACACAGTTTGCAGGATTTGAACTGAAATACATATGGAGCAATCATGAGCTGTCTTTTTTTCAAAAGATCGCCTCTCTTGACTCCTTTCGCATAATGTTGTTATTCATTTCACGACTGCCAGGAGAAAAACACAAAGCCAAGACAACTCTAAATGGGAAAAAGAAAAAGGCTTCATATCGAAGGGACAGTATCAGTGATTGCTGACATTATGCCAGATCTAGTGGTACGATTAATAAAGTCGTCTGTAAGCCAGAGGACATAGCCATAGCAGAAATCTCGTAGTTTCAATTTAGTTTGATCCAATAATCCTTCCTCACAGTTTTCCACATGACGAGAACCACCTGTTTTGCCACCTCGATGAAAACATCTTTCTAACCCTTTCAACGCAGAATAAAATCTGGCCTACCACTAGCCGAAATAGCAAACCTAGCAATAGAAGCCTCATAGCGAATCGTGGGCCTTAAGATACACTTTACGATAATTTTGTCTACATAATTTCAGTGATAATTGAAATTATGGTGGAGATTAGTGCAAAGGTGGCGGAACAAGAGCGAGAATTGGCGGAATCTAACGAAGCAGGGATCTCAAGTCGGAGGAAGCCATTTCAGATGGGACTCACAGTAGCGCTCAAAAGTCTTCGGTGGAATGGTTCTTCAGCCGTACTTTTCAGTCGTAACTCCTTTCCTATTTGATCTAATTTTGTGAAATTTTTATATTTGGAGCATGGGTGTATTGTGAATATTCACCTCTTTTAACTTGCAACCTGATCATGTTCCAGATATTCCAAAGAGCTAGAACTCAAAATCGACTGAAAATACAGATGATGGTCCTTCTAGAATCTCCCTTTTTTGTCATGTCTAAAGTGTACGAGAGGTAATGCCAAACACGATAGATGAGAAAAACGTACATAAGGTGCGATTAAGTGCAGACGTCAACAACTTTAGTTTTAGCAAAATATGCTACCGCAACAAACACCTTGCTCTATCTGTGTATATTGCAGCTTCGCAGTCAAATAGTGTTCACTAGGGTGAAATATGCTCTAGTTAAACATATCCAAATTTCGCGCGATTTGGTCTACTAAGAAAGAAAGCTATGAACGAAAAAGCGTCGATGCAATTCACCGAAGACTTCTGAGCGCTACTGTATGTGTTATATGAACATGTGGCTTCTGACTTCGGATCTGCTTTCCAAATTTGCCAAACAATTCTCTAAACGAAGTTACAAAGGTGGTTTCAGGCGAGTGCTCTACATAAACAAGCTCTTAAGACATAAAAGTAACAGCGTTGGCAGCGGTGTTTTCGAGCAGAGGTAAGAGTCAGTGTTCAAAGGCATAGATCGGGTTTTATGGGAGATGTTTTTGGCATTCTGCGGGACGTTTACTTCAGAAACGGGAAATCTTCGTGTGTTGTTTTTACCACCTCCAGCGCGGCCTTTTTGATGCCCAAACAGAACGGAAGACGGAAAATATACACATAAAAAAGTTTTAAAAAATCTCGAAGTACTTCCAATGTTTTCGTAGTAGATTGCACTAATCTCGAGAGGTACTCATGAGTAGGAATCTTCTGTTCCGAGAACGCTCCAGTGTGTTTAATGCTAGCAGGATTTGATAACTATGAACATTCTTGTTTAACTCCAATAGAAAAGTTTAGATGTACATTTCACTAATATATCTTTACCTATGCATTATTATAACTACTCAAGCCAATAACTTAATAGTTTTATTTTTTCCCGAATTAGGCTTGTTTGCTATCCATTTATTCTTTACAATTTTCTCACTTCCTACTAAATTGATGAGGATGTTCGGAAAGTTTGATGATCAACCAGTCTTCAATCTCAATCAGGATCGCGTCCTGATTGAGCACTTAGCACTTAGGTGGAGAGTACTCATAATTAGCCACTAGCTCAAGAAAATCGAGAGGCTGAACGTTTTTTACGAGTTGTTCGGCACAAAAATTGCGTTGAATGGACGTCAGTTGAAGCCCTCAATAGCAAAACTCACACTCACACGACTCACATGTTCTTTGATACTCTTGGCCCCATTCCGAACATTGCTCGACTTCTGGGTGTTTCATGGAGTAATGTCGATTTTCGTGGCAAACAGATAGACAGGCTGTGGTCAAACTGTAGCATTACCACTCTTTAGAGAATCGTTGGCATTAAATTCGTTTCATTTTCTGATCAACAGCTTGTGTTTGCCCATCATTTCCTAGTATCTATTTTGATCTAAGAACGAGAATTTTTTCGTCCCATTTCTGTGCATGTGCCACCTACGTAGATGGGGGTTCTTTTAGCTCATGTATGCTCTGCTTATCATATCATGTCCCTGCTCTCCAAGGTTCAGCATGACCTCTCAAAATGTGTACTCAGTTTTACTAAAGTTGGTGGAAGACACACTCGCCGACACCTGCAAACGTAACGTATAGTGAGAAAGGTCAATTCGAACTATCCTATGAAAATAAGTTGGTGTGATTGTATGTGAGATCCTTAGAATTACCGAGCATAATTTAGACTGTTCGAGAGAGAGTCGACTAGAGCACCTCATATGTACGTCAACAGTCCATAAAAAGCGTAATTTAGATCTCTTTCCTGCTTCTTGACGTCATTACAAGTCAATTGTAGTTGCTGGGGTGATAGCAAAAGGTTCTATCGCACGTTATAGCAAAGACGAAGGAAGAGCGGAACAGTACAGAGACAAAACTGTAGTAATACACCTACCATTACACATATACTTGAGAAGTTCCTGCAGGATTTCCGCTTTGTTGTTTTCTCCAAAAAAAGAAGGCGCAGAAAGGCTTTGAGCAAGTGGTAGCTGTTTCTGTAACAACTCGTACCGTCTGATTGATCCTGCCAGAGTTTCGAGGGGAGGAACTTGCATAGAAACCAACCTCTTTGGTTTGGGACGAGGGAGCTTCTTCTGGCTTGTCTGAAAAAGCAAAGGCAAGCATATTTCATACAACGAGAAACAACGTTATGGACTGATAGTTGGAAAAAACATTTATTTGAACGCATCGTTCACGGAAAATCAAAATCTTCCTTCTAAAATCTCAGATCAAGATTGACGTCCCGCGTCTCAAAGTACATTTTCCCGATTAATATGGTGACTTTACATTAGATAAGACCTGGGAACGCGAGGGTTTATTGAAATCGCTTAAGTTAGAAAGTCGCATTCCTCAGGTGACCTGAAAAGTAAGGCATAGAAATCACCCATTTTCTACATGTATGATCACTGAGGTACTTCATCACCGATGACAAAATACAGCCCATTACGTGCTCCTTCATAACATTGGAGTGGGCTAGAACATTTGTTCTCGTGTTCCTTCCCGTGTTTGCGGGAAACAAATAAGTATAGTATTAGTTACTTGTACAGTACCAGTCGGGTCGCCCGGCTAACGCCGGACTTCCCTCCTTCTTATGATAGAGTTGTGATAAGCGGCAAACGGCACGCTCCTTCTTTGGAACAAATGATAAATGACACTTTTCGGAACACGAAATTTGATAGAGGAGCAGAAGTGCATGCAAACGACATTCAAAATGCGCCGCTGCTTGAGTCTTGGGTCTTCGATTAGAAGTCTCAATTTGTCGCTGTTCATTTTAAAAATAGTGACCCTGGGAAGGTTTAACTGTTAGGCATCTAAAGCCTTGAATGGTACTCACAAATGTTGTCGAGTCATAATAATACCAATATCAAATGTCTTTATGAATGTTGCTCTTTTTCTCTACGTATACATCATTAAATGAGAATCCAAGATTATCAGCCACTGCACTTACCCTTCTTGTCGAATGAAACATATCAAAGAATCAAAACTAGATCGTAAATAACAGGCGCAAGGATTCAATTGGTGATTGGATCTTGTTCTCCAAGGCCTCTTCTATCTTTAGTTCCACGGGGACAGGAGCTATGAATTCCCGGGCAGACAGACAGACAGACAGACAGACAGACAGACAGACAGACAGACAGACAGACAGACAGACAGACAGACAGACAGACAGACAGACAGACAGACAGACAGACAGACAGACAGACAGACAGACAGACAGACAGACAGACAGACAGACAGACAGACGCGAGCGCTTCATATAATGTTAGGATTATGAAGGTAAAAACACCTAGCTCCCGACGACAATTCCTTTCTCCAAAACATAGAAAAAAAACCTTTTTTCTTCGCTTTCGTGCGGAACATTCGAGTGATGGCCTCAGAAGTGGCAGAGTAGCCGACATCTGTAACCAAGGCCAGCCTTCCGCATTGCACTCCTATCTGCAACGTGTCGTAGTAATTACTACCTCATAAGAACAACTAAATCCTCCACAAACTGACTCCGCGAATGTCTTCGATGACCGGTGAAAGTTTGGTGAAAAGTTTCAGAACCACCATCGTAATTACCTGAAACGCGGTTTAATTAGTTTGTTGCATATGGATTGACATCACTTCAGTACAAATTTTCATTTTTATCGCACTCAGTCACACCCTATAAATAGATCCAATAGGTTTGTATGGTACCGCACTCCATTTCAGTGTTGTGAGGCAATAATCATTCATTAGCCGAGTATTCCAACAAAGGAAAGATATGAGGCCGCAGGGGCTATTTTAGATAGATGTATACTAGCCACGGAATGCTAATTACAATATATTTCAAGTCTGCCCTGGAAGCAAAGCTTGAGCATTTTTTTGGATCAGATAAATTTAGGGCAGTGGTAAGCACAGTGAGCCACTGACTTGCATAAACTTCTTTTCCTTTTTCGTAGAATGTGTGCAGTGCTCTTGCCCAACAAGAGATACGCGCCGTAACCGAAGCTTAAAGACATAATCATGAAACCTTGAACTGGCTCACACACGTTGGATAGAATGAATCAGAATGACTTTTTATAGCTGAACGCATTTCTTGCATTGGTTCTAGACCATATAAGGAAGACGCACTCTTGCTATTGTATCGACGACGCTATAAGAAAATCAAAAACAGTGATGCACGCCATCGACCCAATTATGCTTTTGAAGGACAATGACGAAGATCAGCTGTGACATTTTACTGTTTCGCGCCACAAACACTTTTTTTGCGTATCTAACTACCAGTTCGGGCAAAACGAATATGCGAATTCAAGCGAGGTGCCGGTAAAGTAAGGGGTAATGGTACGGCGTCAAGAAAGCACCTATGAACATTCGAGCCCCGTGCGGAGACGCAGTTCCACCCATAACACTCCAACTTGTGAGAATGGATATGACCTTCTTCTAGAAATTCGTTAAACCCGCAATCTTTCGTAGATAAAGGACTGTACTGCATTCGTTCCCAATAGGATCAAAAAGGAAACTACCATGAACAAGGTAATCTTCTCTAAGGGTCTAAGGATCTTCTCGGTGCTAATCAAAATGTAAACTAGTAGTTTTTCAGCAGAAAGCCATCAAGAATAAGCTGCTGTATAAAGAGGGAAATCCAGACATTATCAACCATCGCCCAACCTGACCGCTGTTCGTGCCATCTGCATCACCTCTCCTTCCGTTAGTCATCGATTCCCTCACGCGGGTAATATGTCATTCGCGAGCCGGGGTTGTCTAGAGGATCGTACTCGCTTGTGGGACCCGACAAAGCATTCCTTTCGTTCACAGTTTTCGTAATCGCGATGGCTGCCGTCCTGGCGTTAGTCTGACGAGTTATAGTCAGTAGACTAATCCAAAGGTCATCGCAACATCGCATAACGTGTCGAGCCCATCTCATCTTCGATTCCTTGAGGTGCGCAATGGCATCCCTTATCATCGTTCGTTGAAGGAGCTTGGATCTCGTACTCCTTTCTGCACTTGCGTGAATGCGGGAATTCTGGGTACTGTCTTTTCACGCTGACTGCATGCTCATCGTGCCTTCGTAGAGTCCTAGTCGCCGAGGCATACGACAGAGCAGGAAGGACAGCGACAGTGTTTTTTATTTTCTTCAATACTCCGACGATAATCCCGAAGGCTCCCTACGCGGCGCGTTTCCCCTACTTAGATTCAAAGCTAGATCGCTCATGTTCTAGATACGTGTAGATAGAGCATTTAGATATTCGTTGGTTCAGTGAAGAAAATGCATAAGGTACTGATCTGTTCCTCATGAGCATCGTTTTCTTCAAGTTCAGTCTTGAGCCAACATTTCCACAAGCGCTGTTGGATTCGGCCAGCATTCGTTCCGACTGTGCGATGCTGTTATTAGCATGATGTCGCCCGCAAAGCTGAGGTTATGTAGGTAGCGGACGTACACCTCCACTCCCATGCCTTGAAGTTCCATATTATGCATGATGTTTGCAAGAGCGGTATTAAAAGTCGGGGCAAAATGGATTACTCTGTCGAACCCCTCTCTACACATAGATGATGACTTCTTTATATGCTAGCGAGGCCTTGTTGTGTAGAAGCTAAGTATTTCTATATATAGAGCGGGAGCACCCTGGTTGCCTGGAGCTTCAATTCCCGCCTGTCTCTACGGTATCAAGGTCTACATCAAATCGATGAACGTCAGACATACGGTATCCTGTATGCCCGCGCTACATCAATGTTTCCTGTGACAGCGTGAGTGTGATCGATTGTAACGTACCCTATCTGGAACCCTGCTTGCTCACTGGCTGTTTTTTATCTAGTATTCTGCCAATCCTACGAGTATGTGAAAAGTTTGTAGATTACAGGCAGCGGGCAGAAGGGGCAATAGTCGCCAATATCAACTGGATCTTCATGCTTATACAAAACCATAGCCCTGTTACTTTTTCACAAAGTGAGTACTTTGCATTCCGACAGGCACCGCGTGAGGAGCTTACGATGAGGAGTGGAAGACTACTCAAATGTTCTAGTACTATCCTATTGAGACCACGCGCCCAACAATTCTTTATCGAACGAGATGGCGTGTTGAACTTCTGAAGGAAGAACTGGAGGAAAGACATATCGGTGTGAAACTGCTGCTCTTCTTCCTCTCATATCTTCCTTTATCTTTCCTCCCCATAGCTTCGCAAGATCAGATCTCTGCTGACGACTGCCTGTAGCTCACGCGACCCACGCGACCAGCTTACGAGCTTTCAAAGAGAGACGTTTCTCGGCGTCTATGAGACACTGTGCCCTCACAGCACTATCATGAAAATGTTTGACGAGCCGGTTGCGTTCTTCGTCGATGTTGCCCATGGCAAAATTATCTCAGAAACTGACAAGGGGATGTGAACTGGCCTCGGTTGATGACGGTCTTCGGCTTCGTTTCCTGAACTTTGTAGCCCTCTATCCACGCACTGGAAACACAATCTAGCACGGATGAGATGTTTGTCCAATCCCATACAGAACTTCGGAACCACAGCAACGTCTTTCAGGTAGAACATTTGATTGAGGGTGATGCTATCACTACCATCATGAAACTGCCTACCAGGTGACTTCCATGTCCATCGCAAATGTGAGCGCTTCCGGAACTGCGATTTACCATGGATGATGTGGATCGACATTATGAAGTGAGTTCTTTCACCCTGCTCATTTCGCTCCGTTCTGTTTGTCAATATGTGGCTCTCCAGTCATGTTGCTGAGGCCAATGTTAGGGTTGAA
This sequence comes from Haemonchus contortus, assembly GCA_000469685.2. NCBI lineage: Eukaryota > Metazoa > Nematoda > Chromadorea > Rhabditida > Trichostrongylidae > Haemonchus > Haemonchus contortus. Next base: position 26,805,357 of record LS997566.1, on the reverse strand, counting down.
GTCACTGACGATGAAGTTGAAGAAAGTGTGGTCCTTTCTGATAATCTTATGCAGGTCCACATCTCAAAGGAGCGCTTGCAGCTCCTTTTCTTTGTAGCTTGTTACTGGCACGTAAGAACGAAGACTGTTAAAACTCGGATCAAGCCCCATTGTCCTGATTGCAGACGTCCGATTCGGGTTGTAATAGTTTTCAGAGCAAGTGATGTTTCGTTTGATCTTCCTGGTTTGGATCCTCTTGGTTTGGATACAGTCAGATTTTGACATATGTGTCCCGTGTGAGCTGACTGACTGACTTATGGATTGAAATCATCATGCTGCTCACTATTTTTGTAGCCTGTTCATAGCTCTGAATAACAGAAGCCCTCTACAGCGGCTTCACGCGACTCCGAGTTTAGAGGCAGAGACATGTTTTCAAGAGGAGACATGGTTCATTCAAGAGGGCGCTTTTACAATCCACGATGGCTGCGATTAGCCCACCAGGCTCTAATGTACTTAATAAGGCTTATGGGGTTTGCACTCCCCGCAGAAGACGGCGGCAAGGTCCAAGAGACGTATCCTGAAACTGAACGGCGGAAACTATCTGAGGCTCTCATGTTGTTCTCAATCCACCACTATGTGACCAAATGATGTTGCCGTCGCCTGGTTTGGCCTCATCAGTAACTTGATGAGTGTTACCTGGTCTGCCCATTGAAAATTCTCCAATGAGGATTTTGGTGAGATGATCAGTGAAGTAGGCGAGGTGAACCCATGATTTCCGGTAATGGGATCTTTCTCGGGATAATTTGCTTCTTAAAAGCAGTGGACACGTGCACTGCAAATTAGTAAGCAATGTCGGCGTGGTCTAAGCCATTGCCATGATGGATTACGTAACTCGGTTTATATGCTCAACCTTTAAACTGAACTCGCTATCTACAGTTTTACACGCAAAAACCAATAATCGTTCATTTTTATTTTCAAAATTTTGTATAATATTATAAAAGCCATCACTATTCGGCGTATGCTCATTTTCAGCACAATGAATTTCTGCTCCAAACTTTGCAACATTATTTCAACCTTTGCGTGCGATATTTACAGATATTACAAGCAACAAATTTATCAGTTCCTACCTGTGCACACCCGGTTGGATGATCCAAAGCTACTGTTTTATTCTGTGTGTCACACTTCCCATGCCCAAGATACTTCTCAGTTTCAAATGGAGCATCGAAACTGCGTATCTAAAAGTATGGAAAGCAGTTTATTACTAAGCGAAAGCATTTAGCAATTAGAAAACTAATACAAAGATGGCATCTGAATTTCTCCTGCAACCCATTACCCCTTCTGGTTTCGTGCGAGTTATGCAAAAACCATGGCCACAGTAAAAAAAAACTCAGTGCAAATTCCCTGCAGATTTCTAGGAAATATAATTCTCAAAGCTATTAGTGCGGAAGTAAGGGTAAGAGGGAGTCACTCCTTCCAGAGACCGGTTTCGGTTGCGCACCATTCAAAAGTCGATGAACTCAGGAACTCCTAATTCACAAATTTCAACTTTAGCGACAATTGTAATTCATTAATGTGAAACGCAATTAGTAGCTGGGCCAGAGCGCAAAACGGTATTATTATTATCGGTTAGGACGAAGTAATTATCCCGAAGTCAGAAACTATGGAAACGTCCCGGAAAGCAACTATCGGCTATCACCGCTGGTCGCCGGCAGGCTCGAGTTGACGCCATTATGGTCTCCAATCGCTTCTATTGCGACCATTCTGGGAACAAAATTGCAGAAGCACTTATTAATGTAGTATGAAATTTCGTTGAACATATAAACACCCAGGGTCGAACCAAACTGAACTCACGTGGTTCTACCGTCCTACCAGCTGAGCCATTGGGGATCTAAATTTGAGTTCTTCACGGTTGAACCTGCTTCGCTTTTCATGAAATTCCTACTAAACGCTCGCAATACAGTTTATGCCTGGCCTTGACTATCTGCAGCCCTCGCTCAAAAGCACAGTTTACGATAATTTCGTGGTTCCCCTTTTCAGTCAAAAAGCGGAAGCATAGATTGAGAATAGTTCGTTGGGAGTGTAAAAAGCAAGAAAATTCGCTGATTTCGAGAAAAATAAGGTGCCTCAAAAAGAGAAAGTAGAGTTTGGACGAGATCTCAGCTTTTGTAATTGTGCCAAGAGCTGACTACATCAAGCAGAACTGTCCAGAAGTGCCTTCCACTGTCGCTATGGGTCATGAAAAATTGTTTGTTTACAAGTTCGTAAATTTATCTCGAGGGGATATCTTATAAGCCATTTTGTCGTGAACTGTGTCTTCGATAGATATCGAAAGCGGTGTTTTACATGAAGCTCAGTTCTCGTCTTCCGAAGATTGTGTCTCAACACTCAGTGCTAGACTGCGAGGTTTCGGACTCTGCCACGCTTTGATTAGAAAGGATTAGATTCCTTTGGGAAATGATGTGGAATTGCTGTCCAAGACGTGTGGAGCCACAGTGGAAGCTGTCCCTTTTCCTCGCTTGATCCGATCGATCAGCACTCGTCTTCAGGACAAACCACGTGATCAGTCCACGCGCGCCCTTAGCTCCACCGAATCTCGTTAAATTGTCTCTGTACCTTTAGTTATATGATTATAATTATATGTAGTAATAATATCGGGTAAAGGAAAACTGAACTTATGATTTCATCGATGAGCATTACTTCCATTATATAGATAAGGCGACCATCGTTTGTAGCTTTCGAAGACTAAGAAAAACCACCCACCGCTCATGTTATGAAGTGCAGAATTTGCTTTACTGCTTCCAAATACTACCTGTGAAACTTGAGCGATTTTGCTAGCGATTACAAGCACCCAGTTCGATTCGTCTTGACACACTCATTATAGTGTTCCCGCATAATATGAACTGCAACCGGCAGAGTTGGTTTAGTGGCAAGCGGTGCCCTTCACACACACATGGTCACGGGTTGATTGATGTCCGCCTAAGCCAACCAAGCCTCACATCCCCCGTGTCGGTTAACTGGTACCAGATTCGTCTGGGAGGATAAAAGCACTGAGTTGCACATCGGCTGCCACCGCAAGTCATTACAGGTCACATACGCATTTATTACGCCACTACGATTCTGAATGAAAGTCGAATGCGTGTACGCATCCCTCCAACGGGATTACTCAACTCGCCGAGACTTTATCCTTTATCCTTTATGGACTGCAACTGCTGGAATGTAAGTAGCCCTGCTAAAACACCTCCACCTCATATTCTTTGTATTCCTATTTGGTCAAGAAATGCTCACAAGTCACTATATCAGTACTTGCCGAATAAAGTTTTCAGTTGAACAGTATGAGCCTAACGCTCCCTCGATAACTGAACCGGATTTTTCTCAAAGGATATATCCCGATATGTCGAGCCTATTCAATCCGTTCCAAACATAGTGTGGCGGCAGTCCAAACCTCGTAATCTCCAGTGAGTGCTGAAGCATTTCGATATGGGGAGAGTGAGAGCGGAGCTTCACGTGGAACCCCGCTTTTTGAGTTTATTTTTTGATAACGATATTTTCTAAGTGAAAAAGGGCTGCAGATAGTCAAAGCCAGACATGAACTGTATTGCAAGCGTTTAACAGGACTTTTATGAAAAGGCAAAACAGGAAAAACGTAAAGAACCTAAATCTATACCATCGATGGCTCAGTTGTTTGGGCGGCGGGTTGTTTCCAGAAGGGTTGTGAATGTAGTTTTGATATCAGCGTATGAAAATCCATACACAGGTATTTATTCCATCTTGATGGCCACTATTATCGCTTCCTTACAAGTGAGGAATAGAATGATTCCCACAAAGGAAGATATACCATTACTGATAAGACTTATGGCTATTTTTGGGTGACGACTAGGCTCTCATTCTGCAAAGTTGGAGCTCAGCCAAAATTATAACAAAGTGTTCGTCTGCCGCGCTCTTAATCAAACGACTGCGACGCTGTTTACTGTTGGGAAACCTAGAAAGATCGCGTTGGTGCAAGAGCACCCATACAGTTGCGTCAGATAGAACTCATTTTCCAAGCCATACAGCCGCAAGAACTTATTGATCGATAACACTAAAATAAAGAGAGCGACTTGACTCAAACTCCTTCATAATAAAAAAAACTGGCAATAAGAAGATTTTGCAGGACAGCGTCGATAAGGGAAATGGGGCCAATACTTTTTCTGAAACAACCTTGTCAACTCACCATAAGTTTAAGTGTGACAGAACTCGTGACCATTCCTGCTTGTTTGAGTTTTCTTTCTAATTCTTGCCCAATAACGTGGAGAAAATGGGCAACCTCGCTTTTCTGAAACAATGAATTTGGAGGTGATTATCCCTCAATAGTTTCCCAGTACCACGTAGAACAGCAAATAACTAGGTGCAAATAATAAGCAAATAATAACAATCACAGGCGAAGCATGCAGGTTTGCTCCCTGTCATCGTCGAAATTTCCGCACAATGTTCCTCCGCTCCAATGAAGGCTGTAGAAGACGGAAGTTGGCGTCCAATTGATAAAACGCCAGAAACGACGTCGAACATAATTGTACTTGCCGCACATATTCAAGAGCGGCTGATTATGCACGTAAGTTATACGACTCTATTTTATTTTGAACTTGAAGCAACAGAATGATTTCAGAGATAAAGAATAAAAACTTTAGGTGTTGGACAATCCCGTCTGAGGGATGCGCCCACGCATTCGACTTCCATTCGAATCTTGGAAGGGGAATGAATGCGTGTGAGGCCTATAACATGACTTCCTGTGGCCAGACGATGTACGAGTCCGTGGTTTTATCCTCTAAATCATATCTCCTCCCAATTAGCCGACTGCGGAAGGATGGTAGGCTTGGTTGATTTAGGCGGATACGACCCGGGATTAGAACCTGCGACCTTGTGTATGTGATAGTGCGCTACTTGTACACGCCTTCGACATACTGTCCGCTACAACCGGAAACTCTCAAGATCGAACAATCACTCGCTAAGAGTTACGCAGGAGCATTGGTTTTCAACGGCATAAACTGCCCAGTAAAAATAGAATTTCGAAAATTTTGAAAAACGAGGTGCATCAACCACTCGATGTACTCGTAACACAACCTCAAGTATATTGCCTCTATGCCATATTAATTTCCTCTGTGTCAACATAGCTCTGATTGCGATCCTCTACATAACGCCACTGGTGAACAATTGATATAGCAACGGCAGAATAGACGTGTACTTTGAATCTGCCCATTGTAATAAGGTGTTCGTCCATATCTGAGGCGCACGCTTCACAGTTGCGATCATATATCGGGTCTTGGGGCACCTCGTTTTTAAAAATTTTTGAAATGCCTCTTGAAGAAGGGTATGCTGATGAAAACTCAGGACCAGTGTCACTCCTAGCAAGTATTTGTTCAGTTTTGAGAAGATTGATGTTTTCTCTCCGATTTTAGAGGAAAAGCACGTATAAGGTGTGCGGTTTGAGAACAACATGTACGCTTCATACATTTTCCAGGTTTTTTGACAATATTGAGTTCCTTACATGCATACTGCACACATCTGGCATCATTCTTTTGATGTTTCTCAAGTTCAATACAAAATAGCCATACATCTTACGTGCAGAACCATCCTGTCTTCGAAACATGCGGAGAGCGCAAACAAAAAAGGAAATAAGACATCCAGTTGAACAAACGTCAGAAGGGCTTTCGTAAGCCTTCAATGGAACAAAAATATTGTGTGTTAACCTCGACGATGTCGGGAAGCAGAACCGCAAACCCGCTAGTGAAGCGAAATCATTGCCACACGCTAAGTCGACAAAATATATCATAGAGACAATTGCATATTTTCAATTATTACTATCATCGAGCAAGTTTCGGGCCCCGTATAATTTTTTTGGGAAAGCAATTTTGCTGTTTCTATTTCCATATTCCTAAACAGCAGTGAGAACTTCATTGGATCTTCATTCCAGGTTCCATGATAAGTAAAAATCCTTCCCAGTTAGTGTTCTGCCTGTAGATATGTGTGGTAGAAATGGTTGCGGTAGAAGTCTCGCGCTTGATTTGTAACTTTTTGCTAGCGAATTGAAGAGTATGGTCTCTTCAGGAGAACCTTTGGAAAAGCATAGTAGAACTTCAATGTAAAAAAAAATGTTAAGGGTGTCTGATCGGATACTGTCGAGCGCTACCATATATATCACTATTATATAAATTAATACAACAAATAAATAAATACAATGGAGGAGGTTGGTGTTGTGGCACGCGGCGCACTATAACACACGCAGGCCAAAAGTTTGAATCCAGATCGATATCCATCTGAGGCCAACAAAGACTGCCATGCCTCCGGGGTTCCGATGTATGTATGTATGTATGTATGTATGTTATGTTATGTATGTATGTACGTATGTATGTATGTATGTACGTATGTACGTATGTATGTATGTATGTATGTATGTAGTATGATGTATGTATGTTATGTATGTATGTATGTATGTATGTTATGTATGTATGTATGTATGTATGTATGTATGTATGTATGTATGTATGTATGGTATGTATGTATTATGTATGTATGTATGTATGTATGTATGTATGTATGTATGTATGTATGTATGTATGTATGTATGTATGTATGTATGTAATGTATGTATGTATGTATGTATGTATGTATGTATGTTATGTATTATGTATGTATGTATGTATGTATGTATGTATGTATGTATGTATTGTATGTATGTATGTATGTATGTATGTATGTATTGTATGTATGTATGTATGTATGTATGTATGTATGTATGTGTATGTATGTATGTATGTATGTATGTATGTATGTATGTATGTATGTATGTATGTATGTATGTATGTATGTATGTATGTATGTATGTATGTATGTATGTATGTATGTATGTATGTATGTATGTATGTATGTATGTATGTATGTATGTATGTATGTATGTATGTATGTATGTATGTATGTATGTATGTATGTATGTATGTATGTATGTATGTATGTATGTATGTATGTATGTATGTATGTATGTATGTATGTATGTATGTATGTATGTATGTATGTATGTATGTATGTATGTATGTATGTATGTATGTATGTATGTATGTATGTATGTATGTATGTATGTATGTATGTATGTATGTATGTATGTATGTATGTATGTATGTATGTATGTATGTATGTATGTATGTATGTATGTATGTATGTATGTATGTATGTATGTATGTATGTATGTATGTATGTATGTATGTATGTATGTATGTATGTATGTATGTATGTATGTATGTATGTATGTATGTATGTATGTATGTATGTATGTATGTATGTATGTATGTATGTATGTATGTATGTATGTATGTATGTATGTATGTATGTATGTATGTATGTATGTATGTATGTATGTATGTATGTATGTATGTATGTATGTATGTATGTATGTATGTATGTATGTATGTATGTATGTATGTATGTATGTATGTATGTATGTATGTATGTATGTATGTATGTATGTATGTATGTATGTATGTATGTATGTATGTATGTATGTATGTATGTATGTATGTATGTATGTATGTATGTATGTATGTATGTATGTATGTATGTATGTATGTATGTATGTATGTATGTATGTATGTATGTATGTATGTATGTATGTATGTATGTATGTATGTATGTATGTATGTATGTATGTATGTATGTATGTATGTATGTATGTATGTATGTATGTATGTATGTATGTATGTATGTATGTATGTATGTATGTATGTATGTATGTATGTATGTATGTATGTATGTATGTATGTATGTATGTATGTATGTATGTATGTATGTATGTATGTATGTATGTATGTATGTATGTATGTATGTATGTATGTATGTATGTATGTATGTATGTATGTATGTATGTATGTATGTATGTATGTATGTATGTATGTATGTATGTATGTATGTATGTATGTATGTATGTATGTATGTATGTATGTATGTATGTATGTATGTATGTATGTATGTATGTATGTATGTATGTATGTATGTATGTATGTATGTATGTATGTATGTATGTATGTATGTATGTATGTATGTATGTATGTATGTATGTATGTATGTATGTATGTATGTATGTATGTATGTATGTATGTATGTATGTATGTATGTATGTATGTATGTATGTATGTATGTATGTATGTATGTATGTATGTATGTATGTATGTATGTATGTATGTATGTATGTATGTATGTATGTATGTATGTATGTATGTATGTATGTATGTATGTATGTATGTATGTATGTATGTATGTATGTATGTATGTATGTATGTATGTATGTATGTATGTATGTATGTATGTATGTATGTATGTATGTATGTATGTATGTATGTATGTATGTATGTATGTATGTATGTATGTATGTATGTATGTATGTATGTATGTATGTATGTATGTATGTATGTATGTATGTATGTATGTATGTATGTATGTATGTATGTATGTATGTATGTATGTATGTATGTATGTATGTATGTATGTATGTATGTATGTATGTATGTATGTATGTATGTATGTATGTATGTATGTATGTATGTATGTATGTATGTATGTATGTATGTATGTATGTATGTATGTATGTATGTATGTATGTATGTATGTATGTATGTATGTATGTATGTATGTATGTATGTATGTATGTATGTATGTATGTATGTATGTATGTATGTATGTATGTATGTATGTATGTATGTATGTATGTATGTATGTATGTATGTATGTATGTATGTATGTATGTATGTATGTATGTATGTATGTATGTATGTATGTATGTATGTATGTATGTATGTATGTATGTATGTATGTATGTATGTATGTATGTATGTATGTATGTATGTATGTATGTATGTATGTATGTATGTATGTATGTATGTATGTATGTATGTATGTATGTATGTATGTATGTATGTATGTATGTATGTATGTATGTATGTATGTATGTATGTATGTATGTATGTATGTATGTATGTATGTATGTATGTATGTATGTATGTATGTATGTATGTATGTATGTATGTATGTATGTATGTATGTATGTATGTATGTATGTATGTATGTATGTATGTATGTATGTATGTATGTATGTATGTATGTATGTATGTATGTATGTATGTATGTATGTATGTATGTATGTATGTATGTATGTATGTATGTATGTATGTATGTATGTATGTATGTATGTATGTATGTATGTATGTATGTATGTATGTATGTATGTATGTATGTATGTATGTATGTATGTATGTATGTATGTATGTATGTATGTATGTATGTATGTATGTATGTATGTATGTATGTATGTATGTATGTATGTATGTATGTATGTATGTATGTATGTATGTATGTATGTATGTATGTATGTATGTATGTATGTATGTATGTATGTATGTATGTATGTATGTATGTATGTATGTATGTATGTATGTATGTATGTATGTATGTATGTATGTATGTATGTATGTATGTATGTATGTATGTATGTATGTATGTATGTATGTATGTATGTATGTATGTATGTATGTATGTATGTATGTATGTATGTATGTATGTATGTATGTATGTATGTATGTATGTATGTATGTATGTATGTATGTATGTATGTATGTATGTATGTATGTATGTATGTATGTATGTATGTATGTATGTATGTATGTATGTATGTATGTATGTATGTATGTATGTATGTATGTATGTATGTATGTATGTATGTATGTATGTATGTATGTATGTATGTATGTATGTATGTATGTATGTATGTATGTATGTATGTATGTATGTATGTATGTATGTATGTATGTATGTATGTATGTATGTATGTATGTATGTATGTATGTATGTATGTATGTATGTATGTATGTATGTATGTATGTATGTATGTATGTATGTATGTATGTATGTATGTATGTATGTATGTATGTATGTATGTATGTATGTATGTATGTATGTATGTATGTATGTATGTATGTATGTATGTATGTATGTATGTATGTATGTATGTATGTATGTATGTATGTATGTATGTATGTATGTATGTATGTATGTATGTATGTATGTATGTATGTATGTATGTATGTATGTATGTATGTATGTATGTATGTATGTATGTATGTATGTATGTATGTATGTATGTATGTATGTATGTATGTATGTATGTATGTATGTATGTATGTATGTATGTATGTATGTATGTATGTATGTATGTATGTATGTATGTATGTATGTATGTATGTATGTATGTATGTATGTATGTATGTATGGTATGTATGTATGTATGTATGTATGTATGTATGTATGTATGTATGTATGTATGTATGTATGTATGTATGTATGTATGTATGTATGTATGTATGTATGTATGTATGTAAACGCGCGGATGTGGTGTAACGGCATGTGGTGACTATCAAACACGCATGATTCGAGTATCGAATTTCGAGCTGATACTCGCCCATATCAAGCAAGACTTCCTCACCAGCGCGGGACTCAGTTTGATCACTGGTCGCGGCTTGATAACTACAGGGTGACTAAAAATTATTGTTACGAAAATTCGACCGAGTATTATCACTCAATGAACCGGATATACGTAAATCTGATGCATTTTTTTTCTGGAACGTGATATGCTCTCATCACTACCACTGAATTTCATCAAAATCCGAGCAGCTTGTCCAAGATGGTACGCGCTAGCCTGTGTGTGACGCCATTGTGCACTTACACGATGCTGGCAACACCCCATCCCCCATCGCGAAGAAGCTTTCGACCTCCCGCCAGACCGTTAAAGGCAGTGTTCACGAAAAAGTTAGGGTACCCTTTTTTGACGGGAATTGATAAAACTACTCTAGAATAAAGCGATAACAACGAAAAAAGCGCAAAAAATGACCAACAAAAAGAAATACAAAGGGTCAAAAAAAGAGCTGGAAAGGGGGGTTGGACGAGTTTCACATTGAAATAACGGCGGTTAGGGAGTGTTGGCGAGTGCACGAAGGCTACGCAATGAGTTATCTGCAATAGCAGACAACACATTGCGTCTCTGGCAATTTGCCAACCAGTGTATCGATTTTTCACCAACTTCGCTCCAGTGCGGAAATATTCTTACTAAAATAAATTACATAATTGTTAAACTTTTTGAGCCGCAATCAAACATAGAATTTTCTATTTAACATTTTATTTTATCAAACGAACTTTAGACAACACATTGCGTCTCTGGCAATTTGCCAACCAGTGTATCGATTTTTCACCAACTTCGCTCCAGTGCGAATGTGGTGAAAGACAATTAGAACTCGCAGTCAGCCTAGCGAGGGGAGGAGGCCTCCCGTCCCCCACTGTTCCTGCCCTTATTGTACCCTATACAGCCGTTTTCCTTCCTCATTCCTGCACAAATGGTATCAGAGGGGGCTTCGAATTCAACCCCCATGTGCAAATCTCCGAAACCACTTTTTCGTGAACAGTGCATTTAATAGAATTCTCGAGACGTACAATGAAACTGGTACACCCGTCCTCTATTCAGAAGACCGCGCACCGCAACGACTTATGCGAACCGAACAGCCGTCAAAAAACGCATCGACAGGAAGCTGCATCGTGGCATTCGAAAAATGGCCAAGGAGCTCAAGATCGACAATCCATCACAAGTGTTTGCACGACCACTTTAGGCTCTGTCCCTACAAAATCAGCCTTACCTAAAAGAATAAGGCCGTCGGAATAGCAAGATGTCTTTGAGCCACGCCTACTTCAAAAACCAGCAGTAGGTCTTCCAGCAAGATCCATTGATAAAGATAAATGGTTCTTTCCATGTGAAAATATTTTTAGGTCACCATGTACCTCGAAAACCAAAATCCATGCGTTGAAAGACATGCAACAGACGATTACATCTGATTGTACTCAAGTGGACGATTCGAAGTCAGCAATATAAATGAAGCACTCAGAACAAGTCAATCGTAAAGGAATGATCCTCTACTATAACAAAGCCAGTTTATACTTATCTTCGACAACTCGTTAAAATTATTGGAATGTGGGTGGGAAGTCTCGTCGTACCCCGACATAAACCGGATATAACATTTTGGGACTGTCATTCAATCAGATATGTTGAATGATGTTGATTTTGTGGGGGATAGTCTGATTTTCTGGAGGACTGCAAAATGCACCTAGGACTGTTCCTTATTCCAACATTAGAAGCTCCAATGGAAGTGGGACAGGAAGACTTCATGAAGATGGCGAACCGTTTTTGATCAAAGTGGCGCCTATAATGCCGAGCAAGCGAGTTTTTTGAACTTTTTACACATAGTCGAATTCAAAAAAAGTAGATATGTGACCCAAATGTTTTCCTCCCGAAAACATATTTCTTTGCACACAGTTCAGGACATTGCATACATTCCCAGTGGATGAATTCAAGTAGGCTGCCCCTATGCAGCCTTCCATCATTTCATGGAGCTCGAAAGAATACCTTTGTGAAGCGAATACCATAGTTAATGTCGCAAGATACACTCTTACGAGTACTAGCAGCCACGAAGTTCTTGGCCGTCATCTAAACCACGGCACATTTTGTACAGCTGAAATTACTTCCGTGAGAATAACAGAAGGTGTAATGGTATGCATCCTCTAACGCCTTCACCTGATCGCCGACTTTTTTTCCGAGCACGCGCTCCAAATCGCTTTGTGGTATAGCTTGCAGATCACTGCACCTCTCCATCAAACCTGGAATTAAAACGGAGAAAACGAATCAACTGGAAAAGCTCGGCACCGCTACAATTAATGAATCAGTCCACGATCCGAGTTCCTCAGATGTGATAGCAGCAGTTGTGAACACACATACTATAGGTTGCCAGCTTTCGAGGAGCACTTTTTCACAATATTCTATTATTTTGATGTAATCTAGATTGCGCTGGATGAGGTATCAAGGCCTAAGGGAACTCAACAAATTTCGAGTGGTGAATTTTGAGACATAGATTTGGTGTTGTCGTGTAGAAAACTTATGTTGTCTCAGTCGCCCTTTGTGACTCGCCACAAGATCTAATTGCTCTTTGCAGCACCTATGAAACTAAGAAGGAAAACCTACACCAGTGTATGAATGTTCCACAAGGTAATGTTGAGTGAAGTGTGAGGATGTTTTGAAATTTTCCATTGTGAGCTTTCATGCTGGCTACAGCACTTTTAAATAGAAGCTCACAATGAAAAATTCCAAAACATCCCCACCAGTCACTCAACATTACCTTATTGAGGAACAATTCATACACTAGTGTGGGTTTTCTTTGATTCTATCTACTTTCCTGTTCTACCTGGTTTCCCCGTTCATGAAGAGCCGACCATACTTCTGTGCATTTCCCAACACATGAAGGTGCACACAGATGCAAGATCACAAAAGGATTTTAGATGCACAGATGCACAGATGCAAGATCACAAAAGGATCGAGAAAGCGATTTTATTAAGTGCTTTCGGTTTATCTAAATCAATTCAAAGTACATGACCAACTCTAAATTGATTGTGGTCATTGCTTGCAGGTTTGGCTAGGTCTCGAGACTGACAGTAACAACCTTATTGGTGACTGACTTTTCAGATAATTTGATTTATTTGGATACTGTGAAGTCGAACGCAGAGTTGTGGTTTACACCGCTACTTTTTCTCAATATAGTACCAAAATTTTTGTGGGCCGTGACTCGAAGGCGTAATTGTTCACAAACGGAGCTTCTCAGAGAATTTTATAACTATCGAAACTCTGAAGTATGATTCATTAGATCACAAGACGAGCCTTTTAACTTGAAGACATGAACGCTACTGAAATTTCCAGGACTACTTGCATTGCACTATCTCTTAGTACATTTGTGTATGATGGAGTCGAATACCTCCATGATATTCAATGATTCTTATCCAACTGGTTGCTCAAGATACCTCACGCGATACTTCAAGGAGCCAATTGCTGTTAGGCAAGTGTGCCGGGACGAGCCGAACGAGACAACTTACAATGGGTCTTCGAATCTACTTAGATGTGGCTCTGTGCACCATCCTGTGAGGTGTACGAATTTTTACTATAATAGTAAGTACATTACATGGCATATGTGTAGGTCATATATCATATCTTCCGACGAATTAGCCAATTCTGCCTCACGAATTCAACGGAGGCGAAAGAACTGTAAGTAGAGTGATAATGTAGATGCATGCGCGTCATTGCTTTGCCAAAACTCTGCGAGAACACTACAAACTCCCTTTCCCAGTTATTTATGCTGATGCCTATCGTATGCAACTGTAGTAGGTCCTTTAGTTTCTCGAGTTTCCGCCTGTGGACTTTGGTTATATTGATTGCAACGGATACACCTATATTCTCACGCACATATGAAAGCAGCAATGTTACGATTAGGCGAAGCTTCCCACCAGTATCAACACTAGCCCCTATGGCGAAAGACACGTTATGATAAGTTGTGGGAAGAAATAGCCATACCTTACAAAACATGCAAAGCGTCATCAGGAAACTAGTTCATTCTGGTCTAGCGACGACGGCGATCGTGAAAAGTTTGAAAGCTTATCATCATTTTACGCAGCGCACCATGATAGAGCCATTGGCTAGGGACGTGATTGAGTTTAAACCTTAGGCAATGGCACCATTAGACAGATTTGCGCTCTCAATGGCCGTTAACTCTAGCGCCAAACCAATTCGCCGCTCGTGTTTTTTCCAGCTACAATGGTTGGTAAGAGGGAGGTGTTCTGAGGCTAGCTACCTGTAAAGCACTTCACGTTACTAACGATTGCTTGACCGGAAATTTTTTCTGCAATATTATTTTGGTAAGTGAACCAGTAGAATTACGGGTAAGTTTCGACTCACCCACTACCCTCTGAACGTTATCCGGCAAGAATCGTTCGGAACATACATGATTCTTCCGATGTGTGTATCAAAAACGTGTTATTAACAAAAGTGTTTTATGATGTGTTCCAATAAATTGAGAAGGTGACCTGTTCTGAACCAGTCAACGGGCAGCCTGGACATAGGAAAATTTATGATGAAATTCTCGCATGGTACTCAAAAAACAAAGTAGTATTTGAAATATAGCAATATGAACATCCTCCATTACAGTTCAGCTCAATCGTCAAACAATAACACCAAATGTGCCATTGTCAAGAACATGTTTGAAACTGCTTTGGAGTTTGGTAGAACGAAGTCGATAGGATTGGCCCATTGTATCACTTGGGAAAAATGAGTAAGAAAGTAAAAAGTTATAGGTAAAAAGAGCTCAAAAATGCAAAGAACGTCGAAATGAACGGTAAGAACGATTACAGGAAGTGGCTTTAATGGGAATGGAGATAGGATGGTCTCGTTTACGATGCTGATTCTACATTTTGCGTGCAACTCGCAACTCTAATTTCCGCTCACTACCTTTTCATTTCCCTACCTCTGACTTGAGATGATATCCCCTTTGCTCTTACATGCCACTGGTTTCTTAAGAGCTCATTCAGGTGATTTGGAAACGCCTGCAAAGCAGTCTTGCGTTTGGTCTGGTGTGTGTTTTGAACATGCTGTGAATGTGGAATGAATCTTATCACTTTCTTCTCTCGCCCCACAATGCTTCTGAATAGAGTTATAAATTTTTGATTTGAACCCCGCCCACTTTAGTGCCAAGCCCGCCGACTCCGAGGATTTGACCTTATTTGTTCTTTTCCACCTTAACACCTTTTTGGTGCATCCCAGAACGTTTCTGAACAGAGTCGTAAATTTCTGATCTGAGTCCCGCCAACATTGGCGCCAACCCCACCAACTTTGGCGCCAACCCCGCAAACTTCGACGATTTGGCCAAATTTGTTCCATTACCTCTAAGCACTTTTTTCCCGCATTCTAAAACGTTTCCAAGCCAAGTTGCATTCATTTTCGAAAAGTGACTTTCGTTTCAACGCGCGGGGAGCCCATCGCGGGTGAGCTTCGTAAAGCTTACGCATGCCCAACACGCATAAGGCCCTGCTCACTCTTCTTTTTTTCTTGGCCTTTGCGTCTTAATTGAAACAAGTTATTAATGCATATGAAAAGTACCGCCCATTCCGGGGAAGCTCCTCCCACAGCGGACGGATCTCCTTCGTCTGGCTTTTTGAACCAATCCTCACCTTTGGACATTTTTCCCCGGTGTTAGGACCTTTTCGAAGCAAAAATAAAATGTGTAACTATTGGCAACCGCATTCCGGCACTTGCTCCGCTCTCGGTGGGCGGAGCTCCGCAGAGCTCATATAAGCCCCGTTAATCTTGTCTCAAGCTCCACTCATTCCGAATTAGTCCCGACTTCTAAAGGTGTTTTTAGGTAATATTGAATTCCCCGTTGAACATACAAACATACATACATACGGACCAAACTTGTGGATTGTTTACAGTAAGGATACCGTGAGGGACTTAGGGCTTGGGGTTCCGACAAAAAACTTCATTCGCGTTGATATTAGATTCGTCGTTTCGGGTCTCAGTCATATAGAAAAAATCTCTTGTAATTCGGAAAGGTGAGCGCGTGAATCGTTACCTCGATCTCTGAAGAAAACAAATTAGGCGAAGTTTCAGCCACCATCAAAGTCATTCTCACCAATTTTTATTATCATTCAAGACGGAGAACTACAATCCCGAGTGCCCAGATATTGGTTGTTCGGTTGAACCTCGCCTTTTTCCTGACTCTCAAACAAATTCGCAACGCAGCGGTAGAATAAGCAGCGACATATAAACCCACCTATGCACCCTTCCTTGAACAGGATATTTCAACTGTTTTTCTTGAAAAATTTTATTCATTTTCCTATCCATCAGCCAGGCCAAGCTCATGATTATCACTCGCTCTCGACTACTGTAAGAGCAGGAATCCATTTCTCTAAATACATAACTCCAGTATTTTTCGAATGAGCGCTTCGTGAGATTTGCGCCGACAGACAGGTTCATTTTCAACTAGAAGGTCTGGTGCAAAAAAAGTCACCGATCTAGGCAATTTCTCTTAACCGATGGTACTTTGTTATTTACAGACAACTAGCTAGGTACAACTGCCTCACACATGGATATTATCACAATTTCGCTCATTTATGGTCTCAGACAGACTCGAACCCGCTCTCGTGCACCATGCACCATACGTTCAACTGTTATATTACATAGACTTGCATCGCCTTCAAAAGGTGATTGTGGAACCATGTACGGGCGGAGGACGAGCGTTTTGCCTTCAACTTTGCGAACTTGCGCTCTGTCATTGCGAGTTGCTCATAAAGGAGCAGACAGCAAAAACTACGATTCATCTATTGATAGTATCACGACAGCTTTAGATTGTTGGAATAATGAAAGTCCGTGTTCCTGAAAATCTATGGCAACATGATGTAGTATTCCAATCATTAACGTAACAGATTCTGATCCCGATCGTCTTCATTAGGTTTCGTTAGTTAAGGGCACCTTTGAAAAATTCGAAAACTGTAAAATCATACCGAATTCCTTGACCAGCTTTTCGTAGGTATGGTATCCTAGTCCAGGCAGGTTTTGAATCTTCAATCAAACGACTTCTCATTCAATTTTGAATGCAGAAAAATTTCAATAAACTACCTTTTCATTGGCAATGAAGGTATAAGATTCACTGTCCGGTATATAGCGTACTCCGTCTGGCTTCGCATATCGTGTCGCAAGTCGAGATATCAGTATGCTTCTCCCTGCATGAAGAAGTGCGTATTAAAAGATTATTTCAACAATTCGTAACATCATTTGATCATTTCTTGATAGGACCATTACGTTTTCTCTTTGAAATCCCCACCCCATATAAAGATATATCAACAAGAATTCGCATTGACGCAAAATTCTCACGTAACACCACTGTTCATTGTTTTTAATGGAACGGCAGCTTAGAACCCCAAACAAATACTATATATAATTCAACAGAGATGGAAGAAAATCTGAACTATGAATCATGAGAAACTCGTCGAATGTTAAGTAGAATGCTGAGAACAGAAAGTGTCCTCATCATCCTCAAGTGTTCGCATAAAATTTCTAAGTGTCTAGCAATGGAGATTGGATGTTTCATACTTACCAGGCTCTCGCAATCTAAACTGGTGACGCGCTTGGTTTGTTAGCAAGACACAACTCAGACTCTCTATGAAACTGCGTCTTCAGTTTTAATGAAGAATGTCTTCATCACAACTTTAGAACTTTAGAGGAGAACATCGTACAAGATTGGCTGCTTTCATAGTTCGCGGCCGGGGGCTGGAAACAAACACCCTTCGAAGGGACGTGGACTGTTTGCCTAACACTGTCTGCCACCCTTCTCCCCTAGCACTGCCTCCGCCGGCACGCCGGCCGGCCGGCGGACGGACCATTCTCATTTTATAATATACGAAAAATGTAGGCGTAAATGCATGAGCGGACTCTCGCAGTGTTTCGGATGCAGGTCAGTATAATAACAATGAGAAAAACAATTGCCTAATGATCACCTTGGACAGGCTTTCGTTAGGTTCGTATTAACATAACGCATTAATTTAAATGAAAACCGAAATGGACTATTATGTTCCTAATTTCGGCCCACAGTTCTACAGTAGCGCTCGAAAGTGTTCGGTCAAACGCCTTCACGCTTTTTCGTTTATGAGTTTTTTCTTAGTGGAGCAAATCGCGCGAAATTTTGATATGTTCAACCAAGGCATATCTCACACTATCCAACACTATTTGATTGTAAAGCAGCCACATCCACACAATTAGAATAAGATGTTTGTTCGGCAGCAGATTCCGCTAAAAGCAAAGTTAGTGACGTCTGCAGTTATTCGCACCTTATGTGCGTTTTTGTTCTCCACTGTGTTCGGCATTAGCGCTCGTACACTAGAGACATGGCAAAAAAAATGAAATTCCAGAAGGAACAGCATTAGTATTTCTAGTTGGTTTTGAATCCCAGCCCTTTGGGAAATCTGGAACATGTTCAGATTGCAGGTCAATAGTGATTAATATTCACAATACATCCATGCTACACATATCGAAAAGCGAAAACACTCGGTAGAAAACACTCACGAACCGGTTTGGCACGTAAAGGTGTGAACTCGAAAAACCTAGCAAATGCCGAAAGATGAACCCAGTAACTGGGTTGTCCGAAAAGTTCCCGCCGTTTTTGAGCACCCTGAGTTTATCATCTGTTGTACAAAAAATCAGGAACCTAACCAAAATAGAGTTACATATTTTCTGAAAGTCCTCTCCTATATCTCTGGTTGAATTCTGTGATTATTTCTCAAAGCCTGTCCGTGTAGGACTCACGTGAAAATTTAGGACTATCGCGTGCATTTTCGACACCCGATGCTTTTCTTGCTTGAGCCCCGAGAAAGATTTGTGACATTTAATTAGATAGTGCACTACGTAAGTGGTTTGTGAACATAGAACAAATTGAATTCACATTCGAAAATCGGCAAGGCTCAGGGGGACTATCGTCGCTTGAAAAAGACCAAATCAGAATGTTATTAGAAATGGATCGGCACATCACCCTCGTGCATCGGAAGAAGACTTGATGTTCCGTAATCAACCATCTGTTACAATTTGTTGCAACTCAGTTTTGCTAAGCACCTTGATATTTGGGTACCCCAGGAACTGAGCGAGTGCAATGTGATTGATGGACCACGCCTTCGTGAACTATTCGTTGCTCAAACGAAACGAAAATGAGCCGCTTCTTTAACGCATCGGAACGAGGGACGAGAAATAGGTACCTACAACAACGTGGATCAGAAACGATCGTTTCCACCACCTCAGAAGTCAAAATCCGGGTGGGGAAAGATGTTATGTTGCTGGAAGGATTGAAAGGAAATACTTATCATGAGCTGTTGCCGCATCATCTGACAATAACTTCGGAAAGGTACTGTATTCAGCTAGACAATTCGAAGGCAGCGATAGGACATAAGCGCTAAGAACGGGCAAATCGTAGGGCGCTGTCCTCCTAATGGAATAACTCCAGGCCACACCTATTTTTGTCCTTCGAAAATTGCTGGAGCTTAGGTGGGATGCCCTCCCACACCTCCCATACGGTCTGGATATAGCACCATCAGAGTACCGCTTGTTTAGGTTCCTGCAGAATTCTTGGAATGGGAAATCGTTCATTCCGTTTGAGGACTGCAAAAAGCACTTGAGAGTGTTTTCCGATTATAAGTCTGCGACCCATTATGAGAGTGGGATAAAGGAACGTTCGGAAGGTTGGGAATCAGTACTGAACAGAAAGGAAAATATATCACTGTGAATGGATTCGTTCTTCTTGAAGTTTCCATCAAAAAATCGGCGGAAACTATCTGGATAACCCAGCGTGGATACTGAACGACCATTTCAACTAAATCGAATTTAAGCATTCAGGAAAGATGCGTGCATGAATGCCTTCATTTTGAAGTTGAAACAAATAAGCATACCGATTCCAATCGAGGCTGGGCAGCCAGTCTCGCGTCTCACTTCAGCTCGTAGATGCTCAGCAAATGCAACTGGGTCAGCAATTTTAAGCTGGAATAATATAGCATTAGTAACTTAGACAGCATTATGAACAGCATCCATTACGCAAAGTAGTATCTCAATTGAAAAGATGGTCCAAAAAGGCAATATGCAAAGCACAAGTACAGCGCTCTTGCATCTGAAGTTCTGCTGACCACCAATCCAGCGGTGCTCCAACACATTCAGTTTGGTACAGATGATATGTACGCAGATTGCCTTTTATATTTCCGGATTAGAAAATAGAAATAAATGTTAATCATTGAAAATAGCTTTACTGCATTTGAAAATTTTCCTCATTAAGATCTATACAATTTGCATGCACAGGATCCAGTTTTAGAAGCACTTTTGCCACTATTGAGGTAACTCTACAACATGCACTCTGAACGCATCAACGGCTCCTTCAGGTGCCGAAGAACGTGGAACTCTCATTTTATTTTTTTTACGTACGGGATGAGAAGAAGTCAACCGGGGACTATATAGCTGATGACTCATCAAATCGTTGTTCTGAGTGCTCAAAAATGCAGTTGTTTGAGCCGATGTGTGGGAGCTCGCATTGTCGTGGTGAAGAGTGATCCGTCTTCGGCAGTTGGTTTTCTTGATTTTTCAGAAGACAACGGGCAAACACATGGTTGTATACCTCTCTGCTAGAACTGCCTGTTCTGCTCGTTCTAGTGTTACGGTTGCGACACGTCCAGTTTTACCAAAAAACAGGCGACCACTTGCTTGGAAGTGGTTCGTGCGCGAACAGCTTCCGGTGGATTTGGCTCATCTTGAAATATCCATACGGTCGACTGCTATTTACTTTCGAGCTCATACGCGTAAACCCATGATCCATCACCTGTCTCGATGTCATAGACGTGTTTCGAAGCACAGCGATCGTATTTTTTGAGCATTTCTTTCGACCAATCGACACCTTTTTTTGAGGGAATGACAAATTTTGTGGGATCAATTTTTTTACAGTCGAACGTTCACGCAATATTGAATGTATGCTACTCCCATCAATGCCTAAGGTTGTCCCAATCCCACGATTGGTCACATGACGATCTTGCAATATTAGTTTGCGCGCAGCATCGGAACAGCAACTGATTTTGGAGACCTCCACGAAATTTGTCTTGGAGTGAACTACGAATTCGGTTGAATTCACCATACCGTCGATAAGCACTTGTCCTTGGTTCTTGATGGAGCTTCATCGAAAAAGGAGGGGGAGATAAAGGGGAAGGAGGTTTGGCCTAAGTGGGGATTGGGGGGGGGGCGTCGAGGGCCTGAGTAAATTTTTTATGTGTGTAAACAACACAAGGAGCGCTCATATGTCAAACCATTCTAAGTATAACCCCAAAAGGTCAAACTTCACGATAGAGCTGTCAGCTGCCAGATGCAACACTAGGGTTGCTCAATCCCGAAATATAAAAGACAACCCTCGTATGCTCTAACACATGGCAAATCATGCAGTGTGAGATCCAAGAGAGTATCCTGAAAGCTTCGCTCCAGTGACCTGACATGAAAAGTTTTGACCAACTGCGACGCCGTCCCCGTTTGTATTCCTATTTGAGTTTTTTCACAATGCTACTCATCAATCTAGTAAATATCGATATCTGCTCTGCAGTTTTCTGCAGTCACGGTGCCAGATTGAAGCACAGATAATCGCTGATTGTCCTTGAAAAAAAGAACACAAAAGTTACGAAAATAATTGTAGAATGCTCCGAGCGGTGAATCTGCGATGGTCTTTGAAACAATGATTCCTGATACATTCGAACAATGAGAGATGACGATTGCTCGGATTCTTTGACGGTGCAAATCGACGGCGTAATTATGGCAGAACGATGATTACGTTGTTCACGAGGAAAGCATAGTGTAGAATGGGTTTACTGCCAATCAGATAAAACATAGGAAGTTTGTGAGCTCGAGCCTTGCTTTCATGATTTAGCCTTAACGCGTACACTTTTGCTTACGTATTGGAAGAATTTATCGGCAAAGGACCGCCAAAATGCCATAAATGTGGTGGGAAAAGTCATTATAGTGCTTACTGCCCTAATGAATCCATTTTGAAAGAATATTTTTCTGGCAGAGAAGGCTACGGATCAGTCATCAGGGTAACGGATATATACCCTCTGTCCGCATCCGAAAGTCACAGCCAGATTCAAGCACAGCAGCGGTAGGGAAAACAACACTCTACATATGGGAATCTTTGGTCATAAGATCAGAGCGTTAAAGATACGGATCAATATTTCTCCTACTACCAGCTGTTCTGCTAAAAGAAGCAAGAGTTCAAGGCATTGACGGAGATGACGAAGTCCTAATGGTAGTGACTCTGAGGTATTCGACGCATTAGGCAACTGGATGGAATTTCTTCCGGTGTTCAAGAAGCGAACAATTTCCCAGTGACTATGCATATCCAAAAATGCAAAGAGAACAAATCTCGTAGTTTCGCTTCATCTACTTCGTCAAGGTAAGGAAACTCAAAAATTATTGCTCACCATCCTTCACTCAACGATTGAAACTTCTAAAACAACTATTGCCCTAGACCTAGGTTTTCTAAACAGGCATGATAACCACAGACGCATTGCACCGACCTCAAGAGACAACCGGTCTTCTTGCGGTAATGGACTAGAAGAACGGTTTTTTGAGGTGGGTGAAAAGTGTTTGTGTTTATCATGCCTGCTCAGAGACACCGGGTCTGGGGCACCGATTTTTGAAGTTCTAGTTGTTGAACGAAGGATGGATAGCAATTATTCTCTGAGTTTCCAGACTCTGAAGATCTCGATGAAGCCGAAACGTAATCGAAGCTTTTTCATCATTTTGCTGCAGGAATTATCAAATTTTAACGAGATTTATTCAAAGCCATGTCAAGATTTATTGAGAGTCAAACTTGGGTACTTGCAAAAAGAATACTCTATCTCTACTTGGGAACTAATGTCCTGAATGTTATGGAAACCCAACTAAGGTTTGATTCTGGCCAAAGCCATTGCGAAAGGCAACAATCTCGACAGAACATGCAAACGTGTTCAAAACGCTAGTTATACCATTCGAAACTATAGCGAAAATTGAGCCAGATAGCTCAAAGAAGTTTGGGAATGGAATGGTCACTTATTCTCGTAATCCTTCAGAGGTGTTCTTCTTCTAACGAATGAAATCAAGATCTCTGCTACGAATCGTGATTCCCAGATCTGATTAGTTAGAAGAGGTGAGACGCTCGGAGAGTGATCAGATGACTGTTCCATCGAACCTCCAAGGTTTTCAGACTTGACAAGTGGTATAAGTGGCAATAAAAATACATGTTGCCGAACCAAAGTCAAACGAATGGAAGTTTTGATCGATATAATACGCAAAATCATAGTTCAAGACTATTGCCGAAGGATCCTGTCGGCAGCCTTGTAGAGTTCAATACAACTTCTGCAAGGATGATTCTGAAGCTGACCGCACCATTTCGGTAGAACACGTTGATGTGCGGAACACTGACTCCGCCAGAAAACCAAACCTACATCATATGACGTGCGAATGCAACAAGCAAATGTGTTTTCAGATCTGAGAAATCGCAATACAGTTCGCCAGGCCAGTCAACTCCAACGACTATTGGTAGATAAAAAGGTTGACAATACACATTTGTCTATAGACTATAGAGGGGAGAACGAATCAAGGAAGATTGTTACCCAGCATTGTTTCGGAATTGTAGCTGATCTAACCCTCAAAATTTGCAAGGGAAGAGATGGTTCTCATCTTATTGATCTGGCAGGCGGCTACTGCTACCGCTTAAAAAAGGCGTAGTAAGCAGTTGCACAGCAACAAACGGTCCATTCCATTTTAATGGCGTGCTGTTCGGTCGTACATCAATATCTGCGCCATCCATTCGATCAAGGGTTGCGTAAAAGGACCTGGAGTCGGAGCGTGTTCAGAAGATATCTTTATTACGACTGAAGAACATTATATAGTAATTCTCGAACGTAATCTTTTTTTTTCGCTGACAACAGATGTGCGTTATGTTGACTGGCGCTGCCTATGATTTATGATAAGTTAAGGTGTGGAAGTGCAGTACTCGACCAACGCAACTCTGCAAATGTTATCCCTGCCGCCCCTTCTGTGGCTTCGAAAATTTCGTTATCATAAAAATTAGTTTGTTTGTTATAGGCGTATCCCAATCCCATGTATCCGAAGTTTGTCCGATGGTCAGACTTCTTGGCACGACCCTATAGCTCTATCCATATTTTATCAGCTGAGTTCGGTGGCTGGGATAAGAAACGTTGCTTTCGCATCCCTCAGGGAATGAGATGAAGGCTGTAAAGGATGTCGCACGACGTTACACTCCAAACCATAACCTGACGAATTAGTCTTGAATGGAGTCTTGGAATGGAGGTTATCACGTACATAATATACCTCATCACCGTACCCGCTCACTTCGAAAGAATGTCGAGTCGGAACTCCACAGAACGGTTATTATGATGGATCCGTACTGGTTCAGCTGAGATTACTCCGTATACAACCTTGTCCTATACTAGCCCTGTGGAATCAGTCACAACCTAAAAAAGGTGTGGTGCGTTGACTCTCTCAAATGCAGCTTATCGCCGAGGACATTGATGATGTCGCACCGTAGAATGATAGCCAATGGGGAAGATTCGTGGATGTGCTGCGGACGGTTCGACGGTCTTCCTTGAGTGACGGCCATCGATGTCTTCTGCCTTTACATTCTCAGCAAAAGATTGTGGGAGCAGGAAACTCGACCATTACGATTACCTACGAAGAAGGAATGGTGTCTACTCAAAAGCAGTCAAACGCTTTTGGATGACACTGTGTCGTAATATTCAACCTTGTTGAAATCAGCACATTCAAAAGAAAGACGGCAACACCGTTGAAGCAATGTTCCAATTTGGCAGATTACAGTCATGTTCCAGTTTGGCGGAGATGTCAGCGGGAAAACGTACCAGGAATGTACGATAACGAGAAAGCAGTCATTAACCTTGATCCGAAGTACGGAACTCTTAGAAGCTTGCTGCAGTAAACACCGTTGGACACGCAGTGCCCCAGGATGCGATGATCCGCTTGCCATAACTCGGCACTCATCCCTTGTCTGTAAAAAGGCGCCCGCCAGTTCTGTGGTAGCTTTTTAAACCTTCTAATTCCGAAGCGTGTGGACGACTAATTGCTCACTACCGTTCCACCAAGATTATTCATATTTCTACTTGTTCTGAATTGCATTTGTATGTATGGTAAGAAAGTTACAGATTCTTCCCTCTCGACATTTCTAAAATTCATGTCCTCTTTTCAATCGAGCTCGATTGAAACTGAGAGGATATGCTAGATCACTAACGTTCTTCATAAAAGAGGAGCAACTTAATACATATTCATACTCCTATATTTATAACTCTTTGCTGTCACTGATTGTAAGGCCCAACAACGGAGTTCAAACTCTTTTTGTTATAATCAGAAATCGGCTCTGCAGGGTTCCGTTTTTTGTTCCTTAACTAAAGTTCACTTAGAAAAGTTACTGGTATGACCCTCGTGTTATGCTTTCTTATAAATTCTTTTTCCTTTTTTTACAGCTCTTCCCTTTTCCGAAGCATTTTATTTTCTACTTTTCACACTGATTTTATTCTCTCCTCACTTTATCCTAGTAACATTCGATCCCTTCACAGTAGCCGTATTTTCATACTCGCATCATTTCGTCTTCTTAAATAGCAAAAATCAAATAGCAGCACAATCCGGAGGCTAATCTCACAGCGCTGCAGGCAAAACTTTAATCTCGGGCTAGGCTCGAACTAGTACACGTGTTTTTCAGAGCACCGTGCTCTCTATCACTTTCGCTAGCGAAATATGCTGACCTTGAGATCCCACAGCTGATTAATAAAACATTTGCGTCTACTTTCCAACTAGAACGTTGCCAGAAACAATGGAAAACCTACTTCGTCGAAAAACTTTGTGCAGTCAACATACATCTCATCGCAAGAAACAGCTCTTATCTCAAGAGTATATCTGAAAGCAAAGCAAGATCATTATCCGACTCAGTGCCATTAATAGATAAGCTCCCAGTGTCCATAACCTCCAGAATATTCTTTCATTTTGTCAACAGAATTTCAGTATGTCTATTGGGTGTTCAATGTACCGACTGACCGAGCAACAATTGTATAGATAGCTTTGGAGACGGCACGATATTCGTCGAAAAGGTATGGCAAGCATACCAGATTCGGGCACAGCTTTATAGCATCACGTACAATCATTCCATTCCTTAAACCATATTCGCGAGCTGCATAGCTAACGGAAGCTAACTCCGAAAACCCCGCAGAAACACCCTATAATACTGATACTCACAAAAAATTGAGCACAGCCTATTGAATTACATAGATTCAAATATAGAAAACATTATTCTGATAAAGAAGAGCTCCTCTCAGAGGCCTGAGAGAGGCATTCCTGAATGTCGTGGTTTCCGATTTACTAACACGGCAGAATTTTAACCAAATCGTTGAACTATCATATACAAGTTAAAAAAACATACCTTGCTATGAGTAATCGCTACAGGTTTACCAATCAAATCCGGTCGATCCCTCAAAGCCACTGAGACGAAGAAACAATCCAAATCAATGTGAAAAATTATTTTCGAAGCTAGTCTGTAATTGTACGACAACCCATCTTAAAATTTTCATTTCGCCTTCAGTTCTTCAACAATGAAACACCGTGTGATTACAAGAACTCACCTCACAAAATCTGGAGACGACAAATATTTCAGGCTAGCACGGCCAGAAAAATTGGGAGTGTCCGTTTCACGCATTGTTTTCACCCAGTCCTTCATTTCTTGCGCTAAGGTTGATATCAAATGAAGGCGTGATCTATAATAACACTCCAAGCTGGTAAAGAGCAATGTAATGATGATGCTGTCCTCTCTAGGAAAAGCCAAGTTCTGCAGTTTGAAGTTCAGACCAAAAAAATCCTGGCATCGATCAACATACTTTGAGAAACATTTAGAATTTGAATGCAAGAGTGCATGAACATTATGAAATGGTGCTGACGCTGAATGAAGCTCAATTGCGTATTCGCTATACACAAAGACTACAGTTTACGATAATTTTGAGTTATCTATTTCAAGCGAAATAACGGAAGCCATAGTGCAGAGATGTGCAGGGGCGGTGAAGAAAGCGCGAAAATTGTTGAATTTCAATAAAATAAGACTTCAAAAAAGTAGCAGGAAAGGAGTTGTACGTGGTGGCTGTCTGCGTGTTTTTCAATTAGGCGTACTATTCGTCTCGTTACGTGAGCAATACAGTAATAACAAGATCGGCATAACATGTCCATTAACAGGGCAAGGATACTTGGTCGCAGTGGCTATCCAAGTTGAGATCTATACATACGTATGTAAGGGGTTTGAACGCTGATCTTAAATCAGTGTTCCAAATCTGTTGAACGATTCTGGGAATAAACTTACGGGACCGATGCCTCCCCTCCCGAACAAAGTCGTAACTGTGCAACGGTGGTGCAGCTGATATGGCGATGGACTGGTAGGCATGACATCAAGGTTCCATTCCTTGATGCATGTGCTCGTTTTGCTTCCCCATGTTATGCGTCCTAAACGCTTGTAAAACGTTTTTAGGCCCAATGTTGGTACTTACGGATTCCTTTTTCAATTTAGGAACACTGAAAAGGTGTTACAAGGAAAGTTTTTATTGCCCCTCACCGGCCGAATAAGGGTGGAGCTACATTCGAGCAAAACAGGCATTCTACACACTTGCTCAAGATCGGCTCAGAAGGGCTTCAAGGAGAGTGGTTCCCGATGATTCATCGGAACAAAAGCTCTCCAACAAGTTACACAACGAATCTTCTGACTGCATGTGGTGTCACCATACTTGATGGAGGACTTTCGTTCTTGCAGCATAATGTAAGCACCATCTAGGAAAAGATGGTGATGAAGTTTTGAACCTTACTTTTAGATGCTGTGAAAACAAGCCAGCTATCCTTTGCGAGGAAGTCGAATTCGTGAAAGGCGATAACAATGATTCTCTGCGGTCGATGAGGATAGCGACGATGGATCCGTAACTTCGCGAAAGAAACGTCGTGCGTTTGTGGGGATATAGAGGTTGCGAAGTGAAACGTAGCCTTTAAGTTTGTGATCTGGCCCATGAGCTCCAATTCTATGGCGCTGGGGGAAGAGTCCATAGCCGTCTTTAGTTCGGGTGTCAAAAGAAGCCGCACCCACTCGTACAGTAGTAACACGTTTTGTATCATCGCGACAGAATGCCGTCCAAGGAAATCAAG
The DNA here is from genome assembly GCA_000469685.2 of Haemonchus contortus. Lineage (NCBI taxonomy): Eukaryota > Metazoa > Nematoda > Chromadorea > Rhabditida > Trichostrongylidae > Haemonchus > Haemonchus contortus. Next base: position 26,776,709 of record LS997566.1, on the reverse strand, counting down.
AGGGCATGAGGTTTCAAATCAGTCCATTACTGTCAACTTACGATGGCTGATGTGGTTGCAACTATCAGGTGCGAAACAAGGTGACCGATCTGCCTACCTATGCAGATTAGCAGATAAGTTGGAAGTATAAGTTATAATAAAATTCATATAGGAGTCCCATTACACGAGTCATTTCCACTGGATACTGCATCAAACCAACAATGAAGGTCCATAGGGGACAACTTCAAGGAAGTCTTCATCCAGGGTTTCGAGTACAGCCGTGCGCTGACAGTATTCCTAAAATGTGTGGACCGTAACCCTCCCGAGAGGGCTATATTCGGATGAGTCTTTCGATCGCCGTCTATCGTAAGTGGTGCACGGAACTGCCGAAGATTTCGGAACACTGTCTCGACTGTTCGGGGTAGGGAGACGGTCATGTACGGTAGCGGCCAAAAGTCTTCAGTGAAACGCCTTTTCAATCGTAACTTTTCCCTAATAGAAGGATTCAAGAAAAATTCGTATATATCGACCCTCACCGTTATTCGAACCTGTTTATACTTCTTGGCTTTGAAACTGAGGTCACGTGACTAATTACAAAGCATATAATCACGCGAGCCGCCAGTTTTACGAGTGAAGCGATTCTTCTTGATTGAAAGGTTAGCAATAATTGCATTTTAAAATCTCATTTGCGCTCTACAGGCATGCACAGAAGGACAGAAGTCAATCAGGGAGTCCGGCGGGCAGTAGACATGAAGCAATCTGGTATGAAAATCACGACCATTTCGAGAATTTTGAATATTCCGCAGCAGACGATCTCTTCGATTTTACAGCGCTATCAGGTCAGAAAAACTATATGCAATGCTGAGAGGACGGGAGGGGCCCGGTGCACCTTTTCAGCACTGGACATACGTCGGTCGAAGGCTGACATAGCCACCGAATTCAGCGCTAGCGATGGCATCAATCTTAACAGGAGGACGGTAAGAAGATGTTGAAGTAATTAGGTATTCACGGGAGATGTTCAGCCAAAAAGCCGCTTATCAGTCCAAGGAATAGGAGAGCTAGAGTGAAGCGCTCTTTAACCTCAACTGGACCTCGACTGACCAAAGTTCTTCTTACAGATAAGAGTAAGTTCAATTTGTTTGGAAGCTATAGCATACGGTACGTACGACGTTCAGCTGGAGAAAGGTTTAATCCGAAGTCGTCTTACGTACAACAGAGCAAGGTGGTGGGAGTGTGATGGTATACGGTTCCCTCTCTTAAAACGGAATAGGCCCTACTTTAGAATTGATGGCACCATGACAGAGGAGTACTACAAGAACATGATGGTCGACATCGCCTTGCTGTAGTCCCAGCAGCGCATCTAGGTGGATATCACAGCAGGATAACGATCCTAAACACACCCCAATGGTTGTGAAGCAGGCCTTCAGCCAACAGCGAATCAGACTTCTAGAGTGGCCAAGCCAGTCACCGGATCTGAGTCCTATAAAGCACATGTGGGAAGAGCTTAAGAGGTGTTGTACGAATTAACCTTGTAGAAAAGGTGACCAAAAATTCAATCAATCAGCGGAGGAGTGGAACGCCATGCTATCGTCTAATATCCAAAAAATAGTCAACTCAATGCCCTCCTGTTGCGCTGCTGTCATAAGAAGTCGGGGATTTACTAGTAAATATTGATAATTTTGGTGTATGACATGTTGTTAATCTGAAGTTAACAGTCTCTCTTAGGCCAATGCTATCTGTATTTCTCAATGAATTCGAGTTAAGTCTCACTACCATACCAGGAGGGAAATATTCACAATACTAAAGCCTGTGATTTCATGAAGTAGGTGAAAAGATACGATTGACAGAGCGTTTCACCGAAGACTTCTGGATTTTATCGATTGATGAGTAGCATTGTGAAAAAAATGAAATAGGAATACAAACGAGGACGGGGTCACAGGTGGTCAAATCTTCTTGTGATTTCATGAAGTAGGTGAAAAGATATGATTGGAAGAGCGTTTCACCGGAAATTTTTGGCCGCTACTATATGTATTCGGTCAGTAGTGGTAAATTTTTTTTATCGAATTCTTATTCCTTGGACACCTAAATTGTGAGGGAGCTCCTTAGATGCCCAAAAGCTTTTTGCAAGCGTTTAGGACGCATTTCATGCGAAAGTAAAACGAGCACGTGCACCAAGGAATCGAGCCTTGATGTCATGCCTACCAGCTGCGCCACCGTTGCACAGTTATGGCTTTTTTCGGCTCGGTCATCCGTTCGTTACTGTGGTATAATACAGGGAGGACCATCGGTCCTGTAACTTTGTTTTCAAATCCTTTGGCAGATTCAGAACACAGATTTGAGATTAGCGTTTGAAATCACCCACGGGGGGATAAATCTCGTCTTGAATGGCTATTGCGACCAAGAATCCTTCCCTTGTGAGTGTCTGTGCCGGCCAAAAAGTATTGAGAGCCCTTATTACGCCCTGTCTAGCCAGACAACGGCTTGATCAGGCAAGCCAAATCGTCCGACCCATGTATCCATTTGGGGTTTGGAAATTGCTTACTTGGACAACAAGGATGGTAGCGCACCACTTCTTATCGTCGTTAACCTACACAGCCAAAATCCGGTTCTCATTCTTCAAATTTTTAGTAGAGCGCAAAACTGCAAGCGCATTTGGAAGTTGGTTGCTTCGCTAATATTCGAACCAACGTTGTTCAGACGAGTATTTCATTGACCTCATTGCCTAGGAGTGTTACATATTTTGAGAGCAATATCCTCGAAGCTTATTCAGCTAAATGTTAGCTAGGATGAACAACAGCGCATTTCTAATGTTTGTGCTCAAAAACGTCGGCGAAACATAAGGTCTATACTCTATGCTGTATCTCACCTTGCGTAGTACTCCTCCAAAAATTTCGGGTCGCGTGCGTCCAAGATAGACCCACCGATGCTGGATTCTGAAAAAGAGCATCCTGCAAGTGTTCAGAAGAAGCTGTGGCGATACACCACCACCAGATATGCCTGAGCCCCATCTATAACATGGGGATTTACCTTTGAAATCGAATACCCTTTTGTTTATTAGCTCAACTTATTGGAATTTTTTTCAAGAGAAATGAACAGCAAAGAAGCCAATGTTCTAGTGATCAATCAATCCATCAATTTCGTCTACCCACTTTTGGCGGACAGGTAGCGGTAGACAGCGATCAGCTCCCTCTCTATTACGTGCCGATAAGATGCTGTTTACCTGCTTCGTCTATTAACTATTAACAAAGCAATAGTCACTGCATCTGCCTCCAGCTGCTCAAAACAGTCTCACATCTGTCGATCGGCCGGCAACAGGCGGACGCATCTTCGATATTGCGCATTTTTTTAATTGCTTAAATCGCTAAACTGCACACAAGGTTCAAAATGAATTTCTGTTGCATTGTCAGCCTGAAAGGGTTTTCATCATGATATCCGAGACAAAAAAGCACTACTTATCACGCAATCCAACGTCATAATCCTGCTTACAAACTCGGTTCATTTGACGGCGAAGACGACAATTACAGATGGAGTGTGTCGTGACTTCGACCCGACTTCTTGTAGGTCAGCCTGGTAGGGCGTGCGGGGGTGTGGTGCGATTCACGCGCCAATATAATGAGGTCATCGGACAAAACGCGCTAAAACATCATTCCTACCATCATAACGGAAGTTATAAGAACTTATAAGTAGAATAAGTGAAGAAATGACCAACTATGCACGTTTACAGATGGATTGCGTTTACTAGGATCGAAAAAATTAAAGTTATTCTTATTTTGAACGTTTGACTAGTAAATTGTTGACCTATGAGGTGAATTCTCAGTCTCGAAGGGGCTTTTTTGCCATAGTAAAGAGATTTGCTCTATTCATGGTGAAGCCGTGAACTACTGCAAATTTATTTGGTCCATCTCAACGGGAAAGTACTGAAACGATGCTGCGAGCGCGATGACCTCATTATATTGGCGCGTGAATCGCGCGCCCCCCGGCGTGCGGTGTTCCCGGCGCGAACATCGGCGCCTGCGCGTCGGTTATACTAGACGCGTGCTCTGGCCTAAAAACACCCGGCAGTGTGTCTGCATGTCGTCATCGAATCCGGTTGCCACTGCCCGTCGTCCTGCCGTCGATCCCCCTCGAGGATGGAGACATGATGCAATCCGACCGAATGCGTAGTGACCGACACGAGCATGGAAGCTCGAAGCGCAGAACGGCCCCGAGTCACTTCACTCCTCGTTAGACTTAATGCACTGGATTTGATCTTTCTGATACATAGGTTTAGTGGTCATCATCGTAACTTCTATTCATGAAGTATTCATTGTTTTCTCTATGTATATATGTATACATTATTTTTACCACTTCTTCCTTTCGATTCTTATTGGTGTACCGATGTTGTAGGACGTAACGCGTGTAGGGCGGTGGTTGAGGTGTAGGAGCAACGTAGGGGCTGCAAGGGCCAAAGCAACATCCCGCGTGACGAGGGCAGGAGCGAGCACCGCGTAAGACCCCGTTCAGTCATTCACGCCGACAGCGACGCCACTCCTGAGCGCGGCGAATCCCGATGCCCATCTACAGCGAGGAGCAGGGCGTCACTGCCGGCGTGACAAAGTGACTGCGCCGATTCATTTGCGTATCCCTCATCACCTCATTGCACAGGAGTTCAGCGGATGATGTATTCAGTCACTACAGCATTGCTGTGGTCGTTGTTGTTGTGCAGTTGAGTTGGTTAATAAGCACTTTGTTCTCTCTAGATTAACACCAATTATTAGCATGTTGTATCACGATTCTATTGTGATTAGGGGAAAAACCTTGGTTGCTCCTGTTGCACCTAGTGATTTTTTTTGGCTTACGTTAATATTTCTATCTTATATATAGTATTACGATTTTTTTACATCTGCTACTCTACGACGTTTCAGCTGGGGGCGGCACGACGCTGAGTCATGCTGTATTCTCTACTTTCGCTATGTTGTGTTCTCAGCGTTCAACTTGGTCCCATATTGAGTGCTCTCAAGTGTTGCAGCTGTGATCGCACTCTTTCTACTCATATCACTCTTCACTACTTTGAGCAAACCCTGCCTTGGGAAGGGTTGTGCAAACTTATGTAAAGGAGCGTCATTTTATGACTGTGTAGGTGCAAAATTCGATGGTCATTATGCTGTCTACATATCGTCAATGAGCTAGAGAAAGATAAGTACCCTAAAATTCCATAGATAAGAGCGGGTGAACCTACCGGTGAAAAATAAATTGGAAAAAATCGAAATTGAATGCAGTCACCCCTCTAACTTGATGGATGGATAAATTAAACTTCGAAGAAGAAGTTAAGAAGAAGCTCCGCCCTCAAATCGAAAATCCGCCCACTTAATAAACAATTCATATAAAAAAACAGCGATCCGTTAAAATCGCTACTTTTCTATATGAATTGTTTATTAGGTGGGCGGGGTTTGGAGTTGAGGGGCGGAGCTTCTTCTTAACTTCTTCTTCGAATTTTAATTTATCCATCCATCAAGTTAGAAGGATGACTGCATTCAATTTCGATTTTTTCCAATTTATTTTTCACCGGTAGGTTCACCCGCTCTTATCTATGGAATTTTAGGGTAATCAAATCGATAGCAACAGTGGAATAGTAAGCATCGAGGAAAAGCATCGAGGAGAAGGGTTACTCTTTTCACATGAAAAACTTGTGTTTCATTGGTAGAAATAGACGCTGCGAGAAGCAAGATGCTTTGATGCGATCAACTTGGGGAGAAGACTGTCAGCAAAAATGGAATTCCTAGTAACGAGAAATAAATGCTAGAAAGATGTAGAATTGTAGAATGAGGGTTTCGTGCTCGGTGCAGATGCATTTTGGCAGGAAGTGCAGGATCGTAAAGGTTTAATTTTCTACTTGAGGCTTCTGGTGCAGGAAAGTAAAGGGGAAGAGGAGAAGAGGTTGAAGAGTGGAGGAACTTATGGGCTCGGCCCTCCCAAACGAGTTGGAGTTAAACAGCTTTAAATAACCTCTCCTCAAGGTGTTGGAGTCTTGCAAAGTCTTGCAAAAAGTACGAATTAGTCAAACTGGTTTCCTGAGAGCGTTTAGTGAGCTTCTCGACAACGAACGCCTACACAACCCACCATTTTGATTGTTCTGTAAGGCTTGAAGGGAAATGAGAAAGTTTCTACTTCACTCCATACTTCAATGTCAAAACATCAAGTGACGTAAAAATTTTATTTATTTTATTTGTTCAAAACTTTATTGCTCACTTCATTTTCTTGCTCTTCGCTCCGTTTCCTTACCTTTATACACTTAATTACAATATTTTACACTTTGTGATCTAGTTGGGTTCGCTTTTTCCTCCAAGTGCAAAAATTGGACAGGAGTTACCGAGTTTTCGCACGAGTACCGCTTCAAGCTCGTCGTCTGCAACTGCAACTTTCTTGAGCGGGTTTGGATTTGGTGCTCGTTCAATTTGTTGGACTGTTTTCCCAGCGCTAAATTCTACCTTCCATTTATGGCTTGTCTGATTCTGTCGAAAGCAAGTCCTCTTTTTACCAATCTCTCTCTATTCGCTCGGTACCAATTGCGCCAAATTCTCCGCTCTACCGTCACTTATCTTACACTTGTCAACATAAAATGGTAGTTTGGATGTTCGCACCCTCTTATGCTATTGCCTTGAGGTGAATCTCCTTTCCCCACGATCGACGTTGTTCATCGCACCAACAATATAAACGGGTAAATGAGCATCTGAGCGAACGAATGGCGTACAAGCACCTCGAGAGATAAACTTGCTTGTCATTCTGTAGCCTATCCAAAAATATTATTAGATCCTACTGTTTCATAGCAAATTGATGACTCACAAATTGAAAAAGATTAGAGAGAAGAATCACCTTTAGCTTCATTATTTCTACTGAATACTTCTGCTATCGATCTTTCCTTCGAAGATGGGAGCAGGATATACTTGTCTACTTCTAAAAGTCTTCCAGCAGCAATGCTGAAACAGGAAAGAGTGCGAGATGGTAGAGAACGAAGAAAAAAGCGCACTGACCAATCGACGACCCAATCAGGCTTCAGAAATGTCTCGTTCTGACGTGTTTTCTGTACCTTGAAAAATAAGTCTGTAGTAACAATTCATATTAATCATTCACTCTAGTACGCGGAAACAATAGATACCTTAACATTCGCCAAGGAAGTCGCTATAATATACGTTGTAACACCATACTCGTAATAGCAATGATATTCACCTCCATGTAGTTGGATTAAGTTTCGAAGCTCCAGCGCAGATGGGTCTGTAACTAACGTCGAGGTTCCGCTAGGCGATTTTTGAGTCACCCACAATTGGTGTGCAATAAAAATTCGATCTCAGCACTTAACTGAAATGCTCAGCAGTAAGCGTCATTCCTGTAATGCCAGATGGAGGCAATCAATATTTTCCTATGCCAGGATACTATTCGAAAGAGGTATTGAAAACCCGCAATTATAGAGAAGTTTGAGACGAACTTTCTCAAACTGATGCCATTCCTCCAATGTGAAGAGAGGCGTGACGCAATTCATTCATCTACCACCTACTTGACTTCTCGATTATTGGTGGATTTTCTCTCTATAAGCAGGTCTCCGGGCTTCTAAAAGGAAGGCTGTAGGTTGGGGTTAGGTGAATATGGGGGCAGTGGGGTGGTCAGGTTATACCAAGCCTTTCTAGTTCATCCATCGACGTCCTTGCGCGGGGTGGTCGAGCATTATCCCTTACAACCGAAATTTTCCTTGTAATTAGTGTGAAATAAGGTCTCGAAACACCGTCTCTCTCACTTGATAAGAGAATACTCTTGCGTTTACCGCAGTACATTCTGGTAAGACTCCCAGCAAAACACCCGATTGAGCAGAGGAAGAATGAGCTCATGTCTTTCTTATCGCGAGCACCTTTATAGCAGGCTGTAGCCTCACGTGGGTTGGTAGGCACTGTGATTTCATGTGTAGATTTATATCACATCCACTTTTTATCCCGAGCGATAATGTAGCCGAATGTCGTCATTTGCTTACAGTCGAGCAGCTCTTGACTTACAATGACTCGCAGCTCGAGCTCCTGCTCAGCCAAGGAGTAGGCGATATTTGCAGAGTCCTACTTACGAAGCGAATTGCTGGTCTCCTAGTGGAGAAGCAGAAGGCTCCGGTAGTCGTATCGATGGCACATCGTCCGATCGACGATCACTCATTTCGAACGACAACGTCAGGTACGTTCCGATCAGCTATTGTATTCATCCACCAACAATGCGCTTTCCTGTAATCGAATATATAGCCCTTCCTTAGCGCGCTCGCGAGAAACACGATCTCAAAGTTAGTAGGCAAAATTTTCTCAAAACGTTTCGGACACGCAAAACTGATGGATAAAGAGTTATAAAGCATTCGTTTTTCACCATTTACCAATTACTACTTTTTTTGCATCATGCTACGACACAGCGCATAACGCGGGCGAGTGTGAAATTCCCAGTTAAAACAGGTAGGGCAAATATGACGGCTCTTACTTTCCGACTATTTTTCATCAACATTTGGATAATCCAGACCTAGAAAATTCAACGCGAACACTATACACCCAAAGCAGGCTTCCCTAAAGGGTATGGTTCTGACCAGGGCTGTTGTCAGTTAAATACCACACCTATTTGCCTACTGCCCAACATCTTCATCAATATCTAACTGGAGGAAGCAAGGCTGATAGCTTTTGCGACCAAATGTTTGGTACTAATCAATGTGAGTAGAGCATTATCAATCAATTAGTCTCAAACACTCGCAGTGTAGTTGCTTCTGTATGATCGTAAGGGCAATGTAGCAGAATTGCCCAGGTTAACAGCTGATAATTCTTGACAACTTTAACACCACTACACCTTTCTCTTTCATCACTCAAAAGAAGTTCCCATCCATTAGTTCTAAAACAGTCAAGCCCAAAGCTGCACCAACGAGCCAATACTACAACCAGCACGCCTGTGCGCGCTGGTTTGTATATGGCTAGTGGATAATCCAGATAATTCCTGCAACATGCGCAGCAGAGCTACGGACAATTCCCATTAAATAAGCAAATATTGAAGAAAAACTGTCAAGCCATCTCAACTCCAACTGAAATCGTTCAAAGTAACTTCTGCCAAACAAAATGAATTCAGTTTGAAATGTAAAACTCCATGTGACCTTCCAGAATATGTAGGAGGGATTAGAAAGAGTGAAGACTGAGGTTGAAGGAGAAAAAAAAAAAAGAACAGAGCGAGGGACGCTCACTTATGCTCACATATGCGTGATTGAACATTCGGTTTATCGCATTTCTTAAACAAATTCATGATTCCTAATGCCTGATGTCTGATTCTCGGCAATAAAGGAGGAAGTTGTCGAAACCAAGCTCCCACTATTACATTTAGATGTATGCTAACGAATAGGTAAATATAGATTCGAAAACTCGCCTGTGTAACCATTTACAAAAATAGAAATCCCTTCAAATATATTTGAAGCAGCATTAGCAGGTCGGCCACTTACGTTGACTTGATAACGAAGTTTGTCTTTCTTGAGGCGCATGTAACGTCCCTTAAAGCAGCTTCCATATCAGAAATTTTCTCATATTCTCACTTCAGAAGTCTGACAAAAGAGAAGAGCCATGAACCTACAAAGCTAGACTTCCCCTCCATGTTATCATTCTGCATCCTGGACAGCGAATCGTCCAGACGAGCCCGAACATTATCATTCGTTTTCCCTTCAGCAGATTTGGGTTCATTAGTTTTTGGGTACTTGTGCACTTCGGGCTTGCTCTTAATGTAAGGGTTGGATCCACAACTGTGTCGAAAACTAGGTATGGAAAATAAATGCTAGCACCCACTGATTCTTTGGAGCAGCTTGGTTTGGAGACTTCAGCTCTATTTTCAGGAGACGATACACCTTTCTGAGAGTCTAGCATTTCGTCGACAATCGTTTCTCCATTCCAGAACGCAAAATTTTTTTCTCTCATAGCTTCCGACACCATTTCTACAAATAGTTATGGTCAGACTTCTGCACAATAGTTTTCGCACTTGTAGAGCATGAATCAGCAAGAAGAAGATTCTCAATAATATTTCTTAAACCCCAAAATTGGTCCTAACCCCTCGATGAACAACCCTTTAGATGGGCCATAAATTTGATTGGAGGGTTTTCAAGACTAATGTCGCAGATATTTAAAAGTTCTTCAGTGGCACCGCCTTCCTTGCGCAGCAATAGTAACCTACAAACATTTTATCACAAATTTAGAGGAGTCCCTCGATGTTATTCAGTTCTTTCGAAGACTTCAGTAAGATCTCGAAACGGACACCATCGATGAGAACTGTGGCATGCACGTGACATCGCCACTCCTCGGCAAAGGCAACCTCATTGAATTAACCCTTTTGTCGTGTCTTGTATGATTAGGCCGAGGCTTGTTTTCTTTGAGTCCATTATTCACCTGTATCGCCAATATCTGACTTGTCCTCGTAAACTTCGCCATTTACACAAGTCGACTTTGAACCATCCGTTCCGGTCCTGCGCACGTCATCCCCGGAAGTCTTCATCTAATAATAACATTGAGATTTTGTTGAAGCTAGACCAAACTGCCTTCCTGCGCGCGCTGTACTCTCCGCTGATGTCTTCTGTGAAGCTGAGCTGGTGCGCGAGATACTTCAAGCTTTTTACTTTGTCGATTTTTTTGCCATTTATTTTGATTGTTGCCATAAGACTGAACCAGTTGTGCATCCAGTCCATTTTAGTCCGATTTCATTCAATTTCATCTGTGGTTGTACGAGTTGCTCTTGGAGCTCTAGGGCATCATGCGCAAAAATGACTCAATCGTCAACAAAGAGCAGATATGTCAAGTGTTCTCCATCGATCTCCATACCTCCAGTCCAGTCACGATCATTGAGCGGGGCTTCCAAAGTTAGTGCAAACAATTTCGGAGAAGTCGTACATACGTCCTTTTATATTTTTATTTGGCATGGATCGTTGAAGAGCTTTATTTCTGTTGTACAGACACTGTTCGGCACTTTATGAAGGTCGACATAGCACGATTCCATATCTACATATCGCATTTAGCATTGCGTTTGTTTTGACCGGGTCCAATGCTTTTCTGTAGCCGACAAACGCATAAGGGATATTCTCCACATTTTTTGGTAAGCTGACACACAACGTGCAAATGGTCCAATGTGGAATACCCATTTCGAAATCCCGCCTGCTCTCTCCTCATGGCCATGTCCACATCTCCGATTATGCGATTTAGGATTATTCTGGTGGAGGTCTTATAGACTTGAGACAGCAATGTGATGGGCATGCAATTGTCCAAACCTCGGGATCGCCTTTTTCATTAGCAGTATCATCCTTGTTTCTTCCACGCCGCCAGAATCCTCCTCTTACTGCAGTCTGCTGTAACGCTCTTCAAAGGAGGGCAACCCTCCTGCCTTCAGATCACTTCGGGACGTATGCTGTCCCAACCTAAGTTTTTCCCCGACTTAATGTTTTACTGCATACTCCACTTCTCACATGACATCTGGGATCGGTTCATCTGCAGTAGTTTGACCGGCTGTCGCGACTACCACCTTTGAGGAGACAAGCCTTTAAAGAACTTAGTACGTATTTCTTGAAGAACTTAGTACGTATTTCGTTCATCCGGCGGTAAGCCGTCTTAACACCTGTATTACTCTTGAGAGCAGACGGTATGTGATGCATGAGGCAAACATCCCTTAATACAGCTTCCAGACTTCTCTCAGCTGTTCCGCGAGGCTTTCGCCTGTAGCCTCCATAGTCGCATTTAATCTTCTTCCTTATCGCTTCACAGAGCTCCTTATAATCCGCGGTTTGCACTCGTCCTTCGGGTTTCATGCGCGCTCTCTTCGTCATCATTTGCACTGCTGCTTGCGGTAGATGCCGTCGCCTTGCTGGTTCTATGGCTGTGCTCGGTACCTTCACGGCCTGCGTTATTTTCCCCATAAGTTCTTCGTAGTCAGCATCGATGCTATTACCAGCATTCATCTGTAGGTCTGACGATGCTATCATCGCTGCATATATGCCGTCCTTGGAAGTACGTCATACGAGTGTTTTTTGCGGATGTAAACTCGACCTTCTTTTCCGACATCGCAGAGGATACCGAGCGTAGAAGTCTGTGATCGGAGCCGGTCGCAATCACTTTATCCCCAATAATGGAGACGTCGGCAAGCAATCTCGGTGGGTCGGTGAACACATAACCAATCTGTCTTAAGGTTTTCGTGTCCGGGCTCCTCTATTTCCAAGGGCTCTTGGCTTTCTTCTCGAAGAAGGTGTTCATTACCGAGAATTGGTGTTGTTCTGCAAATTCGATTAAACGATTTCATCAGGCATTCCGTATTCCTGCACCGCACCTTCCTTGGTGTTCCATAAAGTTCAATCGGAAGCCGACTACTGCGCTGATACCGCCTTAAACAGTAGTGTTCGTGATTCGAGCTTCAAAGCCCTCTCTATTTCCTCGTAGAAGCGCTCAATTATGGTAACGATTACAGGGAAGTCCGCCATTCCTCGTTTTTTTTTTTGGAGAGTTTTTTTGAATCTGCACCTTCTCTTATGTTCATCATATACCTTAGCTCACATATCTGCTTTGACGCTCTAAATTCGTTAGTTTCCCAAAACTGGTGAAACCTCGCAACCATCAAACAGCCGTTCCGTCTTTGCGCGCATTTGAAGAGTCCTTTTCCAGAATCGTTCGTCGTTTCGAAATTTCTAGCATGACAGCCTCTAGCATGCGATGCGTGGACAGGTCAGCGAACAGCCTTCAAAGGGTCGCCATGTCTCAATTACGACCCCTTTAAGAATGCAATTGCTTGGGAATGATTACGTTACGAAACCTGCAGAATCACGAGAAAAATGACTGTCGAATCGAATGTATGTTCTATTTCAATTAGAATTGTCTCCCGTAGCAAATAATAGCCGGATAGGTTTCGAGAGCCCTATGAACCTTTTTACAAGAGGTTTGAGAGAAGAACAAAATGAAGTGCCCTTTTGCAGGCGGCACGAACTTTGACAAATTTACACTAGAAAAGGTGGAGACGGCGTAAAAAATGGGGATTCCAGAGCACATGTATATTTTCCATTACGTGGCGAGGAAGTTGAGAAGGATCGGGTCGTTTCATGTAGCCGTTTTCCTCTTCTATAATTGTTTAAGCTGGAATCTGGGCCTTAAATGTAGCCGAAGCGTCGTTGAGCCATGCGTTCAATTTGTTGATGCGATGCATAGTAAGCGGGGTCAATGAATTCAACATGTATCAATGTATATTGCGGTTTCAACAGTTATTCTGTTACCATAATTATGGCGCACCGTGTATTTAATGTGCCCCTCTGCCGTGTAGACCGTATACATTCTTACTATATGTAACGCGCTCGCATCCGTCTGTCTGTCGCGAAATTCGTATTACCAGAAGAGGTGGGGGTTTGAGAGAAAGATCAACAGAGCACATATGAGCTCAGAGGAACTCCGCCTACGGGGACAGAACATGCGCCGGAGTGGGCGGTGCAATAAGAATAACTTCATAATTTTGATTCAGACAAGTCCAAACACCGGAAAAGTTGGCAGCAGTTAGGAACAGGTAAAAAAACAGTGGTCTAAGGGCGAACCTTTCTACACGATCTTATAGCTCCCTTTCTACATGAACCTATAACTCACCACAGACTATAACCACAGAGTACCAGTATATTCTTGAGGAGTGGAGCTCGGATTAAAAGTCATCACTCTCCTAGATGCGTTCTTTGTTGTGATGCACGCGTAAGTGTGCAAAGCTTTGCTGCTGCATGATGGTGGTCCGATTCAACGAAGGTGGAATTTGGTCTTTGTGGGCAGATTCACGTCTGGCAGTGGCGGAAGTGCTAGTGCCATAAATGAATCTACTCTAGAGACATCCATCCTTCGCCTCTTTCAATATTTGGGTGTGCCTGGAAGAACGGTGAGTGGCTTTAAGAGGGTTTCTACTACTTCACTTTGTAACAGGTAATTAGAAGCAGGAGAATGAATAACTGCGGACATATCTGCAACACTAACGACTAGCTGGACAATGCTCAGTTACCTAACACTATCCTGGCTTCCTTTTCGTTAGCCAATGCGACGCTGAAAGAAAACAAAGCCAAACAAGTTTGTAACACATGCTTGTTAGTTGTTATGGCACACCTTATACATCAACCTGCTCCCAATAAATTCTTTATGCGACCTCTGTCTGGATAGGACAGCGAGTCTACCCTGCTGCAACTCTTGAGAACACTTGCGACCAGTCATTAACAATTTCTATCAACCACCTTTTTTCTCCCGCTTGTAAAAACAGATTTACAGAGATTAGGATACAAAGATTACAGTGGCTCCTTATTTATCCCTTTTGAGAGTTTGTTAGTTGTCATTACTTTCAATTGCCTGTCTGTCCCCCACATCACTTGGAAGTGAAAACACTCCACTGCTAAGACAAAAGACGGTACAATCTCTCAGGAAGGGGCAAAATCCTAAATCATGTCCTTACAAGCAGTTGCACACCCGGTAATCCCTGTCTGAGTAGGAAAGCGAGCCTACTCACCAGCAAGTCTTCGGGCACTTATGACTGGTCTCCTTCGCTAGCACACTTCTTTTCCAAAGCTCCCTATCTTTTTGACCAGGTCTACGAATCCGTGAATTTTGAGAGCGCTCGAACTTCCACAGATTTTTGTAGACTTCGGCACCGTCTTGAAACCGAGTTGATTTATAAATAGTGCCGTCCGTTTGGAAATGTTCTGCCACTTTATCGCTCCATTCGTTCATCCACTACTGCCCTGTTTATCACAGTATATGAACTGTTCAGGAGCTGAGTTGGAAAAGTTCGTTTTTGGCACCGCCTTCTTATGGTTAGTGCATATCCCGCCTTTAGAGACCAGATTCCACCGATCTCACGTGTGCTCCGCAGTGAGGCAATTCACCGCAGAGCACACGTATTTTATTTCGTTGCATCGACTATTTAGTAGCTACCTCTGGCCTCGCGTGTGATCTTGAGAACACCTACACTGTCGCCCCTTCCTTGTAGGCAAACTTTCTCTAAAAAGGCACCTCATTTTGACAATGGCTCGTATTTTTCTTTATTCTTCAATCTTCTCAATCGCCCCTTCTCTCTCCAGGTCTCTGAGTCTGAGGTTGTCGGGGCACACCTCAACCCGCTTCCTTGCCTGTGCCGGCGTGAGGTCGTGAGGGACAACTCGACGCTTCTTCGACACCTTGCCAGATTCAATGACTTTGTGGATGTTGGAACGGAGTACCTGTGTGACCTTGATCGACAGTGGCTGGGCGACCGGACCTCGGCATATCTTCGAGGCCATAGTTTCAATTGGTGAAGCGAGTCCACCATTTCGATATCCGTGGCCTGACGTCTGGAGATGCCCAAGCTGTAGTAATCCAGCAAACATCGGCGGTGTTGGTGACTACCACTCATCCTCACTGCTTTATTGTGGGAAAAGCAGAAACGGAAATTTAGAGCTGGCTAGCTCATAAGATAGCCCCAGGCGAGTACTTTCAGTATTGCGGAAACATTATGCAAAATCACAACGCGTTGCGTAACGCGACGCTGTTTACAAATGGCCTACGAACTTTATAAATCGGTTGTTATCATCGATCGTTACATTTACAGCAACAATCCCACCACATCTCTTCAACTTCCTTAGGGTTGGAACACGGCATGGCTAAAGGAAACGAAATTGCGATTGAGCGGTCGATTACACAATAGATTGATATGCATATCGGTGTATCGGTCGACACCCCACAGCCTGATACCCCTACCGGGACAGGGTATTCTTACCTTATGTGAAGGCTACGCGTCTGAAAGCAGCCAAGTTGTGAATTAGCGCTAATAATTTAGAAAACTTTTAGAGTGGATTGTCGCTTTCTTACTTCATCCCCCCTGCCTGATGAACTTGGCCGGCTGCAACTCAAAGTAGTTGGACACCCAGAGTTGGACTTCTTCGCGGTTTTTGAACTTTCTCTCGACCAACGAGTGCTGCATTGACCGGAACAGGTGGTAGTCGGATGGTACCGGTTCTGGCCTGCGAGGCGGATGAGGCAGAACTTCCCAGCCCCTATTCCTAAATTTTTTCTAAGGTTGGTTTTCGCGACCTGTGGACGAGCGTTGTCGTGGAAGAATTTTGTCGACGTCGTTTCAACACCTTGATGACGCAGTGCTCGATCCACGCGGCTCAGTTGTTCTTTATAAATATCCGCCGTAACCGTTTGACCCTAATCCAGGACTTGACAGTACACTAAACCTTTACTGTTCCAGCAAACACAGAGCATCACCTTATCGCCGAGTACATCCGGTTTCGGAGTGGGTTTTGGAGTGTCACCGGCGTTTATCCACTGCCGTTTTCGTGTTGTGTTGTCGAAACAGATCCGTTTTTTATCTGATGCAGCAATAGAGTGAAAAAAACCATTGTTGTTGGAGCGACGAAGAAGCATTCCTGCCATCGCCACCCGTGTTGCCTTGTTGGCGTCGCTCAGCTCGTGCGGTAAGCATTTTCTGCACCTGTTCATCGTGCCAATCGCCAGCAGATGCTCATGGATTATAGTGTATGAGCAGCCAAAATGTACAGCCAGTTCTCGTGTGGTTTGGTGTGGATCCGAATTGATGACGTCCTTCAACACTTGGTTATCGACGACCTGAGGCTGATTGTGGTGCGTTAGGAACGAAATGTTCGCGTCGCGGTGAGAGGGGCGTCGCGCGCGAAGGAATGTAGCAGGATACAGCAGTAGGTAAGAAATACAAGAACAAAAGTACTAATAGTAGAATCATGCATAAAATAATGATCGCATATCGATTGAGGTTTTTAAGAACGCTAGAGCTGTAATAACGGCGAATGAGTGGTCCGCGACAGCCGCGTGCGGCAAATCGATTACCCAAAATCGTTCCCAACGCCCATCTCCCCCTGAGGCTGACTTTCATGTGCTTCGGCCTCCGAACTTTCATTACCTTCTTCGAAACGCTGGAACCACACTCGACACTGGCTTTCTGACAGGGCTTCATCACCGAATACTTCAGAGATGGCATGAGGAGATTCAGCAGCCGATTTTCCTTGCTTGAAGTCATACCACATGCGAGCTCGTAAAACCAATTTTTGGTCAAGCATCTACTGAACTTTTCTTCTTCCAAGAAAACAAAGTAGACAAAGCCAAAAATATATCATAAGATGCGCAATAAAACACTCTTCCCCACAGGCGAAACCGTTTCGGAAAATTTAATACAGTAGGGGAGAAATAAATGGACAACGTTAGCGCGCATTCCTTTCCGAACAACCTAATGTATTCGCGCACGCCCCGCCGCCAAGAAAGAAGCCTTCACCTTCCACCTTCTATGTGGATCACAAGATCACGCGGGAGGGAGCGCGAGGGTCTCCCGCCGCCACCGGAGATCAAGAGGGGTAGGGGCTCACTATAAAAGGGAAACGTTTCCTCTGAGGTGGACGCCCTCTCGTCTCCGCCAGACTCCCCAGCCCCCCCCCCCCCATCGTCGGACGCCTCACCCACACGCCAATTGTTTCATTTTCTTTTTTTGTGTTCGCGCTTATTGTTATTGTTTTATCGCAATAAATCTATTTTGTTCGCGGTGTTCGCTTTAGACGTAAGTGGACAGAAACGGGTCCCATATACTACATGGGGGCAAAGCCATTCCACCCAAACGTCTGAAGTGTACATCGTGCTCACCTCTTCTTTCGTGAAAAAGCCGAATAGTGAGAAAGGCGTCTTAATCGTGGAACCGCCGAATAGCGAGAAAGGCGTGTCGTGCTTGGAATAGTCCATTCAATCAAGAGAAAAAATGGATGATTGCAGAAATACAGCCGAAGCTGCTGTACGAAGACAGGAAAGAGTCCTCGAGATGGATCAAGACAAGGAAGACGTCCAAGGATCTGAGGTGAGTGGCACAGGGAAGGAAATAGTGACCCTACTGAGAGGCGAGATTGGGAGAGCCGTTGAATCGATAAAGAGCATAGGTCCAAAGATCAAAGGCGATCTGGAAGAGGCACGAATTGCTCCCAAATATAGATTGATGAATGATAGATCAGTAGAGCAGCAGGTCCAAAACGCGTGTGAGACGCTGGAGACGCTGGAAAGGGGCATGAAATCATACCTGACTTTTGGAAAAGAGTTAACGGATTCCTCACAAAAGAGGGGAATTGAATCCCTGGAGGACTGGCATGACTTTTTGAAGGTTGTAGAGAGGGATGGAGATCTACTAGCAGAAATTTGCAATATGCTAAATACAGATGTGCTACAGGTGCGAGACGTTGTTGGTGAGATCCAGAAGCTGCAAGAGAAGCAAGCGAAGGATATGATGAGAAACGATGAAGAAATGTAACAACCCTAAAACCCAAACAAAACACGTAAGGAGAACCAAGTGGCAAGTGCTGAAAATGGAAAATTGCAGATGACGACTAAATGTCAGAGCGGTACCACGAGCCAGTGGAGATTGGAGCAGCCTGCGCGCCGCACTTGAAAACGCATTTGGAGCAATGGGAAAAAGCGGCGGAGCAAACCGTAACAGGTGCGAATTACATGGATAGCTTTCTGAAATTCTTACAAGCGAGTAGTTGTGTCGACCCCGGTGTGTTTCGAGGGTAACCAGGGGAAAATTTCAAAGAATTTTTGCGAAGGTTTCGATGGAAATATGGGTCGTTGGGATACAGTGATAAGACACTATTGGAAATATTGGCAGATGGCCACCTGGATGAAAAGGCTAAAAATGTATTCTTGGCAATATCCCAAGAGCAGGTAGAAAAAGGGTTTGAAGCGGTAGTGAGAGAGCTGGATAGGTTGCTTTCAAACGAATCAACGACCGCTAGAATGAGAGCATTAAATGAGTTACGGAGCTTAAAATTGAGGCCAAATCAGTCAGTTTCGGAATTCTGTGTAGTGCTGGAGAAACTGGCCCGCAAAGCTAATCCTAACTGTGCTATAACAGAAAGGTCGCTGGAGCACGCGCAAATACTGCTGGATAACCTGAGAGATTGGCCGGAACATGTGCAATTGTTGAGTTTGCTGCATAGTCAGACCCGAGTAGCGCATATAACGAGATCAAACAACTAGCTATAACGATAGAGCAAGCAAGGACAGTGTACGGGACTGGCCGAAAGAGCATGGTGACAGGTGCTGAGTGGAAAAAGAGGGCGCAGGCATACAATAGCCATCGGGAAAGTGATCGGTTTAGATCGCCCAAAACTGTAGAACACCAGATAGGGTACGCCGATAAAAAGAAGGATGATGTTGAGACACGCAAGTGTTTCAACTGTTCGAAATTTGGGCATATTGCGCGGAACTGTCCGCTAGGAAGACCCGTGGTGAATAACATAGTGGAGAATAGAGCAAAAACTAAGGACAACAGGAAAGGGACACGGATCTCGGATCTAGTGCGTCAGACAAGGGCGATGGGAATGGTAGCAGGAAAAGGCTCTGCTACCACCAACCTAGTCGGAAAGAAGTCGACAGCATGGGTGAATATGATGAATGAAAGAGTTCGGGCGCTGATCGACACAGGATCAATGATAAGCATTGTTCCAATAGGACTCTTGGCTAGGGCTCAAGATAATGGCTTTGACGTTGACTCCCTCACCGTAATCGATCGGAAAACACCTGAGCCGGTGTATGATGCCTCCAACAACGAGATGCAATTCCTCGGTGGAGTTTCAATAGCGGTGAAAATCGAAGGCGGATCTGAGTATGAAGTTGCCTTCTACATATCGAAGGAGAAAGGTCATGAGGTGCTACTCGGAACAAACGCACTTGGAGGCTTAGGGGTTCAGATCCACCTCCCTAGAACACCATTACTCCCCATACAAAGGTCAAGCCATAGGGGGAAGGTCACCGTTGCAAGAAGGACCTATATACCGCCATACAGCTCGGCCGTGGTACAGGCACGTTGTGATATTGATGAAGGTTCTGTTGAACGCGTTATATGACCAATTTCGAATGGAATGGCGGCAGGGGTGTTCAAAATAGAGAACTGTGAATGTGCGATTCTGGTAATAAACGAAAAAAGCGAACCAATGATGTGGAGGGAAGGTGGAGATCGGACATTGGAGTACTGAGAAGTGGAGAGAAGGATGGGATGAGCTGAAGTCAGCGCTGTTGGAAGAAAGGTGGCCCATATTAGAACCAATGGCCAGAAAACAGAAACTGTTAGAGCAAATTGCCCAAAACAGGTCGTCCAAAGAAATCCCCGAAGATATCCGGATACTACTGGAAGAGAAACGGGAAGCATTTGCGGTGTGTGACCAGGAACTTTCGGCCACTAGCGAAGTCGAAATGGATGTAGACACAGGGGATCACCCACCCATCAAGTTGAAAGCCAGACCTGTTCTTCTAGCAATACGAGCCAAGTTGAAGGAAATGCTGAGTGATCTTGTATCTAGGAAAATTATCGAGAAAAGTGCGTCGGCATGGGCTTTCCCCATAGTTTTGATGGAAAAGGACGGCAGCCTAAGACTCTGTGTTGATTACCGCGAGCTAAACAAGTGCATCCGTCAAGACGCGTACCCGATGCCGACGATAGACGCGATGTTACAGAGCATGGCCGGTGAAAGGTATTTTTCGACCCTGGACCTTTACAGCGGATAATGGCAGATTCCGCTTACACAGGAGGCAAGGGAAAAGACGGCCTTAGCAACTACAGAAGGCCTGTTTCAATTCAGAGTAACACCATTCGGCCTTAGTACTTCGCCTGCGGTATTCCAAAGAATGATGGACACAGTCCCACAGGAAATGTCGGGTAATGAAGTATTCTGTTATATCGATGATATAATGATTTGTACCAGAACGAGAGAAAGGCATCTAGAGCTTTTGAGAGCAGTGTTTACAAGGTTGTTAGAAGCAGGACTTCGACTGAAGGCAGAAAAGTGCGTGTTGATGGAGACGAAAGTGTCTTTCCTTGGGCATGCAATCGACGGAGCTGGCATCCACACAGATCCACGCAAAGCTGAAGCGGTAAAGAATTACCCTGTCCCCAAAGACGTGAGACAGTTGAGAACTTTCCTAGGAATGGCAGCTTTTTATCGGAAATTCTGCTTGATTTTTGCAAAGACAGCCAGTCCACTGTTCGAATTGACCTCATCAAAGCGAGCATGGAATTGGACGTCAGAGTGCGATGAGGCATTTGAAAAGGTGAAACAGTTCATTTGTTCGGCACCGGTACTGAAGCAGCCCGATATGGAAAAAGCAAGGACCGGTGAAAAACCCTTCCTTATTTACACGGATGCATCAACAACAGGGCTGGGAGCAGTCCTTGCACAAGAGGATGAGGACAAATACCTGCACCCTATATACTTTGCATCGAAGGCCTTAAGTAAAGCTGAAAAACGGTACCACGTGACCGATCTGGAGGCTTTAGCCGTCATGTTTGCTATAAAACGATTCCATATGTTTATTTATGGCGTGCCCACGACTGTCATGACGGACCATCAACCACTGACTGCTTTGTTTAAGAGGAGTAACGTCTCTGCACGAGTACCCAGATGGTCGCTCGAAGTGCAACGATATAAACTGGAGATCAAATACGTGAAAGGACGGGCAAATGTGGTAGCTGACGCGCTAAGCAGAGGTGTACGAGTGGAAGGGGAAACCGAGTCTTTGCAGGGATTGAATGAGGCAGTCGTGAATGCATTAGCGGTAGGCAAAAAGGCAAAATGGTTGGAAGAGTTGGAATAAGACGAAGATTTTTCGCTAGTACTGGATGCGTTAAGAAAAGATGACTTGAATAGGACGTTGAGAATGCGTGGCACAAACAACTGGATTCGAGTCGCAGACTTTGTTATGGAAAACGGAAATCTTAAAATGTATACTGAAGAAGGCGCCTTAGTATGTGTGGTCCCGAAAAGCGCAAGATACGAGGTTTTTCATGAAGCCCATGCGGGTGAGTTAGCAGGCCAATTTAGCGCATTCAAGCTGCTTAAGAAAATGAGCAAGGAAGTGTTTTGGCCAACCATGACGCAAGACGTAAGTAGATGGACAAAAGAATGTCAGCACTGCTTTGTCCATAACCCTAGACCAGTAGGAATTCCGCCACTGAAGCCGATAGTGACCACGAAACCGTATGAACTGATAGGCGTGGACGTGCTAGAGTTAGGACTGACCTCAAGTGGGAATAAATACGCGGTCACAGTGATTGACCACTTTTCCAAATTTGCACAGGCATATCCAACAGCAGACAAATCTGCCGAAACCGTAGCGAATGTAATTGCCAAACGTTGGATAGTTGATGGCTGTAGATGGCCCAAGGCAATATTATCTGATAAAGGAGGTGAGTTTGAAAACAGGGTAATGGAAGAGTTAATGAAAGTTACTAAGATTCAGCACATTACGACGAAAGGCTACAATCCACGCGAGAACGGTATTACCGAAAGGTTGAATGGGACCATTGTTGCAATGCTGAGGAGGTCAACCGCGGTCCCTACCGAGTGGGACAAGAGACTGCCTTTCTGTATGCTTGCATACAATATGACCCCTCATAGATCGACAGGAGAGAGTCCTTATTTTTTATTGCATGGGATGGACCTTTACTTCCCGTCAGGAACTATACCGAATAATGAAATATCGTGGTACGCGTTAGATAAAGCTATGAATGATTACAAAGTAGGTTTGATACAACATATAGCAGAAACTCACGAAAGAGTGCGGGAGTATAATGATCGCGTGAGGGAAACCATGAAAAAGGCGTATGACAGCAGAAATAAAGTAGAGCGAGGAAGGCTACCGAAGTTAGGAGATAGAGTGTATTTACTATCACCCAGAGAGAAGGTGCTAAGTTCGCACCCTAAGTTAGCATGCGAGTGGGCTGGACCCTTTCGGGTGATTGAAACGGGAGATAACTCCGCAATTATTACGCGAATAGGGGAAAACACGGAACCCATAAAGGTTCAATACGATATGCTAAGAATAGTGCCAAACCAAATATCTGACGAGAGAATCGACACAATTACTCACAGAGGAAAAAGAGGCAGGAAGCCAAAAGCGAAAGTGAATAAACTGAAATGTTCTTATTGCAGAGGCGCAGTGATCGAGTCAAGAGATTGCAAAGGACACCTACAATATGAACGCAAGGACGGATGCTCGAAAGAAGCATGCTTCGGAGACCTGAAGGACATCATGTTCCCAGGAGCATTCGCAAAGGAACCATTAGGCTCACTCTGGCGTGCTTGGGTCGCCGCCAGCATTTTCATAAGGAACGACATGAACACGGCTGAAAAATACAAGGCATGGAAAAAAGGAATAATTTGTCTGGATGCCGAAGCCTTACAGAAGAGTTTTGCGGCTGGCATATGATCGCTGTAAAGACTGGACTGAATTCCTATATGTGACAGATGGAATATCGAAACATGAAAGGATCGATGATTACTGCTTCGACAGGACCTATGATGAAGCGTTAAAAAGTTTGAAACGCGATTTGGATGAACAAGAGAAAAACCGGCGGTCTAAAAAGCAGGGTCTGACCGCGTTTGCGGCTCCAGAAAATGCCCTGTTACTGGAAAGGGACGGCTCACGTCGTGGAATTATAACAAAGGTTGCTACGTCATTCGAAAAACTGAGGGACGTGCTAGATGAACTGAAGGCATGTTCGACGTGGATAATCGTTTGGCCACTGGACACGCACTTCACGGATGCGCAGATACGTGAAACCCTGCGCAGATGTCATCAGCAGCTCGAAGAAGGAGGGCGCATAGTGTCCATATTTCCTCCACTGATGGAGTCAAATCAAGCTACTTGGAGACAACTCACGGAATTGTGGCAAATGATCGAAGGCGCACTACAGAAGAAAGCGGGACCACCCCAATTTTTGAGCACGGCCAGCCACAAAATGGAGGGTGGCAAAGTGTTTATTGAGGCCGGCGCACCGGAAGGGTGCTGGAACTTCTACGGGAAAATCTAGGTGTTGGAAGCGCAAAAGCGTTATACGAGTGCATCAGGAATTGCCTAAAGGAAGCAAATTTGCCCGAGTTAAATCCACTCGAAGTTGCGCCGACGAGGGCGCCGGCTTCCCGAGGGGGGAGGATGTGGATCACAAGATCATGCGGGAGGGAGCGCGAGGGTCTCCCGCCGCCACCGGAGATCAAGAGGGCCAGGGGCTCACTATAAAAGGGAAGCGTTTCCTCTGAGGTGGAAGCCCTCTCGTCTCCGCCAGACTCCCCAGGCCCCCCCCCCATCGTCGGACGCCTCACCCACACGCCAGTTGTTTCTTTTTCTTCTTTTTGTGTTCGCGCTTATTGTTATTGTTTTATCGCAATAAACCTATTTTGTTCGCGGTGTTCGCTTTGAACGTAAGTGGACAGAAACGGGTGTCATATACTACATCTATTGGTATTCCTATCTTGCCACCACCTCTACCAAATTTGAACGCACCAGCTCTAAACTAACAATTTTGGTTTACACTGCCCCAGTAGGCGAAATCTAAGTGTGCCGCCTAATATTAGGTTTACTGCCACCTGCATATACACTACCAGTTGGGCTATGCACGCTAACGTGTGCATTATATGTCGGCGACCTCTTATCTACGATGGAGTCTTTCAGCGGAATGTTGGATAATCAGTGAAAGATAGTTCTCTCTAGATTCGAAAGCTGAACTGCTGAGATCACGCTCGATATATTTCATTTGAGCAGAATTATTAATGGGTGATCATAGCTCCGTCCATCTCAGTACAAACCCTTCCCACAACAAACTTGACCACCCTTCTTTTGCTTGCTACTAACCATTTTCACCGCATTCTAGTAAGTTTTTAGCAACATAAATTCTTGGTTCTAGCCCCGCTTTCCTGTGCCAGCTCCGCCCACTTCGAGGACCCAACCACATTTGTTCCAATACCTCTAACCACTTTTTCCCACGTTCTAGAACTTTTCTGATCAGTAATGAAATTTTGATCTAAGCCCTGCCCACTTTAGTGCCAACCCCGCCCTCTTCGAGGATTTTCTCACATTTGTTCCATTCCCTCTAATCACTTTTTTCCCGCATTCTAGAAGGTTTCCGAACAAAGTTACGTTCGTTTTTGAAAAGTGGCTTTCACCTCAGCGCACGCCCCGCCCGCCGTGGGCGGGGCTACGCATGCCCACCACGTACGAGGCCTTGCCCACTCTTTTTTTCCTGACCTCGACGCCTCCGTTGAATCGAGTTATGAATCTCTGCGGAAAGTACCGTCCACTGCTAAAGTGCTTCGCCCACCGCCGGTAAGATTCTTTTATTTTAAATGTTGACCCATCTCTCACTGCCCATTTTGCCCATATTTCTTGACGTCTGGGCGTCATGGAACCTAGTTTATAATTTTTTGCTCATGACACTGCCCACTCGTGTGCATGTCCCACCCCTTGTGAGGGTTCAAGTAATATCGAATTCCCGTACAAACAAGCAGACGCACACGCAGAAAGACAGACGCGAGCGCTTAATATATAACAAGGAAATATGAACGCCAAGGGTCCATATTGCAAATTTTCGCGCACACCAAGACCACCTCCCCCCCCCCCCCACCCATAGGCGGAATCTACACCAGTCATGTAATACTGGTGTCCCCATCTTGCCGACTGTAGCCCTTCTAAACTTGAACACTCTAGGTCCAGGAGATCAGGAGTTATAGGTCTTCGATGATAGGTACATTTTCCACGCACGCTCCGCCCGTAGTGAGCGAAGCCCAGCTTAGCTGACGTGTCCCCGTGTAGCTCGACTCATTCCACACCTGTTCCAACCTGCCTCTGCTGTTCCTAATCGATTCCCAGAAGGCACTATATAAGATGGTAGCAAAGAGACAGACAAACCAACAAACGACGGACATTTGCGGTTTATATAGAGAGAGATACTTCGTTTGCAATCTGAAATGCCTACCGCTGATTCCATGAGATCGAACAAAAGCCAAAGGCAATGAAAAAGATTCCCTGCAAGCTTAGTCTCACAAAAAATACTTATTGAGGTGCTGACTGCATGCCTACAGTTGAGGATATCGCTTCTACCTCACATCTTTATCACGCAAAACGGTTTCAATCGTCCCGTGAATGTGTGACACAGTAACCCTAACACACGCCGGAGCGCCTCAAAAACGCCCGTCACATGTACGACGCAAAGGAGCGAAACCCCGGGTGAGGCCCATGGGAGTGGGCGGTAGGGTATTAGGGGGGTTACGGTGTCACCTATTCACGGAACGGTAAAATCCCTCCAATCTTCACCACTACGAGAGTGCCACAAGTTTCTCAACTTTTCTCCCTCGGACAAGAGAACTTAGATGCGATTCCATGCTCTTCACAATGTAGTCGTGTCGAACACCATGATAGGGTCACAGTGATATTTGTTGAACTAGCGGTCAGTGGGAGCATTCATAGTTCCTGCGTTAGGACGCCAACGTCGGCGAAGGCCGTCGATACCTCGCAAAGCGACTCATAATGCAGGATGCAGAAGAATAACGAACGAATAAAAACGGTTTGTGTGTAAAATCTTGTTACGCTGTTGCAAATGAGGAGGTAATGTTTACTTTTTGAAAAAGATATACTAGAGAGAATGAGAAAAAGAGGACTGTATCAAAATCTCACAAGGATGGCGATTTATGGACTAAACTTCAGTCTCGGACGAGACTCAAACACGTACTTGTGCTCGAAAAGCAAGTTATATCCGCAAATCGCCAACCTTGTGAGAATTGTTTCATTCGAGGGAAAAAGACGTATGATTGCAAGTCCCGTATAACACTCACCATTTACATCGACAACATCCCGACTGTTTTCGTCGCTATCGAAAAGATCTGCAGATCCACCTGAGTGCACACTTTCATTGTCGCTAAGAATAACGATAGAATCCTACAAATACACCATTCACAGCGAGCATAGGCCAGAGTAAGAATTCCGAGGAACTCACATTTGTCCCTATTCGACACGCATGTTCTTCAGGGCTACTCGTATTTGACAACTTCATCTCATCGCTCAGAATCCACCATAGTTAGCACTACTCAAGAATGATGGACATTGCGTTTCTCACTTCACGAACCCAAGAATTCAAAAAAAATGTGGCCAGGATAGAGAGCGCTAAGGCAACTAATACACTCCACCCTACGTCTACAACGCTCGGGTCAGACAACAGACGAGGGAGCACCCGAGCACGTGAACGGGATGCTAGCCAGTGGTTGCGAAACTAGTAGCTGGTTCAAGTTCGTACTTACTAGCGCACGTGAACTAAGCCAGCCAGTGGTTGCGAAGGCAGCAATGTTGGGTCGAGTTGCCTTTCATCATGGTAATTTCAGTTTCACCATACCTCTTCCATTGAGTGAACTCTTTCCGAGCTGACCTACTGGCCTCGCATAAACTCCCGTTCCACACACCACACTATCCCAAAGAACAAAACTTATATCAGGTTGTCAATTTTAATGATGGAATTCAACTGTAAATGGCTATAAAGCCTTCACAAACTATAACAAGTCTCCATCGAGTAATCTAGACATAGACAAGAGCATTTACTACTCACATCAGTCAGATTATTTACCCTGATATGTATACTGCTGCTCCCTCCGTCTCGATCATTCTCATCATATTATTAAAATGATATCCTAGCAGATTTCTACAGCCTCGCAAGAGGCTCGGGTTTTTACAGCTCCGAATTCTTTCGCTCCCGAAGAAAGTCTTTAAAACCGTTGTTATCTCAAAGATTAATATATCTTCCCCCTCTCCCTTAGATGCTCCGGGCTTCTCTATTCGACGATTTACTTTGTCGGGCCTTATGCAGAATGTCTATGGTGGTCGAGGTGGATAGTACCTCAGAGATAACCTCACGTGAACATTCGAAAGGCCTTTTTTTCGCGGCGGCGTGTCAGATAATTGGCGGTAGAGCTGGGAATTTACAGAGCGATTTTAGCATAAAGAGTTAGGAAACTCGAGACCCAGCTCATCGTTGGAAGGTGTTGCAGGGTCACGATTAAACTGTGCTGTATCGTTACTCTATCAAGTCGTTGCGAAACAGAGGGATTGTTCTCGAAATCTTCACCGGCGTACCAGCTAGGTCAGTTAGGCGGCTATCATGTATTGTTGGTTCTACTGCTACAACTGTAATAATCAGCAATTTTAGGTAGGAGTAGCTAGGCCTTCGTTTACCAAGCTCTGGGAGGTCATGCATGTTGTAAGTTCTTAGTTGTTTGTTTCTCTTTTTTCTCTGTCCGCCTGAACTCAGTTTTCGAATATTTGCAATATTTCGATATTGTGAATAGTGAGTTCCTCTGTGCCGAGGAAAAGAGCAGGGCTCAAACTTTGGTCATAATCCATCTCCAAATAGCTGAGGAAGTGGGGAATGTCTGCGATCCTGAAGGAGAGGGTTTTACAGTTTACAGTGAGGCCGTCAAATTTAGCATTTTCAGTAACCTTCCCGCAGTTCCAATATCTAATGTCGCGATTTTTGCTTATGTATGCGTGAAAAATTTTCAATGGTTTTCACTCTGTTACTCTGCATATAGTCATAGTCATTCAGCAAAGCGTTCACAATGAATTCAGTCCGTTTTGTAGACATTTCAGAAGTCGAAAGCTTGTCCTCATGCCATTACAATGAGAAAAAACTCGGTATTCGGCGCAGCCTAAAATTGAACTAATGGAGCCAAACGCTTTGATTCTTCTTCTCTTTTTTGTCGTTTTGTTATGATTTCGTTGACAAGAATTCTTTCGCAGCTCTCCCTGCTTCGCGTCACGTTGTGTGGGAATGAAAATGGAGATAGTGTTAGAGAGTGTTCAATCAGCTGAATGATCTCTACTTTCAGGTGTATCCTAACCTCTGTTGAAGAACCGCTTAGACTTCATAGTGATAGTCAAATGTACTACTTTCTTCGCGAGTTTCGTTTTTGAGAGCACGATGGATACAAAGTAGGGTAACGCTTACTGCGACAGGTCTGCTCTTATTGTTAAGATCCTGCCCACTATACATATAGTGGGGATATAGGCTTGATCTTTTGTGGCTCACTGTATTGCGTGAATGACCGCCTTCATCATAACTGAACGCCTTTTCACATGTTGCTCGACTGTTTGATCGTCCGTAACTGTTCGCAGAGTTTTGGATACTCATCGCATTTCGATAACATTCTTAACTTAACTCTTACTCATCGTCGTCTCCGGCATAAGTATGAAGTAAATATTCAACAGAAAAAGTGTTATCCTTGGCTTCGAATTAACCTTGTCTGTACTATTTTCGCTTATTAAACGCGAGATTGTTTCAGACAAGTCTTTGCTACCATCCTCACAAGCCGTGTATTCTTCTCCGATTTCAAAATGTCACGGTGTTGCTCGATTGTGCGGTGGACTTCACTTCGTTCAACTCTTTTTTACCATATGTTTATGATGAAAGGTTAATTTCAATTATTTGGCTTTTGTTGGCTTGTACTTTGGCTTTAATCGACCTTTTAAAACCTTTCCTAGGGTCCGTCAACTGGTACTACTTGTAGGGATTATTATTGTTAATGTTAGTGAAGTTTTTTTGCTTATTAATGGTATTGCATTTCAGATCCCGCTTGAAAAATCTTCCTCCTTTCCACGGTGATGCGCTTCCATATCTTAAGCAATTAAATGAGAACGTATTTATAGAAGCTGCTCCTGAAGTTCATCTTGTCCCGGTTTGTTTCTTTTTATTCGTCTCCTTTTTGAAGTTACTTTGATAAAACCTTCAGCCTACGTCGTTCTTTTTTCTATTGGGTTTCATTAATTTATTACACACTGTGATTGATGAATAATTGGTTCCTCGTAATACTTTAAAATCCTTTAAGTAGAAATGCTCAAGCGCTATGGGTTATATCTGTCATCATTATTGGTCTTCGCTTACTTAGACGGTTTTCATTTTATTTTTTCTTCCATCATAGTAGCAGTGGATTTGCCATCCCTTCTGTTCTGCTTATCGAAATTCCATATAACATCACATCGATGAGGAATTGGACGGCATGTGCTCTTGATGGATTCTGGATAATTCATAGAGCCTTTCGGCAGTTACTATCAAAACTATGTTTAGCTTCTTTACGCGGCCCTTTCGAAATGCAGAGCACCAAGCAATTTTGTGAAAAGCTCTCAGGGCTATGTTACTGTTCGAGAAAGGAGACCTAAATCTGTTTTCTGTCTGTAATCTATAATCATTCACGCTAGTCATCCTTGATAGGATTGATAGAGTACCATATGTGGGACAGCCTTGTGAGCAAGCAAATTCGGAGAGGGTCTGGTGCCCTCACGCCTATAATTTCATAACTCTGATGCATTGTACTACAACTTTCCAATCAGTTAATAAGATTGGTTTACCAAAGACTTTATTCGACCCTTTTGGGGTCAGCGAAACTGGTAGTTGAGCAACTGTTAATTAAGCTGAAGCTTCGAGTGTGTTAGTGTTGTTGACCGATGAAACCAACACCAACACTTTTTCATTACCTTTTTACGCTCCATTTTTATAGTTGGAGACACTGTCAATGAACTCAGTGGATTGCGTACTGATATCAAACTGGAATTCACTCGTTGCATTGCCATTTTACGTTGAAAATTCTGGATTCAGAGGAACAGTCTACGCAACGGAGCCAGTCGTTCAATTCGGACGGTAAGGATTGTGGTTTTCGATGTTTGAAGGGAAGTGAAATACTGCTAGACTTGCTTTCGCGTGCTGATCGCAAATGTGCTTTTTAACGAGTCACCCAGATGGCTTGATATGAACGCCTATTATTCGAATAAGAACCATTCATGTACACCCGTTCCCAACCGTGACTTGGCAGTGGTGATAGTGGAGCTGTACGATGGTAAAACTGTGGGTAGGAACTCATAAGAAACAAAGGGGTTTTTTCTTGAGGTCTATCGTTGAGGTCTATCGATTTTCCTTGATTACATTGTGATTTAATGCTCCTTTTATCGCGTGTTCTAATATTGAGGTGATTCCTTTCCTGGTGAAACTACTCAGTATTGTCTCAATTTCTATCCTAGTTCACGCGCTCTTCATTTGGCCCAAAGTAGCTCTGATCGGTTTGAACGTATATGGTATTCTAACCTAATTGTTTGGAGCTAAAATGCTTCTCTCGATGGGATCAGTGACAACGAAATTCCGTTTCACGTAGACAAGTGGTAGTCAGCGGTGCGAGGGGAGTGCGAGGTGAGTTGGATACCCTAAGGTGTTACGCATAAGATGTTGCGTTTGAACAAATTTTTGATTAAGATTTTGCTTGGGAAAAATGAACAACTTGTGAGCGGGATAGTCATGCCTGTACGCGTATTAGTATCCTTGCATAGACACATGAAAGCTTCAGAAAATCAGAGAATAACTATGGACTACTGCAAAGTTTTCGCCAGAGATTTGCCGTACAACCTAACAACCTAATATACTGCTGCTTCCTAGGTTGATGATGACAGAATTGATCGAGTATTTCGAAAGAATTGTTCTTAACGATGTCAATAATAAATGGAAGGATCCTTCAATTTATTCGTAAGTTTCCTTTTGTACCTTGAGAAGGGACGTTCTTATCAACAAAGATTACTCACATATTCTTTTCAAGAACGTTTCCAAATGCAGTAAATCGGAATCCCCTGGAATGGAAACCCTTCTACTCAAAACCAGTTATGGAGCAGGCCTTGGCCAGGATTACCACAGTTTCCTTCAATCAAACCGTCGTAAGTTTTTTTTTCAGTTAGTCATGCAATCACTACATCGTAACTTTCTCAAACAGTGTGAGCACTTTGACTACTTTCATCTACGGCTCGATCCCGGGAAACATTGTAGTTATCAAAATACAGAGAGTTGAGTGGCACGAGTTCGTGCTGTATCCTGCGGTTTGCTGCGACAAAGTTCAGCTTTTGTGGTTATCTTCAATCGCAGTGTGCTATTCAAATCGCAACCACATATTTTTAACTAGTGGTGGACCATGTCACTTTTTCCCACGCAGACGCAAACCGCCTTGAAAGCTTCTCATTACCGCTTCTGCTAAATAACCCATACTTCATGGCAACATTACATCAGTTGTTCTCCCATCCAGGAGCGTCGCGCGTCAAGCGCTGGCGCTTGGCTGTGTTGACGGTGCTGGTACTTGATCGATACCCACAGTTAGGCATATATGTTTTGACTGAGTTTCAAGTGATGCGTATTTTACTTTTACTCAATTGCTAACGCTTTACTTCTACTTTGAAAGTATGCTATATATCATATATATATATATATATATATATATATATATATATATATATATATATATATATATATATATATATATATATATATATATATATATATATCATATAACTTCTCCGTTCCTATTTGTACGCCTACCGGAGAAGATGCTAGCAAAATATATGTCTAATCACATTTTCTTGTGAATCTGATGGAATGTAGTGCTATTACCATAGAATAGTGTTGGTAAATGAGTACAGGTTTTTGTTTTCTGTATGAATTAGTGGTAGAGTTTGTTGGTCTCTACAAAAGACCCCTTTTATGATTTCTTGCCACTTCATCATGTACTGATCGAGGCTCGAACAACTTTTTTTTGTATCGGCTGTCATTGATGGAGTGGGGCACGGTACGAAATACTAAGCTCACCGGCACATACAGGCACACGAAAACGCACAAACAAACAATTAAGCCCACCTACACATCAAGAAGCGCTGTAGCGAATTATATATGCTAGGGTGATACTTCTACACATCTAATCATTCATTCGTACCTCTCGCTAATTTTTCAGAAATTTCATCTCAGGATCTGTTAGACGAAGTGTTGCAATCTTTGAATATAGATCGAGACATCTTTTACAGTTTTTCACTGCGCTCCATTTTCATGTTTAGGAATTGGAAGGTGGCGTTTCGGTTGTTGCCTGTCCCAGTGGCTACTCCATTGGATCTTCGAATTGGGTTTTCAAAACGGAATATGAGCGGGTAGTACAGACATCTTCAACTATTCCTTCACTTGACATTCAGGGCACTTTTGATCATAGTTTTTTCTTAGCTTTAAGGTTTGCGTTTGTCATCATGCCCCTCTTTAGATAGGATATCTCGCATCCTCATCGATACGTTCAACGCATTCGCGGCCGGTTGAATGGGAGAAACTTCAAGATTGCGATGCTTTGATTTTGACATCTCTGAGCAGAACCCCAGACTTCAGTTCTGAGGTAAATAACTTCTCGATCCCTCATACCGCCGCCTGCCAGCGGAAAACACAGTTATAAAGAATCGGTACAGCAGTAGCCACAAAATCTCTAAATTTATTCAGGGAGCAATTATTGAAGTAGCTCAAACTGTTGTGGATACACTGAAGAGAGGTGGCAATGTTCTTATGCCGGTGAACCCTGTTGGCTTCGTCTATGATTTGATTGATGTTGTCTCTAGGAGCATAGATAATGCGGTGAGGGCAAGACTCTTTGTTATTACTTCCTCCAGTTGACCTATCCGCATTCATTAACCAATGAAGTTCCATTTTTTCTTTGTCAGCTCTGAATTGGATACGCTCAACGCGAACGAGTACTTATTTAGGGAGGAGCTACTTTGGAAGCGCGTATATATTTCATTTCACCTGTTGCGAAAGGTGCCTTAGCCTACTCGAATGTAAATGCTGAATGGCTCGCGGAAACACGTCAGAATGCTGTATACGTTCCAGAAGAACCATTCTGTCACACTGCGGTTCGTTTTCGTTGCTCGGCATGACCGACGTCGTTTTCCTCTGTTTATCAAGATCGTTGTAAGGTGTCTGTCATTTCACTCCTTCCTTCTTAACCCCATGATTTGTCTGAGTAGTCGCATCTGTTGAGCTGTGCAGCTTGAGGTAGCGATCGTTGAGTACGAAATCAAGGCCAATGTCTCAATCCATTTCGATCGTAGCTATTTAATAAACCCTCACTTCATTTTTTGGTTGAAGCTTCTCCGCAAGCGTTTAGCTCACATTTTTCTTGAGAAACAAGCACGTGCGCTAGTGGTACGAAAATTCGTGTCACGCCGGTGCCCGTGGTCCGACACTACTTAACACCTCGCTGCACAGCATCGCCATTGCTCTTTTGTGGACTTGACTCGCTCGCGGAACCGTATATCACAGGACTAAAACGCTTCTGCAGCTTTCCAGAAGGGTTCTGCAGATTTTGAATACATGTTTGAGTTCGGCCTTGAACATGCACACGTAGCAGAAAGGCACTCCACATTCTTCGTTTTTCAGTTAGTGCGTAACGGTAGACTCAAATTGTATGATAACATCTATGAGTCTTTCTGCAGAGAGTATAAAACTCCATGTGTGGTGAGTAGAACCTGAGTTTAGAATTGGTAATTCACTTTATAACATGTATTTAACGTAAAACATTTCCAGGTGTTGACTGGTCATCCCTCCCTTCGCATAGGTGATGCGCCACACTTGTTGGAAATGTGGGGGAACGATTCCAGGAATGCTCTGATTATGACAGGTCCGTTCGATTAAGATTCCATTTTTGGTTCTGAAAAGTAGTCAAGTGTTTCAGTGGGGCGTAGTAGTCTCGTCAAAACCATTTTTGAAAATAGGTTCAGAGTAATATCTGGTTTACACGACTCCTTTCCTCTGAAGTAATGAATCAGCTCATAAAACCCGATCATTCGTATGGCGAACTTGACTACAGGCGAAAGTGTTCTGCGCGATGGTATCCATCAGAAGAGCTTTGTCTCGAATTGATGATGTAGTCGGTGTAATCGCCCCTGGTATTGAAGTGAGAGCAACCCTTTCACATTCCCTCGAATACTCACAGTCGGCTGTCTCCTATGTTTTGATAGTTTCAGCATGTTGTGGGTAGTGACTGGTTTCTACTCACAATCAGATTCACCAACTTATTTTGATTAAGTTGCTGTGAATGTCATCCGTTTGGCCTAGTAGAGGGTGACCTACATGAAGTGTGACGCAGAAAACTAGCATCAAAATTATACAAATCTAACCAAATAGGAAACATTTACTCCTATATTATCATCATAGAATTCTAAACAACGTATCACATTTCGCATGCAGAATGACCATATTTCGCGTTAATGTAAGCATCCAACCTCTTTCGGAAGTTTACGCGCAATCGCTTTCATCCCCCGCGTCTATAACAGAGCTTTTTTTTCAGAGGGCCCAAAGACCTGTGTTTAAAAGCGGAGGTTTTTTGCTCCAGAATCGTTGGTACAGCAAAAGATACAGGATTGAGATCGGGGAAATTGAATGTCAAACCTGCTCCGCCCCAAAAACCTGGAAGCGTCGCTTCACAACAATGCAGCATCTTTGCGCTGTGGGCTGGTGCCCAATCCTGGGAAAGGTTTAGCTGACGTTCATCGCGTTCCTTTCCATCCAAGGGATCACCGCATCCTCCAGCCCAGAGACCCATAAGTTGATTTTTTTTATTGCCCTTCACACTTCATGTGGGTCACCCTGTATATCCTGTTCCTTTTTTCACAACCATGTTTCTTTCCCAGTTCCTGTTTCAACGTAGCGGGAGTGACTCAAAAATGTGCTCATGAAGAAATACATCTTTGCGAAAACCTGTACATTACAAAGTCAATTTTATAGCATTTGGAACCTTACATGCTGAGTATAGTGTTGCTCTTTTCCACTTAATTTAAGGATCCACTATTTAGTCTTTCAGATCCTGACTTCCCATTGAATGAAGTGTATGCACCCTTTGAAGATCTTGCAATTCGAGCATTCTATTACCCAATCGAAACTCGTCTGGAGTTTTCACAAGTGAATACCGTTCTGCTTCCCGTGGAGCTGAAACCTAAGGTAAACCTTGGCTACATCGAAATCATCAAAATAGTGTAGCTCGGGGTCAAATTCTGGAATTGGTTGTGTGTTTTAGGTAGGTAATATGCTGCATTCATTGTCAGCCTTTCCACTCAGAGTGATGGCAATAGGTGTAGGATTTTCAACGGTGTTTGAATGAGAAATGGAGGAAAAAAGAATAGAAATGTTCCAGATCCTCAATCCTGTTCATCGTCACTCTTTTGATGCGTCCTCCATAGGATTTGTTGACTGGCATGTTGCAAATTTTTCACTGCTTCTGAGCTCGTTTTTTTCGGAAAACTCCAACAAAACTTGAACCAGCGCTTCGAAAATAGGGACAGTATTCCTCGAATGTGAGGACGGTATTCCCCCCAAGGAGGGCTCTGTATAGCTCAGTTGTTCGACCGCCTACTATCGTAAGTGCAGGAAGCTGGCGATAATTTCGAAACACTATCTTGAGTGTTTGGGGTAGAAGGGAAGATCTATTTGATCAAAGTCCGTAAAGGTTTTTTGTGTTACTTTTTCCTAAAATTTAAAATGAAAAAGTGCTCCGCATATAGTTAAAATCGGACCCAAAATCATTTTGCAAGCGTTTAGGACCTATTTCATATAATTTGAAACGAGCACATGCATCGAAAACCCCATCGCTTTTGTCGTAAATTTTCTTTTTCCTGAGTGAATGTATTGCATGAATCTGGGCGCATTTTTGTGCGGTTAGAAAAATATGATCTCAGATTTTCTTTTCATAAAAACTTTTACAGAACCTTATCATACCGGAGGCATACTCCTTAGCTCACAATTCAAAGTCTCCTACTCACAATAGAATCGAGTTCCTCGTTCAATACGTAAGTTGAGGGTTTTATTCATGCGTCATGTTTAGAGAACCTATCTTTGTAGAATTCAACTACACCTATGAAATATGACGAGCAAATATCGATTTCATTGCCATCAAAGAAAATGAGGAAGAGGAAAATAAAAATAAGTCCTGATGTAAGTTAAATTTCAACCATTATTTTTCCTACACCTACTTAAGCTATCACTTGATAGGTAATCAGACGACTTGAAATCCGCGGCCATTACGCTAATCCTGAAATTGGAATCAGTTCCCTCACGGGTTTTCTCTGTGCTTATGATGGTGCCTACGAGCTTTTCGTAAGTTTAATGTTTTGTTTTTTTGTGGATGTTGCTGCTGCTTGGGAAAAAATTCGTTTTATATACTTCAGCCTGCTAAGAAGAAAGTTGGTGCATTACGACCTAAATATGCTGGGCAGCTTACAACGGACATGATTTTAAAGGCTCTTCAAAAAGTTTGTCTTTCTTGAGTTGCCGCTAAATCTTCTTGTATTTCTGTTTTGTTCCTGATCCTAAAAGGATTCATTCAAGCGGAATCTTTCCGGACGTGTACTCAATCATCCTGATGGGGAACGCAAAATAGTGAGAATAGATTCGATCAACTCCGCAATAACACTGGATGCAGAAGGAATGAGTACCAATATTCAGTCGCCAAAAGAGCACAGAAT
This sequence comes from Haemonchus contortus, assembly GCA_000469685.2. NCBI lineage: Eukaryota > Metazoa > Nematoda > Chromadorea > Rhabditida > Trichostrongylidae > Haemonchus > Haemonchus contortus. Next base: position 26,739,570 of record LS997566.1, on the reverse strand, counting down.
GATGCTACTCGATGCTGTAACCTCATATTTACAAATCTTATGTTAATTATCAGTCGAAAATATTATGAAGTCGCATTGGTTCTATCGTTTTTTCCATGTTGCATGCATATCACTCTGAATACTAATTTATTGTTTTCGAGTTGTTTTGATATCTGCTCGCACTGACAATAGATGATGCTTGCGCAGTCCATACCATTCGTTCTTTTACGATTCCACAGCCATTCCTGTATGTAACTAAGAAGAGTGGAGGGTTATTTATTTACTCTGCTCAATTATGTAAAAAGTTCAAAGAGTTATGGTTAATCATTTCACGTTCAAGCGATCTCATTAGCAATGAATTTTTATCGTTTTTTTTTTTTTGAAATAATACTAAGGGTAAAATGACCCTTGATATTTCCCTATGTATCGATCAGATCCCACTCCTAGTCCAAACAGAAATGTTTGTCGTGAAGGTTTCTCCAACCGTTCAAAATCTAGCGTTGTATGGGCATTCGATGTTTGGTGCGAAGCTATTGCTGCCGTGTGGACCGCACACTGCAGAACAAATCTTTGCACAGTGTGGTAAGCTGCTTTTGAGTTCCGAACTTTACCGTTATTCCTGTAGGATTGAGTCTTCGTTCTTGCAGTCATAATGATGCAGTTCTAGGTCTCTCATAATTTCTGTTATATATTTTGGAAAATTTCAGTCACATGACTTGTTTCCTTCCGTAACTCAGTACGAGTTGTTCTCGCCGGATTTCGAGTCGTCACCTCAGATCGAGGAGTCTGAGCCCGTAAGCGGCGATGTGCTTCCAAAAGTGTTGTCTAAGAAGGAAGCCTATGCACACGCTGATGATGTAGCAACGGCCAAGAAGAGTGGATGTGCTCCAACCAAGCGCGCTCTTAGTACGTCAATTACCTAAATTGTCAAAGTGATGTATTTGCAGGCTCATAGACAGACTCATAATTCGATGTCGGGTTTCGAAATTAATATACATTCATTTGTACTCCCTATTTTCTTATTGGCAAACGGGCAACTTCGATTTCTTTATGAGAATTAGAATGTGGTACTTGTTCACAGAAGGAATTCACCGCATAGATTGTAAACTGCTAAAGTTAATGTGCAATGCTGGCTGTCTTTTAATCGGGGAAACGTAAACTCAAAGCTTTGTGTGCTGTTCATGCTCAAGGAAATTCGAATTTACTCTTTCAGCACTCATTCGAGGGTTCCTCCATGGTCGATCCCAATTGAAAACATCGCTTTCCGATCGATCAGTGACTTTGTTCAATTTTCATTCCACCGATTTCGCTGAAAAACTGGTTCAAGTACGTTATGTTTACTTCTTCCTTCATCGACGATAGGGTTTTTATCGCTTCAGCCATTGCATGTCATAAATCTATGCAGATTATCCGAATCAAGTTGAATGAATGTTTTTCAGTCAAATATCGGAAGCCTTGTCCTAGTCGAGAGCGAACACAGTTATGCTAGACAAGCTAAGGTATGAAAGCATCTGATATTCATTAAGTTTTCCGTAAGACGATTTCATCGCTGGCAAGAATGCGTCATAATCAGTTTTATACAAGTACAACAATGGTGACAACATAATCAACAAAAAAAAATGAGAAGGGTGTCAGATCTCTCGAATGTAGGAACACTAATCACCACGATCACCAATCATTGTTTCTGTTACAGCCTAATCTGATAAGGACTATTTTTTTCTAGTTCTGAGGGGTAGTTAATTTTTGACAGACCAACTACTAATTTTGATAAGAGACATACTATACATTGTGGTGATCGTTTGATACTACCTTCACATCCTGCGGGGAACCAAGAAAGATTCCAGTATATAATTACGCGATGTTTTGCTGATTTCGTGGTGGCGCTAACTGTTCAGCATCACCTTTGTTTTACAACGAAAATGCCCAATTTTAAACTGACTGAAACCGCTTCGGCTGAACAAGCACCCGAGTACGTTCACTAATGTCAATGGAAGTCGAAGCCTTGGCAATCTCAAAAGCACAGTTAACGATAATTTTGAAGTATTCAGTTTCGCATGAATTATGGAAGTGACAATTCAGATGAAAAAAATGGCAAAGAAGACGCGAAAATCGGAAAAAAGGAGAGAGGTTAGGGGATTAAAAGGCTCAAAAAAAAGTGAAATTGGGAGAGAATGTAACGCCAAAAGTTGGATGGAAGTGGTACTTGGAAGGGCTATCCAAGTGTGCGGGGTGTGGTGCATTAGGAACGAAATGGTCGCGTCGCGGTGAGAGGGGTGTCGCGCGCGAAGGGATGCAGCAGGATGCAGCAGTACCTAAGAAATACAAAAACAAAAGTGCTAATAGTAGAATTATGCATAAAGTAATGATCCCATATCGATTGAGCTGTATGAAGAACGCTAGAGCTGTAATAATGGCGAACGAGTGGTCCGCGACAGCCGCGTGCGGCGAACCGATTTCCCAAATTCGTTCTTAACGCCCGTCTCCCAAGTGTGCGCGCTATTGCGTACAGCTGGTTACAGTAAGCTGCCAGCGTAGCAACATGTGCACCCCGGTGCCAATAGTGCAACCTCTATGCCTCTAAAACGCTGTGTGAAAGCTCGTCTTGGGCGTGTACGTCGGCTAAGCAGGTTTTGAGGCTAATATTAGCCTTATCTCGGTCCCTTTTCGACCCGGCACAGCGTCCCTTGTGCTGTCCTTTGGGGTCACAGGCATTCATTCAGAAGCGAAGAGTTCAGAAGCCATTTTTACCGTTAACTGTGCCTTCAAAGAATGAGTAGTCAAGAGTCTAGTCTCTCTTCTTATTGCTAACTCGATTAGGCTTTGGTTAGAGGTGGTCCATCATGATCAGTGCATCAAGAAGAATCAGTACCTTTTTCTAGGCACCCAGTAGGTTATTAACTTAAGATTACCGAATAGAATGAAGATACTAGCACCGGCTTGCAAATGAAATCTCGACATACATTTGGAATTTTGAATTTAGCTCAGAATGGCGGTAAAAAGGGTACATTCCAAATTGGTGGTCAGTGTGGAATTACTATGCTTCTGCGATATTGATTTCAACAAAGGAATGGTGCAAAAGTAATAATTCAAGTAAATATTGCGCCATTAAACGTATTTGAATCGATTCGATTCAGTTGCAATTGCGGCACCAGATTCTAGTGGCAGCTTCAGCAAGTCATTGAAGAAAAGTCCCTTACCAACTAGTGAGAGATTCAGTAACCCACTTTCACTGTTAACTCATATTATAAATGATACTCGCAATAATATACAATGAAAACACCTGTGATGAGGCGCTACTAAAGTACGCACTCCGTATGCGCGAACGTTGTGAGTAGTTCTGGTCGTCATCGGACTGGTTAATCATCATTTCATAGTCAAATGATGCATAAAGCTGTGGAGCTTGTGGCATGGGTGGTGATTGCCGATCGAACACTACTGTCTTTGATCGCTTTGTTTCGTCTCTGAAATCATCAAATTGTCTGAACAGCATCTTGAGCTCCTAATGTATTTTGTTGACATTAGTCTAGCTATCTTGTATTTGACCGCGAAACGGTTGGTTCAACGCATAATCTACTGCTTTGTTTCGTATATACGGCCTTTCCGCTTGGCCTTCTTGTTCAGTATTTGTTCTCGACCTATGGAAACCGCTATTTGTGCTGATATCTGTCAGAAACACTAAGGAAAAGCTGTCTAACTTCTCCGTATCTGTGTTCCCGGGCACCGGACTTTATATCATCCCGGCTTATCATTCGAAGCATACTAATGGGTTGCAAGCCTACCAAACAAATACGATAAGGATCGGAAGCTGAGCGGCTCTTGCTCTTTGAAGCATTTTCTCAGCCTCAGTTGTCTTCAGTAATATCACGGACCACCTACGATCCCGTTATATCTCGAATCATGAGCCAAACTTGAGGGCTTCACTGGTTGTGCAAAAGGCGCAGTTGTTTCAGTGGTTTCCTCCTCCTAGTCACGTTTCCCTCTCGCCCCTCATACATGCATCGGCACATCGACGAACCAACAGACACATTTGGAGAGTTATATACTGTATGATGACTTGATGTGAACTTGGTTTCAAAGTCAATCTTTTCACCTAGAATTGATTCGGGGGTTATTGACGTTTTTTTTGCAATCCTTACCGATTTTCTGAGCTCGATTATGTAAAAAATTGGTTCGAACGGTTACCTGCTGATCTGGATTACTTTTTGCTCGTTCCGGGTGAATGAAGAGACTTTATTGAATTTTCTTGAATCTCGCAGTTCAAGATCAGGCCTTCGTTGAGACATCAGCGAATAGTCATTGGCACGGTGAGAAGTGGATGTCGTCTGCAGACTGTTGTGCGGTCGTTGCTGAAATTGTCAGAGTCATTGAATAGATTTTCATTAGATCACCGGGAGTGCAAGATTGGAAAAAGTATAGGTTCCGTAGTTTCATGTCACATACTGCATTCTAAAACTATTCCTACTTTTTCTTGCATAGTAAAAAGTTCTTCAATACGGAACATCTCAACTCTTTTTGGTGTCAAAGATCTTGGTGCAGTTAGTTCCTGTTCGAGGCTCTGATGGCTCTTTGAGTTCTCCTCGTATTGCTCATCAACGTGTGTCAAGCTCCATTGCCGTCAGTCTCCCAGGAAGGAATTCACTTCAGCACAGTTGGTTTCTATACCACGAATTTAACATACTGACGATATTTCGGGCAGTCCCCTCCTCTAGCTTCCACGTTTCTCTCTCCACCGCTTCAGTGCTCCAGTGCTTTTGCCTGGTACCCGCCCTGCCTGAGAGCTAAATTTCGGATTCCCGTGATAAGGTGTGCGGTCAATAAGAATGTGGATATTGCTCCAATTTTTATTTTTTAATAGGTAGCTCAAGAATGCAATAGTGTAATCTCTGTATTGATTCACAACCTCTTCCGTACACTTACAAGTTTGCTACAACCTGTACGGTTGAATCTCGGCTCTGTCGGCACGGCTCCACTCACAATCTTCAAACTGATGGGAAATCAATGTCTAAGAATTGTTTTGGGCTACTCAGTAGTGGAATATTTCCAACCCAATAGTTATAGTTGAGAAAAATCTTGTTCAAAGGCAGTGTTCACCATAGCCCATTTAGTTCAACATTCACCACAGAGGGTAGCCCTCTCAAATTGAGAAGAGAAAGTGTTGTTGCAGGAAGCTGACTTCGAAAATGTTATGCTTCTAAGAAATAGTAAAACTAGGAGTTCTACAGAATTACCTTTATGTAAGTATATAAAAAATTTCTGTTCGTTTCCATCACCAAAGATATGGTTGGACGAGATTTCAGTCGTGTGCGTATGAAAAGCTGTTTGAGTAAGCAAAAATGCCAATTACTGCCTTTCATGCAAGGGGGCTGCGTGCAGTCGAAATACAGGGCTTCTGCGACTTTCATTTTACTATTTGCTATTCTGCTGTTATCTGTTAATCTTTTTAAGACTGACATACCTAATGTATTTCACAGAACTTTCACAGTTATGGCTACTTCAAAGGTATTCGGTGATAAAGGAGGTTAGGCTATTAAACGTCGGAAAGCCTGTATTAGCCCCTCACTGCTTTCATTCTAGACCATTTTCAACAGGGCAATAACCCACATGGCACATTTGAGTGGCAGATTCCTTTTAGTAGGAACCTCACGAACCATTTTGTTAATCGGTATTGGTGTCTTTGAGCAAACGGTTCATCAGAAGTGGATTCCATAAAATAGAAAATTGAGACTACACCAGTTGCCGGTTCGGCCAACTTTCAACTACATGCCCTCCCCCTTCGCAACCCTAAATTCAACTCAAAGTATAACTTTCGTGGTCAACAAATGCATTATGGAGAGAGAACTTTTATAGTTGTGGCAATTTATTTGTACTTTTGCGACACAGGTTGATACTATCTTACTTATAAGGTCGGAAGCTACAGTGGTAGATGTGTAATGCATTGTAAGGATCGTCCCATACATGTGTGGTTTTCACTATAGGCTCTAGGGTTACGGAACCTGTGGTAGTGATGGTTACACTTATCATTAGTGAGTACTGTGTTATTGCTTTTGCTCCTTTCCAAGTTGTTTCTAAAGCCTCCCGCATCTCCTTCGTGACAGGGTTGGCCCATGTGTTCTTGACAAAGTAAAAATGAACTTCCAAAACTCTAGCAGAAAACTGTTGTTAATAGCCGATAACAAATTCCGAATGAGGACTTTTCTCTCTCTTTCTTGAGAAAAAATAAAACGAACGAAGAGGACATGATATGCGCTCTGTCATGCATGCGTTGGGGGCTTGATGTAATGTCGTTTATCGCAGCGGTCTAGTGTCGACGGAAATTCGGTTTAGGTCATCGCTCGTCTTCTACGGGGATGGGTTCCAATTTCTTTTGCAGTCTTAAGAAAGCTGAATGCTTGTCAATCAATAGATTTCTGTTCCGTTACTTTTCCAGTCTACAACCATGCCTTCTACATGGAATAACAAATGAGGAAAAAGCGATAGGCGGAAAAGAAAAGCTCATAATTTGAAAGTAATCAGAAAAGGATGTTAACTCACACCATGAGGCACTTTTACTCGACTACGGCTCGTCAATGTATGTGTGTTTCCCTTTTGGTATACTGTAACGTGACACTGCCATACACCAGCATCCTCATCCACGTGGACTGGACGAATTTCCATGGCGAAATCGCCTGTTAGTTCATCGTAGTCGAAGAAATACCGTCCGTCGTTGAGCAGAACGCGAAGGACAGTCTTGCCTTAAATACTTTAAAAACATTTCACCCAGGGAGTAGTGGTATTGTATGGGAGGGTACGATGGCAATGAAAATATGTCAGAATTTATGAAACACTACCTGCAACGACGCGTTTGTTGAAAGTTGTCAACCGGTTGAAGATCTTCTTCTCTCCTTTTTCAACCTTGAGCCAAATTGTATTGTTCTGAGTCCACGTAACTTCTATTCGAACCTAGAAGCTTGGAGTTCAAATCTTCACGCATCGTCTTGGTTGGCAACATACGTTCTCATTACTGGCGTCAGCAACATGTGGACAGTTGAGAGAGAACGACTCGTACTGATTTGAAAGAGTGTTGGTGGTGAAGGAAGCTGCTGATTTGTAGGGTGAAGTGTGTCTTTCTGGAAATAATTTTACTTGCCGGAATACCTCTTCATATACTAATCAACAGTATTTTCAATGCATAGGCAAATTTCTGAATTTCTGTGACCAGCGCCAGCGGATGAAATTCCCTCTCTTGGGTGTTATAATGCTTCCGCAAGCATTCACACCTCAATTAGGGGTCGCGTGCGCGAAATTGATGTCTATTTGTCTTTTTGTTTATGAGGTAGTTCAATGGATGTTGGAGGATCGGATATTCTCCCTTGAAGTTGCTCTCTCAGTCGATGGGATGTATATCGCTCCCAAGTGAATCATGTTCCACATGTAACTGGCCTGCACGACCTAGCCTAATTCCCCCCCCCCCCCCGCCCATTTCAAAGCCGTTCATTTCTGACTTTCTTACCACCTTGTTATTTCATTGTGGTGCTGTTTAGCTGTGTAGCGTACTCTATGTTCATTAATTTTGTGGTTAACTTCGAGCTAAAATCGTGTGGCCGTTCTCAGAACTGTGGTGAGATAATTTTCGAGAAAGGATCTTGTCTCTCCTCCGAGTTAGTGGTTCCCCTTTGACTGCTGCCTTACTCCATTGTCAAAAGTTGCCCGAGGTTGTGCTCTTCTCTTACTTTCTTTATCGGTTGGGATGCTGTTCTTGAAGAGATTTGTGGCTTCTTTTACGTAGATCACTTCGGCGGAGACAATTATCGCAGTGATGAAGTGAACCTGGTCAGTAAACCTTGAGCAGGAGAGCAAGGAAGCGCTAAAAATTGAATATTAGTTAAGGTCAGCGTTATCTTCAACTTGTTGGCAATACACCAGTTTTCAGTTGTTGGTTAGTAGTCCCTGAGGATGGCTATGTTGATACGAAGAAAGGGGACAATCTAAGTGTTATTATAGGCTCATGCTGCATGGAAATGTGCCCATTACGCGAGCGCCTCCATCACCCTGGAACATGCCATGTGCTATTCCAACATTCCGGCAAATACTAAACTGTTTTGTCTTCCGGAAGGCTTTGAGATTTCCGATGTAGAATTTCTTGAGCGAATAAGCTCTACAATTTTGGTGATGAATGAGATATTAACTAACTTTTGCAAATATTCGTGGTTTACTAGTTATGGTTTAAGACAGTCAATCCTAGGTACTGGTTCTCTGAAAACTTGTCAAACACCTGACGCATCCCCATACAGACCTAATTCAGATATGTGTGAGCACACTCACCTCCCATGCTTGTAGGGGATACACTGTCCGAGTGCTTCACGACACTTTATCAATTCCCCTCGCCAATTACTCGCAAGATGTATGCTCAATCCCCTTTCCACCCATACAATTGAAGCCAAAGGCTTGAGCTCACCACATTTTATGGTCATTTTTCTCCATCATCGAATCTCGCTTGATGCGTAGCGTGCGCGTAATTGGTGAGGGGGATTAATAAAGTGTCGTGAAGCACTCGGACAGTGTAATTTATCGGCGAAGCGCGAAGAGTGAGGGCAATTCCAAGATTTGACAGAACGTATTGTTGACGTGCGAGCAGTGAACCGAACAATGAAAGACATTGCGTCATGGGTTCTCATAAGAAGGAGTAGAAACAGGGCTTCATTTGAGGTGCTCAATTTTTGTAGGTGTGCAAATCGTATTCGTGCATAGAATTTCTGAACAATGAGTTGATGACTAGAAGGGTACAAGTCCTCAAGGTAGATTGAAGGTGATCACTTCAACAACTCCTTTTCTGTAAATGAATAGTGTGGCATCTGATGATATCCAAGCTTATCGGCCAAATCTTAGATACACTTGCAGAGCATCTTTTGTCGATAGCACAACCTGAGCACTTTCATGGGGCGTTGGAAATGGTCAGTTTTATAGAGTCAGATCGGTTTGAAAGGGGTACTCTACCCTCGCGTAGTTTGTGGAAAGTCTGCTTGCTGGATTTGGATAAGTAGTGGATGACGAGAAATGTTTCGGAGATTTCAAAATTTTTTTGCTGTGTATTTCTCGAAAGTAGGAGGGAGAGTATTTCGGGTTGAGTTGTGAAGGACTTGGCGAAGAGTGAATGTTAAATATTAGCCAATCCGATGAGAAGGAATAGATCAATCATTCACCTCTTGCATGTCGCGTACGATGATAGTGATGGCTGGCAGTCGGTGAATATTCTTCGACGCTGAACTCGAGAGTCGTAGCAGTGAAATGAGCGAGTAGTACAACGAAGAACCCGTAGATAGGGAAGAGTTGGTGGCTGGAAGCGAGTCGGCTGCGCTTTAGCAGCTCAGCCTGTAACAAAAAGGCGTTGAAGTAACGCGGGAAAGCCCTGCAAAGTGGAAGAAACGTGGGAAAGTTGGGTGATGAATGCATGCGTTATTTGTCTGTATGATTATTGCATAGAAGGGCGATTTTCTCGGTATTTTAAAGGAAGTCATGCATAGAAAACGTACCATTGTTTGGTCAGGTGCGTTGCCCACCAACACGGGGTCACATGGAGAATCGCGTTGTAGGTGGTGGTGCCTTCCTGCAACGTTTTGCTAAACACAATTCAAAAATGAGCAAGTTGTGCAAAGAAGTCATGAGAGAAACAGCCTGTTGATAGAGCTAGTAACGTTGAATCTATGCAAGGTGACTGTATGCTTCTAATGAGAGGCATCGGTTTTTTATGTAAGCATGACCAAAGCAGTTTTTCCGTTTGTTGTTAGTTCTATTTTGGAGCAGATGGTCTGGAGTGTTTACCAAAATAACGTTCACGAAGGAAAGGAAGTTTGAAGGGCCCAAGAAAAGATGAATAACGCCGTAGAATGTTGTAAGAGATGCATTCAGTCCTCAGTATCATGAGTATGCGCCGCTTCGAACATTGAAAGCAAGAGTGGCACTCCGAGGCCACGCCCACGCCTGCTTGACTGAGATACTTCCGAAGGATGCTTGAGTTGATTGTTTCTTTCTAGTGGTCCTCTCTGGAAGCTTTTCTTAAGTCGGTGATGAAGATTCCATCATTCAAGGGAGGTGTACTGAGAGGACCCGGGAATAGAGGTTCTTGAGGTCTGTGAGGTTATGGAATGTGGTCACTGCAAAATAGATTTAGTTGTGGGGTGTTCTAAAGAGTACTTGAAAGTTTCTGCTTTGGCAAGGAATGACATGAGTTGCCACACAAATGGATATGGCAGACTTGGATCTGTTCTCGTTTTAATGCAGGTTAGTGTCATGTAGGCCGTTGGGGCATCCCTAGAACCCTTTCACGCAGTCATGTGTCGTCTTTCGACCGATCTCCTTCGTTTTTACCAATCTCACTTTTTCTATAAGTTTTGTTGCTCCATCCCGGCGGGAAATTGGACTTGGTTACGAATTGCATTGGTAATGCCTCCAGATATGTGTGAGTGTTTCCAACACTGAATATGGACCCTGGGGAGGTGACGCCTCCATTCGCATTCAACGACTGAAATGTTAACCAATCTCGGGAGAGTTCCGCGGCTAAGCATAATTTATCTCTACTCCCTAAAAAATTGCTGGCATTAAGACCTCCCATCAAGGAACCTCAACCACCAGGGCGTCATTAGAAAGATCACGTCATGTTAAAAGCAATGCCTTAAATCTTAATCTACGATAAAATGGCTTCTAAAATGAGCCTCCTCCCAGAATGAGCCCGTGCCCCACCCGTGTACCATACTTGGCGCTTTCAGATTGGAAAACGACCTAGATAGGGCGCTATGAGGGCTCGAAAATTTTGTGGGCTGAATACCACACTTGCAGATGGACGAGTTTCAAGGGCGACGTTGTAGAGGCGGCACCTTTCACAAGAGCCACTCATTTCAAAAAATTCAATCAACTTGTCGTGGCCCATAGTAGTAAAGAGCAATCTTGAGCATTTCTGACCCAATGTAATCAGCTGCTTACAATCGCAACACCTGAAACTTCGTCCAGATACCCTTCCATGCCATCTCGGTCATATTCATCTCGTTTATCTTCACTACTTTTTGGAAGCCTTGTTCTTCACGAGGTTGGCGGATTTTCTTGCTTTTTCACCACCGATGCACTATTCTCTTCTGACACTTCCACCTATTCTCCACTGACACTTCCACTTTTGAACGAAAGAGGGTACCTTAAAATTATCGGAAACTGTGCCTTCAACATGCATTTTGAATTATGATCGATTATTAATCGTTTCACATCCCGATCCTTCAATTCGGATCTATTATTCTTGGATTTTCTAGGTCGGTAGTTTGTTAAGAAACGTTTGCCACGTTTGAAGTTGGGACCCCCCCCCCCCCCCCCCCCCAAAATTCTGCCAAGCGATTTTAGTAATGTGCAAGCTTGCCTTATGCGAAAATTTTGTAGTATGTAGAGCACGCATCTACACGATCAGAGTTCTTTGTCCACATGGCCAGATACTTGCAAGTCGAGCAAACTGCAGCTGTCAATACCTTTATCATCGTCCCAATTTGACGTTTTTCCAACGTATTACGACCCGTCGGTTTGTCGTTAAAGCTAATGGCCGTGTTCGAAGGGGCCTAACATAACATCGGAAATCTCAGCATTTGTGAGAGTATCACCCTGTGGCGATTTTCTTCTGGAGTCAACCCGGTTCTTCTTCCTGATTACGTGCAAATTCTCTGCGATGACACTTAGCCTTTCTGCGAGCTTTTCCATCGTACGACAGGGTTATGATCTTTGGCGTTAGACAGAACTTTTCCATGAGGCAAAACGTCATGCGGTAAAACATTCCATTGCATATCGAAAATCATATTCACAAGAAAAGGCATTCTCGAAGTCAGTGTAGCGCCAGCAGAATTCACGTTTGCAGTTTTTGTCGTTATGCTACTGCTCCTATGCACTAGATTCACATGGATAAACTTCAGCCTTAAAAATGACTCTTCGAAATTTCTTCATTGAATCCAAATAATTTTCAGAGTTTTGCTCGTGTTCAACGATCTCATTCACGAAATGTAGCAGCTTACCGAGCGGAACTTCCAGCTCTTCTTGGTATCTCACGCAAGAAAGTGGTGACCTTTCCCTCGCATTTACTCTCTGCTCGTCCAAAAGTGGTGCTGAATCCGTTTACCCTCACACAGAAGGCTAACCACGGTATGTTATTCGAATTCGTCTTGAATTCAGACGTTCTTTAGAGCTACAGCTGGGTAATGAGAATCGAAATGTCAAACATATTACAAAAAGTTTTTCAAAGGCATAGTTCCAGTAATTTTGGGGATATGTAGTTTGGGAAGAATAATGGATGTGGTAGTCTGGAGTAGTGCAGTGGCGAAGAAATGCGGAAAACACCAAAAGAAATACGTGGGTTCCAAAAAGTAGAAAGATTTGGGACGAGAATGTGACGCTAAAATCGCATACAAGGGATATTTGGACCCAGCTGTCTAAGAGTGTGCTCCATTGCGTACAGCTAGCTACAATAAACTGACTGCGTGCAAGGGCGCGTTTCGATGCGAACTGTTAAAAATCTACTGCCTTTACAACACCGTGAAAACTCGTCCGCTTTTGGGCGGCTGAGCCGGTTTGAGGGCCCTTATTACGTCCTATCTAGGCCGTTTTTCGAATCACAGCGTCTCTTGTGCTATCCTAGGGGGTCCTAGGTATATCTCTGGAGAAATATAGCCCTTTTGCGTCACCATTTGTTCTGAACTGTATCTTTTAGATAGGTGAAATTTGTCTCCAGAGTCGCGTGCCATTGTCAATATTGCAACTTTTCCTAACGGCTTGAACCAGCTATTTGTTCCTTTGACCTACTATGAATTGCTTTATTTTGTTAAACTCAAAAACTGGAATATTCTTAGGCTTACAGCGTTGCAGTAGCAATGAGTTATATGCAGGCTTTTTACCGCAACTGATGGACCGAGGGATGTCCATCCTCAAATGCAGCATCTGCGTAAACCTTTATTATCTTCTTCTTGCCATATCCTGTCTAATTGCTGCTTCTTCTGTTGTGTTTCTCTTAAATGTCGGGTCAATTACGCGGCGCTTTTCGAACCTCTTTAAACACTTACTCCCGGAGCACGTGGGCAACCTGTTGTCGTTAAGGGCTTGAACAGGTCGTTAAAGGCGGTGCGGATGGAAAGTGAAAATAAGAGCCAACTGATTCTTCTTCAAGGGCTAGTCTGTGTCATTGAGAAGCATTTAATATGGACAGTTGGAACGTATGTACTGCTGTGATGTAACTCAATCTGATGAGAGTTTGAAGAGAACAAGTTCACTGAAAATGCCACGGAGTGATGTTCAGAACCGCGCGGCAGAGGGTGCTTGCTTGTAATCAGGCCGGTGGTAGGAAACTGCATTTAGACAAAATAACCTTTCAAACACCAGAAAATCAAACAGTTGCAAAAAGTCAAGCTACTGCGGAATGGAGCTCGTCTAGATTCTTTATGTACCAATCATGTAGGAATCAGCGAGCTGTGTTTAAGGGCTTGCACAACTTGATCAAACTCAGCCTTTTATCGGGTAACAACAGAAACAGAAAAAAAGTAAATCCTTGTTTTCCGCGTGATTCCAGAATTGGTATTGCACATACATGCATGTATTCCCAGGATGAATATCGGGACAGTCATTATTCCGGTTTCCATTTTGGCCCCGCAATGTTTAAAAGTATATTTCATCGACTAGCGTTCGTTCTGCCAGTCAGTCACTTGGCGGTGACGCGCATGGCGGTTTTGAGAGGTAATCCTGGCCTTCTCTTGTGGACAGTGATCGCTATGCGCAATGACAAAACTCCTGATTTATGGAAGACTTCTATCAACCGCTCATCTCCCTCTGTGTTTCTTTTCTGCTGGCTCAACTCTGATCTAACCAGGGAAGGATCCCAACTCGAAGTGGCCATTTGGAATAAGACCTATACTTCTAGACGTGTTTTTGGGCGCTGAACTCAAATCCGCTTTCCAAATCTGCCAAGCGATTCTCTGAACGGAGTTATAAGGGTCGTTCTAGGTGACATTACATGAGAAAACTTAAATTACATGGAAGCAGCTCGCTCATCAACGGCGGCTTGGTGTAGTGGTTAGCGTGACGCTTCATGAGCGTGAGGCTAGGGTTCGGGTTTTGTGGGGGACCGAGTTTTTGCATTATATAGGATTTTTCCTTCGCGGACTAGGAAATACTCTCATGGTGATTTTATCACGTTTTATGACCTTTTAAGGCTTTTGCCGATAGTTATCCACTTAAAGTAATACTTCAGTTTTACTCGCATGCCCATGCACTCTATATTCACAGCAGGATTCACAGTAGGGTAACTTTTGCTACTTTCTGAACGAATGTGATACTCTAGCACGAAATGCTTGAAACAAAGAAACTTTTCACAACGGGGGAAACGGATGAAAAAGAACTCGTCACAGCTCATTGCTTTACACTCACTAACCCCAAATCAGAAGGAAAACAGGATTGAATAGGCGTCCCAAAATCACCGGGTGGGTGCTCAAGTAGCCGGCGGCATACCATGAATAAAGGAAAAATTTTCTAAACCTCACTGCCCAAAACTGAAAATAGACAGGCGATAGTAAGCAAAGAATTGGGTCTCGTGTGTACACGTAGAGTTGAGATCATGAGCTATTACATATGAGTTGGTGCGTTTAACCATATTTCTAGAAGGACGTAAGAAATGAGCTTCTATCGGCTGTATTAGCCTCGTGGTAGCCTCGAGCAGGGTGTATTTCCCTTCACCTGCTTTTGTGGAGGTAAGGCACACTGGATAGCTTTCTGGTCTTTGAATGATGTCCACGAGTTCACTATCAACAATGCCGGTGTAGGTGAGTCCGGGTCTGCTACGCACCATCGCACCTAATCTAGCATCAGCACCCACTCTAGCAACATCATTGCTCATAATATGCGTTTCGCTACTCGCCCGGACCTCCAAATATTGCGCAACTTCCCACTCGGTAACAGGTAGGTAGGTAGGAGAAGGTATCAGCAAAGCATTAAAAGGTCATAAAAAGTGATAAAATCACCATGAAAGTATATCCTAGTCCTGGAGGGAAAAATTCTGTATAATGCAAAAACCCGGTCCCCCACAAAACCCGAACCCTAGACTCTCGCCCATGAAGCGTCACAGTTACCACTACACCAAGCCACCGTTGATGACTGTGCTGCTTCCATGTAATTTAAGTTTTCTCATGTAATGTCACATAGAACCACCCTCGTAACTCCGTTCAGAGAATCGCTTGGCAGTTTTGGAAAGCGGATTTGAATTCAGCGCCCAAATACACGTCTAGCAGTATACGTCTTATTTCAAATGGCCACTTCGAGTTGGGATCCTTCCCTGGTAAGAAATGTTTTATACACAAACTTTATTTTTTTTTCAATCCTTGTTCAGAAGAGCCTGTTGGTCAGTATTCTGCTTCACCAATTTTGGTTTCTGCACTCCCACTTGTGTCCCAGCAGACGAACGTGCTTGCGGCCCTTATGGTGAGTCGGTCTGAGAGTTTGCAAAGAGTTTTGAAGATTATTTTTCGATTTTAATTTATTTCATCTTTTGATATAGCTCACTCTTTAGCATGTATACAATTACTTATATTTTTGTAGAATAACTTGCTCCTTCATCATGCTGGTATCGATCTGGAGACCTTGTATGCCTATGGAGAGGTGGAACTGGTTACGTTTCTGAGTGCAGTGTTGGTTTATCTAATTTCATTGGGTAACGAGTTTACAGGGGAACTGTGTGACAGATCACTATTGTAGCTGTGCATCACGTTGTTGCTGTACCTCACCCACGATTGAGATCCTGCCCCAGCGATACTTAGTGCATCCGATAATAGAATGATACCTGGAAGTAGGCCTACTGAGAAACATACATATCTCATAAATTATTGTACAGCTTGAACATATCAGGTGTAGGTACACTTTTAAAAGTGCACGTTATAGGGCTAAAGGGGATTATGGGCTAAAGCTGCCTGAGGTTTACCTCTCTCAAATACCGTTCAATAGTCTCAGAGCAATTTCGATATGGCCGAAAACTTTTGATGTCGGTGTCGCTACTCACGTCATGTCCAGTTTAGCCAACCTTGATCCATTTACCATCTACGTTGAACCGATAATAATCGAAGCCATCATGCTCAAGCAACGGATAGTCGTTTCTTATGGCGGACCTTCATCTTTTGTATTCATTTTGACTTTTTGCGCTGTTTGAAAACCCACCAGGGGTTGTGCTATGAAGTCAAGCACTCTTCTATGTTCTGACAGCCGTTTTGTGCATTCCGTGCTTTGTGTGAAGATTTATTTCTCCGGCATCTCCATACACTACTCAATTCACTTCCTTCACTTTTATGGACAGCTTAAACTCAGCTAAACTATTCTGAACGGCACTGTCTGTTCACACTTTCAGCACTCTTTCGCATCTTTTGGCGTCAGCTGATCAACGATTGTCGTTCATGTCGCACGCACACCGCCGGTACTCTGCATTATTTTTCAAACTGTTCAATGTGGAGTAAGTTCTATAGTTCTTGTTCAAATTCATATTTTCATGCTCACATGCCAGTTTTTCTCTGACATTTTTGCCATGATTCCATTTCGAAACTTCCATCTTCTACAGAATGAAGTAGCGAAAAAACTAATATTCTAAAAAAATCCCATTCATTGCGCATCGAACCAATATTTTCCTACTTAAGACTGCTGCGAGTGGATGGATTCTCCCGGCATTGTTTTGCTCCTCCTATTAGTATGCCAAAGCCGATGCCTCATGAAAAAAAGCTCAAGGAAGTATGTATTTGACTGTTTTGATAATTTTTACTTTTACTTTTCATTTCACTGCATTTTAGTCGCTAGAACATTCGATTCGAAGTTTCTACTTGCAGTTTAACCTTATCAATGGCCTGTTTTACGCCGTTGGTATTCGACCAAAACGATATGTGACATTGGATTCCGTGGAAGTTGGCGCTCCTAATCCTGAGGGAACAGAGCTTGACTCACGCTGTCTGTTGACCTATGCTTACTGGATGAACCTGATTGGGAAACAACAGGCATCTAAGAGGACAGCTAAAGTCCTGGAGTGGGTTGTTTTCGTTTAGTACCTGACCCCTTTATTATAGCTGTGATTGAAAGCTCGCCACTTGATCGTACCTCAAATTCACTGATTGCAGAGAATTATGCCCTGAATCATGCTCGTCAGCGTTTCTTGTTGTAGACAAAGATTGCCGAATAGGAGAACTCTCAACTATTGCCCTCGAGAAGGCGTTCTTAGTTGTTAGAGAGGAACTCCAACATCTCAAGAAGTTTGAGAATTATAAAGAGAACATAACATCTAAAAGGAGTTCTTAGTTTCTGTTGTTACTAAGTTGCTTGTAACACTCATCAAGTGAAAGCTGGAATGTTCGAGGTTTTCTGCAAGTGTCTTATCTTCTCGAGTGGCTGTTTTGCGCTGTTGAGCCTACATTTTTATTCTTTCGATCTCTTATACATTTTGTTGTCCTTACTACTTTGTTTATTGTATATAGTGTTCTAAACGCATGACAGTTTCGCCGGTGATATCAATAGTCTGAATTGCAATTTGCAAAAGGAGGTCTATTTTGTGGGTTGGATATCGTCAAGTCTGAATAGGATTTGATCCGGTGCTGGTGGATGTGGCAGCTAAGCCTCTGACATAACCGTGATCATAGTACCTACGACATCGTTTTCGTTGTGAAGGAATGTTTTTTGACTGAGAAATGTTTTCGTAATTGCGTGTATATTGTTTACGATATTCAAAACACACCTTTCTCCACATTATGTTCTTTTCCAAATGTGCTATATTCGTGTGTAGGTCGAAAATTCTTGACCATTTTACCTTTTTTTGTTTTTGTTTTTTTCTTCACAGTGCAAGCTTTGTGTATCTCATACCGATGTTTACTGATTTTCATTTACAGGAACACGGGGTATTTTCGCTTTACTAGTATCGAGCATTATAGTCACCATTATATAGCCATGTAATTCACGCTTTTATGTTCGAATTTTCAAATCATAAAGTTATTAACATGACATAAGCCATTGGTCATTCTCATCATTCACAGCTGGCATTCTTCAGGAAAAAAAACAGAAATAGTTTGCTATTGTGGTCGGTAATTCCGATCAAAGTAGTAATTCGACTACGGATTTGGTTCCCTGATCGGGTGAAGCTAGACCTCCACTCACGCTGATCGTTCGAAAAGCTGTCTTTTCATTTAGAAAGTGATTGAAACGTTCAATGTCGCAAAATTTCAATGCTTTAGGCCCCTGGACAGGAGTGAACTAATGGTCGAACATTTATTTCGAGCACGCAATGGTCGCTATCTTAAAGGCACGGTTGACAGTAAAAATGGTTTCTGAGATCTCTATACAGTATAAATTCGAGGCTTTTCCTTATACCATACCTGTCATTATAAGGGCATAGAACGCCATGGATAGGGCACAATGAGGGATCAGAGCTTGTATCGTGTGAATGCCACACCCCTTGTGGACAAGTTTCAACGACTTTGTAGAGGCTCCACCATTGATAAAGGAACCAATGTATGAAGTTCAAACAACATGACCAATAGCGACAACCTATTTACTCGTAAAGGCAAAAACTTATTTACGCGTGAAGGCTCAACGACTGCATTCAAGGCTC
This sequence comes from Haemonchus contortus, assembly GCA_000469685.2. Taxonomy (NCBI): domain Eukaryota; kingdom Metazoa; phylum Nematoda; class Chromadorea; order Rhabditida; family Trichostrongylidae; genus Haemonchus; species Haemonchus contortus. Next base: position 26,720,978 of record LS997566.1, on the reverse strand, counting down.
CGTACCTGCTTTATTGAGGCACAACCGCAATTTGGAGATCATGGAAACCATTAATAGCGAAAAAGGAACGGAAATTAAATAAAGTCTTATGTGATATAAGGGAAACTACTAAGGGCCCTGAATGGGCCCAATCTATCATGTTCACTCAACATCAAAATTGCGATATTCAGTGGCACCGAATTTCACGTTTATTGGACAGTTCATTCCGCATTAAGGATCTCGACACCGAATGATTTCTCCAGTAAAACTGAAGGAATTCAACGTTGGATCTTGAGCTTTTTTAGCACTGATAGGTGGTGTGCCTGTAAAGTAAGAAAACCGTGATGGAGAAATTACTGAGATCACGTAAGTTATGGAAGAACTATCGACAACCATGGTGATTATTTGAAATGATACGTTCAAAAGAAATGCCGTATTCATGAGTTCAAGAGAAAGTGTCGACATCATGGGCGTCATTAGTGATTAGAACAGGCAATCGATAGCTGTGATTGATAGTTTCTCTAGTGTGCAGAAGGACAGTACTGGCTAAGAACTGAAGAGGCTTATGATAACATTTCTGATAAGCCTTTCGACCAAAACTCTGCCCCTCGATGGCACAGTATCAAATAACCTCGCGTTCCGTTCAAGCTTTTGCTCATTTTCGCTTGACATACTATCATATGCAGCCTAACTTTCTTCTACGAGGCGGAATTCAGCCAGCTTCGTACTAACCTTTTCTTCTTCCTTTATCTTTGCTTGAAGCCAGCATATGTGCTTATTGGAACACTCCGTTAGGGCGCACCGCGTAGTTGGGTTGGGTGTGATTTTTTGAAGGTAGTGGAGTTAGTGGCTGCATTCAAAGAGACATCTGAGATACTGCGTCGATCATTTTACCAATCAAGCTACTATTCAGCGGAAGCTTAACTTTCAAGTACAACTCGTACAACACATCAGGGAAACCAATACCACAAGCTGTAAAATCTTTCATTCGAGTTCAGTGTTTTGAGCAAAAAGTATTTGGAGCAAAGTCTTGTGAACTTGCAAATTTTCAAAAACTCGTGGTCACTGACGGATATCCTGCTAGTGCCTTCCAGTTCAACACTCGTTTACGGTACTGCAAGTGAATAGACAAAGAGCTTAGTCTTTTCACAATCCTTCTGCGGCCTTTATATTCTGTAAGACTTAATTCGTGTGGGTCATAGTGTGTGTTACAGGAAAACTTTACACTCCAAGATTGCATGACAGCAAGAGACAACCTCTCGGTGCCAGCGTGTTTCAGCCGAGGCAGCAAGTTTTACCTGGTCGACAATCGAACGGTACTATAAATCTAGATAATGTTTCTATTCCCAGTCATTATCTTTACGACCAGCTCCGAAACCTCTTGAAATCATGCTCAACCGGGTAATAATGGCTGAATTGGGGGCCACCAACTCGATCTGAAACCGGAACCTAGAGATCATGGATTCAGTTGATATGGGGAAGACATTGTTTCAGGGACCTTCGAAAGCAGCTCATTGTCCGAAAGCTGTAACCCTGCGAGTTGATCCCAATGGTCACATACTTTACTGGATACCACGGGTGAGTTACCAAACATCTTATGACTCCTTTTTTGTTCTGGATTTCTAGCCTACAGCCTACAGACTTGAAGCGAAGGTAAATGATGTAGATATGAGCGCGCCCTACGAGGGCACTATGCCAACCTCGAGTGTCTCTCCTTCGTTCTATTTGTTGACCTGTTCAACACTTTTGCTCATTTTTCGCGGTGTCTTGGTTGTTCCGAACCAAGACAGATAGTTTTGTTTTCCGATCCTTACTTTCGGTGCATACTCTGATTTTTTTTTTTGGAAAGTGCTATGAATATGATCTCGTATATCCGCCCACCTCGGCGCACGCTCCGCTTATTAAGAATTTGACATCCTTCCTTCAACTGCCTTCGAGCACTTTTTCCTAGATCCAGACCGTTTTTTTTTCGAATAAAGTTGTGTATAATTAATCACTGCTCCCCATCCTGCATCGGGCGAATCCTCAGATGTCGAAGGGGGTGACAGAGGCCCCGCCTCCTCGTTTACCGACCTACCATATACTGTGGTCGGTATTTGTGGTATGTGAGTCAGCAGTCATACAATGAAGACTGCTAACTCACATAACACAAGAACCGACCGGTCGGCAAAATCGAAAGCAAGAAGGAAAGGACTTCTGTCATGCTCTTCACATACGCAAAGCGGCTGATAATGGGTAAGTAGCGGCTCCAGAGTATGCCCTTTTTGGCGTACATCCCACCCACCATGAACATTTGGCCACCGTTCTTTGTTCTCCCCTCACTTCTTAACGGGTTTTAAAACGCTTTGAACAATGTTATGACTGTCATAGCTATGAGTTTGCCAGAAAGCACCAATTTGTTTGAGAGGCTCTGCTTGATTTTTTAGGCATGCCCTGCACCTAAGCCTAGCTTGTTTCCACTTTTTTCACAATTCAAGAATTTAATGGAATCGACTCATGGAACAATTAAAGTAAGTCCCGCGCGATTTTATGACACTTGCTCACCGCGGGTAAGCCTCTTCCATTTGTTGACCGTTTCCTCACCCTTGCTTATTTTTCATAGTGTTCGGACGTTTCGAAATCGCATAAGGAAGGGTAACCGTTGCGACCGTCCATTCCGGCGCATGCCTTGCTTCCCATAGACAGGCTTCTCAAAGCCCACATGTGCCCTGTTAAACTTGCTTCGGAAGTTGTCCCATCTATCTCAAATTCAACCCGTCCTCTCCAAATGCTCTTTCAGGCAATACCGAATTCCTGACAGAACACAACGCTAGCGCCTTACGTATAGTAAGATAAACACCAATTTTGTAAAGGTTTTTGTCTTCTGTCACAGCCCAGACCTTCCTCTCAATCATTACATCTGCAAGTACATATTATGGGGTCACAGCGCTTCTTCCCCCTTCATTCTTTTTTATTACCTCTCTCGAGCTTTTTCAGCAGAGGGTTGATTTTTCTGACTATCATCTTCGGAGTGCCTCAAATTATCGGGAATAGAAAGGCATACTCTGATGGAATTTTCATATGGTCTCTCTCCAGAATTCAAAACTTTCAACTCTGTAAATTTCGTTACTTTTCGGCTTTTGACTTACTGGGAGGATCTTTTCGTAAATCGAGTTGTGAGGAAGTTCTGTCTCTTGCGCTCAACGCCCTTCACTCTTATGCCGAACATTATATTATAGTAATTCGAACAAATTTTCTGATTCCTCTTTTCTGATTGCCATTATTTGGATGTTTGGCTTATCGTTATGGATGAACGGCTAGGGTTCACCAGTGCAAAACCTTCTCGCTATTCTATTTTCACGTAGATGCACCCATCCTCCATCCCTGTGCTCCTCTAACACTGTGAAGTTCACTGTAATAGATCATTCTCTTTCACTGTCGCCATTGTAGTATTGCAGTCTATTCACTGTTCATTGTTAGGGAAAGATGTAGTCATCTTAATCACTGCCGAAATCATGGTCGCTACATCTCCTCTCCTACATCTCCATCCGCTACGTGACAGCTTAGAAGCTTAATCGCTTTCTCTCGCGCTCGTTTCTGCCCGACGCGTTCTTTGCGCAGACATGAGGCTCGCACTTATCGGAGCATCCTCATGCCAATTTTCCAGTACCCGGCCAAAGAACGGTGTTTGGATACCTAGGTAGTTGTTCTCTCATTCATTTATCAGTTTATCACAATTTGGTAGACAACTTCGAGCCAAACAACTGTTGGTGCCCATTATTTTTGGATTTTAACTTGCATTTCTCATATTCGACCAGCTTACCAACCTGGATCTGACGTTGGTGCCAATTTCCCTTCTTCCGGTAGAAATGATTTGCTCAGCAAGGGTCGATCACCGATCATGGGTGTAGGAAATGCGCTCATAACCTGAATGCCAGCTCCGGATGTGCGAAAAACACATTGTAATGATCACATGCAACGAAAATTTCTCAATTACTGCAGTTAGCAACGGAACGAAAATTTGGAGTATAACGATTGCTATGCGGAATTTTCCTTTTTTTTTCGAATTCAAGTGGAGTAATTTGTGAAGGTTACTGAACTACAATTTAACAGATAAACGATGCATCAAACTACATCTTCATCCAAGATATTGTGGACGTTCGGATCGGGAGACAAGCTGCTCATGCCTATGTAAGTATTTCCTTGATGAGACCAGGGAGCCTTCAGCAGACTCATACCCACTAAGGAATTACTAGGAATTACTATCACTCATTCATTAAATTCCTATCAGACAACGTGAAGAAGTGACTGCTTCATAATTTAGGAATCTATGAAGAAGAACGACAGTAGCACCATGACTGTGGTGAGCAACGTGGACTTCGTTCATCCTGTCCTCACTACCTTTGTTTACTCGAAAGATGATCCGGTAGGAGACATATCATGATGGAAAATATACGGAAGGAAGTCACAGGCTTTAGAAAAGTGTGAAGACCTGGGCAGATTTTCTTCTTCCATTTTCGATGAACGTTCGAAGGCGGCATTTCGGTGTTCTCTATCACATAAAGAAGTCACTTGCACCCCTTTTTTACGCCTCCGAAACGAAGGACCTCTCGTTGAACTGGTAAGTCTGATTACTCCTGTCATTCGATTTGCGTTCAACACCTCGGCACCTTTAGGGTTCCCTTCAAGATCGCTAAAGAGAGAGGCATGAGGTTTAGAGCTGTGTAAGCTTGGTAGCAACCTCACCCTACACCTACACTGCGCGCTCCGGCACGCGGCGAACTCGGCACGTAGATCCGTTCGGGGTAAAAAGTCCCAGTTGTGCCCTCGACGGTATCATCGAGATCATATGACCCTGAATATGCACTTCAAGGCTCGAGGAAAAATCATTGTCTCTCTAAAATTGGTTCCAGGGCATCTTTTCGATCAATGAAATTCTTGTGATCGAAAAGATGTCCTGGAATCGATTTGAAAGAGACACTGTTCATTCCTACAACTATTCCATCGGGAATCGAAGCGAAAGAAGGAAGTGAAAAGTCACAGCCTAAGAAGAGCCGGCTGTATCTGAAGGAGCATCCGTGGCTGTCGTAATAACGAGAAAGTTCTTTCGGTCATTAGGTCAGGATCTTTGGGAGGGTTTTGCCTGTGCAATCGAATGGTTGTTCGCGGCTGCCGCCTCCTATCAATCTTGCATAGAGTATGACCTCTCAGGCTGATTTCGAAAACCTACCTATCTCACCGGAATATGCCTTTCTCTCTGAGAAATAATCCTGTGAATTTACAGTTTAAAAAGAGCTTTGATGGCGAGCTCAAAAGATTCGTCAGTTGGAGAAGCGGAAACGCTGTACCAACCAACCTCCTCAGAGGTGAGCTTGGAGGTTTTTCTGCTCTGCAACTTTGTATTTTCATTTCTTGAAACTTTAAAAATTCAGGGAAATGTGCCGCTGAGTGAAAAAATTCCCGATAAAGATTTGGTGGAACTCCTGCTGACGAACGGAGGTGAAGGACGTGGAGTGAGGAAAGTCTTCGAAGAACTGTGAGCTCTCTAAATTTACAATGTATTCGTGTGAAAGACATTTCTCTTTAAACTCACAGGTTGGCGATTTGTGGGCAAAACTCCAGTCTCGGACGGGATTCGAATCCGCACTTGTCTTTCCCAGCGATCGTGCTCTTATCCCTTACACTACCGAGACCCCGCTTGCCCTCGCCTTCTTAATGGCTTATATGCCATAGCTTATCAGCACTCACACGTACAACATGTTGCGTATCTCTTTTGAACGCAGTCCTTCGAACTGTCCGACGAGAACAAAAAATGCCCCATTAGGTACGAAGAAGTTTTTCTACAAATTGACGACCGCGGACTTCACCATTATTTGTTTCGTGCTCCTAAGACCACGCGATATTTTGCTGGCTTATTTGAAAAGCGACATAGATACGGAGAAATGATAGTCCCTCACTGCATTAGCTGACGTTCACACCCAAAGGTTGACGAGTTCCGATAAGGGTTACGGAGGCTGCAAAGGTTGCGCTATTCGCATAGAGATGTACACTGTTAGCCTACTGTAGCTGACTGCACACAATGGCACACGGGTTCAGACAGCCACCCTTGCCCCTTCTAAGCAACTTTTGCCCTCACCTTTTTACCGGGCCCTCAATTAAAATTTCTTGACGCCTTTTAATTCTTAAAATACCCCGACTTTCGGACTATTTGGAATATTTGGACTAGAACTGTATGGCCCAGGCAATACTACATATTCCTTCTAATTTTTTCCTCCGACGAGTATCGGTGATAGGCGGCGGTTTCTCTTGAATATTCCAGTCTTTCTAGAATTCTTTCGGCTCATCTACTTGAACTATGCTGTGAAAATAAGTCCTGTTCAAGCCTCTAAAGATTGAATACTTTATATGGCCAACGTTTCGTTATCTTTACTGTATATCATGGCAAGATTGCAAGAAAGTCGATCATGGACTTGCTGTTAAGTTTCCACAACTAAGCTGTCTGCTACCAACCAACAGTCCATGCAGCAATTGATTTTACAGCATCGCTTTCTGGCGATAGTTGTAAGTTGTAATGAGCTCGGTATTACCACTCCACAACTGCATTCATCGCAACTGCGGATGCCAATTCTTAGCAATACTTAGGGTGATCTTGCGTTACGTAGGTCTCGCATGGGTCAGTAATCCCGATATGTCGCTGAAAAAATTCTTCCCTTTCCCTAGGCCATTTTGATTAGCGCTCCGAATCGCTTGTCGAGATAGTCTATTGTTTATTTCGGCTTCCTCGATTACTCGTCTTTCTCACCCAACTTAGCGATTGCTCAACCGCTTCTGCAATATGCTTTTCCTACGTGTGTTGTTGTTGTGTTTATTTTTTGTTGACCACTTTTCCTTGTTCCTCACTCAATTCTATTTGTAATGACTGATGCTTGAGGTGCCGGAACTTCTCCCGGAACTCCCACAGTAAGCGGCCAAGGTCAGGCGAAGGGTACCCTACCCTTGCACTGAGAATTCGAACCCTCCCCTTTCGAAGCGCGCGACTACGCGCGATCGGGTGCGGCGAACGCGATGTTTTCGGGGAAAACATACTGGACCCCTGCTGCTTGCTGTACTTCTCCGCCTGTCTAACTGTAGCGCGTCCTCTGTGCGTAGAGTGAATAAGCAAATGAATAAAAAATGCGGAACAACCATGCACTAACAGTCTCCCATCAAGAAAACACACCCAATCATCATGCAGCTGCTCAACGTTTATGGGTAGTTGAGAGCTATGAGAATCCGTCCACTTGTTTCGAGCGCTTTTCAGCTGCGAGAATGGAAACAAGAACATTACGCGCAAGGGCTTTCTTCGCTTCTTGCAAGTTCTCCAACGCGATCCAAGGCTGAACGAGGCCAGACATCCCAAAATCAGCGAAAGAGGAATGGACAGTCTTTTGAAGTCACTCGGTTACCCGAAATGTGAGTAGATTCTCTCTTCCCTCACCTCTTCACTTGATATTCTTTCTTGCAAAATCCTTTATCCGTTTCTGAGTGAGAACTTCATTTCATCTCTGTTGTTGTTTTCGAGGTGTCGACATTTCGTTCCAAGTCTTTATTCACTACCTGTGGAGTGATTTCTGCGTCGATTCTATGAATTTGTCCCAAGAGCAAGGTGAAGTTTGCCGGTTTTTAGCCTGCTACTTTATTGATTCCTAGCAAGCTGGTCTACTATTAGCAGTAGCCACCAATTCATAATGGTCCTAATATTCTCTCGAGTATCGTTGAAATTTATACCATTTTGACACTTGCTTTTGTAAATCGTGTAACTTTTCAGTTGAGGAGTCAATGCATGAACCGCTCCCTTGCTATTTCATCAACTCTTCGCACAACACATACTGTATTGGTAAGGCTTGCAATAGAGATCGTGTAAAGAATGAACAATAAAGGCTCAGGGTGTTGATCTTTCCTATTTTGGCTCCCACCCCTCACTCGAACTTTCAGAATCATGGTAGTATTTTGAATGGGTATGTGGCGTATACAATCAGTTGGGAGAGCTAAGCTATGTATACACAAGACAGGGCTCCCATACCCCGGACGACCTTATCCACGTAACCTCGTAGGGAAGAAAGGACTGGTTGACCTATCGGTTACTAACCCGAGACTCGATTCACAGACTGTACGTGTGATAGTGAGATATTCGACACCTCCCCAGATTCTATGGTTATTTCATGGTTATCAATCCAGGTGACGAAATGTTACTGTAAGGTAACGCTTGTATCATATGCTCAAGAAATATTCCATATTTATCGAACATTCCATGTAATAGAATCCAGTTCAGATGGAATCCTGAGTATGTGAGGTTGTGGTTTACGTACATGAGTTGTGCTACCTCGGCCCTTGCCATAATGTTCCACTAGAGATTTCAGTCTTCCCCTTATCAACACGCGACTGTGACTGTGATAGAATAATAGCATTCGATGTCTGAAGAGAATGGGTATCGGATGCTATCATTTTGTTATCGTTCGGAACTTCAGCCAAGGAAAACCTTACTACGACAATCCAAACGGCACAGCTTAAAGAGCACCAATGAAGACGTTGTATTTTTCTTACACATACATATGGAACTCGTCCGACTTGGCTGCTGAGCTGATATATAATTGCCCCATTTAAGTGTTGGCAAAAGCCATATGGTTTGCAACTTTAAGGTTTGCAAGTGAAAGGGGCGCAGCTGTTTCCATCATCCAGCCACAGGGAGGCTCTCGCCGATGTTGAAATATACAGACAGGTAGGTGTGCGTTCTAGAAATTTGTTCCACATTTCACAAATACTTCAAAGTTTCGTTTAGGTTCTTCTATCAGGTTGCAGGTGCATTGAGTTGGACTGTTGGGACGGCTCAGACGGACCGGTGATCACTCATGGACCGGCAGCTGTTATGCGTATGAATGAAATTCCACTCAAGGTAAGCATATATTGTGAAGAAAGTATCTATGAGCACGATCTCCAACAAAGCAACCTGAATTTGATTGTGGCAAATTTTCCTGCCTCAATATATCGCGTCAAAGCCCTCTTCCTACTCGGATTCAGCTCCGTCTTTCCTTTCACTTACCTGTGTAGTCAACACTTCATATTAAATCTTCTTAATTTTGGCTCCTCTATTCGATCACTCGAACCAATCCTGTCCACTATCCACTGTATGAATCGATTCATGATCGGAGAAAAGTGTATTCGTGTTTAATACGGTACGAGTCTGTTTTTTGAAGGTTGGCACATTGTCGCGACGGGCGCTCATTCCGCTAAGCGATCCAAGAAGATGACAAGAAGTTGTGGGGTTCGCGCCGCCGTGGCTTTCGAGAAGACGACTTGCCAAGGTGTCGGCTGTCCTGCTCCTTGTAGGGTGCCTCTTGAATCTGTGAGGTGTGCTGTGCGCATGAAGAAATAAAGAAGTTAGGAAAGTATTTTTGTCCATCGTATTCAAAATGATCATGATAGAGATGGACTCCACTTACTACACAACAAAACAAATGAATCAAGTAGCTTTATGCCTATTAACAAAGCAAAACGATAAGCTTAACTGAACTCATTAGGGGTCGACAATACGCGTCAACCCTCCTGCTCCTGCGTAGTGGCGTTAGCCGGAGGGATTTCGGCACGTCCGTCACCACCCGCAACGTAGAAGGAGTTCCCACTCCATCCATCCTCACGACGATCCTGGTTTTTCCGTCCGCTTTCGCACCAAGAGCTGTCCGGAGGACCGACAGTTGCGCAGAGGGGAGAAGGGCATTGTCACCACCAAAGAGTAAATCTCACTTGTGTCTGCGTGAAATGATGCTTGTCATCTTGTCGGTCCTCAATGTGAGCTGCGCTTAATCCGTCCGCGTACAATATCGCAGAGTAGTTAAGACAAAGAAATGACGACGGAACTGAGGACAATAATAGCAAGTAGAGATAGCGAGGGAGTATTGAAAGAGGTAAGTGGAACAACACAGAGCTTGAGCGGTGTTAGTCGGAAACTGAAGCTGTCCCTTTCTGGGCCACCTTTCCATGTCCGCCGGTACGCGGGCAAAACGCAAGGCTGCAGTGCATTTGCGCGGTAGGACCCAGTGCGGAGCTCTGAGACCGTCCAATAAACGTTGAAGTTGCTCTGCACGTGTGGTATGTAGAGTGTAACGACCGCAATAAAAGACGATGCGCAGAAGAGGTCGTACGAAAGTCACGAGCGAGGGTGGCGAGAAGGCAGAGTCACTCGTGGGAGTCGACGGCATCGCTTACCTACGGAAGTATACAGACAAGCAAATCGTTGCCAACCAGACTGCCTAGGTCGCCATGTGTTTCCCCAACTCACATGGGTTCGAGTTACCAAGGGTTATTACGGCCGGGGGTGAAACGGATCATATCGCAACAATGTTTAGCTGACACAAACATAAAACATATTTGGGCTCTGACCCGCGTTGTAGTTGCTGACCAAATGGTTGACGATGGCGACGTGCGACGAGTGGAGAAGAAAAGGGCTCAGTGGTTTTGCGAGGTGCAAAATCCTGAGCTCTTTCGGTCATTTTGGCATGAGAGGCAGATTTTTGCTGACCTCTGACGAGAAAACTTCTAATTGGATTAACAAAACTTTGGCACGTGGCTTGAACTCAGGCTCTGCGGGAGAGATGACGCGGGCCTCCTCCGCATGCTCCAAGGTTATGTTAGTAAGTACTAAGAGTTCTTGTTGCTAAAACACAAAATTTAAGAAGTTTGGTCGTGCGTGGAAAACATTCGAATTTGTTGCGGGCGCTGAGATTGGGGGTTTTGGTCAACCCTTTAATGAACACCTCGCGATGGTTCAGTGGAATTATGAAGGTAATGCGATGTGAACGTAGAGCGAATCGAAGAATACAAAGAATATTTTTTAAGAGTGCACGTAAAGGAAAGCAGCTATTAAGCGAGAAGTGAGCTTGTCGCCAAGGTGCCAAGGTAGTCCGCCCCCACCAGATGTTAAGCCGCGAGGGAATCATCGCCTGCGATGCGCAGACGATGATTGCGTCTTTTGTAGGAACTTCTAGAAGGATATCTGTTCCTGGATGGAGGCGACAAAATTGTTTGTTGTGTTCGCAGTCGTAACTGCGCGACCTATGTGAGTTGTACGGACGTGGGCTGCGTCGCTGGTTTTAATAGCGCTGACGATTCCTGCACAGAAGCTTATGATGGTCTCCTCTGCAGTGTTTGCACCCTGAATACCGATAGTGCGACTGCGAATGTCCTTGGTTCAGACCTATCTTTGAGCATAGTAGTATCCTCATACGTCTCCTCCGAAGCGATAATAGGATTTAGATGGCGCATGATTTGATATAAGTCAAAGTCTCCACCGGATTGAAACTCCATGTCATGGACCTTTTTATGTACGGGGAAAATTTACTATTGACCAAGTGTTGGTAGTACTGTGCGGAAGTCCTAGAATCCGTGTAACCCTGTAACCCTCAAGTTCCCCTAACTTCTTGTGTATTACTTCGTATCACAGAATGAAGTGCTTCAAGACGTGCGCAGACTTCTTCCATGTTTACGTGAAGAGTTTGACTGAGGGTTTCTGCTGTTACCATTGCATCCTAAATCCTGCTCTGTTGCATGTAGTCCATATACGCCTTATTATCGACTTCTCAATTTGGGAGGAAGCTACGAATGTTAAAACGACTATTGTTTTTCTCGCACAATGCGTAAGGCTGTCACGCTTGTGTGACAAGTGCGCCCGAAGAGCTTCTTGGCGACGGTCAGAAAGCTGACGCTCTTCGGCTGGCGATAATGATTCATAGCTAAACGAGCTCACAAGATCTTGAGGTATCTTACTTCTTGTCGCTTCGAGTGCAGTGAGGGTTTTCATTAGACTGCCTCTGCATACGCTGATAGTCGACATGACTGGCTGAACACTGAAGGCAGGAGTTATTTACTGCCTAGCTCAAATCTAAAATGAGAGTGTAAGTGGGCTCGTTGCCGTGGAATGGCTCCGACCGCGAGTCTCTCTCGGCAGAATGTTGGATTCGTATAAGCGACGCTGACCTTCAAACAATAATAGCGATCGCAAGGGGAATGTACTGGACAAGGAAGGGATTTGTGGTCATTTACTACATGTGTTCCCAGTTTAGGTATAATATCAGAGTAGTTTTGGTTTATACAGTCTTAGAAGGCTAGCAGGTGACTAGTTCGGCCCTTCGACCCTTGAATTGAGTAAGAAGTTTGATGGACACTTTCATTGACGTCTGCCGATTGGATTCATTCGTCTCCCTTACATATGCCATCACAAATCGGTACAGCGATGCTTGATACATCTCCTAATTGGCTCATTCTTCTGGGGAGGCAGCAACACTTTCCTGAGGCATTTCCAACATTTCTGCTTTTATGATTTCCTGGCTATTTCTCACAGTATTATTCTTTCTGATTTCTGTACTTCTCATTTCCAAACTAGGCTGAATGTGGGCATGATTCCAGTTGTTGTGGGCTCACAACTAGTCTACTTAATCACCTCAGGTAATACTCGTTATAAGTACCTCTTGATAAGATGCCGAAAGCATGACCTAGCGGCAACATAAGAGTGCTATCAAGTAGGTAACTTAAGCCTTGCTGTTGGCGCGGCGCGCCCTATTGGCCTACCAAATGCACCAATTTGGTAGGCCAATGATCTTGTACCGTACACGTGTAATTTGTTTATTACGACGAGTAAGGAAACCGTCAATAATATACAAATCTGCAGGCTTATATACACATGAATGTGGGCGGTGCCCAGATACCGTATGGTTATTTACTGTATAAGTGGCGATTAAGATAGGGGATGAAAGGGCGCGCCGCGCCAACAGCAAGGCTTAAGTTACCTGCTTGATAGCACTCTTATGTTGCCGCTAGGTCATGCTTTCGGCATCTTATCAAGGCGTACTTATAATGAGTATTACCTAAGGTGATTAAGTAGACTAATTGTGAGCCACAACACCAATAGTGGAATAAAACGTAAACCAGGCCGTGCTAATGTGCGATATGACTGCGCATGAATTTTTACTGCTATTAGGAGTTTCAAAAGTGTGTATAATTGTGAATGAGGGATGGGAGTCAAGCGTAATCAGAATAGTACATTGGAAGCAAGCTAGTCAAGATAGAGTTTACCCATGATTGAAGTATCAAATTGTAGAGCTTGGCGAGCTGAGTTCAGTAAGTCCAATCCCTCAGGACGGCTAAAATTCGCGGCACAACTCAGATAGCAGTAATAGTTGCTTTTGCTGTTAATGGATACGAGACAGGTAGGTGAGCGCTTGAGGTCGCGATGGCTTCTACTGCAAGTTGGCTCGAACTAATGCTTCTACATTCCGGCTTCTTTATGACGAGGCATCTCTAATAGCACATCCACCGATAGATGTTAGTAGCAGGCTGAAATGAATACGGAATGTGTTAGAAAATCAGTAGACAAAAAAACGTCAGAGATCCTTTAAACACAGCATTCCTTTAGGTTTTTCCGGCGATGCGTTGTATGATGGAGTAAAAAACATTCACTGTGAGCACTGTCATTTAAGGTCGCGGCAAATTCAATATGGCGTATGTGAGCCGTTATGGCGTATTTGCGTTCCCTTCAGGATTTTCGGCCTCGTTATACATAGCAGCTTTCATCTTTAACAATTGCAATCCTTTCGTATAATGTAAGAACTTCCAACTGTAAACCAAATAGTTTCAAAGCGTACGTGATCTTCTGCACCTTAAGTACTAAAGTCTCTTTCGCTAAATTTTGTGCCGTAGATTCCAGCGTCTCTCTCGCTGAAATTTGTAGAGCGAAATCAGTCTACTCTCCTTTCTGGTGCTTTCTCTTCTTGTAAAACGATACAGTCTTGTTAGTTAGTCACTACGTTGGCACTTTGCATTTAAACAAGAGGATGATAACTGGTGGAAGGCTCTTCAGATGTTCTGGTTTGTTCCCATTGCGCGCCTTTCGAGCGTGCGCCGTACAAATCTTCATCGACGTGATGGCATGTCGAGTTTCGGAAGGGAGAACTGAAGCAACGCTACACATCCATCCCACATGAAGTAGTATGTAAGCAGGTAGACGTGAAGGTAACGAAGTGGTGGGAGTCTTAGATGGCCTTCGCCATTCTCCTTCGAAATGCAGTAACTGTTCCGAATTGAAGACTAATGAAAGGAGTTCGTTTTGGTCTTGTAATTGGCTACGTCTCCAGAGCTCTGGCGAGCTTTGCGAATGCTCTCCTCAGCCTCAGCGGCATCGGCCAAAACTGCTGTTCTTTTACATTTCACATATTATTTTATTGCTTCTTTGCATAGCTTCGCAAATCCGGACCTTTTTAGATAATTGCCTATAGTCTGCGCGATTAGACTCTGGAGCCTTAGCCCGAGAGTATTCGAAAGGAGACGTTTCTTGGATCTTTATACAACTATGCTTTCCTATCACTATAATGAAGATGTTTGACGTGCTGGTTATATCCCTCATGTTGGTAACGGAATCTTCCCAGAAGCTCAGCTCGCAAAGGAAACAAAGGAGCCTCGAGTTTCGTTTCCCGGGAGTCGCAGATCTCTTTTTACGCATTGAGCTAGAGCGGAGGAGACGATGTTCCGATCTTGTGTAGAACTTTGGAACACTACAGCTATCCCTGGCAACCTGGCTTTACTTTTATCCCCGCTGGACTTTCATTATAGGCTCGGCTTCGGCAACGACCTATTAATGGAAGTAACTTACTGTCTGTAGGGAGTATACGCATGCGAAATCGGTCCATTGCCAATGTTAGACACATCCGTTCTCCTCTTGCTATTGTACAATGACGAGATCTTTTTCCATGAACTGAATACCTCGCATTTCGACAATCGATGGAACGTTTTTTCGATGTTAGATTTGAACTCATTCTAAGAAATATAACTGAATGCATGAAAGAGAGAAGGAGTGAAAAGTAAATGCTGTCTTGATGAACTTTTATTTCCAGGTTGTGTGCATGGCTATCGATGAGTGTGCATTCAAGACATCGCCTTATCCTGTTCTTTTATCTATAGAAAATCATTTGTGCCAGCAGCAACAAAAATTGATGGTGGAAATATTTCGGGAGACATTCGGATCCAAACTGCTCGTGGACGCTTTGGAAACTCATCCGGTATCTTTCGTGTTTTTGAAATGGCACGACAACAGCCCTTTGTTTTCTAGAGATTCCTAAATTCATTTGCAGAATTACAATTGTTCAGCTTGTAGAAGATCAGCCTCTCCCATCACCATATGCTCTCCGACATAAAATTTTGGTCAAGGCGAAGAAATCAAAACCCCCGAAAATTCAGCGCAAAAGTAAGGGTAAATACAGTTTAATGAAAGTTTTGATCCTAAGTCCTAATCTGCGTCGAGGATCTGAAAAATCGTGATGATATAGGTGCTGAAGGACAATGATTTCGATATGAATCGCAAAATTCTAGCATACGAGAATGAGATCAGTATAAGCAAGATAATAGAGCTTTAATTATCTGCGCTAAAAAGAAAAGCTGAAGACCGAAAAAGGCGCGCGGCCGTGACATGAAAAATCTTGCCATTCAGTCCTTAGTAAGTGATTGAAATCACCGTCTAATTCTCAACTAACAACCATCAATGCGGTCTCATCGGTATTTTGCTGTTAGCGCAATCAAGTGGGAATCGAATGATAAACCGCAGAAGGTTTGATACTCAGCTGTTTTTTTGCGCCCAAAGTTCTGGGAATGGCTGCAGCTAAAATAGTGGCTTGGGCGCTTGATCAGGTAAGCTACAAATCAAGTGCTTCGAACTACTCTCAGATGTTTGAAAACGGCCATCTCTTTGGAAATTTGTTTGGTGAAGTCGTCTTACAAGAGGAAGAAGAAGAGAACACGGTAAAAGCCTACACGGTAGAGCAATATCATCCATTATGTAACATGCCCATTGGAAACAGCTTCAAATTCTTCAGCATTCTTTCCTTGTTGTTGTTGCACTTAGACAATCTTCATTTTATGCGTCCCCTCATTTTCTGTCAAGATATGCATAATCAGGCCCACATACATAGCTGAGCTCCCGTCAAGCCGAAGGGATTCTCACCCAAATCAATCCCACTAATTAAATAGCTCTCTCACAGCAATCCCGAATTTTTTATTTAGACATGTTCAATCTTCTTTAAGCTACCATAGTAATTAACTCACTCAAAACTGTGCCTATTCCAGATCAGCTGCCAGAAGACACATCCAGTAGTCTCGCATCGGAAAATTCATTCGACAGTGTTTCTCAGACGTATCCTGATCGGAAGCCAAGTATTCCTATCTTGAATGGGGTGACTAATTTTTTGATGAGTGCTATTTATTTACTTTCTTTCATATGTAGATTGATGACAAAGGTTCAAAGTATTTAATCAGTTTCTTTCTATAGTTGAACGTTCCATTCTGATTAGTCTTGACTGGTTTTGTACGTGGTCCGCACCTAACTGCGATCATGAAGTCACGAAGCCAATGTGGTATGATAGGACTGTGGGCTGTTGCAAGAAAAGTGCGAAGCACAGAAAAGAGGAAATGGTTTCTTCGTCAGGCCATATATTAGATGCCACGCATCGCTCTCTCTTCTGAATCAGAAGCAAAGTCCAGGTCAAAATATGTTGCGTGCTGGTTAAACTTACTGTTTTAAATCGAAGCTATTATTACGCCGATTTCGGATAAATCGTAGAGCCTCTGTGAGAGAGTAAACCACTACTCCTTGATTGTCACAGGCGCTTCAAAGGTAAAGCTCCTATAGATAATTTTTTGGCGCTGAGAACAAAATATGTGCGTTTTTACGCACATGCACCTTTCGGCTGCATTTCCATCTCTTCTGACAATTTGAAATGATCCTCCCTGCAAGTGGCTCTTTCCTAAACGTAGTTCAAGTGATACTTGTTACATATTTCCGGAAATACCTATTTAGAGCGAGCTAGCACTACTAGCAGAAGAAGTGATCGAACGACAATTATGTCCGGAACAGGAAAAACATTCGACGAGTGATCTATCAAGGATTGTCAATTACCTCACTGCGGATAAGGTACCTCACACATGGAATGGTACGCTTTTTTTAGTGGGGACTGTATAGCAGTTCTTCTTGTAAATAGAATATGCCTAGGAATAGAAAATCACTTCTAGGAATATTCTTCCAATCATTGGTTTGGAGGAAGTGTGTCAAATAGCGCTTTTTAAGTGTTGTACGAAGTTGCAAAAAATTTCCAAAATCAAGACAGAGTCTAAATTGTCGATGGGTGGTTTGTCCTTCATATCAGAAGGTGCGCCTGCTCCGGTCCGTGTGAGTTCACCAATGAAAATTCGGTCGCGTGTTCGCCATTCATTTTTGTCATACATTGTGTCAGCCCCAACATTCGAGCTAGAAAATCTCGGCCGGTTAGCGACGGGGGTACGTAATGAGTTTTCAGATGGCAGTTGGGCAGTAATACGCCGGTGCTCACCCAGAGACGCAGGTGAGTTCGGGGAAGGACTCATAATTTCTGTGGGTCGATACAACTTCTGTATCGCATAAATATGTGAAGGAGTCTGCGGGTGCAGTCGGTTGCTCATCGACTCGGCAAAAAGCTTGCATTCGAGTGACTGGAAAGTATCCCGAGGGCGACTCGGGGCCGCCCACGAAAACAAAACATTTCACACCTGTGGAACAGCCTGGCTAACTAGCCGGAAATAACTCGCTCAGATCCTCACGTTAGAGCCTGGTAAGCTACTCGTGGATACTTATATGCCAGGGACAATTATATTAATGAGGTTTTCTCCCCAAAGCTGAGGGAGCTCCAAAACGGCAGCGTTGAGTAGGAACGCTTGAGAGAGGGTTTTGAAACTTCAGAGCCATAGTAGGCTGCCCAAAAGGATAAGGAGGCTATGATGAAGATCTGTACTTTCAATGCACGAAGGCTTATATCGGAAGCATGCATCGAAGATTTAATGATGCAATCTTGAATGATCAAGGACGAAGTTATCGGATTGGCCGATAAGAGAAGGAGATTTTCGAAAATGGAAAAGAATTGTCCCTTGAAACATACGACAGCAAAGGGTTCGGCGGTGCATGGGCTCTCGTCAACAAAAACTTTGCCATGATTATCGATTCGTCAGAACACAATCCATGGTAACTCGCAGTTCCTGGAACTCTCTCATTTGCGATGGACATGAGAAACACTTAGTGAACAGTTCCATAATGAAATAGAAAACATCATCTTCTTCAATCGGAGGTTTTGCCTAACTGACGTCCCTGTCGTTCCAAAGTTCTACACGGGATATGACCATCGTCTCCTAGAGGCCAGATTCTGTTTTTCATTGCTCGGAGAGAGACCTACCAAGTTCATGAAACTAAAGCCCAAGTTGTTGTCAACTGGGATGGCTTGGCTTCACTTGCTAGTTCGCGGAAAGATTCCGTTAGCAACGACGTATATGAAGAATACATGCGGCTTTCGAACGTCTTCACGATAGTGCCAGGAAAGAAGAGAGTCTGAAAGACGTCGAAAAATCTTACTTTGAAGACTTTCGAGCTGATACGGCAGCGTGGAACTGCGTGAGCTACAGGCAATTAGTGCATAGCGTCCAAACTTGCGGAGCAGAGAAGCGATGAAGGAAAACCTGGCAGAGAGAAGAGCAGCAGTTTCCGCCGAAACTCCGAGGCCGCGAAGCGCATTCGCGAAGTCTGCCGGAGCTTCTCCAATCGCAAGACCTAGATGACTTCCCTTCGTCGTCCTGACGGAACAGTTACCTGCATCACGGAGGCCAATGGAGAAGATAATCTATGACTTCTGCTCGGGTGTCTTTGGCAGCTACCTCTATCTGCCTACCTACTGTCTTAGGAGAGGCGGATATGTCGTCGCTTCGTTCTCTCTTCCGAAATTCCACGTGCCATCTCGTCGACGAAGAAAAGCCTAAAGAGCCTTCCGCCCGTCATTTTGAAAATTCTGGCTCGGCAAGATCGGCAAGACTTTGCTGCTGTACAAGTGGGGAGATCCGCGCAATTATCACCCAAATTCAAAAAAATTTTCGCGAAAGTACAGGATGCCTTAATGTCTAACGTTCGTCGATTTGAAAGAATCATTGACACTGTCGATGCAGAAGCGATGATTGAAGCCGGGCAACCAGGGTGTTTCTACTCAATATATAAGGATGATTCGTGATCTCTACAAGAACTTCACGATGAGCATCTCGCTATTCTAAATATAAGGAAGTCATCATAAAAGTGAGGAGAGGAGTGGGACAGGACGATACCAACTCGTCCACACTTTTCAGTGCCGCTCGCGAGAACATCATACAGTTGGAAGACTCGGGAGTGAAGATCGACGAAACCGCTTTTTCATCACCTCCGCTTTGGCGACAACATAGGGCAGGAGAACAAATGCTGGTCAAGTACGACAGTGCTTGTGGAAAGAGCGGCTTGAGACTGAACTTATGTTCGCTAAGCGAAACAAATATTTCTAAATGCTTTGGCTACGTGTATCTAGCTGAGGAATCAATATGATAAACGGCTTAGCACCGGAGCTGGGCAGAAGGAAAGGCGCGGCGTGGGGAGCACTCAAGGACACCGAGAAAGTAGTGAAAAGACAAAGAACATCGGGCTCCGAGTTCACCTTTTCGACGCTGCGGTACCTCCTGCTTTGACATACGTCTCAGAGACTTGGACCAGGATGAGCATGCAATCAGTGTTAGTCAACGCGCCGTGGAGAGAACGATCAAAGAAATTCAAGATAAGGTGTGCCGTACATGTAATGCTATATCGTAGGACGGCCGCCAACGCCATGGTCAGACTTACTTCTTCGCGACATTTCTGAACGAGAGCAACGTTTGTATCCTACGAAGCGAGGACCATTCACTGGCCTACTCTGGCTCGCGACAGGGACGAATGGAGACGTTGCTGACGCCCGCTCGAGGAAATCGATTATCAACGGGACGGCAGTTGATACCGATATAAATATTAGGTTGAGTGCAAAGTTGTGACCGGCTTCAAAAACTCTTGTTTTCATTTAAAAGGATCTCAATCATTAATATAGTCTCCATTGTGGTCCAAAAACATGGCACTATCCTAGCGGCGACCGCGATTTGAAAATGGTTGAAATCTCAGATTTGAGTTCTGAGCAAGCATCAAATTTTCTATCCCTAAGGTGTTGTTCAGAGCAAGAGACATGTGGTAATAGGTCGGAGCGAGACCTGGCGAGTAAGAGGGAAGGTGCAGCACTTCCCATTCAAGCTCGGCAAGTTTTTGGCGGGAAAGTTTCGCAACATGCGGTAGAGCCTTCGTAAAAACAACCATTTCCTCGCTGCGGGCGCTTCCTTTGATTAACGTCGGCTAAAATCTGTAGCTGAGGAGCGTCTTTTTCCTTGTTGGAATTTGAACCACTGCAGGTGCCCATTTCATGGGTGCTGCTTTTGCAAATATTATGTGGCTCCCCAACGATACTGACAACTTAATCGGTTGGGTGCTTTCATACTTTAGATGCCTCTTCTTGAATGATCTAATAAAACTGGCAAAATCGGAGGTCCTCTTTCCTCTGCTACCAAAATCATGTGAGGTGAAGGGATTTTGAATAATCTGCGTAAATTGTGTATTCGGTGACACGGATAGCTGAATTTTTTTTTGACTTCTGAAATACCATCTTTGTTTATTACAGTTGAGCGACGCCTTTTTTGCATGTGCTCGATGAGCGAGGATGCTTCGATCAAAATTTACAAAGATCAAGCACAACGACAAGCTAACAGCCTCATCAAACACACTTCGAAGAGATTGGTTCGCGTGTTTCCAGCAAATATGCGCATCACCTCAGACAACTTCCTTCCCTATGTAGGTGTTTCTGCGAACTCTGCTAGAATAGGTGAAAAGCGTACGAACAGGGTGACAAATCACTTGCACCATTCTCAGACTCCTTTCAGTCTGCAGACTTCATTCATATATTGAGCAAATACTTTCTTTATAAACAAAGAAGGCTATAAAATACAAAGATGAAGAGTATTGAATCTCAGTAGCTTTACTGGTCCATTATCATTCAGAATAGGATCAGCAAGGTGGCGTTCATTATGTGAGCGTGTGGCGTTTCTTCAGAAATAAACAGGTCCTCCACGACAACTTCATGCTTCCTTTTGTGTCCTCGAATTAAAATCAGCTATTCGTCGTTCATTTGCTAGAAATCTTATATCCCGAAATCTATTAGAACCTTAATACTCTCCTGTAACCGTTTTTTAAGCTGAATTTGGGAAGAAGCGAGAAGCACTTCCTGTAGTATAATCATTTAGATCCATTGGATAATGGGAGTCCAGATGGTAGCCCTTAATTTCCAAACAAATTCCACTGAAATGCTGATGAATCACGCGATGTTTGAGCAGACCGCCAATTGCGGGTAAGCTATCGTATGTTTGAAAGACCAAAACAGCACCACAAGGCAGAACGGGAACAACTTGAAGAAAGTTAGTTTCTGCTGCTTTCCTCAAACCCAGTAAATAACTTGAAGTGCAAGGGTACATCCCGTGATAGAGGATTTGAGTAGAAGAAAAATGTCGAGGTAAGAGTGTAACGCAAATGCTCGCAGTCTCCGTGATCGCCCTAGGTGTGGACATAGGGATTTGAAAGTCCCGGGAACAGTGGTCGCTCTATAGCCTCACAAGTTGCGATTTATGACAAAACTTCGGGCTCGGACGGGACTCGAACCCGATCTTATGCTTACCGGGCACCGTGCCCTTCTCCCCTACAATACCGATACCCCGTTTTCCTTGCCCATTTCTTTTTCTCGTTCCCCTTTCCCAAGGTGTCTTGTGATATTCGTACATCATTTTTTAATGCTCTGCTAAGCGTGTCCATAGTTCGATACATTTAGGTACGTCAAGAAGCCTGAATGTTTATGTGATCCTTCACTCGAATTTGACATCTATAGCAGTCGTGTACCCTATCGAATGCGTGTCACGTTGAAAGTAACAGTGAGTACACAACATTTCCTCTCTGAAAGGTACATACAGACATGGTGGAAGGCCATTGAATATAATAAAGCTTCGTTACTACATCTTCGCTAGCACAATAGCCGATGCTCACTGCAAATTATTAGGTTGGTGCATAATTATTGCATATTTTTTCCAAACTTTACCTAAAAAACGATAAAAATATTCAACAAAGACATGTTCAAGTAATTACTCCGGAACGTACGGAATTCTTCGTCAAGCACCGCTTCCAATATGCTAGGCAGTTGGCTTCTTGAGAGGGAGAAGTTTCGATTATTGGAGGTGAACCGCGCCTTGACGTCGGCCATCAAGTCATTCATTTCGTCGTAGGTTCTATTGGCTTGCCAATTATTCAGCGGATACGGTAGACGTGATAATCCATAGAAGTTTCTGTCGGGAAATAGGTCGGATCTGGGAGAAGATCCCATTCCTCACACGGCTTTGGCTGACTGTTCCACCCCTAAAAGTTTGTTGAGATCGCTAAATGGCTGTGCCACCTTCCAATCCTTCTCGAAATAGTAGCACATAATGTGACGAATGTGCGGATGATTCTCTGTACCCAAATCTGTGAATGAAAGCAAGAAGATTATTTCTATTGAATCCCGAATTCAATATTCAAATTTTATCGAGAGAATAGAGGCCGCGAAAATTTCGCAATAATTATGCATCAACCTAATACTTTAGAGGAGGGGACGTATTCGCTAAGGTATAAGATTTTTCTTACGAATTACTTGGTGCTTTCGAAATTCATTGCTGATGTGAAAGTCTTCACTCCAAGAGTGTGATTCACAAGGGCGGCCGGGTAAAATTGTTGCAAACATTTTTTGAAAATTTGCAGGTTATTTCCGCGCTTTTCCTTCCCGTGGAGCGAAGATCAGAGCACTCTCTATGTCATGTGACTTTGGATTTATTCGATCTTCCACAACAAGAAAGAATTAGCACATCGTACCGGGTCTCCAGTACCGACACAGCCGGATTCCATACCCATTTTAAGTCTAGACAGGCAATTTTTGAGAAGGTGAGGGCTTTCGGAACAGATTTCATCAAGTGAGCTGAACCATACAACATTATTTGGAATTAATTCTGAGAATCACCACTCATTGCAGATTGTTATGCCAGAAACTGCGTTTTTGCAACTGTGCGTCTCATTCTCTTCGCCAAATGGAAACCCAACGCCACCGGCATATTACAGAATTCTCTCGCTCAATAGGCTCCAAAACGGTAAATTTCAGATCATTTCAGACCACCAGGTTTTGGAAACTTGCTAGTCAGCTCCCATTTAATGGAAAGTGCTTATTATAACGTATTGTAATAGTCGGCGAATGCATCACATGCCAACGTTTTGCGGCATTAGTGCCTACAAACTTACAGTCTTTCAGCTTCACATTCATTGATATAAGCAAGTCAGGAGTTTCTGAGATCTTGCTCATAAAAGTTTTGGATATAAATAGCTGCTTTGTGTTTCTACTCATCTGTGTCTCCACGGACTTATTCAGTACACTATGAACTGTAGTCAGGCTGAGATTGTGTATGGGACTCCAACAATTAGAAAGTCCCGAAGGAAACAGTAGAGCAATCAGTTTTTATCGTCATAGTTTTTTTCAAAAAGGAAGGGAACTTACTTGTTACTGGTTTCAGGTTATCGGCATGTGATTCTGCGATCTATCGGGAATCGAAACCTTGGTCCTATTTCGCTATTTGTACATTTCGACATTTTCTACTATGTAAAAAAGACTCAGATTTGTAGGTTATTTCCCATACTTCTTCAACGGCTCCTATTCATAAAATTTCTGGCATGGCATTAATATGGAGATGCAGTTATTTAGCATTGCACAGCGGGTTGATGGATCCATTCTCTAGTGAGAGGAAAAATGAATCGCTTTCACAGGCTTTAAGATATCCTTTCATGAAGCAGGATGAAGTAGAGGAAGAAGAAGACGAAGAAGAAAATGTAAGTTGCTTCGCAAAGTCGGACAGGGTGACGAACAATCCTATACTCTGTCGGCGAACCAAGCGAAAAATGTGAATAATGAAGGGTCAGAATCTTTGCCACCGATGGGCCACTAAGTTTCCCATCACACTTTGTCCCCTGTTTTTCAGGATGATTATCGGCAGGCAATCGTTGGTACCACGAGCAAGCGTGATGATGACATGGATCAACCAACTCCACCAGTGTCTCCTACAGCCGATACGTTCACTTTGAAAATGACAAGGTGAGTTCACCATTTCGGAGCTAATCTATGTATTTGTTCCTAAAAACTTTAGCTGTAACTTTTCATTTTGAGGAATGATGAGTGCGGATACTTACAAAACCCTACTTGCCGCGATCTAGACTTGCCGCACGGTTCAATAGAGAGGGGCAGTATTTATGACGTGACCACATGGTCTATTTGACATTCATATAGCTAGGGCTCTGTGCATATAATTGTTTTATTTTTGGCTTATAATCTTTTCGAAGATGGTCTAAGAAGGATATACAGAATCGCAGCCGCTAAAGTATTTCGTGAAGTCATTGAAATCTTAGGTAATTACTGTCATGGCTCCACTTAATGATTCGAATGGAACTGGCAAAAACGAAATGATCTAGTTTAAGGAAATTCGAGAAGTTCCGCAAGTACTTCAAATGATTTTCATTCGATGGTTGTGCATGGAAGGAGTACGTGAACAATATGTACGAATCCAACTCGTCTAGTCCGTTGTATTCGAAATTCGCTAATTATCAAGCCATTGTCTTATTATGCACAAAGTACTGATTAAGTATTAATGTTATCGGATAATAATGTCTGTTGTAAATTTATCTCAGGGTAAGCTATAAGAAATAAATAAACAGGGGAAAAAAATTTTAGCCTCTTTCCGTTTGACTTAGTTTAATTCTACTTCCTAATTATCCCTACTCTTGTTTTACTCTGTGACCCTTTACTGCTCCCTCTATTTTCTGGGGCTTGCCCATCACCTCCAGTCAATTTTGCCTAGCTGCCATATACCAGTGGAAGATAATGTCTAGGATTCGCTGTTTACAATTCCTTCTGTATCTATGCTGCTGTATAGGGCGTATTGATATGATCGCATCCTGAAGACAACACAATTGGTATAATCCGAGACTTTCGCAAAAACGAAGACACCATAATCTATAGGGTTCTATGATTGTCATTAAGATGGCAACGCCATAGCCACTTGGTATGGAGAGTTTCTTGTACAATAGGAATCGCAAGCACAGTATGGCTATACTGTGTAGCTCCTATTGCCATTCTAAGGGCTGCGAAGCAGAGGTGATGAAGCTGACCTGTGTTCGAGTGGAGCTTTTTGTCGGCACCCTGAGCGCGAATCTCCTCATGGCGTTTTCACATGTATTGGGACCTGGAGGTCGGGTCAATGGTGCGATTCACGCATCAATATAATGAGGTCATCGGACGAAACACGCTAAAACATCATGCCTACCATAATAATGAAAGAAATAAGAACTTATAAGTCGAATAAGTAAAGAAATGACCAACTATGAAGGTTTACAGAAGGACTGCATTCGCTAGGATAAAAAATTTGAAGTTATTCTTATTTTGAACGTTTGACAAGTACATTGTTGACCTATATGGTGAATTTTCAATCCCGAAGGGGCTTTTTTGCCACAGTGAAGAGAGTTGCTCTATTCATGGTGAAGCCGTGGACTAATGCAAATTTATTTGATCCATCTCAACAGAAAGTTACTGAAACGATGCTGCGTGTGCGAAGAGCTCCAATGGGTTCACGCGTGAATCGCGCGCCCCTCGTCAGAGAGTGCTCCAGGGGACCCCCCCAGAGTGGAAACTGTTAACTGAGGTCGTCTGAAGGTCAGGTTATCCTGCGGATGCCGACAAAGAGATCCACACGGATTCATGTCATCTTCTTCGCTTGTGCTTCGCAGCCATTAGAATGTTCTCTATGTGATTTGAAAAGGTGACCTAATGAATCACAAATATACATATTAAAGGGTTCGAAGTAGACGATTTGGCCGAAACGTTAGCTGTGAATAAAAAGTTGTTTCCAATCTCGGAGGCGAAGTTAAAACACGAGAATTTACATGGATCATGCTGAGATTACTGAAAAGTCGGTCGTATAGTATTTTAAAAGAATGTTTTCAAAGATCCTAATGACTTCCTGAGCAACCCAATATATGGTGCGAGCCTTGGTAAGGAAAATCATGGAAGTACGGAAATAGACCGCGTTGGGCCAGACTAGATTTTCAATCTCGACGGGGCTTTTTTGCCATAGTGAAGAGATTTGCTCTATTCATGGTGAAGCCGTGGACTAATCATGGAAGTAGGAGGGAAGAAAAATCATGGAAGTACGGAAATAGACCTCGTTGGGCCAGAAAACAGCAGAGAAGAGAAGCCTAGTCGCTTGTTTTCAGAGGATGATTGCAGATTAACACTGGTTGCCTTAGAACTTTAAGTGTGTCCCATTTTCTTCATGAGTTTCCACCGACAGGACGTCATTATTATATTTATAGTTCTTTTTGATGACTTGAGCACATATACTACATATTTGCTATCTAATAACTGATTGCACTCAACTTCTACGATTTTGTGTTCTGAAGAAGGTTTCAAATGTTCAAAGTTACATTTGAATATATAAGTCAAAAGCACGGGAAAGAAACCACGATAGTTATTCTTCTTCTCATGCTTAAAATTCTGGATTTACCATTCAATACCTCTCAGAAAAACTCACAGTGTAGGAGGCATTTTGCAACTTCTGCGAAGTTTATGGTGGGACAAGAGTCAAGCGTTTCTACAATCAAGCCTCCACTAATAGAGAGCGACAAACACAAACAGCGGTTCAAACAATGTATAATACATATATATTTATATTTAAACATTATATATTCCATGAAAGACAGTTCAGCGTAAAGCACTGAATGATGGATAAGGGATTCGTATAAATACAGAAATGAAGGAAATACATACAGGCACTCATATTATCGCGTAGGGGCGCTATTGTCAGGAGTGATAACTTTACCTGAAATCCGGTCAACAGTTGCCTTCACTATGTCCTCGTCAAAAGGTTGCTTGAGCGACGGTGCCTTTGCAGGGCTGCCAATCTCGGCATCTTCGAGAGGGTCGTCCGTGTACTGCTCGCTGAAGGACGCCTTCTTCGCATTTTTCGGACTGTCGCAGGTGAAAACAACTCTGCTAGCGCAGAATCCCCTTTCGCGTGGCTCATACTTCTGAAGGTGTTTCACAGTAGAATTCCCGTAAGATTAGAATGCTGACCTCAAAAAGAAGCAAACTATTTTGTTGTACACACCCTTTTTTCTGGAATTATCAGTATGAGCAGCACAGGAAGAAAAAGGAGTCCGTGTAGCATAGAAAACGAAACCACGAGAAAGACAGTCTTGAAGAAGATCTGCACGATGTAGGAATCGACCAGCGTCAGTACCGTGATGCCCGATATAGTTGAAGTGGCACCCTAAATAGCGCCGTAGCTAAAGGAGGAGATACATCTCGTAAAAGAAGAAAGCCTATTTGCACGAACTAAGCTAGATAACTTGTAGCCAATAAATTTACTATTGGATCTAGTTCAAAAAAATTCCTCATATTTCAAGTTCTTAAGCAACAGCGACAGCGAATTCTGCTATTTTCATTTCAAGAACTACTGAAAATCAACTGTTTTGGATTCCCATGAAAAAATGCAAAGGCTACCGAATAGCTATTTGAACAACAATATTTTAAACAACAAATGAAGCTGCTTCATGGTGTTATAGGAGGAATTTCTTCTATCGTGCATGTGGGCAATCTGCCTACTGCGCACAATAGAAGATTTTGAACTGTTATTTAATTGCAAATAATTTTAATTTTTGATTTAAATGGTGGATTGTTGACGCCCGGCCAGAGCCCACCAATTCACCTGTGAGGCACACAGAGGTCCCTCTATGAGGTCATAAGACTTCTACACACTCACGAACCCCACAGTTCAAAGCTAATGAAGAAAATAAAACAAACCAAAAACACAGGCCAGCCAAGTGTCTCCAGCGCGTATATCGCACGTTCATGTGCTGTTCCGTAGGCTTGGGAATAGGCGTAAGCAATGTGAGCTGATAAATCGACAGCAAATCCAATGCACATAATCAACTGAAACAAACCATTTCATGATCTATTTAGAGTTTGATTATCCAATGAATACTTCTGAGAAAACTAATGAATTCCCCCTATGCAAGGTTTTAAACCGATGCAAGTTTGGGAGCCCATCTGGAAAATCGCTCAGCTCTCAGAAAAAAGTAACGGCTCCACGCGCCCTTCGATTCATAAAATATTGAGTATTTCGAACTACAGTGATTCTGCGTGTGAGCAATAGAGTGAAAGGTGTTGTCTCAATGGCAATGGTCCTTCATTCTTCCTTACTCTCTTACTAGCCATGCATATCAGTTTATGTATGTTTGTGGCTATGTTTCATTTATATGGTTAGAAGTATTCTGTTTCCTAAGCTGTGGACGCCGTCAAAACGCAAGAGTCGTTATGAGCGCCGTAGCTGTTTGAAAGTTTTTCCTCCCTTTCCGACGGAACACACCGAAGCAGTCCTGAAGTTCGATCGGACCATCGAGACTGAACGTTCTGTTATACAATACTGCTACTAATTCATGGTCAACCGACGGTTTGCGACGGATTAATCCGTCGCAAACCGTCGCTTCCCCATAACTTCAGCTAAAGTGCTCCAATGGAGCTGAAAGTAAGACCGTTGGAAAGCTTTTCTCGTAAAGAGTCCAAATATATAACAACATTCTGGTTTTCTCGAATTTTTCGCCCTTCTTTCCGGGAAGAACGAAAATTGAGTCTCTCAGCACCTGGGGTGTTACTTGCGGATATGACCGCGTCGTAAACCCTCCACTTCAATTGAAAACTTTGTTTCCGATTCTTAAAAGGCCTGCATCGTGTTATAATTGAGGAGAGCATAGAATCCTGATCATTTTGATACCCTTCATGACATAGTTTAAATATTTTCAGCTAAAAGCAGCGGTGCAAAGCAAATTTCTAGATTTTTAGACATTTATTGTTTCTTTGAGCCATGTATTTCGTATGACTACCGTATAATCGCTTGTGGGGAATCCTGTCATGTCAAGAATTTTCAATTTCTTCAATTTTGCAGCATCATTTTCATGGACGTCGAAGAGTGAGTGTTCAGCACCTGAGGTGCTTCCCGCAGATATAACATAACTTCATTCTGAGTTTTTTAAGGACATTCGGAATATGGACATATGGAATCATGGTTATTTTGATATAGTAATGATAGAATTCAGAAAATTCAGCTGAAAACAGTGATTTCAACGATCAACTTCTCAAAAATTTGCTAGTTAATTTCAGAAGTGCACATCCTCGGGAACGAATTATTCTGCATTTTCCTAAAGACTTCCATTATGTGAATCTGATATTCTGATAATAGAAGGATGAATGACCTCCTAATCGAGCGTTGAGCTAATTGACCCCTCACCATCGATCTCTATTGGCTCATCGCCTTCGCTATTGCCGAGTCCACCCGTTGACACATACTGGTATACAGCTGGCAGAATGGAACGACCACGCTATGATGATTACTGTTTCACTGTGTATATGTTGTGTTGTGTTTTCACGGTGTATATGTTGTTTAACGTGTACTCCCTTCCCATTAGACGGAAACTATGGGGCACTGACACTAAACACCAGTTAAATGAGCCCAGAGGAGCACACATTGCTTGACAGCACTGTTGTTTCAGCATTTGCAAGTGCTTTGCTCGACTGAGGATCCGAACCCATATGGAACCCAGGGCAGGTGCAAACATGAGACAAATGCTGTCCCGCTGCGCCACTGGCCGACTCAACATATGAGCATTTCAATCAACCATTTAGTAGGGGGTTTAGGCTGGCTGCGGTAACAGTAGGCGAAGGCCAATCGATTTCTGACAAGTCAGGTCACGTTACGACATGTGATTCACTAATAGTCTTATTAAAAACTCACATTGTGCTCAAAACACAAGCGAAATTATATTTTATTACAAGATGGACCAATCAAATACTTTTAATTTTATAGACGATCCTGCAGTTTTCAGGGTCATTTTCAAAGAGGAATGATTCTCTCATTCCTATCACTACAACGGTTACAACGCTTCCATTTCTTTCAGCTTTGCTACGGAATGTATACGATCAGGGGATGTGTATCATGTCTAATAAACTTTTCCATTCTACCCTTTAACTGACGTTTCTTTACACTATAAATTTCGGCTTTCTTACAGCATAGTTTGCCTTGATAATGTCGAATATAACTACAGTCCAAGACGTCTTTGAGTTGATTGCACCCACGTGGCTCAAGAAAACATGGCCTTGCAGACACAGTGAGTCCTAAGGAGATCGATAACGAGGGGTCAAGTCACTAGCTCCACTATTAACCATTAGTCAGGCAAACATATATATGTACATACATAGATATATATATTTGAATTGTGATAGATGTGTGATAAATAGTGAGTGAATCATGTCGCAACGTGATCTTACTTGTCAGAAACCGATCGGCCTTCTCCTACTGTTACCGCAGCCAGCCCAAACCCCTCCTGAATGGTTGATTGAAATGTTCACATGTTGAGTCGGCCAATGGCGCAGCGGGAGAGCATTTGTCTCATGTTTGCACCTGACCTGGATTCCATATGGGTTCGGATCCTTAGTCGAACAAAGCACTTGCAAATGCTGAAACAACAGTGCTGTCAAGCAATGTGTGCTCCTCTGTGCTCATTTAACCGGTGTTTAGTGTCAATGCCCCATAGTTTCCGTCTAATGGGAAGGGAGTACATGTTAAACAACATATACACCATGAAAACACAACACAACACAACATATACACAGTGAAACAGTATTCATCATAGCGTGGTCGTTCCATTCTGCCAGCTGTATACCAGTATGTGTCAACGGGTGGACTCGGCAATAGCGAAGGCGATGAGCCAATAGAGATCGATGGTGAGGGGTCAATTAGCTCAACGCTCGATTAGGAGGCCATTCATCCTTCTATTATCAGAATATCAGATTCACATAATGGAAGTCTTTAAGTAAATGCAGAATAATTCGTTCCCGAGGGTGTGCACTTCTGAAATTAACTAGCAAATTTTTGAGAAGTTGATCGTTGAAATCACTGTTTTCAGCTGAATTTTCTGAATTCTATCATTACTATATCAAAATAACCATGATTCCATATGTCCATATTCCGAATGTCCTTAAAAAACTCAGAATGAAGTTATGTTATATCTGCGGGAAGCACCTCAGGTGCTGAACACTCACTCTCCGACGTCCATGAAAATGATGCTGCAAAATTGAAGAAATTGAAAATTCTTGACATGACAGGATTCCCCACAAGCGATTATACGGTAGTCATACGAAATACATGGCTCGAAGAAACAATAAATGTCTAAAAATCTAGAAATTTGCTTTGCACCGCTGCTTTTAGCTGAAAATATTTAAACTATGTCATGAAGGGTATCAAAATGATCAGGATTCTATGCTCTCCTCAATTATAACACGATGCAGGCCTTTTAAGAATCGGTAACAAAGTTTTCAATTGAAGTGGAGGGTTTACGACGCGGTCATATCCGCAAGTAACACCCCAGGTGCTGAGAGACTCAATTTTCGTTCTTCCCGGAAAGAAGGGCGAAAAATTCGAGAAAACCAGAATGTTGTTATATATTTGGACTCTTTACGAGAAAAGCTTTCCAATGGTCTTACTTTCAGCTTCATTGGAGCACTTTAGCTGAAGTTATGGGGAAGCGACGGTTTGCGACGGATTAATCCGTCGCAAACCGTCGGTTGACCATGAATTAGTAGCAGTATTGTAGGTGAAAATGACTCAAAAACAAAAAGGTGAGATGGCAGCCTGTACCAAAATTTTCCACTGATCCGGGTCTTTGCCGGTAATGTAGCCATGTGCTGGCAAACCAGCGATGAGTGCTCGAGCGAAGACTTTTTTCAGAAACTCTCGTGTCGCCTAATTTGAGCCTCGTTTCCATCAGTGAGAAGATATTGTATTAGGTTGATGCATAATTATTGCGGATTTTTTCGCGGCTTTTTTCTCTCGATAGAATTTGAATATTGAGTTCGGGTTTTTCCTAGAAATGATCTAGTTGATTTCCCCTACAAGAATATACTCAAAAAAACCATCCGCATATTCGCAAAATTAGGCTTTACTACTTCGAGAAAGATTGAAAGGTGGCACACTCATTCCGCTATCTAATTGTAAGTAACTTTTCGGCGATCGTTCATTAGGTGATCTAATGAAAGTATACATGGTTTTCTGGTGGTCAAAACACGATTATTTTGATATTTTCTATTTCCCCTGCATTTTACCTGCCTCTATATATTAGGTTGATGCACAATTATCGCGGATTTTTTCCAGCAAATTTTACTTAAAGAAACTATAGAAATACTAAGCAAAGACATATTCAAATAATTACTCTGGAACTTGTTCACCACCTACGTCAAGCACTGCTTCCCATTGATTAGTTAGTCGGATCCCAAAAGCGAAGAAGTTTTGATCCTTACGGGCGATCCACGCCTTGACATCGGCCATCAAGTCATCCAAATCGACGTAACTTCTATTCTCTAGCCATTTTTTCGATGAACGGTTGACGAGATAATCCATAAAAGTTCCTGCTGGTGAATATGGTAGATGTAGGGGCAGATTCCATTTCTCGGTTGGCTCTGGCTAATTGTTCGATCGCCGAAAAGTTACTGAGCGGAATGACTGTGCCACCTTCCAATCTTTCTCGAAGTAGTAAAGCTTAATTTTGCAAATATGCGGATGGTGTTTCGAGTATGTTCTTGTAGAGGAAATCAAGTAGATCATTTCTAGGAAAAATCCGTACTCAATATTCAAATTCTATCGAGAAAAAAAAAGCCGCGAAAAAATCCGCAATAATTATGCATCAACCTAATATAATTTCAGAATATTTGCGACGAGAACCAATATCAATTGACGGAGATACCGACGGCGAAGCTTGAGCTCAGGTTCTACCTACTCTGTTAGCAACAAAAACATCTTTCTTTCAAAGGGTTATCTCGAAGGCATAGTTCACAATAAAAATGGTCTCTGAGATGAGGGAGCTATGAAGGCTCAAAGATTGGCTCGCGAGTATGCGTGGACGAGTTTCATCGGCATTGTAGAGAGTGCAGCGATCACAAGGAAACCAAGGGAGTTCAAACAATTTGTCATGACCCATAGCGCCAGTGAAAGGCAGTTCGTACAGTTCTGGCTGGATGTAGTCGGCTCTTTGTGCAACTGCAAAAAATGAAATCTCGTCCGAATACCCCTTCCACGTTATTTCCGTCATTGTAAACTCGTCCAACCTTTATTTTCTCTACTTTTGAGGAGCCTTGTTTTTCTCTAAATTGACGAATTTTCTCGCTTTTTTCACTACCAGTTGATTATTCCCAACTTATACTTCCGCTTTTTGAATAAAAAGCGGTACCTCGAAATTATCGTGAACTGTGCCTTCAAGGCAATGTTCCCAAGTCTGTAGTGAATCGCTGTAGCCCACCAACCACGAGGGATTGGATGAGGGCTATTTCGCGCGAAGAGCTCTTTCAAGGAAATTGCAAATGACATAAATGAGTCTACATAAGTCTGATTCACATCGTATAAAATTTTGTGAGCAATTCTTAGGTAGATACCCTGACAACGTACCGTAATCATTGATACGCTGTCGAGATTCACGCCCCAGAAAGTCATGAATCCCATGACTCCTAAAAAAATTCGTCATAATTTTTTGCTTTCAATACTGACCTTGGAATATAAATAGGGGGCTGACCTGCGTTTATGCTCGCAATGCAGAGAACAACCGCCAGTGCTGCTCTGGCATCCGGAATCATTATCACCGTTACAGCAAGCATGGACAATAGGCCAAGGGTGAAGTTCTGTTGTAGCGACGGTTTCAGTTCGAGATACTGAAAGCAAAACATGTAGTTGGACTGAGCGTTAGAACCACTGCGATCTGTGAAGAATTAGCAAGCTAAAAAGGGAAAGGTTTTTTTCAACATGGAGTTATGCCCGTGTTTGCTACTCAAAGAGATTACGCTTCATCGAAAGGGAAGCCTAACCTGATCAGCGAACGGATAGTATTCGTGGAATGTAGTGACATTGTAGTCACTGTATCTGGAGGCGATTTCACGCATAAGTTTGCAGCTGTTGGTGTGGTCCGTCGGCGTACGATAGTTCCGCAAACCCAGTTGGAATCGGAATGCTTTCAAAGTGTAGAAGTCCTGAAATTAATCACAGGTGTTCAAAGTAGAATCGGTCGGCAAGCCATCTATATACACTCAAAGGCAAATCTGTTGCTTCGTTTTGCTATGGTTCTTTCACGCATTCTTCTGTAAAGTAACCAAGGACTTCACAGCACTTTGCCGAACGCAATCAGTGAAAAGTTGCCTGTTTTTGCTAATCGTTGAAAAGGCTCAACGTGATGGGCACACTGCAAGCAACTGTGAACTTGCTTGATGGAATAAGAAGTTTAAAGTTTTTGGCGCTTATCAATCCCGTCTGAGGGATGCGCCCCCGCACTCGACTTCCAATCAGAATCGTAGTGGCGTAATGAGTGCATATGTGGCCTATACAATGACTTCCAGCCGATGTACGATCAGTGCTTTTATCCTCCCAGGCGAGTCTGGTACCAATTGACCGACCCCGGAGGGACGGCGCAGGCGGATATCGATCCGGGATTCGAACCCCAGACCGTGCGCGTGAGATCGTGCGCCACACGCCGCTACACCACCTCCGCCTCTTGATGGAATATATTGCGATTATCAAGAGGGTCAAGGGAAACATAGAGGGAAGATGAGCACCTCTTCATTTTGTCCCCAAACCATGTCCTTCTCCCATAACCGTCGACCACCAGCCACCAACAACCAGTCACGACATCGATGATACCACTCAGAAGAACTGGAAAAGTTCAATCATTTGCTCTGTCTTGCATTTTTCTCATGATCATGAAAGATATGGTGGGTGATAAATGATGTAGATCGAGGACTGTACTGACTTAACTGGCTTCTCGATATTCAACTCATTTTTCTCTCGTTCCAAATGCGTTTCGTATGCGTTCAACCAAATCATCGTTGCATTGTGATTCATAGTGTACTCAGTATTTTCGAAATCTTAAAAATAACTTTGTTTATAGAATTTAAATTTGAAGAAGTGCTGGCAGAGATACTGAGGTCTGGTGACTTAGAGCAAGGAAGAAATTGGAAAGGTTCACTCTCACCGGCCAACATTTTTGCTACTCTCGCTCGCACTGTTTCGTTGAAGAGGTCCGGCGGCCGATTCACAACTACTTGCATTTGAAGACCTTAAGCATATATGTAGTCAACGTTTGTAGGATATCACTGTTTCTATGTAGATACATACACCACAAAGTAAGAAATTGCAATTAAGATACATTTATAGGTGGGCACCTCAAGCATAATTCCAAAGAGCAGAATTCTAGGCGGGGCTCAAAGTTTGTATTTGGTCGGGACGTTTCCATTATTCCTTGGGACGTAGCTTAAGCGCTCAAGAAGAGGCCAATCTTAGGGATGGAGATGAGCACCCTAAAGGCAAGCGGCAAACTAATCCGTTACGATGGATGGGTGAATATTGGATTGATACCTGACGGTGCTGACCAAAGTTTCTATCTCTCCAAGTCTTAGTCTCCAAGTATTACAAATGCGCAAATACTTGCAGTCTTGTGGGGTTGGGAAGAATGACATCCGAGAACAAGGTAGTAGGGTACCCCCTCCTAGGTGGGTCCAGTTACACCGAAGGAATGTACACCAATATCACCGAGGCCGCGGGTCGTGTCATTGGCCATTGCCAGCACACGCAGATCTGACAGTCCCCTTCAGCAATTCCAGTGAGTTTTATGAATGTCTAAGTAAAGCTCTCACATCCTACATATGTATGTATGTAGAAATCAAAACATGACCTGCTGCACTAGGTATATCCCTACACTGCGAAAGCTGATTGGTTCAAGCCCGACGAAGCTAACAAGAGCATATATTCGTCTTGGTTTTTTTTTCGGGTATTCTCCGTGTGTGTTTTTAGTAACAAAATTCGTGAAGGGGTTGAATCAAGACATGGACTGAACAAAGGCAATTGCCTAATTCTCCCGCTGCTGCATTCATATGAACTGAAATTGTAGTAACGAACTCACCCTCGTACCAGAATGTTTCGTAAATCAATTTGTAGAAATTGTTGAGGTAAAAAGATTCCCTCACGAGAAACCGTGGGTCAAGTCCTTCTTTGATACTCAGACAGCCCAAAACTGCCAGCGAAATATAGAGGATATAGAGTAAAACAGCGCATACCTAAAGAGGAATATTGTCTAAACAGTTCATCGCTGAAAGCTCGACGAAAGAACAACCTGCGTGCTGCGCTCAAGAAGAAAAGGCCCAATTATCTCACGGAACAGTTTATTCACGAATGTTTCCTCATGTGGCACCTGCTCAGAATGCTGTAAAAGTATAATCCTTTCATCTGGAACTGAACAGAGCATCAAAATCATCTCACCGTTTAATTACTGATGGCAACGAAATCGCGAGTTATGGAATCAATCGTACCTTCTCGTTATGCTCCAGCTTAGTCTCCAGTTTCTTCAAAGCTCCGCTCAACTTGGACTTCCAGCCCTTGCTCTCTTTCGTTTTCGAAGTCTCTGAACTTATGGATATGGTGGTTGATTACGAGATTCGGAAGTTGTCAATAGGATTAAGCTATAGCTATGAAATTGTTCGAAAATCCCTTAAAAACAAAGGAAGAGCCCTTGGATGCCGGATTCCCGCCCAGAATGTGGCTTCTGTTCCAAACATTTGATAATTAGAAGAAGTCCCTCCTCTGAGATCACATAAAAGCTGTACTTCAAGGTGGAAATTACGATCCGCCACAACAGCAGAACGCTGAAGGAATAGTAGGGGAATTTATTCCTTTTTGCACGATCGAGGGCAAAGACGAAAATTTAGATTAAAAACCCTTTTCGTTATCATACGATACAAGACTTTGGAAGAAAGGTAAACGTTCTTAGGGAGACATCTAAGCAAGCTATTAAAATAGACTGTTTTTTTTTAAATAAAAACTGTATGAACGCCCATTCTCGTATCAGTGAGTAGTTGGTACATTTTTCCCTTTCCCAACCTCCCCCCACCCCCCCCTCCCCCCAGTCTTGTAAATCAATTTTGCAACATTCCTATAGATACTCTACACCACTCCACCATCAATCACCTTAATCGCAGAACTGTCACAACCAATATGGATTTCAATAGTACGAGAAAGAGCTTTTAGATGCTTTTTTCACTTCTTTCCACTGAGCCGTTGAATAAGCGGAAATTGCAATCGAATACAGGTCCACATGGAATCACACATTGACGACAATCTCGTTCTGGGGAAGAGCCGCAAGGAGCGGGAGCACTTTTACTTCTTTTGCGCGTCTGCTGCTCACATATGAGTTCACATTCAAACGGGGCCATTTTTAAATCCACTCGGATTTTTATTTTTTGGTTGTAGTGCTTGGTGGTCATGCAAGCATAAGCTCATCGATGTCCAAAAATCGGCGATCGTCTTTTCAAAATATCTTTTTTTTGTTTTGAAGTTTTTAGCTGAACAATGCATGAAGTGTCAGGAAGGCGGCAAAAACATCTGCGTCGATAAGTCACTACATAGTTCCTTTCCAAGGAAAAATTCTTTTAAAGCAGAATACTTTTCCAAATAAACACAGATATGGTATTGAACATGAAATTCTAAAAATAAAAGTTTCCTCGTGACCACGTAGTATCTAGCTTCACTTTGATCTGATTTCATGTTTTAAGGAAAGTGACAAAAATGGAAATTAAGCTAAATAATGAAAAAAGCTTAATGTGGTAGTCAATGCGTTAAACAACAACATAGAAATAGATAGCAGGTGATCTCAAAACTACCTGGAACTTTCTCCGTCAGTGGTGCTCTATTATTTTGCAGTGATTTTCTAGACACCGAACCGGCCATGAAGAATAGTTTCCACTTGGATTCTGAAATATGAAAACCAAACAGTAAGGCAAAATAACACGATTGACTATTGATGAATCCCTACACGACGATTTTGTAGCCACTGCCATTGGCTGATAAGCGCTTTCTACCTATGTTTTGAATATATTTTGTAAAGTCTTGATAAAGATAGTGGAATTCTGTACAACTGACGTTCGAGCCTTGGCGCCTTCATCAGAGGCTAGAACCGAAAGTTAGTTAAGATTCAACGCTATTGAACATCATTTCGAACCAGTTCAGCTCCAATATAGGCTGGAGACAGACACATATATTGGGTTGTCCGAAAATTCCCGCCGATTTTTGATTCATTTTTGAATGAAAATTCTTAGAAGAAGAAATCCATTGATTGAACAATATATCCTCCATTCTGTTCAGTAAGGCTTTGCCATCTTCCTGTAGCTTCCAGTTCCCCTCTTTCATAGAAGGTTCCAGACTTAAGATCGAAAAACCCACTCAGGTGCTATTTGCAGTCCTCCAGCGAATTGAACGATTTTCCATTCAAGGAATTTTGCAGAAACCCAAACAAGTGGTATTCTGATGGTGCTATGTATGGGCTATATGGGGGGTGTGGTGAGACATCCCACCCGAGCTTTAGCAACTTTTGACGAGGGGCCAAAAATACGTGTGGTCTGGAGGTACCCTGTTGGAAAATTACGCCCTAACAATTGGCCACTTCGGGTCGCTTTTGGTCCATCGCTGCCTCCATAGTTTCGAGCTAGCTATAGTACCTTTCCTAAATCATATTTTGATTGTGCGACAACAGCTCATGGTAAGTGATTCCCCTGAAATCCCATCAGGATCTCGGCATAGTCATCCGCACCTGGATTTTGACTTTTGTAGAGGTTTGTGACGGCTCACTAGGGAGCTCCACGATCGTTCCCGCTCCTCATTGCTGTACACAATCCGATTCTCGTCCCTCGTGCTCATGGGTTTCAGAAACGGCTCATTTTTATTTCGTTCGAGCAACGAGTCGCGCATGGAGGCGCGGTCCATCGCATTGCGCTCGCTCCTTTCGCGAGATATCTAAACATCAAAGCGCTTTACAAGAACAAGTGTCTGCAGATGGCCATGGATGGAT
Organism: Haemonchus contortus; assembly: GCA_000469685.2. NCBI lineage: Eukaryota > Metazoa > Nematoda > Chromadorea > Rhabditida > Trichostrongylidae > Haemonchus > Haemonchus contortus. The sequence goes on along the minus strand of LS997566.1, from coordinate 26,682,025 downwards.
AATTTCGAAACATTAAGCCCTTGTCCTACTCCACGAGCAGTGATGAGCCGATTTGCTTCGGTTAACATTTCGAGTTGATCGTTTAAACTGATGATAGTCTCCCTAAAGGTTGCTGGTCTTCGAAGGCAAATTCACTCCGTTTGGATTTCGCAAACTAGTCATGCACTGTACGTTCCTCTAGGGCATGGTCTACTCAAACGTCATACATCTTTCATGCGGCTTGAGCCGCATTCTAGCCCTTGCGGTAGAAGAAATACTTCAGATACCGAAAATGCGCGCAGTGGTTCTCCATTTCCATACGAGTCCTGTACAGACAAACTTCGACAAATGTTGACAGAATCTTGATAGGAATATAGAGGAGGATCTACTCTTTCAAAAAACCTATAACTTTATTAGGTTGGGTCCTTGATCTTTTTTACAACGGTTGATAAATCCGGGGTATCAAAAATCGGCGGGAACTTTTCGGACAGCCCAATACATAGATGTGCTGGGTCGGGGAGGAGGGAGGGAGGGAGAAGGCTTCATTTGGTTGATCGTTAGCATTACCACTACAACGCTTCCACGTAAGCTTAGTTACTCAAGACAATAACTACAGTGCGAACGAGCATTTCATCTTTCTTTTCAGAGCCACGAACTCTCACCTGTTTCATTCGGTTCTATGGCTTTCTTCAACAACAAAGCGTGAGCACCGTTATTCTCCATTTCAGCGGCATAAGCCAGGACTGGTGAGAAGAATGTGATCTGAAAATGGAAGCGCAAGTGTCAGGTCCAAGCAAACACCATACCAGACAACGAAAACGTCTCTTTCGATTCACCAATTAGCTTAGCTGAAGCACTGTGAGCGTCATACACAGAAAAAAAGACTTCTGGCTTTGAACGAATTACCTGATAAATGTAGGTGAAGGTAACCTGAACGCAGGTGTAAAGACAGAACATTCGCACACCGGGAAGCGTTGTGAGTATGCCAATGCCAAATGTCATCTTAAATTGGAATATTTAGATTTTGCTGTCAGTCTTTATTGGCTTTTCTCTCAACTGTCACTAAACAGAAGCAGGCAATGGCTCACCATATCAGTGATGGATGTAATTGTGATTGCAACAGCAGCTTCTGATAGAGTATCAGCAATGCGACGAGCTGGTGAATGATCTGGATTTGTTCGATGCCATTCCGCCGACATGACAAAGAGGTCGTCAATACCGATACCTGTTTTGAGATAGATTTGGAGTAAGCAAAAGGTATATCAAGAGCAACTACTTTTGGGCCTTTGAAAGCTGTGGTCACGGTTTCACAGACGATAATAAGGATTTCGTTGCTAATCTCGTTATCAGCTGCAGGTATAAAATAACATCAACCATGCGCTTGAAGAACGAATATTCGTCACCACACAATAATTCATTGAAAATTGTCTTTCCTAACCAACCAATCTGTCAAGCATTTACGCCTTGCCTTACGGGAGAAGTTGACAAATGAGAGTTCGTAATTCATTCTCCAGAGTGTGGCAGTGTGAGTGGTCGTGAACGACTTGGACTCCAGATCTCATCTAGCTTTCCCGCTTCGAAATATCTCATAAGGTGCATGTAGACCATCATTAGTCATCGGGCTTATTTCTGCAGTATTGAGAGGCATTGCGACTCAGTATCGAATATGCCGGCGTCTGGATGTATAGAGTAGCTCACAGGTCTTCGACCAAATGCTCTCACGCTTTTTCGTTCATAACTTTTTTCTCAATGGAGCGAATCGCGCGAAATTTTGATAGGTTCGACTGAAGCATATTCCACACTAATCAACACCATTTGATTGCAAAGCAGCAGTATCCACATAACTAGAGCAAGGTGTTTGTTGCGGTAGCAGAATTCATTAAAAGCAAAGTTAGTAACGTCTGCAGTTATTCGCACCTTATATGCGTTATTCTTCTCTAGTGTGTTCGGCATGGCGCTCGTACACTTAAGACATGGCAGAAAGGTAAGAAATTCAAGAAAGACCAATGTCTGTTTTTCCAGTTAATTTGGAGTTCAAGCTCTTTGGGATGTTTGGAACATGATCAGATTGCAGGTTAATAGTGGTAAATATTCGCTTGATTGATTTTCGCTTGATTGGATCCAGTAGAAAGGAGTTACGACTGGAAAGAAGGACTGAAGAAGCATTTGGCCGAAGATTTTTTAGCGATACTGTATGTTTGATTTCGCGGTTCCCTTTGGACTAGAAAGAGGTCTCTCAAATACTGACGGTAATATCCAAGATTGGTGAGGTATGGACAAGACTTCGGTTTCGGATGGGACTCAACCCGTACTTGTGCTATATTTGTTTTCTACCACTTGTTCGCCCCACACTTCTCTCTCTTGATCGTTCTAATTTACCTGGAGTGATCACAAGCACATGATTTTTCCCAATTTATCCTCCAACTTTTGAATGTTGTAGTCTGAACCCAAGGAATGGTGTGTGTGTCCCATACCATTAATTGGCACAATTTGCGATACTTTTAAGCTACCCTTTTTAGGTCGAAAAGCGAAAGCATCGGTTGGGAAAGGTGATTTGGGGCAGAGAAAGCGAGAAAATCTGCTGACTCCATGATCAAGAAGGCTTCCGGAAAGATAGAAGTTTCACGAGATTATCATGTCGAAAATGACATCGTATGGTACTCGGGCGAGATCTCCGTATTGCAATCACGCATTGAGCTGACTACATCAAGCCGAACTCGTCCAAAACTGCCTTCCACTGTAGCCATGAGTCACGATAAGCTGTTTGAACTTCCTACATTGGTTCCCTTGTGAATGGTGAATGAAGCAGTGCCATGAAACTCATCCGCGCATACACACGGGACATCCTTGAGCCCATACGACGCCCTACCTAGGCCGTTTTCCCTGACATCGTCACATGTGGTGTACAAGGAGTACACAGACTTACCACATAGTGATATCTCAGAAGCTATTCTTATCGTGAACTCTCTTAAAACCATTCAACAAAAAAAGCAGGTCACTCTGTTCCTATAAATAAGGGGGACTACATCGAATGTGAGAAAACTGACACTAAATCACGAGCAGCCACTTCTTTTATCATTAACTCATCTACAGTCTGTCAGACACATACATATTGGTCTGTAAGGCGTTGTCTAAGACTGCGAATGTAGCTGGAGAATTTCGTGCTGAAGGACGACTCATAAAATGTCCTTCAGCACGAAATTTTCCAGCTACATTCGCAGTCTTAGACAACGCCTTACAGACCAGTATGTACAATGACACCGGAAATTCTGTTCATCCACGACCGTGAATGATGACCAGTATAACTTCTCCTTCATTTTGGTTACTTCACACTACAATTGCTAAATTTTATTGACGTTATTGGTAGAGCTCAACTCACAGAGAACGAGGAATGGCGAAACGTTAACAATTGCATTGTACAGCTCGCCACACCAAAGGAGCAGTCCGAAAGAAGTGGAAACTGCTAGCAGAGGACACAGTATACCTGGAAAGCCGCTATATCCATGCAGTCCTTTCCCTAGTGGTTTTCAAAAAAAAAAGAGTAAGGGATTCGAAATCTCGTTCGAGTCCTATGTTACTGTTACTGTTACAGAGTACGCCTCATTCAAGTGAACCATCGATGATATCAAAAAAATTCTACACTTTTGCTCTACTTGGTTCTTCGACCTGTTCAATCCTTTTATGACCAAGAACTCAGTTTGCAAGAGGAAAACCATGTGAATTACGGTTTGAACCGTCAATTGCCATCGCATATACCATGTGCATCTTAGCTTTATAGTCACTTCAATGGCAGACCCCAGGGGTGTGAAGCGAATTGTTCACAGCATATCTTCATAAGATTCTAAAAGAGTCTTCCAATTCCGAGAAAGTTGCGCATTACAGTAGTTTACTGTTATTTGTGAAGTGTGCAATGCACTGACTAAACAATTCCCTTCAATCTGATGCTATATTGCTGCTGCTATAATGTATAAATCCGACCTGCACAAGCAACAATTGGTTTACTGCGGACCCAGTCGATCCCAATCAGTCCATTTCCATGTTTGATCAAAACTACAGACACCATAAAGCAAAAGGTGAATAAAATGGTACACGTTCCTGAAAAAATCGTAAAGGTGAGTTGAACCATCCATGAGGTATTTGTTCACAACTCACCAACGAACTTTGGCGTCAAGGTGTCTGCAACGTCTTGCAGTCCTTCCGGTAGTGACTCGTTATGAGTAACGCCGAACTCCACCAACTCTTGAACCTCACTTATGTATTAAATAGCTACGAAAGCACTTAGAAATCAATATACGTATCAATACCGTGAGTACATACCAGAGGGAGGTTGTGTTTTGCTGGTCAACCATGCGGCTACTTTTTTCCTCCATATGTGGCTAATATTGCCTACCTGAAATACTACCATACCGTAAAAAGAGTTATGCTTCGAAAACGATTACCAGCCCAGGGAAGAGAAGAAAACAGTACCTTCTGAATCTTTTCTCGAAAACTCACTCATGAAAAAGGAGCTGAAAAAGTTGAGGCGTTCAAGTGAGTTCTAAATTACACGGCAGTCACTTACATATACCCACCTACGGCACCTTATTCGATCTATACCCAATGTGGCTAGCCGAATTTGTGAACTGAAGGTCGGAGTCGGCAAAACTCTTCTGCTTTTTTGCTATCCCTTACCCTACAAAAGGTGAAATTTGGCACAACTGGAGTGCCATGTGAAGCGTTTTCTTCGCACATTTTTCTAGTTGAAGCCGCTTCATTCACTGCATAGATTTGCCCCCCCCCCCGAGCTATGGGTGGAGGCAGAACTCTCAATAAGTTCACAGCGTACGGCGATTATCTGCTACCTTCGAAATTCGATCTTGCTACGACACCTTATTCGTAGATCCTCCTTTTCCAAAAGAGAAGTATCTGCGACTGCGAATCTCAAGAATCGATAGAACCGTTTCAATTAATACGTACCTTTTCTTCTCGTACGTTGTAGGTGAGCCGAAGAGCAATTGCATGGTCGAAATGACCTTCTCGATCCACTAGGTGAGGTCGACCCACGAGAGCTCCGAAATAGATTGGCTCTGATCCTCTCCATCCTATGGGATACGTAATGTTGACCTATAAGATGGGAAGAATGTGACAAATATTGCACTGAGTTCCCGTAGTTCAGCAAATTTGCAGGAAATAATTCGAAAATTCAGAGAGCAAAGTCAACACCTAAATCTCAAAATTAGACAAGCTACATGGAGTGAATGGCGCTATCTTTCAGGCTCTCCTTCTTCTTTCTCGCTTTTTCAAGAAGTCAATATCTATTTGCTGATATTATGTAACTAATGCTATCAGTTTCGGGTACTCAACTGCTTCAAATACTACAAATTTGGGAGTGATACCTACATACTTAGCCTTCTAACAAAGAAACTGGCTTTGTTCTTTCTTCCGGTACAAATGAAAGCACACAGCTTAAAAAACCAGGTTCATGAAATAAAATGTCGAATTGATGAGGGAGCGGAGAGCAACTTCATTTGTAAGGCGGCAAAGGGTACAGCAATAATTTAGTAATCATAAGAACGAACTCATTCGATCATATTTTACTACACCTAATCGCTAAAATAACAGACGTAAGCACGACGACACACTCGTCTACGATGGAGAGCCAGAGTCATTACTCTATTCAAAATTTCATCATTTAATGTCCCCTCACTACAGACACAAGTTGATTGCACCGTTCTAGATCGCTCTAGAACGCTGTCCACTGACGGGTAGACTCAAATGGCCACCTTCTATACAACTTCAGCGTACCTCATTGTTGATGATGTCACTGGCAAATTCAGCGATGGGACCACTGAAATTACCCCAACGACTTTTGGGCATCAGCATCGTAAGATGATCATTGTGATAACAAGCCCAGTCGTACGACATACAGAGATCAGTATAAGCAGCCTGAAATACATTGTCAGAAAAAATGATTTACAGAGGGAACAACTCATCCAGTGCAGTTCACAAACTTCGCTCTTTTTAGTACTAGTCAACAAGCGTGTTGCTAGGTGAAACAGAGCACCGAACTACACGAGCACATCACTTTTTCTTACTGAGCTGGGTACTGATTCCATAATGCTCGCTCGTCTTCCGAGTGTGAATTTACATAGCTCTTTTTTATGAAATTCGTGTTCATAAATTGGTCCCATTACCAAGAATGAGTCAGTCTCTGGGAGCTCTTCGAAGAACGTCAAATTTCGTATCAGGTCAAGAGGGTATCAACAAGGCGGATGGTACGAGCAGCTTTTATCGGAGGAGGAAAGACATTTAATTCTAAGGTTGGTCCATTGAGAGTGAACACAATGAAATCATGCTCTGCCTTCAAGTTGATTAAGCAGGGTCTCATGTAGTGCGGAAGGTACTTGTTCACTTCTCTGAGGAACCATTCAATAATAACAGTCAGTTTCAGTAACAATGTAGGCTTATCCAATATCGGTGCTGTGTATCAAAAGAAGAAGGCAAGTGCAATAATTCCAAGTTATGTCACCACAGCCTAGGCGTCACTATCATGATTGTTATAAATTTCGTAACAAACTACCAATTTCATTTTGACACTTCACAGCGTTGCATAGTTCATGTTCACCAAAAATTTTTTCTTTTTTCCTTAAATTTTTCCTCATATTTTGAAATGTAACAGAGTTTTCTATTCACTGAATTGATATGAATTCAGCCAATTTGGCAGCTATCAGCAGTTACCAAGTCCAGCGAGATTACCACAGGAGATTGAACTGAAGTGCTGAAGCTGAAGCGACCTATTTTAGTGGTAAAATCGCATACCCCAATTCCTAGCGTTCATTGTTGCTACAAGGCGTAATTTCGCTGCTTCAGCAACGATCCATTCAAAGGTGGAATGGAAAAAGGAGTACTGGAACGAGTATCACTGTTTGGTTCGGTCTTCTACTACCTTAGCACAAGCGTACCTTTCCTGCAAAACCCATATTATCGTCTCGTCAGGAACTCAGACACTCATCCCAGCATGCATGTACAGTACTCGCCGTAAGAACTCAAAAATTTACGAGAATACCGCGAGTTCGCGTCTTTTTCGTCTTTTCTTTATAAATCGCTTCAAAATAAAGTAATCGAGGAGAAAAAATACCGTTGAACTCAGCTCATCGAGCTCTACAAAGCTGATGCCCTAAAATGTCAAAAATGCTTTATTTTGGATTGCGCCATGCACTTGAGCTCCATCCGAAAAGTGATTGCATGCACATGAGGTGCACGCTTTAGTGCTCGTAGGGGCTCATTGGTCCCTGAAGATGATCTGTTCAGAATTTGCTTTGGATTGCGCCACGTACTCGACTTTACTCAGTACAATGTGAAAATGATCGTTGGTTTTGTTTAATCTCCATCGTTCCTTTTTTGGTTTGGAGGCTGTAGATAAGTGCATCTACGGTCTCTGCACTCAACACTTCTCCTTACTGGTTCCATAGAGAATATGACATCAATTCACGGCAAAATAACAGAGTCGATTTTTTTGGCCTTTTGCCATTTTTGGAGGAATTTTTCTACGGAATCTGGGGAGAAGGTCTTGCGGCACTCCACTGTCGTAGACATCTCTTTATTGTCTGCAAGACACCCTATCAGGAATCAAAATTTATCCCTTGGTATGGCCCCAAACCTCAAACTTCGTCAAGCCCAAATCATATAACGTTTTTCCCTTCCCGTTGGTCTTTTTGCAGCTGCGTTGTACACTGTTAGATTTCCCGTGAAAAATCCTATCGAATGATATATTGGTCGACCCGTGACGAAAACCTCCCTCTACTACCACTTCCTGCAGTAGGCCTGTCTCGGAGCGGTTTCCTGCAGAGCGTGTTTCGATACGCATGCGGCCGGGTACAGTAGTGGCGGGAATTTGGAGGCTTTCCAACGATAATTATTTGAATGAGTGATTAGATCTGCTGGTGGCGGGGTACTGAAGTGGCGAGAAGGGGTGTTGGATCGATTAGTGATTACTTTAGTGGGGGGAAAGATCTGCAGGGGACGGAGTACTGTAGCGGCGGGAAAACGGGGCAGTTTGAATAGAAGTTTTGGGACGGTCTAGAAGAGCGGTTTCCATCATTCATTTATTATGTGGAGGCTGAACATAACTGCATCTACGGCCTCTGCACTCAACACTCCTCTTTACAGGTTCCATTGAGAATATGACATCGATTTACGGCAAAATAACGAAGTCGATTTTTTTGGCATGTTCCCACTTTTGAAGGAATTTTCCTCCTGAACCTGAGGAGGCGGCAGCGAGGCAATCCACTATTGTAGACTACTCTGTGTTCTTCGAGGATGTTATGGTAACCTTATCAAAAGTTCTCTCCTGGTATGGCTCCAAACTTCGAACTTCGTCAAGCCCAAATCATAAAACAACGTTTTTTTCCCTTTCCGCTGGGGGAAGAAACGATCCTTAGATGGCACTTTTTACGGAGAATCTAACAGTATTGAATTTAATTGCAAGAATCCAAGCGGCAAGGGGAAAGGGCATAATTTTGTAACTTGAGCGTGACGATAAGCGAAGTTTGGAGCCATACCCAAGAGAGAACTGTTAATCTTTGATAAGGTGTACCATAACAGCCTCGAAGAACACAAAGAGTTTTCTACATTAGCGGATTGCCTCGCTGCCGCTTCCTCAGGTTCCGTAGAAAAATTCCTCCAAAAATGGGAAAAGGCCAAAAAAATCGACTCCGTTATTTTGCATCAGCTTGTAGAGCTCGATGAGCCGAGTTCAATGGTATTTTTTCTCTTCGATTACTTTATTTTGAAGCGATTCATAAAGAAAAGACAAAAACACGCGAACTTGCGGTATTCTCGTAAGTTTTTGAGTTCTTACGGCGAGTACTGTAACGATTCGTTGGACCTTTGCCTATATATTCACTCAGGAGTAGACTAGAATAGCATAACGGTAATTTCCAAACTCGAAATAATCTTACTCAAATCATTGCAAGACTCTTTGAAAAACCGGAAGAAAACGTAACGGCCAACAGCTCACCGAATAAACTTCGCTTTTAACTTCTGTAGAACTTCTCCGGAGACATTCCTCTAGCTAATCATTTCAGTACTACCAAAAGTAGAATTGTAGAATTTTTTCCAAGTGACAAATGCTATTTTGCTCTCTACTGCCTATGTTTATGGTGCTTGCTTGGGTAGTCTGTTTGCTGCATCTCTTTATTCCCTTCTGTACTCGATTTTGTGAATCTGTCATCATCATAATTTTGAACAACACTCCTCAATGTTAGATACCACGAGATGGATAAAGCACTGGCGTTTGAACGCTAGAGGAAAGCGCATTTGTTAGCAGAGCAATATCAAGATTTTCCTCCGCTCTGACTTTCCGAAAGTAATCTTGCAAGATGTCTTAAAACAATATATACATAAGCGGATAAATAGAAGTGAAATATGACTATGTCGAAGTGTGTTGTGTAAGGACCGTAATATTCGAAGCGACCAAAGAACATTCGTATAACGATGACCTCTTATTTATGAACATTTATTGTGACAGCATCTAAGGAGCAATACAAAGTGCCTCATCTTTGCTACATTTACAACCAGCACACTGGCAGTCTTCGTCAGTTGTGCACGGATCTCCCGTCGCATAAATCACTTCGCCGATGAAGTTTCCCCTGAAAACTCAATTTTCAGCATGAATCCTTCCGAGAGAGTCTGTTTGTTCTGCTTATTCTTACCCAGAGTTGTAATCGCATGCCACAAATGTAGAAGCACCATTCCAGCAAGAAAAAATCCCACAACCAATTTGGTTGGTCGATTGCCAGGCCAACTAGAGCAACAGAAGTAACAACTTTCCTTCTAATACTGTGCTTAATCTTCAGCTCCCACCTGAGTGTATTCCTGAATTACGTTTTGATTGTAAACTTCCATACTGAAAACGTTATTTTGAGGGGCGCCATATTTCTGTAGCTCGTCGAACCAGGCCTCGACACTCTGGAATGAGATCGACGGTGTTTTCTGGAGAAAATGCAATTGCAACAATACTACAACCTCTGCTGCGGCTTCTGTCTTGTTAATATTCGGTAATAATGAGTGTACATTATAACCCCATTGATTAGTTTGCGCAAGAGAGTTGTATCCAAGCGTGCAGTCCTTCGCCCACTCCACTGCATTCGCTTCGATTTCGCAGTTGTAGCTCTGTAACGTTCTTTGCAAGCTTTATAGTAGTCGCTTAGATTAATTGATAGGAGTGAATAAGAAAGTAAAGATAGGCTCGGCCTCAAGGCCTGAGGTCCTTCAAGCCCTTCGAATCATTAAAATCAAAGCATATTATGTGTAACATAATCTTACCACTTTCATCATTTTAGCCGCTTTTGGAGCAAACCCTCCAAGATTGTTATGAGCTAGTCCTTTAGCGATGAGGGATCTGCATTGTTACGAATAACAGCAACATTTTTATAAATTTTACGTCCCGAAAACTTACCGATACTCATTGTGTTTGTCGACGAACATCTGTCTAGCTTCATCTGTCATTTCGTTATCATTCTCAGGGCACATCCCACCTGATAGAGTGTTCTTTAGCGATCATTAGCTCGGAGCCGAAAGCTTCGTTCTAACCTGGATGGTATATTTTAGGTGTTGTAGTAGGTTTCTCTGTGGTCGGTGGCATGACGGTAGTATATCCTGGAGGAACACAAAGGGCCTCATCTTCACTACAAGTGCAGCCAGTGCATTGACAGTCTTCATCAGCTGTGCATGGATCTCCGATGTCGTAAATATAGTGATTGATCCTATTTCCTCTATAATTTGATTTTTGCAAGAAATTTCGAGAAAAGGATCTCGTTGTTGCTATTCCCTTGACTTACGCAGGGTTGTACTCGCATGCTACAAGTGTCATGGTTGGGCACCATTCAACTGCGCAGCCGATTTTGTCACTAGACTGCCAGGCTACCTGTAAAGACCATCCTTTCGACGATAGTCAAATGGTTAATCTGTGAATTCTGTAAACACCTGTGTGTAGTGGCCAACACCCCGATCGAACACTTCCATTGTCAGGATATTTTCATCCGGCACACCAAACATCTTTAACTCCCAGTACCACGCTTGGACGCTCTGGAAATGTGAAATCATTTTTGAAGGAGACCGAATTGTGATTGAGCTCAAAATTCCAACATACTAATTTTGCAGAGTCCGTCTTGCTGTAATTAGTCCCTCCTAGCATCCACAGGTTCTGCCCCCAATAATTCCTTTGCTCGGGTGGATCATGTTCGAACTTGCACTCTTTTGCATATGCCGCCGTATTTGCTTCAACTTCGCAATCATAACTCTAAAAAACCCTAGCTCACATGCTTTTGTGTTTTGTTCGATAGAGCATAGAACGGCTAAAGGCTAAGGAAATATCATCAAGGACTAGAAGCTCCACATCGTACCACTTTCAACATTCGAGCTGCTTTCGGAGCAAATCCTCCAAGTTTATTCTTGGCCTGTCCTTTAGCAATAATAGATCTGAAAAACTTGTTCGTCGCACCTGCACGAAGATATCATGGATGTGTTACGCAGGCCTTACGACCAACCGATACTCATTGTGCTTATCAACGAAAATCTGCCTAATTTCATCGGTCATGCCATTGTCAGATGTGGGGCAAAACGCGGCTGAAAAAAGTTTCTAACAACCCGAATCTCAATTTGAGGGTTTCAAAACCTTGAGGAGTGCGCACCTTCCAGGCATGATGGCGTCAGAAGCACCTGAATGGAGTAATTGGAGAAAACTATCCATGCCACTAAAGATGAAAACTCACCGAAATAGCAATCAAAGTAGGTATTTGCATACCTTACGACGAATGCGAATGTCCACAGGCACCCAAATGGTGCTTTTATAGCTATTTTTGAATCATCTTTCATGGATATCATAAGCACTGGCAGCTGTTATAATTTTACTGCACAGTTCTTCAAAATTCATTTCTAGAACAAAGGAGAAAAATCGATGATGTGTGGTTTGAGAGTGATTCCTTTTCATCTACTGAAAATGTGTTCTACTTTTCGAGAGTGTCTCCGAGTTGTTAGAAGGGCGTTGAATAACCCTGAGGAAGAGTCTACATCTTTAGTAAGGGATAAAGATGAGGGCGCTTACAATTTCTTCTTTTTCACCTGGTTGTACATTTCGAACAACTAGTTATAAATCACAATCATAAACAGCCCTCTTTGTCCTCGACTAGCTTCATAACTTTTTTCGGATCAACAAACACTTTACCACTAAAGTCCGTAAAACAATAATATCGAAGAGAAATTTCTCGAGAAAGTGCTCGACATACTTGCATGAAATTATGTCTTCAGCGATATGGGTCATTAAAAGATTAAACCGTAACAACGGTTTCTGCCTCTTGCAAAGAACGCCTTCTTCACAATAGTACATCCCCTTCTACTTCCAGAATGTACCTCTCCGGTTGATCAAAATGCAAGAAATTAGGTGAATTCGGTGAAGTAGATCCTTTAATTGAAGGAACTCTCACCTTCCATCCTTCCCCTTGGTGAAGTTTGAAATCCAAAAACTTTCACGCAATCAGTTAGATCGAAGGATGGAACTTCTAAGGAAGGTGACTCATATCGCTGAAGAAATAATTTCATGCAAGTATGTCGAGCATTTTCTCGAGAAATTTCTCTTCGATATTATTGTTTTACGGACTTTAGTGGTAAAGTGTTTGTTGATCCGAAAAAAATTATGAAGCTATTCGAGGACAAAGAGGGCTGTTTATGATTGTGATTTATAACTAGTTGTTCGAAATGTACAACCAGGTGAAAAAGAAGAAATTGTAAGCGCCCTCATCTTTATCCCTTACTAAAGATGTAGACTCTTCCTCAGGGTTATTCAACGCCCTTCTAACAACTCGGAGACACTCTCGAAAAGTAGAACACATTTTCAGTAGATGAAAAGGAATCACTCTCAAATCACACATCATCGATTTTTCTCCTTTGTTCTAGTAATGAATTTTGAAGAACTGTGCAGTAAAATTATAACAGCTGCCAGTGCTTATGATATCCATGAAAGATGATTCAAAAATAGCTATAAAAGCACCATTTCGGTGCCTGTGGACATTCGCATTCGTCGTGAGGTATGCAAATACCTACTTTGATTGCTATTTCGGTGAGTTTTCATCTTTGGTGACATGTATAGCTTTCTCCAATTACTCCATTCAGGTGCTTCTGACGCCATCATGCCTGGAAGGTGCGCACTCCTCAAGGTTTTGAAACCCTCAAATTGAGATTCGGGTTGTTAGAAACTTTTTTCAGCCGCGTTTTGCCCCACATCTGACAATGGCATGACCGATGAAATTAGGCAGATTTTCGTTGATAAGCACAATGAGTATCGGTTGGTCGTAAGGCCTGCGTAACACATCCATGATATCTTCGTGCAGGTGCGACGAACAAGTTTTTCAGATCTATTATTGCTAAAGGACAGGCCAAGAATAAACTTGGAGGATTTGCTCCGAAAGCAGCTCGAATGTTGAAAGTGGTACGATGTGGAGCTTCTAGTCCTTGATGATATTTCCTTAGCCTTTAGCCGTTCTATGCTCTATCGAACAAAACACAAAAGCATGTGAGCTAGGGTTTTTTAGAGTTATGATTGCGAAGTTGAAGCAAATACGGCGGCATATGCAAAAGAGTGCAAGTTCGAACATGATCCACCCGAGCAAAGGAATTATTGGGGGCAGAACCTGTGGATGCTAGGAGGGACTAATTACAGCAAGACGGACTCTGCAAAATTAGTATGTTGGAATTTTGAGCTCAATCACAATTCGGTCTCCTTCAAAAATGATTTCACATTTCCAGAGCGTCCAAGCGTGGTACTGGGAGTTAAAGATGTTTGGTGTGCCGGATGAAAATATCCTGACAATGGAAGTGTTCGATCGGGGTGTTGGCCACTACACACAGGTGTTTACAGAATTCACAGGTTAACCATTTGACTATCGTCGAAAGGATGGTCTTTACAGGTAGCCTGGCAGTCTAGTGACAAAATCGGCTGCGCAGTTGAATGGTGCCCAACCATGACACTTGTAGCATGCGAGTACAACCCTGCGTAAGTCAAGGGGATAGCAACAACGAGATCCTTTTCTCGAAATTTCTTGCAAAAATCAAATTATAGAGGAAATAGGATCAATCACTATATTTACGACATCGGAGATCCATGCACAGCTGATGAAGACTGTCAATGCACTGGCTGCACTTGTAGTGAAGATGAGGCCCTTTGTGTTCCTCCAGGATATACTACCGTCATGCCACCGACCACAGAGAAACCTACTACAACACCTAAAATATACCATCCAGGTTAGAACGAAGCTTTCGGCTCCGAGCTAATGATCGCTAAAGAACACTCTATCAGGTGGGATGTGCCCTGAGAATGATAACGAAATGACAGATGAAGCTAGGCAGATGTTCGTCGACAAACACAATGAGTATCGGTAAGTTTTCGGGACGTAAAATCTATAAAAATGTTGCTGTTATTCGTAACAATGCAGATCCCTCATCGCTAAAGGACTAGCTCATAACAATCTTGGAGGGTTTGCTCCAAAAGCGGCTAAAATGATGAAAGTGGTAAGATTATGTTACACATAATATGCTTTGATTTTAATGATTCGAAGGGCTTGAAGGACCTCAGGCCTTGAGGCCGAGCCTATCTTTACTTTCTTATTCACTCCTATCAATTAATCTAAGCGACTACTATAAAGCTTGCAAAGAACGTTACAGAGCTACAACTGCGAAATCGAAGCGAATGCAGTGGAGTGGGCGAAGGATTGTACGCTTGGATACAACTCTCTTGCGCAAACTAATCAATGGGGTTATAATGTACACTCATTATTACCGAATATTAACAAGACAGAAGCCGCAGCAGAGGTTGTAGTATTGTTGCAATTGCATTTTCTCCAGAAAACACCGTCGATCTCATTCCAGAGTGTCGAGGCCTGGTTCAACGAGCTACAGAAATATGGCGCCCCTCAAAATAACGTTTTCAGTATGGAAGTTTACAATCAAAACGTAATTCAGGAATACACTCAGGTGGGAGCTGAAGATTAAGCACAGTATTAGAAGGAAAGTTGTTACTTCTGTTGCTCTAGTTGGCCTGGCAATCGACCAACCAAATTGGTTGTGGGATTTTTTCTTGCTGGAATGGTGCTTCTACATTTGTGGCATGCGAATACAACCCTGGGTAAGAATAAGCAGAACAAACAGACTCTCTCGGAAGGATTCATGCTGAAAATTGAGTTTTCAGGGGAAACTTCATCGGCGAAGTGATTTATGCGACGGGAGATCCGTGCACAACTGACGAAGACTGCCAGTGTGCTGGTTGTAAATGTAGCAAAGATGAGGCACTTTGTATTGCTCCTTAGATGCTGTCACAATAAATGTTCATAAATAAGAGGTCATCGTTATACGAATGTTCTTTGGTCGCTTCGAATATTACGGTCCTTACACAACACACTTCGACATAGTCATATTTCACTTCTATTTATCCGCTTATGTATATATTGTTTTAAGACATCTTGCAAGATTACTTTCGGAAAGTCAGAGCGGAGGAAAATCTTGATATTGCTCTGCTAACAAATGCGCTTTCCTCTAGCGTTCAAACGCCAGTGCTTTATCCATCTCGTGGTATCTAACATTGAGGAGTGTTGTTCAAAATTATGATGATGACAGATTCACAAAATCGAGTACAGAAGGGAATAAAGAGATGTAGCAAACACACTACCCAAGCAAGCACCATAAACATAGGCAGTAGAGAGCAAAATAGCATTTGTCACTTGGAAAAAATTCTACAATTCTACTTTTGGTAGTACTGAAATGATTAGCTAGAGGAATGTCTCCGGAGAAGTTCTACAGAAGTTAAAAGCGAAGTTTATTCGGTGAGCTGTTGGCCGTTACGTTTTCTTCCGGTTTTTCAAAGAGTCTTGCAATGATTTGAGTAAGATTATTTCGAGTTTGGAAATTACCGTTATGCTATTCTAGTCTACTCCTGAGTGAATATATAGGCAAAGGTCCAACGAATCGTTACAGTACTCGCCGTAAGAACTCAAAAACTTACGAGAATACCGCAAGTTCGCGTGTTTTTGTCTTTTCTTTATGAATCGCTTCAAAATAAAGTAATCGAAGAGAAAAAATACCATTGAACTCGGCTCATCGAGCTCTACAAGCTGATGCAAAATAACGGAGTCGATTTTTTTGGCCTTTTCCCATTTCTGGTCCTTCTCCCAGGAATTTTTCTACGGAACCTGAGGAGGCGGCAGCGAGGCAATCCGCTAATGTAGAAAACTCTTTGTGTTCTTCGAGGCTGTTATGGTACACCTTATCAAAGATTAACAGTTCTCTCTTGGGTATGGCTCCAAACTTCGCTTATCGTCACGCTCAAGTTACAAAATTATGCCCTTTCCCCTTGCCGCTTGGATTCTTGCAATTAAATTCAATACTGTTAGATTCTCCGTAAAAAGTGCCATCTAAGGATCGTTTCTTCCCCCAGCGGAAAGGGAAAAAACGTTGTTTTATGATTTGGGCTTGACGAAGTTCGAAGTTTGGAGCCATACCAGGAGAGAACTTTTGATAAGGTTACCATAACATCCTCGAAGAACACAGAGTAGTCTACAATAGTGGATTGCCTCGCTGCCGCCTCCTCAGCTTCAGGAGGAAAATTCCTTCAAAAGTGGGAACATGCCAAAAAAATCGACTTCGTTATTTTGCCGTAAATCGATGTCATATTCTCAATGGAACCTGTAAAGAGGAGTGTTGAGTGCAGAGGCCGTAGATGCAGTTATGTTCAGCCTCCACATAATAAATGAATGATGGAAACCGCTCTTCTAGACCGTCCCAAAACTTCTATTCAAACTGCCCCGTTTTCCCGCCGCTACAGTACTCCGTCCCCTGCAGATCTTTCCCCCCACTAAAGTAATCACTAATCGATCCAACACCCCTTCTCGCCACTTCAGTACCCCGCCACCAGCAGATCTAATCACTCATTCAAATAATTATCGTTGGAAAGCCTCCAAATTCCCGCCACTACTGTACCCGGCCGCATGCGTATCGAAACACGCTCTGCAGGAAACCGCTCCGAGACAGGCCTACTGCAGGAAGTGGTAGTAGAGGGAGGTTTTCGTCACGGGTCGACCAATATATCATTCGATAGGATTTTTCACGGGAAATCTAACAGTGTACAACGCAGCTGCAAAAAGACCAACGGGAAGGGAAAAACGTTATATGATTTGGGCTTGGCGAAGTTTGAGGTTTGGGGCCATACCAAGGGATAAATTTTGATTCCTGATAGGGTGTCTTGCAGACAGTCTTGCAGACAATAAAGAGATGTCTACGACAGTGGAGTGCCTCAAGACCTTCTCCCCAGATTCCGTAGAAAAATTCCTCCAAAAATGGCAAAGGGCCAAAAAAATCGACTCTGTTATTTTGCCGTGAATTGATTGTCATATTCTCTATGGAACCAGTAAGGAGAAGTGTTGAGTGCAGAGACCGTAGATGCACTTATCTACAGCCTCCAAACCAAAAAAGGAACGATGGAGATTAAACAAAACCAACAATCATTTTCACATTGTACTGAGTAAAGTCGAGTACGTGGCGCAATCCAAAGCAAATTCTGAACAGATCATCTTCAGGGACCAGTGAGCCCCTACGAGCACTAACGCGTGCACCTCATGTGCATGCAATCACTTTTCGGATGGAGCTCAAGTGCATGGCGCAATCCAAAATAAAGCATTTTTGACATTTTAGGGCATCAGCTTGGTGAGCTCGATGAGCTGAGTTCAAAGGTATTTTTTCTCCTCGATTACTTTATTTTGAAGCGATTTATAAAGAAAAGACGAAAAAGACGCGAACTCGCGGTATTCTCGTAAATTTTTGAGTTCTTACGGCGAGTTCTGTACCCTTTATTTATACCATCGTTCACGGTGAACACTCATTACGACGGAAAATAATTCAGAATGAACTCAAATTTGGTCAGCGAAACCCTATTTCAGCTGTTATGCAGCAGAAGAACATGAGCAGGTAAACGGGGACTATTGCGAACACCACTTCATGATGTTTTTTATTTTGAGATGTTCCACCAGAAAACCGCGTAAGAAAATTGAACACGCAATTTGGAGCTCTGAAGGCTGTTCCAATCATCTGAAAGCTAAAAGACGAAGTTGAAATAAACTTGATTTCATCTGCCATTTTGCTCCGTCCCATTTTCAAGTCGTTCTATTCAGTGAGCCTGTCAGCTTACCAAGGTGTGGAACAAGGAGCCACACACAATTTTAGAGGGGAGGTCAGGTTTTACAATCATTACTTCGCACATCACTCTCTCTTGCTTCTGAGTTGTTGCAGTTCACCCTATAATTTTATGAGCGCTTTCCCTGACGTGGGAGAAGAAAGATGATGTCAACAGGAATGACGTTGTTTTTCTCGTCTAGCAAGTCCCCTGCCCACCGGCTGACCTCGTAGTGCTTTCCGTCAATGTCGACTGGCACAGTGATGTTGTGAATTATATACTGATTAATACGTGCAACTTCGTCCAAATATTGCAGAGTGAGGATATTCGGTCGACCATATTGAGGATGCTCTTTGCCAGCGACTGCAAACGAGATATCAGGGAAAAAGCCGTTAAATGAAAACAAAAGACACTTGCCAATAATGTCCATATAACCTTTGAGATCGTAGCTCTTCCCAGGCCAAAATCTTTGCTCGTCTAATGGCCAATGTTCTGACAGCACCTGAACGATGTTAAGCTTTTCTAGCCAATGAATATTGGCTTTGTCGGGGGGGGGGCAGATCTGGATATCAATGTCTCTGTTGAGCATATTGCACTGGGCTTGAGACAAAAAAACATAAAAAATGGTAGTGTAAAGTTACTTAGGGGTGTTTTTACAGAAGTTTTCAAGCGAGCTCCCTTTGCAGATTGACTTAAGCAGAAAAAATGGTTTTAGAGCTCTAATATCCTCGGCAGCCTTTAAAGAGACTAGGGACACCTTTCCTTGATTGGCCCAGCAATTGACAATGGTTCAAGCTGAATATATGCATACTGTGTCTAATTGATCGGAACGTTCTATCCAGAGCCACTCTCAAGAAGAAACAAGGAAAAATTCTGAATTAGTTCTTGCAAACTTTCGAACGCACCGCACTTTCGTATCTCCATGGAGCATTTCTCGGCGAGAACACGAATTGAGGATCCTTTGTGGTCTAAACAAAGAATTATATAATTCACCAGATGGGATAGACAAGGTTAACATCAGAATAAAGATCTTCAAAGGCTCTAAGAATTACTTCTGTAAAAAGTAAAATGCTCGTGGGATGTGACTTTTTTATGATGCAACATCATACAATATTTGCCTACTGTTGACGGCGCTCGTTTCGTTGCTCCATGCATTGAAATACTCACTCAGCATTAAAACCCTACGTCATGACCATTCCGCCAAGCTCGCCGAATAAATTTTGTTTAAATTTCAGGGCATGTCTGCGGTGGTCGTCACCTTGACTTCCTTATCATGAACCAGTCCATTTCATTCTTAAGTCTCAAATTTAGCTGGTGCACTGTAACATAGTACACTGCATTAACGCCTTTACTGACTCGCATCACTGTTATTGAAATTCTGGTGCACCACAAGTATTTCGAAACGAAATTTCCTTTACAAAATTCCGGGACTTCAGATCATGCTACATTCACTCAAAAGGTGGTTTTCTGAGATGTTTTCTTGGAATGTTTCTCTTCAAAGATAGTCATGATTCAGGTTGAACTTCACGCATGCGAGTGGAAGCCCGAATCAACGAAAATTAGCTATACAGGCAACCAACTCAGTCAATATCTTCCATTGCGAGAAACTTATGTCTATGAACTTCAACATTATTGCTAAGCCGTCAAATGGAAGCACTTTCGTCATTTTACGCCCTTCACTTTGGGTATCAACGGTCTAAAAGCTGTTCTGTGTATTTGTACATCACGGGAAAGAGACGCTCCCTGACTGGCAGTAATAACGGCTCAGCGATGAGTTGAGAAGAAGAATCTGCATTGTGAAAGTCGGAACGACCGAGCGAACCTTTATTGAGAAAAACAATTGAAAAAAAGAAAGACTTTATTGATTACGGGGGTTTTTGCAATCTCTTTTTTATAAAGCAGTAACTTGGTGTGTCGGTTTGTCGGTTTGGGTGTTTGTCGGTGCGTCGGTGTGTCCGTCCGCAAACTTTATGATTACGATAAAGGTAGTGATATGGAAAGTCAAGCTCTCACATTTCCTTCTTATATATAAAGGAGGAAATTTGTGGGTAGCTTAATGGAGTAGAGTGAGTAATGCAAAGTGAAGTGGGTTATATAGAGTTGGGTGGGTATTTCAAAACCTTGATTTCGATCTGTATCTGCATCGTGCTATGTAAGTGTATAGAAAAATCGTGGATGATCATGAGGTTGGGAGAACTCCGCTTTTTTTTCAACTTGGAGCACTGGACGCAGACAAAGAGGTTAGCCCATAATTTTGCTCAGGAACAGTTCTTAGCCGAGAATGAATAGTTTTTTAACCTAAACTTTATGAGGGAAGAAGTACCAGGTGGGTGAGTCGTTTGAATATTCAACTCATACCCCATCCTAGCCTTTTGGTACTCACAACCTGCCCCCTCCCTGACGCTTATCTCCTCCTGAGGCCTAGCTTGAAACTATACACCATGTTCTTTCGCCTAGACCGTTTCAAAGCACTGTAAGGTCCCCCACCTCTCCCTCTCTGCACAAAAATTAAGAAATGAGGTCCGGCGTAAGACTGGTGAATAACAATGAAAAACTAGTTGCAAATGGTTGCTGTTTTTAGTTGACTTGACCTCCTGATCAGCAAGTCTGAAACTCATCTAATCTACCGAGCTGGTCATTAGCCAGCAAGAGGGTCGATATTACAAAGTATTTGGTATGCAAAGTACAAGTCTGCAAAAGAGGAATACAGGTCACTCGCATTTAAAAGATAAGATGATATGCAACAGCACTCGACTTCAATTCAGATTCGATTCTCATTTACAAAGATAAAGCCCTTGGGTGTTTTTCGATCCTGTCTGAGAGATGCGCCCACGCATTCAACTTCCTTTCACAATCGTAGTGGCGGGATGAGTGCATATGTGGCCTATGCAATGACTTGTGGTGGTCACCCATGTAGAACTTACTTGCTCGTACTTCCGTCGCTCATTTCGTTCTCCTAGACTAGTTTGGAACCAATAAATGATCCCGGGAGGATGGAAGGCTCTGTTGTCCCAAGCGGATATGGATCCGAGACGCGGACCGTGGACCGTGTTGGTGACATACATAGTACGTCACTGGATCACCTCGCCCTAACGCATCACGTTTACATAAAGTGCATAAATGGCCCTTGTAATGGCCACATAGAGTCTACTCTCATGTAGGATGCCGCAGAAAATGACTGTTCGTTAGAAAGGAATAAGAATGTATTCAAATTGAGAATTAGACGAAACGGTTCAAGAAAACTGTGAAGTCCTACTTAAAAGACCAGCTTTACAAGGGTGAGCGATGACTTAAATGGAGAGCAACCAGGGAAGGGTAGTTTGCATGTAGGTCAGTTCAAAACCATAACGCCTTCGACAACGCTATTCAATGCCTTGAAAGTTGCGAGCTGACAATAAGCACAAACTGCAAAGCGTTTTTACCAACCAGTTCTCCGATCCATCGCAAACCATAGCTGCAGAACGCCGCGAAAATCAGCGAAGCAACCAAAAATTGGAGTCGAAACTGAAAGAAAACTTAAACTGGTATTAAATACATTTAATCTTTTGATGCTACTTCATGTAATCTTCAGCCCATTCAAGGCCCACAGATGTGAATTTCGGACTTTTCTTTTCCTTGAAGTGTTAGAGAGCTATTGAGAGGAGATGTTGCTGGTCCTGACCTGCAGAAGACTCGTTTGTTGTGCTCCTTTGACGTTTCGTATCTCACAGGATTTCTACTGAGGGATTGTTGATGTGAATTGTGATGCTGTTGAGGTTCATGGTCTGGTCCCGTCAAGAGGCGTTTTAACTTCGAGGGCTGTTCAACATCCCTTTATTTGAATTCACTTTTGTAAACTATGCGTGTTGTCCTGCAGCTTTTTTTACGCATTTCTGCAACAGTGAACAAAGACTTGCACTGTCAATGTGGATGTCCGCTTTTCGTACATGGAGCACTTTTTATCTTTCCGCGCGTACTTCCTTCTCTTACTTATCCCTTCCCTTACTTGCTGCCTCATAGTTTGCAGTCGTGGCTGAATATAAATTTTGTGCTCTCATTTTTGTTCCAATCATTTGCAGGATGCTTTCGTTCAAGGCATTTTCTCACTCTCTTTCTCTTTTTCTCACTTTGACCAGCACAGGTTTACTTAAAATTAGCTTGGCAAACATTCCAACCTCTGTGCGAATTTCTTGCCCTGCACAGACTATTTGATCAAGCGTTATGCAGATCTGTCACCCACGAATTCGTTGCCTTCGTTTCGCCTGTCGAAGAGCTCGTATGTGCTGAACAACACGAGACCTAATGGTGAACTTCTTGTCATATTTCTGAGGGACTAACTGGAAACTCTTTAATACCTTTTCTGATCTTTTTATCAGGCTGTCTTTCTTTTTTTGTCCTTCATGCACAACGTTCTTGCAGAAACCGACAATGAATGGTCGCTAGTCTTTGAAATTTGTCATTAGCGTCTTGAGCGCCACGGCGCTACTCAATGTGGTCTTCTGAGCCCGAGTGACTGTTGTAGGGACTGTTTTCGAGGAGCAAAGGAGGTATGATTTGTAAATGAAGTAAGGAAACTTGTGAGGCCAAAGAAGAATGCGTGCTAGCGCCATCAGAAGAACCGTACTTCAGAAAAAAATTTGTTTACGACCTAATAGCCTGGGTGATTGTGACTGAGCAGACTGGGTACTTGATGTACAGTTTTGGACAATATTTAATGGACAAGTGATCAAGTCGTTCCTATTTGATCTTTGCCTTTTCTTTGCTTCGAGAATATCATATGTAGTTTTTGCCAGCAAGGGGCGATGATGTACTAGCCATTCAAATAATATATCGATAGCCTTCATCAGATATTGAACCTTCCCGCTAGCATCAGCATTTATGCTCAAGCCCTGCAAACTAGATTGTCACCCTTTTTGGGACCTCGCAAGGTTATTTTTCTTCACCGCCATCCTCCACACATTGTCCTTTTCGCCTCCGCTCTCCTCTTATTGTCTTTTCTGCTCAGATTTTTAGCTTGCAAAATTGTCGCCATTACCGCATTTGAATACTACTGACTTGAAACATTACAGAAATGCACGTCTCCTCACAATGCACTGTTTATTTTCTCTAATATTAAGATGGAGCAGGTTATGTGAAGCAAATAAAAAACAGGAAGCCGTTGCGCTTGCTGTAGTTTCGTGAGTTGGGGTTGTTATACATTTGGCGGGCAAAGGGGAGTGCTCGGGTTTTTCACACACAGTCCATTTTTCGTGTTGCATGTGGAATCAGCGAACGTGGTGCAGTCGCTGTCGACCATACATGGACCAGATCCGGCTTCATAGATCATGCCGAAGTAAGTCATAGCGGTGCTAGAAAAGTGAAAAGTTACTGAAAAGATTTGGAATTGATTACTGCAGTGATGTTCGGAAAATGGGCTATTTCAAGTTTCAAGGTATATCTCACAGGGAGCTAACTGAATTTCGTTTGTTCCTACGTAGATGAGATGATATGCCTAAGCTCAGGTCAACAGTGCAACTTCCTTTGAAGTAGCAAACGGTAGCTCGAAGGCTTGGGAATGAAACTGCAGCCGTTAAGTGAACCATCAATGTTAAGAAAGTAAAATGAATCCCCGAAAACCGACAAAATGACAGCGGGGACAGCGAAGAATGTAAAGAGGCAGGAACTAACGAAATTTTTCGATAGGTTATGTTATGTTACTTACGAATACGCCACTACTAGATTAATAGGACGAGGTGGGGAACGTCAATGCAAGACGAATTTTTTTGCTACGTCAATTTCCGCCCAAATTTTGTTTCGAATACATGTAATATGTGAATAGCGCGAATGAGGAGGCTTGAGGAAAAACGAAGTCCTCCACTAGGAGCTTTCATCATCGCATTTCTATTTCATCTTTGCTTAGCGCTTGCGTGATTTCGTTGATGATGTAGCACTCATCAGAGCAAGAATTATTGGAAAGGGGGTGAAGGAAGGAAGAAGAGGGCAAGAACGATAAATACTTAGAAAGAATTACAACAATTCGAATTAAGGTCTCAAAACTAACCAAACATCGAATGCGCAGTACACCTGCTTTTGGCCATAGCACGTATCGGTGCACCCTATGCTGACAGCGTAGCCCGAAACCAACTTAAAATGCATGTGGCTCATAAAAGTGGAGTTCAGATGGACTTACTGGCTGAACTCACTTGGGAAAATACAGTATAGTCGAAATTTGGGTCGTAGACGGCAGTCTTATTGATAAATGCGCCAAAATCGTGATTGCCCCACCACAACTCGAATGCTGCTGCTATTGGGATAGGAGACGGCTTTCTAAACGATGAGAAGTTTTCTATGATCTTTTTTGTGGAACTCGCTCTTTCTCGTAGATTTGTAGTTCAACCTATTACACCGTAAACGATATTGTTATCTCGAAGAATGCTACTGTTTTCGAAAGCAAAAAATAGAGTACCCAACAGGATTGAGTTTTGCTTGTTGATTGCAGACCATCATTGCATATTCCTCAGCTAAGCAGGAATAGTTCTAAACAGGTTGTTACTCAACATTGAAGTTTCAACAAGCATTGAGTATCAGCTAGAGCCATTTTCGCTCGTGCATAGTTGTTTGGAGCATACCAGGAGTATATAGGCTTGTGAAATGTGCAACATGCACTAGTTCCACAAGTGCGCAGTGGAGTTCAATTACTTTCTAGCACAAAATGAAGTTTTTTTTTTCGATTAAAACCTCACCGTCGATTATAGCTGCCGGTTTACTGGCGATGCATTGGTTACTACGTTGTTGTACACCTACTTACCAGCTGATACATGTTCTGACTAGGCGGATATCCAAATACTCCGGTTGTTGCTATTGTACGATAAGCGTTGGCCAGATACATAGAAAGTTTTCGTTTCTCGGGTGTCATGGTAGTGCCACTGATCGTGCAATGGAATTCTGCAATACTTCTCATATTGAGTAGCTTTGCTCGAAAAAAAATTTTTCGAACACAATTTCTTCGAATATTCCTACGTGAAAAGTCCAGTATACTTTATAGACGACAATTCGAGAATAATGTGCAACAGAAACATGAGTTGCTCGGAGGGTTTTTGGGCGCTAGTCCAATAAGCAATACCCCACTAATATGTTGTTGCGAGGGAGTTTCAGTTTCAGTGATGGCAAATATTACAGAGCTGTCCTCTATTCAAATGCTGAGTAGCTATAGTCGCCTTCTGATAAAGTGCGAACATAGAACTTGAACCAATTTCTTCTCACACGATTACACCCGACGACTATATTATAAGTATTTCTTGGCGATTACCATTTCTTATTTTTATTTTTTTTCGCTTACCACAAACATTTCCATGCGTCATTTGCTTCCCTTCAAAATTTGAGGCTCATTTCATGGAAGCCCATCAATGTGCTCACTTTTCACCAGAACCCCTTATGGATTTCATTGGTATAGGCTCGTAACATGCCTTTCTTTGTCACCAGTATTTTCTCGGAGATCCTGCATTTCTAAGGAATGCACTGAGGCAGTACGACCAAGGTATTTTGGCGCCAAGTGTTATCAAAAACCGGACTAACTTAGCAGTGCCAGATATCTCGACAAGATATCTTCATTTTATGGTGAGCAGTGCAACCATGTTGGGCACCTTTCTTATGAGCTAGTTGTAGAGTGGTTGCCATTGAATTGTGCGACGTTTCACTTCTTACTCCTCCGTTGTGAGGTAGTCTTTGATACTTTCTATTTACTTCAACAGACTCGGCTCACTAATTGTTATAAAATCTTATTTTGAAAGAAAGCGCCAGTAAATATGAGCAATACTGACCACGGTCTGATACGCTGATGACGGCAAAACCGTGTGATCTCGATAGCTCAAAATTATTGCAAGGAAATCAGCGCTCACTTCTGAGCAACTACATGACTTGTGCATTACTTAGCCACACTCATGTTCCTTGCATGCCAATGTTTCACGCAAATTTGGTTACTTAATATTGGAGACTTTCTTTGAGGTATTCATGAAGAAGTGACCGAAAGTTCTTGACGGTTAGGACTTCTTAGTGGATCGCGAGGGCGGATGAGCAACAGACGTTTCTCTTTGAATTTTTTTGAAAAACATCTCCTCCATAGAACTACTCACCATCTTGAACTGCTTTCGTTGTTGATTCGACATAGACTGGAGCCAGCAAAGACACCAAAACCTGTTTATTTATGCTGAGCAGTTTTCTTGGAATGTGAGAAGGAAAGCAAACTGACCGTGAAGGCAAAGAACGTATTGCATAGGAACATTTTGGTACCTTCCTATGATCATCACAGTGACCTGTGCCTCTTAAATACGCTTTGGCTTGTAAAGAGTGGGGACACGTAATCGAGCTTATTATTGGCGACGTGATTATCTCCCGTACCACATTGTGAAATTGACGTGGCAAAAATGCTCCGATTGCCCGAAAAATTTTGATGTTTTTGCAAAGCCATACGACTCTTGATTTTTCCCCTGAAATTAAAAGAGAATTTTATTAAACGGACATGCAACGTGGTTAATATCACAATCTTCTAATGTTGCTCGTTCCGAATTGACGTGGCAGACCACGATAAATGAACAGGAGCACTCTGATTTTTTCGAGTGACTTCCTTTGCAAGCACATTTTAAGTTCAAAATGATCGTGAATGCCTGATCATGATACTTCCGTCGAGATGGTTTCCCTGTAATCACGTTACCAAATGGTCGTGGTCAAGCACCACAGCGGCTTAAAACCGTTTTCTCAATGCATGACTTCAATGAAACCTGAATGCACTCCGTGAAAACCTCAACGCCATGAGAACATAATTTGTTGACAGGCTTCAGCCGAGGCTGATACCGTCATTTCACACCACCTTCAACGACGATGACAGTCTTTCCATTGAACTCTCAGGGATGAAAATATAACCAAGTAACTACTGGAGAACTTGGGGAGTGCGGTCAATTCGTTGTTCATCGGCTTCAACAGTATGCTTTTGATAAAACTCTTCCTCATTGGTAAGAACATGCAGATCTCCAGGCCACGAAAAGGGAGTATGACATTCCTCGTAAGAATAGAAGTCTGATGGGCTTTTGCGAAAGGAAGGTTAGTTTGCGCAGCTAAAACCAGTTGTGAACAAAACAAAGGAAGCATCCATAGTATGTTGCGAAAATTGAGCTGACACACTGACCTTAACTAAACCCATTTTCACGACCTCCCTTTTCTGTTACATCTCATTCAAGCATCTTAGGCAACTCCTTGCTCAGAGAAAACTAGCTCTGTGCTGCTCTCCTTCACGCGTTATACACGCGTTGCAGTATAATTATCATAGCTGTATCCAACATCCCACTAGAATCTGAGAATCGCCATGGGCTTAGGAAGAGTTTACTGAAAACTTTCATCCGACCAAATAGCGAGGTTTCGGACTCAGCTGCTATGAGTGAGCGATGTCTGGCTGAACTTCAGGGAGCGTCTCAGAAGATGGAGTCGTTTGCGTTTCGACTTCACTGGATTTCTCATTCTAAACTAATTAGAACTACCAATCAAAAAAGGTTCACAACGACTCTAACGCTATCAGAAGAAGCTAGTTTTCTCTGAGCAAGGAGTTGCCTAAGATGCTTGAATGAGATGTAACAGAAAAGGGAGGTCGTGAAAATGGGTTTGGTTAAGGTCAGTGTGCCAGCTCAATTTCCGCAACATACTATGGATGCTTCCTTTCTTTTGTTCACAACTGGTTTTAGCTGCGCAAACTAACCTTACTTTCGCAAAAGCCCATCAGACTTCTATTCTCACGAGGAATGTCATACTCCCTTTTCGCGGCCTGAGATCTGCATGTTCTTACCAATGCGGAAGAATTTTATCAAAAGCATACTGTTGAAGCCGAGGAACAACGAATTGACCGCACTCCCCAAGTTCTCCAGTAGTTACTTGGTTATATTTTCTTCCCTGAGAGTTCAGTGGAAAGACTGTCATCGTCGTTGAAGGTGGTGTGAAATGACACTATCAGCCTCGGCTGAAGCCTGTCAACAAATTATGTTCTCATGGCGTTGAGGTTTTCACGGAGTGCATTCAGGTTTCATTGAAGTCATGCATTGAGAAAACGGTTTTAAGCCGCTGTGGTGCTTGACCACGACCATTTGGTAACGTGATTACAGGGAAACCATCTCGACGGAAGTATCATGATCAGGCATTCACGATCATTTTGAACTTAAAATGTGCTTGCAAAGGAAGTCACTCGAAAAAATCAGAGTGCTCCTGTTCATTTATCGTGGTCTGCCACGTCAATTCGGAACGAGCAACATTAGAAGATTGTGATATTAACCACGTTGCATGTCCGTTTAATAAAATTCTCTTTTAATTTCAGGGGAAAAATCAAGAGTCGTATGGCTTTGCAAAAACATCAAAATTTTTCGGGCAATCGGAGCATTTTTGCCACGTCAATTTCACAATGTGGTACGGGAGATAATCACGTCGCCAATAATAAGCTCGGTTACGTGTCCCCACTCTTTACAAGCCAAAGCGTATTTAAGAGGCACAGGTCACTGTGATGATCATAGGAAGGTACCAAAATGTTCCTACGCAATACTTTCTTTGCCTTCACGGTCAGTTTGCTTTCCTTCTCACATTCCAAGAAAACTGCTCAGCATAAATAAACAGGTTTTGGTGTCTTTGCTGGCTCCAGTCTATGTCGAATCAACAACGAAAGCAGTTCAAGATGGTGAGTAGTTCTATGGAGGAGATGTTTTTCAAAAAAATTCAAAGAGAAACGTCTGTTGCTCATCCGCCCTCGCGATCCACTGGGAGTTCCTAACCGTCAAGAACTTTCGGTCACTTCTTCATGAATACCTCAAAGAAAGTCTCCAATATTAAGTAACCAAATTTGCGTGAAACATTGGCATGCAAGGAACATGAGTGTGGCTAAGTAATGCCCAAGTCATGTAGTTGCTCAGAAGTGAGCGATGATTTCCTTGCGATAATTTTGAGCTATCGAGATCACACGGTCTTGTCGTCACCAGCGTATCAGACCGTGGTCAGTATTGCTCATATTTACTGGCGCTTTCTTTCAAAATAAGATTTTATAACAATTAGTGAGCCGAGTCTGTTGAAGTAAATAGAAAGTATCAAAGACTACCTCACAACGGAGGAGTAAGAAGTGAAACGTCGCACAATTCAATGGCAACCACTCTACAACTAGCTCATAAGAAAGGTGCCCAACATGGTTGCACTGCTCACCATAAAATGAAGATATCTTGTCGAGATATCTGGCACTGCTAAGTTAGTCCGGTTTTTGATAACACTTGGCGCCAAAATATCTTGGTCGTACTGCCTCGCTCTGAGTGCATTCCTTAGAAATGCAGGATCTCCGAGAAAATACTGGTGACAAAGAAAGGCATGTTACGAGCCTATACCAATGAAATCCATAAGGGGTTCTGGTGAAAAGTGAGCACATTGATGGGCTTCCATGAAATGAGCCTCAAATTTTGAAGGGAAGCAAATGACGCATGGAAATGTTTGTGGTAAGCAAAAAAAATAAAAATAAGAAATGGTAATCGCCAAGAAATACTTATAATATAGTCGTCGGGTGTAATCGTGTGAGAAGAAATTGGTTCAAGTTCTATGTTCGCACTTTATCAGAAGGCGACTATAGCTACTCAGCATTTGAATAGAGGACAGCTCTGTAATATTTGCCATCACTGAAACTGAAACTCCCTCGCAACAACATATTAGTGGGGTATTGCTTATTGGACTAGCGCCCAAAAACCCTCCGAGCAACTCATGTTTCTGTTGCACATTATTCTCGAATTGTCGTCTATAAAGTATACTGGACTTTTCACGTAGGAATATTCGAAGAAATTGTGTTCGAAAAATTTTTTTTCGAGCAAAGCTACTCAATATGAGAAGTATTGCAGAATTCCATTGCACGATCAGTGGCACTACCATGACACCCGAGAAACGAAAACTTTCTATGTATCTGGCCAACGCTTATCGTACAATAGCAACAACCGGAGTATTTGGATATCCGCCTAGTCAGAACATGTATCAGCTGGTAAGTAGGTGTACAACAACGTAGTAACCAATGCATCGCCAGTAAACCGGCAGCTATAATTGACGGTAAGGTTTTAATCGAAAAAAACTTCATTTTGTGCTAGAAAGTAATTGAACTCCATTGCGCACTTGTGGAACTAGTGCATGTTGCACATTGCACAAGCCTATATGCTCCTGGTATGCTCCAAACAACTATGCAGAGCGAAAATGGCTCTAGCTGATACTCAATGCTTGTTGAAACTTCAATGTTGAGTAACAACCTGTTTAGAACTATTCCTGCTTAGCTGAGGAATATGCAATGATGGTCTGCAATCAACAAGCATCACTCAATCCTGTTGGGTACTCTGTTTTTGCTTTCGAAAACAGTAGCATTCTTCGAGATAACAATATCGTTTACGGTGTAATAGGTTGAACTACAAATCTACGAGAAAAAGCGAGTTCCACAAAAAAGATCATAGAAAACTTCTCATCGTTTAGAAAGCCGTCTCCTATCCCAATAGCAGCAGCATTCGAGTTGTGGTGGGGCAATCACGATTTTGGCGCATTTATCAATAAGACTGCCGTCTACGACCCGAATTTCGACTATACTGTATTTTCTCAAGTGAGTTCAGCCAGTAAGTCCATCTGAACTCCACTTTCATGAGCCACATGCATTTTTAAGTTGGTTTCGGGCTACGCTGTCAGCATAGGGTGCACCGATACGTGCTATGGCCAAAAGCAGGTGTACTGCGCATTCGATGTTTGGTTAGTTTTGAGACCTTAATTCGAATTGTTGTAATTCTTTCTAAGTATTTATCGTTCTTGCCCTCTTCTTCCTTCCTTCACCCCCTTTCCAATAATTCTTGCTCTGATGAGTGCTACATCATCAACGAAATCACGCAAGCGCTAAGCAAAGATGAAATAGAAATGCGATGATGAAAGCTCCTAGTGGAGAACATCGTTTTTCCTCAAGCCTCCTCATTCGCGCTATTCACATATTACATGTATTCGAAACAAATTTTGGGCGAAAATTGAAGTAGCAAAAAAATTCGTCTTGCATCGACGTTATCCACCTCGTCCTATTAATCTAGTAGTGGCGTATTCGTATGTAACATAACATAACCTATCGAAAAATTTCGTTAGTTCCTGTCTCTTTACATTCTTCGCTATTCCCGCTGTCATTTTGTCGGTTTTCGGGGATTCATATTACTTTCTTATCATTGATGGTTCACTTAACGGCTGCATTTTCATTCCCAAGCCTTCGAGCTACCGTTTATATTCGCACTTCAAAGGAAGTTGCACTGTTGATCTGAGCTTGAGCATATCATCTCATCTACGTAGCAACAAACGAAATTCAGTTAGCTCCCTCTGAGATATACCTTGAAACTTGAAATAGCCCATTTTCCGAACATCACTGCAGTAATCAATTCCAAATCTTTTCAGTAACTTTTCACTTTTCTAGCACCGCTATGACCTACTTCGGCATGATCTATGAAGCCGGATCTGGTCCATGTATGGTCGACAGCGACTGCACCACGTTTGCTGGTTCCACATGCAACACGAAAAATGGACTGTGTGTGAAAAACCCGAGCACTCCCCTTTGCCCGCCAAATGTATAACAACCTCAACTCACGAAACTACAGAAAGCGCAACTGCTTCCTGTTTTTTATTTGCTTCACATAACCTGCTCCATCTTAATATTGGAGAGAATAAACAGTGCATCTTAAGGAGACGTGCATTTTTGTAATGTTGCAAGTCAGTAGTATTCAAATGCGGTAATGGCGACAATTTTGCAAGCTAAAAATCTGAGCAGAAAAGATAATAAGAGGAGAGCGGAGGCGGAAAGGACAATGTGTGGAGGATGGCGGTGAAGAAAAATAACCTTGCGAGGTCCCAAAAAGGGTGACAATCTAGTTTGCAGGGCTTGAGCATAAATGCTGATGCTAGCGGGAAGGTTCAATATCTGATGAAGGCTATCGATATATTATTTGAATGTCTAGCACATCATTGCCCCTTTCTGGCAAAAACTACATATGATATTCTCGAAGCAAAGAAAAGGCAAAGATCAAATAGGAACGACTTGATCACTTGTCCATTAAATATTGTCCAAAATTGTACATCAAGTACCCTGTCTGCTCAGTCACAATCACCCAGGCTATTAGGTCGTAAACAAATTTTTTTCTGAAGTACGGTTCTTCTGTTGGCGCTAGCACGCATTCTTCTTCGGCCTCACAAGTTTCCTTACTTCATTTACAAATCATGCTTCCTTTGCTCCTCGAAAACAGTCCCTGCAACAGTCACTCGGGCTCAGAAGACCACATTGAACAGCGCCGTGGCGCTCAAGACGCTAATGACAAATTTCAAAGACTAGCGACCATTCATTGTCGGTTTCTGCAAGAACGTTGTGCATGAAGGACAAAAAAAGAAAGACAGCCTAATAAAAAGACCAGAAAAAGCATTAAAGAGTTTCCAGTTAGTCCCTCAGATATATGACAAGAAGTTCACCACTAGGTCTCGTGTTGTTCAGCACATACGAGCTCTTCGACAGGCGAAACGAAGGCAACGAATTCGTGGGTGACAGATCTGCATAACACTTGATCAAATAGTCTGTGCAGGGCAAGAAGTTCGCACAGAGGATGGGATGTTGGCCAAGCTAATTTCAAGTAAACCTGTGCTGGTCAAAGTGAGAAAAAGAGAAAGAGAGTGAGAAATGCCATGAACGAAAGCATCCGGCAAATGATTGGAACAAAAATGAGAGCATAAAATTTCTATTCAGCCACGACTGCAAGCTATGAGGCAGCAAGTAAGGGAAGGGATAAGTAAGAGAAGGGAGTACGCGCCGAAAGATGAAAAGTGCACCATGTACGAAAAGCGGACATCCACACTGGCAGTGCAAGTATTTAGTCACTGTTGCAGAAATGCGTAAAAAAAAGCTGCAGAACAACACACATAGTTTCCGAAAGCGAATTCAAATAAAGGGATATTGAACAGCCCTCGAAGTTAAAACGCCTCTTGAGGGGTCCAAAGCACGAACCTCAACAGCATCACAATTTACATCAACAATCACACAGTAGAAATCCTGTGAGTTACGAAACGTCAAAGGAGCACAACAAGAGAGTCTTCTGCAGGTCAGGCTTTTCTTTTCTCAATAGCTCCTAACGCTTCAAGAAAAAAACAAGTCCGAAGTTCACATTTGTGGGCCTTAAATGGGCTGAAGATAACATGAAATCGCATAGGGATTTTATATACACACAATTGCTCCAAGATGGGAAGGTCTGAGAAAGAAATTTTGAAAACGAAAAATGGATTAAAGAAATTGGGCTTGAGTTTGATTGGCCTGGATTGACTTCTGATAGGAGGAGCACTGATCAAACAGGCCTATAATGGAGATGTGAAGGAGCCTTACAGTGCAGTTGCAGTTATCAGAGAAATCGTCCGCTGCAATTCATCCCATTAACTGAGTGAAACTCCATTTTTTCTTTTATATTTATGCTATTTTTTCAAAATAAGTGAGATCGCCTACCTTACGGCAGGCTCTCATTCTTTTTGTGTTGATGTTGAAATGTCTTGCTAGCGGCTGTCATAACCCTTTCCCTTCTAAGCACTAAGAATCGAGTAATTAGTAACTTATATCGAGTATTACAAATATGCAGTGATGAATCAGTAGACATTATTGATGGCTACATTACAACTGCACTCATATCGCAACTCTTCAACTTCCTTGGAGCTCTAACACTGTCCCCCATAAGGGAATGAAGCTGGGAATAAAAGATGAAATGCTTCGGAGCAGGATTGAAGATTTTAGATTGTACTCCCGTCCCGCCATGTCTGCTTTTTCTGTGCTAGCTTTTTTCTTTTTTGCCCAAACTCAGAAAGTTCCGGAAAAATTTTCGTCCCAGCCTTGCTCACTTTGGTGTTCGGCCGACCCATCATGGATGACTGTGTTCTCAACCTTTGCGGCATCCAACATGTAATCTCATTTGGCCCGACTAGGGCGGTGAACTTATGGGCAGAGCATGAAGGTTCGAATCCTCATTATGGGGCTCATTTGCTTGTTAATTAACTAAGCCCAAAAGGTTTGCCCTCCCATCGGTCGAATAATAATTTGGCTCTATATGAGCATATGAAGTATTCGGCAAGAAGATGTTACGATTTGTTGTAGAGTATTATTGAGCGTTATCAATTGTACATGTTATCACAGACTTTGCAAACCCGCGCATTGTACGTAGCTCTGTTAGATTAGTACCCAGAGGTTTTTATGACTACAATTTGATCAGCTCGGTTAGACGTGCGTGTCCTGTACTGCTTCTAATAAGCCTACATATACACTGTGTCCCTCGACTGTCTACGAGGAGCTCATCTATAACTGGCGGCTACCTACAACACGATTTATTGGAGCAAAGCGCTCTTCAACAGTTGCCATCGAAGTGCTCTACTCAGACAGTGCTATTGTATCCATCGAACGGATTTGTTGCAGCGACATATCTGAGCAACAACTAGGAAGGGACGGAATGTAAGAAGGAGCCTACCGTCTGTACCCTATGATGTTGTGTGAGACGATCTCGTTATATATTGTAAGAAAGTCTAGTGATAGTCTACTGGGCCAGTGATGGCAACGAGAAGTTCTCTCTTTATTACCATCCTCGAGTTTTTCGAATAATCACCATGAAATGTCAAGACGTCCGCAAGCGTCTAGGGCACGTCTAAGGTAGGGCTTTTTCTAAAGAGCCAAAATGAGCACATGCATGAAGGATTCCAAATTTTGACGGTCTCAGTGCAGGAGAGGAGAAAGTTTCGCTTAAAAAAGCAATCGCCATGTCATACTTCATGCAATCCCTGCCAACCGTAAGAGCAGTCACATCGAATCATGTTCACCCGAGTAATTTCCCACTTATTCCAACTTGTCTGCTCATTTTTACCCTTGTAGGCACTTATTTTGCACACTTACCGATTGCCGTACAAGGAGTTCCTTTTCATCGTGTTTGCATTCTGTTGTCGATATCCCTTTCAAATTAGGACAGACTAGGTGTAAGGAAACCAACCAAAATCCTTATGCTCCCCCCCCCCCCCACCCCCCCTTCCCCCCTTCCCTCCTCCAACCACTGGCGAAATTTACATTAGTCTCTACCTACCAGCGTACGCTTTTTGCCACGTAAACTTCTACCAAACTGCAATAAAATTTAGGGAAAATTCCCGTGCACGCCGCCCCTTATGGGCGAAGCCCATTTCGTCGCCCATATACCTTTCAAATTTGAGCGCTCTACGTACGAGACAGGAATCGTCTATTCATGTTGAAACATACATTTCACTCATCTTGCACATTGCTCCTCCTGATACTATGATAGTGTTAATTATTGGGACGATAAAAGGAGCTACTTAGCATTGATATATGCTCAGTCTAATTCCCGCAAAGATGTAGGCGCCCTTCAAGAGATTCAGTGTATATACAGGGTGTGCCATGAACATGGTAACACTTCAAGGAATACTGCAATTCCCTTGTTTCGAAGTTTTTTCCAACTTCCTCTTCCCGAAGGTTTATGATATATGTAACTCAGCTCACGCATCTGCTTTGGAGCTCTCTGTTCGTAAGTTTCTGAGAAATGGTGAAGCCCGCAATCATCTAGCAGCCGTTCCGTCTTTGCGCACATTTGGTGAGCCCTTTTCCGATATCGCTCGGCTTTATGCTTGCCTTCTGGGCGTCTACTCGAATGAAAATCAACCCAAAGTAGATGGCTAGAAATTTAGATGGCTTAAAATCATTCCGATCACTACGCAAGAACCAATGGAGCACCTATTCAACTCCCACATCACTCATAAGGTGGGCATCGGACGCTAACAGACATTTGTGATTAAAACATCCTCATCGCCAAACTATCAAATCGGAAAGAAATCGCGTCTACGACGAAAACTCGAATGGTTCTGGAAAGGGCTTCATGTTATTCCAACGTGTTCCAAATCCCATACCATCAATATGAATCAGCAAGTGAGATGATGTGGCCTTCCAGTCACTCCGATGTTGAACCGAAGTATCACCAACATGCCTTCGCACTGATGCTAACCCATACGCTGCATTGCTTACAGTACACTTCATAACATATCATTACATAATTCATGCTTATGACGTAGCTTCACAAATTTCAGAACTTTCATGATTCACTCTTCATAGGAGCATGGAAGCTGCCAATTGCGGGCGAGCCAGTTTTATGCAAAGAGGTAGTTTGACAAGATGTAGCCAACTTCTTGCCGCACTACTCATTTGAACCTCGAAAGATCAGAGGAGATTCATTAGAAGAGGTTCCATGAAATTCAGGGAGACGATAGCTATCAAGAGTTACAGCAGTGCACTTGCGCGGTAGAGCCGGAATGAGCACTACACTCGGTCAATGCTCAAAACGAAGAACTGTTCTCCAGCAAGACCTGATCTGCTCGAAAAGCTCGAATTTGAAAGCTCCCAACTTTCACAAAAACAAAACGAAGAAAACTACCGAAAACCATACCTTGTGAATAACCAGTCCAAATCGGAAAAAGAGCTTGTGGATGAAGTCATCAAATTCTCGATGGACAAATAGCATAGAGAACTACAATCTGTACCTGAGATAAAGTAGTACGATTACAAGAGTGAAAGTTCATTCTTTTGATGAATACACGATTGATGCCCGGCGTATCGATGAGATGTACAATACATGGATAGGAATAATAGAAATTTCATAGATAACTGCGAGATATTGCTGACATTCTACAGCTATGACATAATTGTTCTACATCTTAAGGAACATAGTTAGAAATAGATGTAAAAGGCTAGTTGTGAAAATATGAATTTCAGCAATGGCGAAATGCAGAGTTTTTACATGGGTCGGGTTGCATCTAGTTACCATCCATGTTATAAACAAAAAACTTAAGAGTTTCTCCTCGCCTCAGATTCCATGATTAAGCGCTTTTCAATTTGATTATTAAAGATTAAAATCGAATCTTCGATTCCTATTAATCACTATTAAATGGGAAAATATAGCCAACTTCATCGTTGCCCATTTTCGGAGAAAGGCCATGAAGCTGTTCTGTGAGAAGTGAATATGACGGAACGAGAAGGTGAATATATGTTCTACTGAATTACTAGCAATTCCTCTCATGAAAAATCAAAATTTTTATCAGTTTTCGTGATATATAGTATTAACGAATTCGTAGTTTGGTGCCGAAATGAGGTTGGATAGCGCCTATCCCACTGATCATCCTTTTAACATTCTGAATCATTGAGAGGCGACCTCTCAGAAGAAGAAAAGTTTTCAACGGAGAATGATACCAGAAGGAAACTTTAGAGAAAAGCGCAATTTGTCTGAGATGGTTGATGACTCAGATGGTCAAACTTCTTTGTGTGCAAGGAGGATCTCCTTTAATATGGAACATGAACTGAAAAAACGGAAGGTAATGGCTGAGTACGTTTTGGCAGCAGATGTATCACAAGAATTTACCCTTTTATGGTTTTCTTAACGGATGACGAATTCGCTAATAAGCCGTACACTCCAAGCTCATTTGGAAGACTTGCCCAACCCTTTAAACAAGAAAGCATTGCAACAACTAATAAATCTCAATGGATTCATGTCTTGATTGGCTAAGAAGACATTTGCTTCGAGATCTGCTTCGAGTGGGATACCAACGTCAGCTGCATAACTTTTCGCAAGTCCACCTTCTGCACGAGAAAAGTTATTAACAATCGAAGTGTCCGTTTCTAGCCCCAATATGAACAACTGAAATAAAGGATAAATAAAGGGAAAGAAACAAAATTTTTTTTGATCTAATGTTCATTTATTGATGTGAGGTTCAGTGAATAGGGGTAGGTGAAGAACAATTTAAATGTATGGCTGCTTTCATAGTCCGTCGGCGTGCGTGCCGGCCTGTTGGCGTGCAGATGCAGTGCTAGCGGGTAGGGAGGCAGACGGTCGGTCAGCACCTTCGAAGGGCTGTAAACAAAGAGAGCCAAGATCAAAAACCATTTGCACAACCTCCTGGTTGTTTGGTTTTTGATCTTATTCTTGTTTGTTTTCAGCGCATCGAAGGGGCTGACCGACCGTCTGCCTCCCTCTTCTCCCCTGGCACTGCCTCGGCACGTTGGCACGCCGGCGGACTATGAAAGCAGCCTATGAGTAATGGTACAACCAAAAGATAGTATTTAAAATAGGATTGTGTGTTAAAATTAATACTTGACATAAATCGTTAGTTTTTACTTCTGCCTCGAGGTTTGTAGGTGGAAATATTTATTACGGCCGACGTTTCGACGGACTCGTCGTTTTCAAAGGCCTCACTTCCACCGCAAAGTGTAGCCGCGCTACACGGTTAGTACATCAGTAGCGAATACTTGACATAAAAGAAATGATTATAAGTTATTAGTATAATTAGTAAGGAATTAGTTGAAGTTTTGGGGTGCTGATCAGTCCTGTTTGAGGGATGCACCCACGCATTCGACTTCCATTCAGAATCGTAGTAGCCGATTGGATGCGTATGTGGCCTATACAATGATTGCGGTGGCCAGCCAGTGCTCTTATAATCATGGAAGAGGCTGGTACCAATTATCAAACAAGCGAAACAGATCCAGGTACTGCTCCAGATTACCCGACCTGTCAGAAATGAATAACTGAAACGGTAACAAACATGACAGCTAGCAAACTATACATTCACTATTGTAGCAATATGTTTTTTCAACAGAGATCATTTACAAGAAATTTCAATCAGATCGAGTCGGATGTTTTCGGACAATTGATAGTACTATTGATAATATTTCCATTCTAGAAGGTAATCGTGAGCCATTTGAAAAATGTCCTAATGGCCTATCGATTATATCCTGCCAATGCTAATGTAGGTGGTAGATGCCTTCGCTCTAGAACTGGATGGGGACTGACCCCTGCAGAACTGCTTGAGCAGCTTTTTGATGTCGTATAAAGCTTAGAAGGACCTATCATCCAGATGGAGATAAAAATTACGAAATATGGGGGCTAGATGGTTCAGTCAGACTTCATTAATCCAGCGCTCTTCGTTCGCCCATTGTGTGGCCCAACGTTGTCGTACTGGAAGTAGGCCTTGTGCTGCTGTAGTTTGGACGGTGGACTTTTGATTCCCGCTGCACATCCCTCGGTGAGAAGCTCTCAGTTTGACCTCCTGAGAGCTCCGCTGAGTGCAGAAGATATCATTTTGGTGTGGATCCTGTGTTCGGAGTCGTGTTTCCATACGGACCCTTGTAACTCATTAAGCACTGTGGTGTGGTAGGTTATAGAACTCATTTTTCAATCCCGGTTATTAGATGTTGACACCAAACGCAGGTGACATGGAGAGAAGAAGCCTTATCACTTCGGGTGTTATTCATACCGCTCTAGAGCACAAATCATCCACCGACTGTCAAGAGCGGCTGTCATTACGCAAATGGTTCATTGCAGGTCGGCTTGCGCGAGATTCCGCAGCAAGCCCAGTTTTACTCCTTCGGTACTCCGAACCTCTTCTTCTTCAGTAGAACGGTCCCTCTATGCCAAATCTGAGTAACAGTGCGGATTAAAGGGGTGCGTATGCATGTGAACGCCCATCAATATCAACAGGTTCTTGGCTTGATAAAAATAGGGAGAGTACGACGTTGCGGAGCTAGAGTTGCGACTTCCAAAATTATGAGGCTGGTGGCAAGAAACAAACGACTATGGTATTATTGTCTTCATTGTGCTACGACGGTGTTTCGAAGAGCCTTCTATGCTCTATCCGGCTAACATGTTCAGTCACTCAAGTACGCAGTTCACAATAAATCTGTTGTACCTAGCTTTGGACGACTGCAAAAGTGGCGAAGAAATTAACGAACTCGGCGTATTTATCAAAATGTATGGTCCGAAAATGTAGCAAAATCAGGTGCTGGACGAGAATGTGACGACAAAAAATGCATGGAAGAGATGTTTGGACGTGGGTGCGGTTGCGTACGGTTGGCTACAGTAAGCTGCCTGCATGCAAAGTGCGCGTCTCGGTGCGAATGGTGCACTCTCTACAAACTCTACAACGGCACGGGAACTCCTACGCCTTTAGGTATGTACGTCAGCTACGCCGGTTTGGGACACCTATTAAGTCCTATCCAGGCTGTTTCTCAAGCAGATAGCGTCCCTTGTATCCTTGGAGGCCACAGGTTCATCCCAGGGAGGAATCTCAAAAACTATTTCCATCGCGGTCTGTGCCTTCGAACCCTTTGCTGAGTTATGACTTCGAGAAAACCACAACGACAACATGTTCGAGTTTATTCGACTCAACCTATCATGTAAGGGTACAGATGTCAACACATAACGATGATGGCGTTTGATAGATTTGCTCTAGGAAAAGCAAGCTTCTTTATACTCTCATATGTATCAAAATATTGGTTTAGAATTTTACAGATTATTTGTTATAGTACTCCATCATTCCATCACGCAAGATGGTAAATAGTCATCAAATCATCCAGTATATGCAAATAACTATCAACCGTGACCTTCTCTTGTAACAGCAGTGGATTGTAGTGGCGAGGCAACTACGGAATAGAGGTCAACAACGTACTGGATCTAGCACAGGAACTTCGGACTACTTTTTCAAATAATAGGGGATACCAAGTTCACGGCGCCGTAAATGGAGGATGTCTCCCGACTTTTCGGTACCCAACAAACCTATACTCGGTATTCAGCCCTTAATTTATTCTAAGTACATTATACAAATCTCCCTGACAAGTTCATGGCACGAGTCGGCGAGATAGAGCTTGCCTCGTACATTTTGTGCAACCGACGAGTGGTTCACAAACTGCAGACCTCCTTGAACTTTTGAATTATTTCCACTCATTCAATATCACACGGGGCGCGAGGATTTGAACGAGCTCTCAGCTCTCTTTAATTAAAATATGTCATAACGTCAGTTTCTAAATAACACGGCTACATTGCTCGGCGAGCTCTAAAAGAGGCAGTGCTTCCAAAGCTAGGTCTCCAAAAACATTAATTGACTCGGACCGACTTGTAATAAAGAAGGAAAGATCGGTCGAGACTTAGAAGATTGCGGGAGCGGAGGGGGCCTATGATTTTAAGGATTAACTCCTGTGAGGCGAAGCGGTGTCATTTCACACGAACAGCTGAGAACCTGATGCCAGTCGTAGAGTTCATGACTCCAAAACCGGAACTAAAGAGAAGTCTGTAAAGGGCTATTACAGCAGTCCTACACATCAGTTTTAACTAGAAGGTCTAGGGTCTACATGGTATATGTGGTTCTAGTTTACAACTCAGGCCCTGTTATGTCAGAGTGACTTGATTATCAAAACGAAAAGTATGGTGAAGGGAAAGGGATTACTGTAATGAATAGTCAAAATGACTGGCATAGTGAAACAGTGGATTCGATGTCAAAATAGGGCAAGAAATGTTCGGCGTTCAGCGGCTATTCGCATCGATCGCGCGAAATCGCCATCACCCTGCTGATCTGACCACTCTCTGCCTGACAACGGCTGACTGACCGGTTTCGAAAAGCCTTCTGACGACGGTTTCTCGCTCTTGTGAGAAGACAGCCAGGATAATGACAAGTTCGTTGTTTGACGAAGGATTGTGTGGGCGCTAGTTGAACAGCTTTTGAAAGCTTTTAGAGGCTACGACAAAAACTTCCGACGTTACAACCATTTTCTGTTCTTGTCCTCAACACCTCTGGAGATTATATATTTGAGTTTACGGGGAATATCTGGTGGACATTTCGGAATAGTCCTGATTTTTCCGAGGTGCTCCAAAACATTACTCTTTTGTACGCACATAACATACATGACCAGCTCATTTCACAATATTGCAGTCGCATGGCTTTTGAAAGTAGTATAGAGGTTGGAAGAAAGTGAAAGCAGGATTGTGATAGCATTTGATGGGAAGTTGTTTCGAGGAGTCGGAGAGCAAATCAATTAGTCTTGTTGGTGTTACTTCAGATCCAGTCCAGACTTGAAAAGTTCCCGCTATAGGTGAGTAATGCTTATGTTTTGTAGCTTTCTTGAGGAGAGAATCTGTGTTAGTCGACGTCAAACTGCAGAAAAACAGATGACTAACAGTTTGGTCTTGGAGAAATTTTCAAAGAAGTAAGACATGGGCACTTTGGTCATGTAGGCTAAATCCAGAAGAGAGGATGAGACGACACATTCAATGCTGTTCTAACATCAACCAAAGAACTTCTTGAAGTTGTCGAACGTGTATGCTGCCACTCGTTATCTTAACAGGGAACCCATCTCCTCGTAGCTATGTGATCATTTGGAGGATGAAGATAATCGTTCAAGCGCTTTAACTATCTGCCGACACTATAAAGCTTACCATAAATGTTCGAAAAAGTAAACGAAAAGGCGTGAAATTGCGTTTTAAAGTCAGTTTCCGCTTTTTGCCATATTGCGCATAGTTCAACTCAGTTCATCAATCTTGTTATGTATGGAAAATTGGAATAATCTGAAATTTGAAGTTCTTTTTTCATCGCAGTACTTAAGAGCACTTAATTACATAGCAATTACGCACGCTATAACGATCATCAGGAAGCAATCGCTTTCAATGAAAGCATTGAATGATTTCCTGATCGGCTTTCTTACCTGAAAGCTAGGCAAAAATTAGACTGCCGAATTGCCGAGATTGTACCTATCGTTTACCATTTTTCATTCGAAATGAATGACTCTGCCAATCGACTGAGAGTGGCTTTCTAAACTGGAAAGTAGCAAATATGAATAAAACTCTAGTTTCAGTGACTGATAAATCTATTCTTCGAGCGCTTTAAAATGGTTTGCAAGTCTTACACCTCATTTCAGATCAAAAAAACTATATTATCGTCCAGAAACGTGAGCCCGGCATATTTTACGAATATTATTCATTCGTTCCTTTGAATAAGGTTTTTGCTTACCAGAATGAAGTTACGCACTTCATCGAAAGTATCTACGCTGAACTTACTGTCAACAGTCACCGATTTGGAGGAATAGTTTTCTGCAGACTGCAGACACTGCAGGTAACTGCAGACACTTGATACAGGGCCTGTACCCATTTAATGAGAATTACTATTTTATAGTAATGTTGGCTGAATAACGCACAACAAAGCAAATCCAATTAATAAGCTGTCTCGGCAAAATGACGACTTGGGTGGCTGTGTAAGCGAGTAAAGTAGAAGATCTTCTTTGAAAGTGTCAACTCGGAGTGAAACTCGTGAAGTGGTTTTCAGATCTCTCAGTAGCCTTTCACCTACGGACTTGAGCTATGTAAGATTTCCAAATTTTTTAATAGAATTCTCCACACATGCAGTGTCGTGACGAGGTGCCCTCTACTATCTGCATTGGCGTTCCCACACCCCAGTCACGGCAGAACGTGGGTATTTGGGTGCCCACACACCCCTAAGGGGACATGCCGTGCCGAGGAATGCTAAGGGGGCCTGCTGCGGGCTGAAGTAGGGCCTAGTCCCCTGTTGACGAACTGAGCTCCCAACTACAAGTGTGTCAAATACTCTTGGGATTAATCCCGTATAAGTACATGAAAATAGTAAGACGCCACATTTATATCAAACATGGGTACAACATGAGGAACTTCAAATAATGTAGAAATGGCAAGTGAAATATCATGATGCAATAGCATTATGCCAAAAACATACATGAATAAAACAATTGGGAGATTACTGACCTGGATACGAGACGAGAGGTGATGAGAAGAGGATATGAGTGGAGAGACGATGATCGACGGTTACGGGATGAGCCCACGGGACGGAATAAAGGGAGCACGCGACGATCCACCAGCCTCGCACGACAAACGCATATAGACGACTGACTGGAGTAGATACGCAGCGAAATGTTATGCTTACAACTAAATTCCCGCGCTTCCGGCAGTTTCCGGCCTTCGCGTTAGGACCGAAGGCGAGTGGACCTGGAGCGCGGTTTCCTCCCGACGCGTGCTGTAAACCGTGGAGGTCGTGCGAGAGGCACGACATGCAGCCAAGAAGAAAACGAAACTCGAGAAAAGATATCGTTTAACAAGCGTAATTAAAAAATGTTTTCTTTTCAACAGCTGATCAGAATTTAA
This sequence comes from Haemonchus contortus, assembly GCA_000469685.2. NCBI lineage: Eukaryota > Metazoa > Nematoda > Chromadorea > Rhabditida > Trichostrongylidae > Haemonchus > Haemonchus contortus. Next base: position 26,637,844 of record LS997566.1, on the reverse strand, counting down.
GATATTTCCAGAAGAATGTTTTCTGCATTGTATTTGTACACAAAAATTGTTCTAACGCTGAGTTGGCACATGATTTTCTGACGACACCGAGTACTTTCTTTTCACTTTTTTCAGGCATATTTATCTAAAGGCACAGTTCACGATAATTTTGAGGTACCCCTTGTTATTCGAAAAGCGGAAGCATAGCATAGTTCATTGGTAGTGAAAGAAAGCAAGTAAATCCGCCGATTCACTTGCTGAGAAAAATAGAAGTGATCAGAGAAATAAGGTTTCTTAAAAAAGAGAAAGAGAGGTTGGGCGAGATTACCACGAGGGAAATAAAATAGAAGGGGTATTCGGACAAGAATTCAGTTGTTGCAACTGCGCAAAGAGCCCACACATCTAGAACCAAAACTGTACAGGACTGCCTTTCACTGTCGCTATGGGTCATAACAAGTTGATTGAAGTTCCTACATGTGATCCCTTTTGATCGGTGCAGCCTCTACAATGCCGGTGAAACTCGTCCGAAGATATACACGGTACAACCTTTGAGCCTTTATAACGCCCTATCTAGGCCATTTTTCGACGAGACAGCTCCCCATCTGGTATACGAGAGGGGCCCCAAATCTATCCTAGAGGTTTATTTCGTAAGCCATTTTCATCGTGAGCTGTGCCTTTGATCCTATATGCATCGCTGTTTTCTAAACAGCAGTGCCAACGTTTGGATATTTGTTCGATACCTGTGCGACGCTATTACTGCATCGAAGACCCTCTGCGAATGTTGCAGATTTTTTAATAATCGCTGGGCTCGCGAGTGCGCGTCAGTACCCTCTGCAAGAGGTGGTAGACGTTCACTGATATCCTTCGAGCAAAGGTGAATAACCAGAAAACAAGAACTGCAACTATTAGGTGTGTGCACTAATTTCCACCGTTTTTTTGCGTGCAAAAACATACTTATTACAAAATTAAAACCAAATGTACATTAGGCAATGTATTGCCCATCGCTAGCTACAACTTCTTGCCATCTTGTTAGTATCTTGTTGACTCCGGGTCTAAAAAGTCTCCATGTTTTGAGGCAATATTGTTATCCACCCATTTTCGCATTTCTTCCCACTTCTTCACACCGCCAAATGCACACATAGCATTCCTTTTTTGGCAATGAGCATTCTGCTTTCGTTACAAGCTCTCGAGTGAAGAGAAACCATCTCAACAGGTCCGTTCGGATGAAGCTTGTCCTCCATAGAAGCATCCGATGGGCTTCAATGCCAGTTTTTTTGAAATCAAACAGCGGGGGAAGGGCTCCGGGAAAACGGTTCATCACGTTCCATGACCAATCAGTATGAAGCAACAGAATTTTGGGGAAAAACTGATCTGTCTGCCCATAAATAGGTAGCCAATACCTTATCTTACAGTATATGACAGGTTTCACAGGTAAACCTCTAACATGGTTCGCGCAACGGCCCTTGGAATTCGGCGGCGGAAATTAATGCATACACCTAATAACTTGTGCTTCCGATTTGAAAAAAGTCACATATGGGGAACAAATCCAGCTCAACTTACAATGAAGTAATGAGCGAATCTCCTAGACCTCTTCAGCGTTGGCTTATGTTGTTCTGGAGATGGGCACGAATAGGATTTTTAACTCAACGTTTTAGTAAAGTTTGGCACAGACTAAAGGATCCAATGTCCTTTTAGTCCTCTTTACTATTAGACGGCCTCAGGTCGACCCAAATACTTCGTGACGATACGAGACACCATTAATTACAATCTTTACGAATATCCGTGTGAGCATTCACAAGGCACCTTCGCGACATCGATGTTCATAATCATAAAATAGTCAGAGTCGTGTCGAAGGGATTGAGAGAGAGGAGCTAGTAAGCGACGGTCTCTCGACATTTTGGGGATCGACTCCTGTGTTCGAATCCCCTTTGACATCCTCGTTCGTTTTCGTTCCGCCCATTCGATCGGCTCTACGTCTATCTGAAGCAAAGCGTCTGAAATATAAACATGTGACGCGATTACTAGGAATCGACAATCCCCAACAACTAGATAATAGAAATGTAAGAAGCTGAATATATCTAAGTTTGAACATCCTCACCGTTACATTTCCCCCTCACGCTCAGTCCGTCCTCGGACTTATGGCTGAATGGGAGAATGCATGGAGTTGTCGAAAAAGTTGAGATCCGTAATGAGATGGTGCTGATTACACCTCGAAGTACATTCGTCCATACGGCCATCTTGCGAAGGCAAGGAAGAAAACCTAGGATGAACATAGCATCTTTGGCACGAGAGAGTGCAAAATTGAGGCGCTTGACATCTGAAAAGAAGGAAGCCGCGGCAGTCCTTTCTAGGGTGGTGCAGAGGATGACAGTAGACCTCTCCTTACCTTGAGCGCTATCTACAGTAGACCTTACGGAACCATGACATCTCTTGGCGGAATACATTTAACTGTAAGGAGACGTACCAGCACATGCGCCGCAGTCGCTTTTACGGTATTGCTATGCGACCCAGTGACTGACTGAAGCGAATAGCAAGAGATGTTGATCAATGCTACGGGTATTTTGGGGATACGAAGGGACACTGGCACGCCGCAGATGAGTTTACCGCTGTAAAAACTCGGGGTTGAGTTGATCATTTCGATGTGAGGGCGGTAGACCGTTCGGGGGTGAGATAATGGTGTCCATGCCGGACTAGCGACCAGATCTAAAACAGACCGAGAGCTTACACCGACAGCCAATGGAACATTTTGGATACCCACGAAGTCGCTTGCTATCCCCAATCAACGTTACGAGCGCATTTGGAAAGCGCAATATGAGTGCCATCAAAGTAGCTTCCAGCACCATCGAGGCTTCATCCAAACTGAATCTGTGCTATGAATTGCCGATTCTACGCCACAAACCTTTCTTACGCGTAAGGTCGAGTGCTGTAGAAGTAGTACAGAGATATACGTTCGGCTTATATAATTTGCTAAATTTACGCGTGGAACCTTGAACTTCTACGAAGTACGCTCTCCTAGAATTAAAAGCTTCTTGTGTTCCGTGTTGACGATGTTAGCAGCTGTGCCTGAAAACATGGTTGCGTCGTTGACGGCGATCACCGGAAAATTGCTTGAGTGCTTTGTATAACGTTTGTGGCATTAAGTGCCCATGGATAACATGGAAGTTTTCCATGAGGCTTTGAAGTGCAAAAGGGGACTGATGCTTGATGTTTTGGGCACCGGTTCCACTGATATACCGAACAGCTCTGATGTGCTGGGATTGTATTTCATCTATTTAGCCTCGATGACGTCTAATGCGCTATTTTGAGCTGCTGTTACAAGGATGATATGGTCTAAATTGGCAGATTCTTCGGCCATTTTTGATGCGCACACAGACATACCGGCGCCGTAAGCACTATCCACAATTTGTATAGGAAACTCTTTACTATACATGTTGACCGCATTTTCCTGGTCGGAACTCAGTTTGATTTGCGATCCTGCCACAGTGATAGTGATGGCATCTTAGTCTGGGTAATCGTATCTGCTGACTCGCACGTCACCTGCCAATAGAAGGCGGGCAGCTATCCAACCTACCGTGTTCGGTGTTCACTTTGTCATAGCTGATGAATGCTCCATTAGCGTTAATATGGGGTTGGCACGTTCATCCAAGGTGTGCAGGAACGGTCCTACTGCGATCCGCTGATTCTTTGATGCCAACAAATACGCTCTACAGCGTCCGTGTCCAGCCGTAGGTGACATCGAGATAGCCCTCTTCCATCTCTATCCGGACACGAACGATGGGGTCCGCTGTAGAGCTATTTGTTGCCATCAAAGAATCGCTGATCGCAGTAGGAGCGTTCCTGCACACCTTGGATGAACGTCTACAATTTGAGCGTGCATAAAATCCTGTTCATACGCGCCTTGGATGGAACGCCCCACAGCCGACCCGGCTTTCTTGTGCATGGGAATGCGAAATTAAGCGAGGACCGGGAAACTATTAATATTTGGAGGGGACCATATAGCTGCGTGCACAGTTGTGTCCGTAGACTCAGCAATGTACGCAGTAATAGTTCCGCAGACCGTGCTATACAAAGCTGCCAGGAAGGAACCGACATCATTGGGTCGTTTACCGAATAAATCAAAGTTGTGTAATTTATTTCTTACCAATCCCTGATGTTCCTTGCTCGCCAGTCGGATATCAAACGTATCAAACATCAAGCCCGACTGGGGTGGTATGGAACGTCTGCCATGTGTGTATATGTGTGCATGTGTTTGTGTGTATGTGTGTGTATGTGTGTATGTGTGTATGTGTATATGTATATGTATGTGTGTATGTGTATATGTATATGTATGTGTGTATGTGTATTTATGTATGTGTATATGTGTGTATGTATGTATGTGCGTATGTGTGTATGTATGTGTATGTATGTGTATGTGTATGTGTAGGTGTATGTGTATGTGTATAAAATCAAGGGCTTTTTCGACCAGGAAGCATCCTACTGATATGATCCGCTAAGTGTGTCTGTTCGTGTGTTTGTGTTTGTGCGTGTGTGTGTTTGTGTGTGTGTTTGCGTGTTTGTGTATTTGTGTGTGTATTTGTATATATATATATATATGTGTATGTGTGTGTGTGTGCGTGTGTGTGTATGTGTGTGTGTGTGTGATTGGCCGGAATCGTTACAGCTTGTTCTCTCGTATCGGAGCGTACAAATTCGATGATAGTGCAGGCGGCGGGCCGATTTCAACGCGGAAGAGTCCGGCGTAATCCGACTGCTATGAAAATAATTACGTTCTACTTTGGAGAAGATGTGAAGATAATTTTCTTCTCTGTTATACAAATCAATAAGACCTCCGGTAGAGAAAACCGATTGCTTTTGATCTTACTGCTGCTTACCAAGGGCAAAAAGCTGGAGTGTATTTCCAAGAATGCCGGTCCTTACCGATGCCTCCTGGAACATAATTTTTAACTCAATGTCTTCATTGTAACGATTAAGAGATTAGTGATATATAGCTGACTTCAATTCTAAGATCATTCTTTTTAGGATCACCTAACTCCTAAGAAAACTATTATTTATTCGAAGGAAGGTCACACCAAATCCATTACTTCCTTTTTTCGTTTTTCTCTCTATTTTACCCGCCATTAGTAGAGACGAATCCGCATCCTCAAGTTTGGGTCCAATAGCCCATGTTTGAGAAAACAGTCCTGTCTTCCCCTTTGAGTCTCGTCCGTAACCCTAAGAGGATCAACGCGGGGTTTTTGCAGCGGCTCTCTAGTGGGCTCCGTACGGCATTCTTTCTTTCTACGATTTTGCTTGATGTTGCCTGCTGATTACTCATCGTACTGTACTGGTCGCAGCGGTGCGAAAATGGTAGCTGGGCAGCGTGTCTATATGTAAATGTGTATGGGCACAACCTCTGGTTGATTATGCCGGGGGACGGTCAAGTTGTGCGTCTGAGGGTGCGCGCGGCAAATGGCGCGGCGAACTCATACCTATTCTGACGACTTCAGCGCCCATTATTTTTGCCCAACTTTGCAGTACAGTGGAACAGTAGGATCAGGTGACCTTACTAATCTACCCTACTTCAGATTTGCGCCCCAATGATAGGCACCGGAGTCGTCCAAACTCGCCACGAACTTCCCCGCGCGCTCCCTTGGACCCACGAATTGACACGCACCCGGTTATGCCATCAGTTTTCGATAACGCGCATCGATTGATGTCTTCATCCGTCCTCATCGATTTTGTATTCAACGGCTGCTCACTCGTGGTTTGATGTCAACCTTATTTCGAACCTGCTTATTATTTTCTTGGATCTGTTCCGGGTGGCAAGAGCAGCCGTTCTGAAGAGATCTTGCCAACGTAACAGGTACACTGCTTCTTCTATTGTTTTGCGTAGTTGCTGTGACTTACAGAAAAGAAACAGAAGAAGAAAGAAACACTGTGGTTGGCCAGCTTTCAGATCTTCCTTAATCGCTCCTCTGCATAGCTTCGCAAGTTCGGACAGTCGTTGATGACTGCCTGTAGCTCGCTAGATTCCATGTTATATCAGCTAAACAGCCTTCGGAGAGAGTTCCCTCGGCTACTTCTATGCCTTGTTTTCCTAGCACTATCGTGAAGATATTCCATGAGCCTGTTGTATTCTTCATCGATGTTGACAATAACGTAATCTTCCCAGAAACTCGCAAGGAAATCGAAGTGTCCCAGCTGGAAAAGGTTTTGAGATTTTGTTTCCTAAACTTCGCAGCTCTCTCTTCCCGCATTAAGAGATAGAATATAGCCCAGGGAAGGTGATGGTCCGATCCTTTGTAGAACTTCGGAACAAAAGCGACGTCAGTCAGGCAAAACCTCCTATTGGAAAAACGTGGTTTTCATTGTGGAACTGTCTACCAGGTGACTCCCACGTCCGATATTAATGAGAGGTCCTATGAAACTGCGAAATACCATAGTGTGGGTCGACCTAGAAAGACCCAGAAATTCACTAACCCATTCCGTTCATTCCGCGTGTTCATTCCATTCCATTGCATGTATTCCGACAACCCTTCAGCCGTTCTTCTGGGACCAATTTTGCCGTTTGCCGTTGATGTCACCGACGACGACCTGGAAGAAAGTGTGGTCCTTCTTGAGGAGCCTTTTCAGGTAAATATGAAGCGTCTCCAGCTCCTCCTCTCCGTAGCAAGATGGCGATTGCTGTTGAACCACATCTTCTCACTCACAGGCATCCGAATTGTGTTGTCAAGCCTTCTTGCGAATCGATCTTCATCGCCGAATACGTATTGTTAAGGAGAACTACGCTGCCGACGCATCTGCTGTCGCATATTCCGAGGAACTATTCTTCATCAGTCTCAAAGACAGCGCGCAGCGAAATATGCTTTCTTGCCTCGGTCAGTACGATAACGTCAGGCTTAATCTTCCTAACTTGAATCATCTGATTTTCAATACATGTCTCCGATGCAAGCTTTTGCTAGCTTTCTTATCAGGCTTTTCGATAATGTGCATAATACCAACCCCACCCACAGACTGGTTACACATGCTTACGTATGCATGGATAGATCTGCGAGTTACGGAAGGTATAGCGACACAGCACAGCAGAAACAGGGAGTCCACCCCTCCAATCCATCTGCGTCGCTGGGCAAGTACAGCGATACGGCAACTTTTGGACGGCGATTTACTTTCCTAAGCATCGGCAAGTACTGAGCAGAGATTTTCTCCCTTATCCGGCACCTGAGGTCGCCCTACGTAGCCCCCTGCTAACCAGTTAAAAATCTTCCGAATCTCCCGAATAAAAATCGGCAAAAAATATATCTGACATTGCAGGAACTCCAAGCTACTCACTATTTCGTATTCATATTTCAACATGCCATTGAAAAGTCAAAGAAAACATTAACCCATTGACGACACCGTGACGCGCATGCGCGTCAAGCCTTGCAGACCACGAGGGACCAAGTGACGCGCATGCGTGTCAAGGTTCTGTCACCACTCCTTTTTTTGCGAGATCGCAACTCCCCCTAATTTTTCTATGTTTATCCAATAGACAAAACCTTAAGACTTCTACAAACAACGTGGTCCATGATCGGAGCAAATATGGTTTATTCCAGCAAAGATTTTCCAAACCTTGTAAAAGTCTCATCTTAAACTGAACTTTGACTTCTTTTTCAGAACAAACACATAAGTAAGTCATGGAATTAGTCATAAGTAATTAGTAACAAGGCACACCAACTTCGGGAGATTACGTTTCTACGTTTACTTTTACGTTTCTACGTTTCTACGTTAGGCTCGTGTTTTTTTATTGAAGCAACCAATCCAAAATAATTTCCTGAACTTACTGCAACATGTGTTGACCCTTTTTGTTTTTTTTTCGATGCCCTAGCAAATCCTTGCTTTTTGGACATTGCTGCGTAGTACTCTACACATCTCATCCTGTTGATTCCTTTTAGACCTCTGGGTACCTCCTCCAACACATGTCGCATGGAGTGACAATGACGACTCGAAGTGTAGCCATAATCAACATTTAGCAGAGATTGGAGCACTTCTAGTTTGAAGCCACTAGCATTAATCCTAATATTTTCCACCACTTCATTGTGCAGCTTCCGAGCGTTTACAACTTCAGTCATCTACTTGGTGTTTTTTCGAGATGTTCCTTGTCGTTGATGTTATAAGAATTTGCAATTGGCCAGGCGACTATGTGGCGTACGACTTGTCTGCACTTGTCTTACCAGGGAAGGATCCCAAGTCGAAGTGGCCATTCGAAATGAGACCTACACTGATGGAGGTTTTTTCGGATGCTGAGTTCGAATCTGCTTTCCAAATTTGCCGAGCGTTTCTCTGAACGGAGTTATGAGGGTGGTCTCATGGAGCTCAACATGAAAAAACTCCAATTACCTGGATGAGCCCTCCCTCTCAACGGCGGATTGGTATAGTGGTAAGCGTGACGCTTCATATGCGAGGGATCACGGTCGGGTTTTATGGGGGATGGGCTTTTTGCATTATATAGAACTTTTCACTCAAGGTTCAGGAAATACTCTCATGATGATTTTATGGCGTTTTATTAACTTTTAATGCTTTTGCTGGTATTTATCCACATATAGTAATACTTCAGTTTTACTCGCATGCCCATGCACTCTATATTCACAAAAGGATTACTTTTGCCACTTTATGAACAAATTTATTTATTTATTTGATACACCAAGGGGTGTGCCATACAACAGAAAAACAGGAACTGAAAGGCAAAGGTCCTCTGAACACAAGAAGAAAAAAAAGGAAAAAACATCAACCTGAGAAAAATTGAGGATAAAGCCAGAGCTGAAACATGATACACGCCTCACTAGAGGAAAGGGGGGATTGCGAGAGAGAGAAGGAAGCAAGAAGATCGCGCAAAGGAGCAATTCCTAAAATGATGCTAGAACCTTTCTCAGATGTACAGGAAGGCTATTTTCCCCTGTGAAAAAAGGCTTCTTCAAATTAAACTAGCCCAAGGCCCAATAAGCATAGAGAAGCAAGAATCCTAGAGCTTGCTGGACACCAAAGCTCGGTACGGAACGAGTTCGATTCAAAACCACAATCGAGTGGACGAAGAGGGGCTGAAGGCAGAAGGTGAAGGGTTAGCCGTCTCACAGGATCCTCAAACAGCCAGAGCACATGAAAATAAGGCCAACATCATCATCATCAAAAGCATACTCCGTCAAGCCGGCTTCTTGCCTCGCAGCAAGAGGAAGGAAAACAGTAAAAATCGTGGCGAAAAATTAAATGAATCAAACTATCTAAGCAAACTAGGAAGATAAACAGCTATTTCAAACGAAAATGCCGCCAAGAGTATGAAAAAGCGGTAGGGGAAATAGGACGATGGACGTTACGAATCGCAAGAAGCAACAAGAACTATATCCAGAGAGGCAAACAGAGAAATGAACATTAGTAATCCAGCACCAGAACCAGACATGAGACATCGGAGACATGTATCATAACGTTCGTTAGAAGGCAGCCGCAAGAGGAAGGCGAAGTGCCGGGGAGTCAGTAGTAATCGTCAAGTATGTTCTGGAATACCTAGAACGCGCAAGAGATCGAGCTCGCTCAGTCTACTCTTAAATATCTTACTGTTCGGTGCCTGAACAACATGGGGCGGAAGAAGCTCGAACCATCTAGCGCAACGATTAAAAAGATTATTGAACATCAAAGTATAGCTCTTGGATTGAATGGGCGGATAGTGTAAATTAAACCCACCTAATCTTTCACTAGCAGGTCTGAAAATCCAGTACTTACTCGCTGACAATCTCACCTCTTTCCGAAGGACGCGAAAACAGAACACTAAATCAGATATTACTCGTCGATACTGCAATGATTTAAGAGATAGCAATTTCAACCGATCACGGTACGGCAGAATGCTTGCAGCAGGCCTGTTCCTGTACCACAGCAGACGAGTAAACACATGTTGAACTCGTTCAAGCTTTTGAATATCCTTTTTGAGACTAGGGCCCCATACTTGCGAGCAGTACTCTAAGTGGGGCAGCACATATGCTTTGTAGAGACGCAGCAGTATAGATGAATCGGAACATCTCGTATGTCTCATTATCAGAAATAGGGCAGCAAAAGCTTTCTTAACGGCACTATCAATGTGGCTAGAGAAGGTCAAGCTAGTATCAAAAATAACCCCCAGATCTTTAGTAGATAGCGTTCTTGGAAGGGTTATGCCATTCACTACATAATCGTTTCCTGCAGAATGGCCGAAGTGCATCACAAGACATTTATTGAGGTTCAAGGGAATATCCCATAAGGAAGCCCATTCACTCATTCTCTCCACAGACAGTCTAAGCGCTTGCTGCACTACTCCACCACTCATATCATCATAGGCAGCATATACTTTGATATCGTCGGCATAAATTTGGACATGGACCTCTCCACAAGTTCTGAGAAGTTGAGGCACTTCAATAGTGTAAACCAAAAAGAGCAGTGGAGACAGAACTCCACCTTGCGGAACGCCGCTGGTACAAGCGTAGCTACCAGAGAAACTATTGCCGACACGGACAGTGAAACTCCTCTCAGAAAGATATGACCTTATCCACTTAAGGGTGTTCCCTCGAATACCGTAGCGCTCCAACTTACTGATCAGCTTGGAATAACAAACTTTATCGAAAGCTTTCGAAAGATCAAGGTGGATGACATCAACGGATTTACCATAGTTGATAGCCCGGCAAACATCATAGAATGTATCGAGTAGATTAGAACAGGTAGAGGCCCCAGGGAGGAAACCGTGCTGCTCTCCAGGAATTAGGTGGAACTTTTCAAACCAAGCAAAAAGCTTATCGAACACCATCTTCTCCATCACCTTAGCGGCGGTGGAAGTGAGGCTGATAGGCCTGTAGTCGTTAACTCTAGTGGCTCCTAATTGTTTAGGGATGGCAGTCACAATGGCACTTTTCCAAAGCCTGGGAACCTCTCCTAGAAGAAACGATATGTTGAACAAGTGAGCAAGTGGTTTGCACAAAGAATTATGGCACTTCCTAAAAAGAATTTGAGGTATACCATCGAAAGGCTCACTAACGGAAGGTTTGAGTTTTTTCAATACAGTACGAACATCAGATGGGTTGAAAAAGATATTAGGAATATTAGTTCGAACATTGAATGAACTATAATCCATCGGACTCGTGGATGAACTGGGTCCCAAGAAAACACTCGCAAAATAACTACCCAGGGACTCCGCTTTAGCATAGTCACTATAGAGCCTAGTACCGTTCTGATCTTCTAGAACAGGTAAGCCTGACTTCGATTTGAGTTTTCTGCGAAGATAGAGGTGGAGACGCTTCAGTGAAGTTTGGTTCCCGAGGCGACATTCGAAACGAGACAAAAACTTCTTCAGATGGCGGTCAAGGTCAGAGCAGACCTTTCGATAGAGAGGGGAGTTCAGCGGAAAGTCCAAATCTCGAAATAGTCTTTCCTTCTGTTTTAGCAAGTTTGTAATATGTGTTGGGTATTGGATTAGACGGGACTTAGGGAATTTAATCGGAACAAATCTTTTAAGAGCGTCATAGATTACCGTGCAGAACCTGTGGTACACATCGTCGGCGGAACTGTACCTGTCGAAAAGCATCAGCCAGTCAAGTCCGAAGAAATACTCATCAAGGGCTTTATAGTCAACGTCCAGAAAATCAGGGAAGGGGAGGTTATAAGGCACTCCAAACTCTTCCATCACGTTGAAGGTAATGGAGACATGATCAGAGTTCGCCAGTGGCGCTGTAATCAAGACGTCACGTATGTTGGTAACAGTAGATAGGATTAAATCCAGAGTGTTATCGCCATGGGTTGGTGCGAAGACGAACTGCTCTAGACCAACCTCTTGGAAAAACTCCAAAAAGCTGGATGACACTGAATCGAGAGCGAGCAGGTTCATCCAATCTATCGCCAAATTGAAATCGCCAAGAATAACACAGTTGATCTCAGTCGAGACAACTTCACGAAGCAGCTCGATCAACTCATCGTCCTCCTTTCTGTTAGAATTAGGTGGTCTGTACACAAGTGTAAAGCGAACTCGCGAAACAGACGTAGGAGAAAAGAGTTCAAAACAAAGGACTTCAGCTTTCGTAGACGAACTTATTGCAATTGGATGACTGTGAAGGTTACCTTTGACCGAACAGCACACCCCACCTCCTCTACCATCTTTTCGATCCGATCTATATAGCAGGTACGGGAAAGCAGCTACAACCTCGGAATCGAGAACGTTTGAAGTTAGCCATGTCTCAGTTACAAAAAGCAAATCAGGAAGTTTTTGGGTTATGAGGGCGTGTAGATGATCTATCTTATTACAAAGGCTACGGGCGTTTAGTAATTCACAAGAAAGCCCAGAATTACCATGCAGCGTTAGTGGTTTCCCGAACGTCTGTGTGGTAATTCGGAAGCTCGCTTGAGTTGGCCTTGATAAACAACCCATTCCCGAGTGCTACAACCCTTATTACGCTCCCGAGCTTCTTGTCGTAGCTCATATTCCCGTTTCCTTTCATCCTCAGTCATGCTCCGACGTATGAAAACATTCGGCAGCCCAGCTTCTCGTAGTAGACGTGCATTGGCGAGGACACGGCGCCAATGCGATCGAGATGGTAGGACGACTTTAACAAGGCGAGGGCGTTTCGGATTCGGCTTACTCATGCGATACATTTCAACCGGGCGGCACTCCACATCCAAGGCATCCAAAACCATGAAAACTTTATCTTCAAGATCTCTTTGTCGCGCTGATGGCCGGAGACCACCCTGCCCTTCATCCAAACCTGAGATAACTATGCTACGGCCCCGTTTGTCGCTCTCAAGGAGATCTGAGAATTCCATTGGAATCTTCTCCGAAAGGGCAATAAGCATATTTTCTATGGCTGGATCGTGGTTGAGTTCAATTATGCTCTTTAAAAGCTCCATCGCCGACATGTTTTGGAAATTTTCCGCCCCAAGATTGGCGATCTGTGAGTCTCCTTTGCTTGTCGAGCTTGATGGTGGCTGAGAACTGCTCAACGAGGCTTTCTTAGAGCGCTGCTGTTTGGATGGCATCTTTCTTGACCTTTGATCTACCCGATATTGAGTCCACTGAGTCAATAATTACCAGTAGCAGGCAACTAAGTAGGGATGAAAAAAATACTATAGAGAAAAAACTATTAAAAGAAACCAAACAAAAGCTGCAAAAATGAACTACGAATAAAAAGTTAGAAGGCGAAGAAACGATCTAGAGCTTGAAAAAAGATGTAGTCTTAGAAAACAATTAATAGAATAAAAACTCACGAACAGACGGCAGAAACGCGACCGCGTCAGGCGACCTCAACGGTTGAGTGAAAAAGTGTGATATTCTAGTACAAAATGCTTGGAACGAAGAAGCTTCTCACAATGGGAGCAGCGGATGAAAAAGAACTCGTCACAGTCTAGTGCTTCACAAACACTTACCAAATCAGAGGGAAAACAGAATTAGGTAGGCGTCTCAAAATCACCCGGGTGAGAGCTTAAGTAGCCGGCGGCATGCCATGAATAAGAGAGAAATTTCCTAAATCTGACTGCACAGAACTGAAAGTATACAAGTGATAGTAAGCGAAGAATTGAGTCTCGAGTGTACACGCTAAAGTTGAGATCATGAGCAATCACATATGAGATGATGCGCTTAACCATATTTTTAAAAGGCAAGAAGAAATGAACATCTAGCGGCTGTATAAGCCTCGTAGTTCCAACAGGGATGTTCATCACTTTCACCTGTTTTTGTGGGGATAGGACGGACTGAAAAGCTGCGTGGTCTTTGAATGATGTCCAGGAGTCCAAGATCAACAGTGTCGATGTTGGTGCGTCCGGAGCTGCTACGCACGTCCGCACCCAATCCAGCATCAACTCTTTGCTCATCATATGCGTTTTACTCGCTCGTACCTCCAAATTTTGCGCACGGAAGATTCCTCGGCTCGGGAACTCTCCAGTAGCTTCCTATCAAAGTGAGGTTGAGAAACCTAGAGTAATGCGAAATATTTTGTACAGCAAACCTGAATCACCACGAAGAGTTTTCGACCCAGGTGACCATCAACGAAAAGGCAGGGCAGAACGGTGAACGAGTGAGTCGTGGCAGAAACAGACTGCACTACTCTTTCAACTCTTTTCGAACCTTTTGCTGCTAGTGACCTCTGGGTATGCATTTCCCTCATGCAACCACTTTGGTCAGCATTACACACTGCTCCTAATGGCCATCCTTCCATCTCTAGAAACTGGCAATGTTGGATCGACACTATGTACCCAAAATAGGTGTCAACTCTAGAAAAATGTGCTGATAATCTAGTTCTCACCTTTTTTCAATTCGATCACAAAGTTTTGAGCTTCAGAAGAAATACGCTCCCTGTCCATGAAACTCCTTCTAGAGGAGAAGGTGGTGATACGTCTGGAAACCAACCCACACCTCCTTTTGAATTGTTGGATCCATCTGCGTCCAGCTCCAAATTCTGCTACTAGTGACCTCTCCTTGTTTATCCTCAAAGCCATTTGGCGTACATCGCAATCATGCAACGTCACCCCCAGGTCAAGCTTTGAGTTTACTTCTTCCTTTAAAAGGTCTGCCAACGTTCGCAAAGCTTCCAGACGACTCTCGCGGACCTCACCTATTTTTAGATGCCCATAAGTTACTACGAAATGAGAAATGCTCCCCAATGTTAAGGCTCACCTACCCTCTCAATTTGTCTTAACTTAAAGAGGTGGTAATCACTTCGTATGATGCGGAAATAGGAGTTCATAGACGAGAGCGGACGACTTCCTTTTGCGCTCGAGCGATTCCACCTGGATCACAGTAGTGTCACCTTACAGATAACTGTGTCGGGGAAACAGAAGGAATACCTGCTCTTTAGAGACTTCCATGTCACCGAATACGAACGATCCTCTAGACGAGTTTGGTGTCTCTTCATCGTCTAGCGCGCGCGGGTCAGCCTCTTCACAGCGGGTCAGCCTCTTCTTCTTCTATGACGCTGCCTTCTTCACATTCAATGTCGAGGTTGTCGTAGACGGCATCTCGTAAGATGGCGGAGAAGCTATCTATCAATTTCTTCTCTTTCCTAGTTGGGGCGCGATCTATATCACAAGAACCGAAGTTCTTCAATAAGTGCGACACAACCAACTGTGGGCAGAACATGCTTCTCGTATGACTTTGTTTCATCTGATCACCTATTCTACACATTTGCCACGTGGCAAAATTGGCAAAGTGTAGAGCAGGTGAGGAGGGTGAGGTGAGAAAGTGGCAAAAGTAATCCTTCTAAGAATATAGAGTGCATGGGCATGCGAGTAAAACTGAAGTATTACTATATGTGGGTAAATACCAGCAAAAGCATTAAAAGTCAGTAAAACGCCATAAAATCGCCATGAGAGTATTTCCTGGTCCTTGAGTGAAAAATTCTATATAATGCAAAAAGCTCATCCCCCATAAAACCCGAACCCTGGTCTCTCGCATATGAAGGGCCACGCTTACCACTATACCAATCCGCCGTTGGGAGTGCTCATGCAGGTAATTCAAGTTTTCTCATGTTGAGCTCCATGAGACCACCCTCATAACTCCGTTCAGAGAAACGCTCGCAAATTTGGAAAGCAGATTCGAACTCAGCATCCGAAAAAAACCTCCATCAGTGTAGGTCTCATTTCGAATGGCCACTTCGACTTGGGATCCTTCCCTGGTTAGCGAGACAATGGAAATGCACATATTCCAGGTTTCACTAATAGCAAGCGAAATTTCTTGCTACCCCAATTCTTCCTTTCCTACAGCCTTCTAGGCCTCTAGGTGGCAACTTCCTGTCTTTGCTTTACAAGTGCATCAAAGCTGTTTTTATATCGCTAATAGGGAGCAGACAAGCAGGGCACCACCCTGTCGACTACTCTCTTCATTCACCAACATAATACCCTTTTGATGTTGCCTCTCAGCTTTGCCTTCCAAAAAGCGCACCTCGTGGGACATCTCGACGCGCATGCGCGTCAAGATGTCCCACGAGGTGCGCTTTTTGGAAGCCAAAGATGAGAGGATCCGCAAATTCCATGTTCTCTCATCTTTGAACCTCGGCATGTCTGTTGTTCTTGAAGTCGTTAGTTTTTGCTTCTGCCTCGAGGTTGGTAGGTGAAAATATTTATTCTGGCCGACGTTTCGACGGACTCGTCGTTTTCAAAGGCCTGAAAGTGGTTCAAAGCTTCTTGATTGCACGCTACCCCACTAAGCGCCTCTTCCGCTCTAGTTATATCAGGAATGCACGAAAAATGACCGAAATCCAAAAGATAAGCTCACCTTACTTCCACCGCGAAGTGTAGCCACGCTACACGGTTAGTACACTAGTAGCAAGTGTCTTAGTGCTGTCCTTATGCAATAACATTATTGCGGATCAGCACGTTCGCGGATTATGTAACAAACTCACAGTGCTGCATAAATGGCAAGAAATCATTTGTGATAGTCACACACTCCTTTCGGCTGTTCATGTCTGGATTTCTAGCCAGAATCCAGAACGCTTCCAACGCTTTCCTCGACGATATTTCCGTTTCGTGAGCCAATATCGCACATTTGATGTTAAAGTCATTTCCACCATGCTGCTCCACTCTGTGCTTCCCTAACGGAGTTAACATATTACTGCGCCGTTTACCAGCAACATGTTCTTTTATTCGTACTGGTAAAACTCTTCCGGTTTCCCCTATGTAGCTTGAATTACATGCCTCACATTGAATCTCATAAATTACGCCTACAGTTGCGCTATCTCCATCATCCCAGTTTGGACATGTAACGCACCCCTCTGTCGAGCACTGCTTGTCCTAGTCTGTTCCTCATAAGTTGGCGTTTGATGTTATTAGGCGGAATGTTTACTAGAATAACATAATCGCTCAATTGTGCCCGAACAATACACCGTTGTATTGCAGCAGATACCTTGTCAGAGATGAATGGTAAACACAGAGGAAGTCTGTTTTGGCGCGACGTGTTTCTCCTGTCGACGTGGGATCTTCCAGTGTTACCATGTGGTACCGTACAGCCATTCGACCGAGCTATGGCTGAAGCTAATCGTCTTGATTCTTCGCGTTCGGTCACACCACTGCACATGCGCGCAGCTGTCCTGTACATATTCCTTATAACAGCGCGTTTGACAGCAGACGGATGCGCAGATGTAGCGTGAATCAAGATGTTTTTCGAGCTTCTTTTCCTGTACCACTTGACGTGTACGATCCCGCTAGACACTTTGATTTGAGTGTTTAGATAGGGGAGCCAACCATCTTTTGGTATCTCTCGCGTGAGCCTGATGTACTGTGACTGCTCATTCATTATACGGAAACGCTTGTCCATTTCGGACTGTGTTGAAGTTACAATGCTGCAGTCGTCTATATACCTACAGTACATCAACGGTGAGCGTGCAAGTACTGGTTCTTCAATTCTGCTCATGAAGCAGATCGCCAGTACGGGAGCTAATCTTTGACCCATGGCCAAACCTCTGATTTGAGAATAGTAAGAACCTGACCACTTCAAGATGTTACAACCAAGACATTCCTTAATAAGAGTCATAATACGCGCTTTATCGAGCCCAAAAGTCTCAATACTCCTGCCATGCCTATCCAACATTTCAGGTAGCGCCTGTAGGGCTTGTTCATTTTGGACGTTGGTGTAAAGCGAGGTGACGTCAAATGACTCCAAGTTCCGCAGTTGTTCAAGGAATTGGTTCGTATTGGACAGGTGTGAGGGGACCTTGGTCAACAATTGACTCACAATACAGTTTGAAAACCATGAAATTCTATCGGTTGGCCCACCTACGCAGCTTATAATAGGTCTTATTTTGAAAGTGTCCGCGGACGTTGACAGTAACTCGTCAGGTGCATGTTTGTGGGTTTTCACCAAGCTGTAAAATACAGTACAACTTGGAGAATCGAGCCTGAGTCTACAGAGGAATTTCTCATCAAGACCTGCAGGTTTGCCTTCTTTCATCCAGATATAGTTGAGACGCTTGCATTGTGATGAAAATTCCTCAGCTGTTGCACGGCGGTACGTGGTTGTATCCCGCAGGTGAATTTCTGTTATAGCACGATCCAAGGACTGTGGCATAACGACAAACACTCCTCCTTCATCGCTCAAAGAGATTCTTATTGTGCCGTTTGATCTTAGCTCGCGTATTTCTCTAAACCCTTGCCGTTGCTGGAAAGTCAAATTGCTGTTCTGATGCCGCCTATGTTGGCTTAACACATTAAGTACACCAGCTGACAGCATTCGCACTTTGACATCTACATTTGGCACAGGGTCAGGTTCTTTATAAAACATACGCAGAAACGGTGCAGTTGGGAGAGATCTCTGATTCGCGGTAGGGTGCAGGTTACGTTCACGACGATCGCTGCAACGCAGTAGATCTCGTAGCCTATACAAGTTCCCCTTAACTTTACGGAACGTAGCAGCATTTGTTTTGCGCTGGTGAAAACAATAGCCCGAGACTGAGAAAGTCAAGTGCGTTGGAAAACATCAAACGTAACTAACAACGTTTTTCAAACGTTTTTCAACGTAATGTAGGAAAACATAACATCAAACGCCACCTTGTGAGGAACAGACTCTACGGCAAGCAGTGCTTGACAGAGGGTTGCGTTACACGTCCAAACGGGAAAGATGGAGTTTGCGCTTCTGTAGGCGTAATTTATCAGATTCAATGTGAGGCATGTAATTTAAGCTACATAGGGAAAACCGGAGGAGTTTCATCAGTACGAATAAAAGAACATTTTGCTGATAAATGGCGCATGTGTTAACTCCGTTAGGGAAGCACAGAGTGGAGCAGCATGGTGGAAATGACTTTAACATCAAATGTACGATATTGGCTCACGAAACGGAAATATCGTCGAGGAAAGCGTTGGTAGCGTTTTGGATTCTAGCTAGAAATCCAGATATGAACAGCCGAAAGGAGTGTGTGTGACTATCACAAATGATCTCTTGTCATTTATGCAACACTGCGAGTTTGTTCCATAACCCGCGAACGTGCTGATGCGCAATAACGATATTGCATAAGGACAGCACTAAGATCATTCGCTACTAATGTACTAACCGTGTAGCGTGGCTACACTTCGCGGTGGAAGTGACGTGAGCTTATCTTTTGGATTTCGGTCATTTTTCGTGTACTCCTGATATAACGTCATAAACGCTAGAGCGAAAGAGGCGCTTGGTGGAGTAGCGTGCAATTAAGAAGCTTGAACCACTTTCAGGCCTTCGAAAACGACGAGTCCGTCAAAACGTCGGTCACAAAAAATATTTCCACCTACAAACCTCGAGGCAGAAGCAAAAACTAACGATTTCAAAGAAAACAACAAAAACGCTGAGTCACTTCATACGCGGTTGACAACGGCCCTCTATGACAAAACGATGCTGTCTGCAAAGATTTATTGTCGGGGACAGGATCCACAAACGTGTAAACAACCTTCAAACACTTATCCAGAACTTCAATGGGCTTGAAAGAAAATTTCTAGCACGAAAATCTGAATCCTGAAGCTTTCTAAATGTTTGAAGAAGATCCGTGTAATCTCACCAGCCATCAATGAAAGTGAAAGGAATTCAAAGTATTATATAAGCTTACCAACGACAACGGAAGTAACAAGGTGAACTGAAAATGGAATTATTAGGCTAAATAAGTAGGTAGCTCATTCGTCGCTTGAAAACGTCAAGAGGAGCTAGGAAACGCCTTATCTGCTGGTATCATCAATGAATATGAATCGGCCATTATGGGTTCTACTTTACTGAGGGAAATTCAGTATTTAAGAAGGCAACCAGACACTAATTACTCCCGTTCGTAAATCTTTTCTTCCCTTTTTCGATGAATTTACTCTTCTCAAGTTTACTGGGGTGCCACTCAGAGGAGTTGCTATCCTTGTTTGCTCGAGTTTTGTGTCGTGTAATCCCAAAACAGTATATTTGAACTCAATTCCATCTCGGCACCCATTTGCTGTGTACCGACAGCCGACAGCGTTCTTCAGACATAATTGGAACGAATAAATAACATGACCTAGTCAATAAAACATTTACCGTTAATAAAAAGATCCATGAAATCATATTCAGCAGCATCTATTCCTCAGTCTCAAAACTACTGATGGAATATTTCATATCATCAACCATACAACGTGGGCAGATTGTGAAAAAACTACAAAAGAAATCATTGAATTGGCTGGAGTATGACGAAAGGATGTTATATTTTGATATAATGTGTACTTTACAATAGCATAGATTGTAAGCCTTATAATAACAATCGAAATCCGGAAAGGTGAAGAAGAACCAATTAAAGATATAATTTATATAGAAACACTTCAACAGAAAGTCATAACCGGCATCGCGAGTCGAGGAGAAAATCTCATAGTTTCGCAAACATTACAGTTTACAGTTTCGGTACAATAATCTCATACATTTATAATAATTAAAAGGAGGGGTATCCCATAAAACAAAATGGGCACGGAACAGGTGAAGCGACCCAAGCTTACAGTTTCTTCAGCTCGTTGCAAGTTAACTGAAGATGCGCTGTGGTAGGTTGTTACCTTTTCCTCTATAGATTGAATGTGGCGACCGGATAACCGTACGGCAACGTTACCATTCTGTGATGCTTTAGCCACTGTATCGGCTGAAGCCAGGCATGGCGCCTTTCATTGCGCACAGATGCTACATCCATTATCAACCTCAGTTTCCTTTACATTGGAGGCTGTCCAGTTTCCTAGTAGAGAAGCAAAACGTTGGCCGTTACCAATGAATAATCACGTAGCTTCGCCTCTTCATCAGGTGTATGTGATTAACTGTGATTAGCTTCCCCTTCGCCTGGTCCGTGACTAGGTCTGTGGCTGTCAGCAGAAATGAGAGAAGAGAAGTTAACAAGCAACTCAAATGAAAACCATCATCAGTTAAAGACCCATGTTTCGGAAAAAAAAATCTCAAAATGAACTGCTGAACACATTTCTGATAACGATAATTATACGCTTATTAGGGAATTCAAAAACCATCACTGGTCGATTATCGCCAAATGTCATGAGTTAAAGATCGTTCATGGATAAAAACATATTGCAGAAAGAAGCGCGTGATGAACACGTAGAGAAGTGAGAACAAAACATTACAATAGAGCTCTGATTTGAAAATGGGTGGATCACAAACTGAAACCTCTGAGGGCCTAAGGCTGAAATCGTATTTCAAGAGCACCAAATCTGCTGTTCAAACGCAGACAATAGATACAGCGGGTGATGACTGAGCACGCGAAAATTTAACTCACGAAAAAATCAGTTAGATACGGGCAGCGCAAGTCGGTGTGTTTTACCCGGCACGGAAACTAGCTCTGCAATGGGCGACTAATTGCTGAATGCTGCAGATGCCACCAATCATATGGAACATACATAAACGGTGCTCCCGACTCAACCATCATCACCGTTATTTCTTCACAGCCCGAAACAACCAATCCTATACCATCTTCAAACTGAACATCAGAGCCCTACATAGCAAGAGCGGCATTAGGAAAATGCATAATCGAGATTACTGACTGAGACGCGCGATTGTTCAGGAATGCACTAGCTACTGGACACTAAACACTAATCTATCTATCATTCGAAATACCACAGGTCGTGTTGCACACCAAGTACTGCAGCAAAGGACAGCATTGACAGCATCGGGAAGAGATTCATCAAAATTGTGAAATTGCAATGAAGAGTGAGCTTCACTCTGCGTTACCCAGCTTTCGCAAATAGGCATCGTGCCGTTTATATTCTTCTAAAGCCTTCTCCGTTTGCATGTCTGGAGGGAGTTCGCTGCGTTTTTGCGTGAAACCAGCTTCTCTCTGATTCACTTTCTCCGCGTTCTGCTGAAATTCCGTGTTTGAAATATAAAGCTTCGTATGGTGATTCAACAGCAACAGATAATTTTAATATTGTACAATCAAGAAAATCTATCAAAACCGCTCAAAACAGTAAAAAAAACTAATTGTTCCCAGTTACGTCTAGGAAAGGGACGTTTCTCAGATCGTACTTATAAATACTGACAACTCTCCCGCACGCGCTGAGGCCTCCCATCACGAGATACTTAAACGACAGAACGAGAAAGGACCTCGAGCAATGTCACAGGGACAGGTAGAGGGCAGTAGGAAAACGCGGTACGCGCTTTCATATTCAACGTCGTGCGTTGAAAACACAGCGTTGCCAACACACGTTAACACCACTGGGCATTGTCTGTTGACAACGCTGACCACACGGCTTAGTCTGTTGACAACGTCCGCGTTGCTCAGCGATTTGGAAACAACATGCTCCAGGGCAAAGGTCGTCATAGGCGGAGCACATGTCGTCAACAGACTTTCGTCGAGCGACTAACTCCGTCAACAGACGATGTCAAGCACTGTCAACGTTGGGAACGCTGCGCCTCCAGCGCACATCGACGAACTCCTTGAAGGCACAGTTCAAGATAATTTTGGGCGATCAGGTTATGACGAGAAATGGAAGGTAAGGTGGAAAACAGTGCAACGAAGGCGAAGAAACTTCAAAGAGTGAAAAAAGGCTTTGAAGAATCGTTGAAAAGGGGTTGGAGAATGAGACCAGAAAAACGATGAAGGATGGGGCGAGAATGAAGAAGAGGACGAGCTACACTGTGTGTCACTGCGCGTGGGTGGGTCCTAGTGAGAATACCTGACTTCGGTAAGCAAAAATTCATTTAGTCACAAGCATAAGTTAGCACAAACCCCCTAGTAATGGCAAAAATAGTCCACTTTTTTCAGCCTCTTGAGGTGGAAAATTAAGTTAGGGATCGCAAAAGTAAGAAAGAATAGTAGAGAATAAAAGAATAGGAGGGAAATATCGCCTCATTACTCGGCGATCAGCTGATTGTGTGTGGGTCCTAGAGCGAATATTGTAGTCTGCACTGCCTCGACACTCGTCTGACGGGACATCGGCCGAGAGGCGGATATTCGAGGCGATCCGGTAACGGGGCTCCCACTATGCCTTAACTGCTGAGTTTTTAGGAGCGAGAGGGTCCTTCCTGTTACCCTTCGGGGCCACTGGGTATTCCTAAAGGAAAACACAGAAACCACTTTTATTGTCAACCGCGCCTTTAAAGACCCAGTGGGTGTTTCAGAGTTCAACGACGTGCATTGTTTCAATTAACCAACCGATCGACCGACGAGGTTGCTGGCCAAGTGCTGACAACGCAGGAGAGATTGCGGTCAGGGCCGCGTGAGCGCTATCGATCGAGTCCAGCGCTGTCGACACGTGGCCAGCAACTTCGTCGGTTAGTCCGCCGGTCAGTTGAAACAACGCACGATGTTGAAGTCTGAAAGCACCCAGCCACAGTGGGCGCGCACGTGGCACACGCCAGAGGATAGTCGGTATTAATAAATAGCATCGGTTCCGTGATTCCTACTCTTGTCAGCGCCGCCATGCCGAGGCTCTTTCCTCTTTAGGTTTGAGATAAGTCCATCCACTGGCTGACAATCACTTCTATCATTACTAAAGGATTCCAGAGAAAGTACTCTGATTTTGTGACTACCCCTTACCAAGGAGGGTTAGTTTACTTACCATGGAACTTCGAATGGAGACCCATATTAATCGATGAGTTTTAAATGCTTCCCACGAATACGAGAACTAAAAATGAAAATGGCTTCCCTGTAAAAGTTGTGAGGGTCGAAATTTGCTCGATAGCAGTACCAATTGGAAATGCGAACTCGTCACTTCGTTACCAAACATCGACGTGGCTTAGTGGTATTCGTCTTGCTTCATAGCCGGAAGACGTGGGTTTCTCCTAGCCACCGTCAGACTTTTACATTGTGTTCATTCTTTCTGCCTATGAGGAGCTCAACATTGAGAAAAAACCAGAAAAAAATGTGTGAAGTACACAAGTTAATCACAAAATGCCTACTGTACACATGCTGCTTCTCTGCTTTTTTGTCAACCGTAGACATAACATTTATTTGTCTCAAGATTTAACAACTACTCACCACGAGCGACACAGGGGCCTGAATTTCCATCAACATACCCTGCTCGTACAAATGCATTTCAGAAAATAAAAAAAAAACTCCGAAGCTCTAAATCCAGTGGTCAGAGCGGGCACAACACATATTATGATAAAGCTCATAGGCGATTGGATTTAGACTTGCCTTTTTGAGGGTAAGGATGATCCTAACTCAAGGCCGCCTTTCCACGATATCATCAAGCAAGCTGTGCCCAATGATGTGTAACGCGATTTATCGCTGCATGTGTCGAGCGATGCGGTTCTCTTTATAACGAGCACCTCACTACACGACCCACAGTTGAAGTCCACCATATACCTGCCGGTGCTAGGTCAATGATTAATTCATTGGAAGTCTTCCTCCTCGGTTTTTATGAAAGACGTTGTGAAGAAGATCAGAGTCGATATGACACAGAGAGATAATATACTTCAAGTTTTATCATGTATATCGAATGTTCTGTGCAACTCGCTTTCCGAGTGTTTTGAAATGCACTTGGTACAAAGATGAGGTATGTTGATAGAAATCCAGGCTCCTGTGCCACTCGTGGCGAGTAATTGTTCAATTTTGAGAAAAATGTTTCGTCTCCCGTTGAAGAGAAGCAGCATGTAGAGAGTGTGCAGTTTGTGAACAAGTTGTGCGCTTCACATATTTTTTCACTTTTTTCTCAATGTTGAGCTCCTCATAGGCACCTTATACATCTCTGGCATCTGGCATCACTTCTTTGACTGTTTCTTGAATTTAAAAAAGAATAGACTCTACCATCAAAGTGCAGATCCACTCTTCCTTGAATATGTGCGACAAGCGCAAATGAGAACACGAACAAGGCGTTCACTCAAACAAACGTCAGAAAAGAGTTCAGAGTCTCTACTGAGACAAAAGCACACAGCAAAAATCTGGACGGTGTCTGGGAGCAAACCACATCTTCCGCCTATGAAGCGGGACCCTACCACTAGGCAAGGTCGACTTTTGATAACAAAGCGACGAGTTCGCATTTCCAATTGACACTACTGTCGAGCAAATTTGCAGTTTTAATTCCGATATTCGTAAACAGCATCCAAAATTCTATCGATTAATATGGGTCTCCATTCGAAGTTCCATGGTAAGTAGACTACCCCTCCCTGGTAAGCGTTATAGACGCAGTGGAGAAGTCAGTTCCGATTAGTTCCCCGGAAAGGACAAGTACGGGTTCGAGTCCCGTCCGAGACTGGAGTTTTGCCCACATATCGCCAACCTTGTGAGACTTTCGCTTCGCGTACTGCGGCGCTGAAACAGCAGTTAACAAAACATCAAGTCAAAACAAGTCAGTTCCGACTATATTTCTACTGATACTTCTATTTAGTTTCGCTCTATTTCTATGACTACGCATGAACAGTTAAAGAAATAACGCCAAATGAAGCAGAAAATAGTAGAGGAGAACACCGTTCAAAGTTTATTGCTTTGGACCACTTAAAGTGGGGATTATATGCGGTGCAGATCTTTCCAAAAAAATGACAGCGTGCTTTTCAATGAAGGTAGATCCAAGAAGACACTAAGTTTTCACGCAACAACGGAATCAGAAATAACTTCACGCACCCTGTTCAATGTATTTCGCATGATTTCCTCCTTGCTCAACTGCACAGTGCTGTCTTCGTCACTAGAGGTGGTGGACTTTATCGACAGTAATTCCAAGCCACAGGTGATGCCGTTCACGTCGCCGAAAGCAGCTTTAACCTCACAGTACTGTAATGAAAATCTCTCACAGAAATCTCTCTTCGGTTAAGCGCTATTTACGTTCATTAAATGTATGATGTTCCCCTTGCACATAAAGCTGCACCCTGAATATAATGCCAATTCTCCTCACCTTTGGATTTTTCCGTGCACACTGTTCGATCAGTTCCCATTTCCGCTCTTTTTCTTCCTGTCGAACTTTTTCCAAAGAACGCTCCTAAAGCAGCTGTCTGCGCAATACTTTTTCGTTATAAACATTATACAGTGATTGAACCTCAGTGTACAACTGTAT
The DNA here is from genome assembly GCA_000469685.2 of Haemonchus contortus. Lineage (NCBI taxonomy): Eukaryota > Metazoa > Nematoda > Chromadorea > Rhabditida > Trichostrongylidae > Haemonchus > Haemonchus contortus. The sequence continues at coordinate 26,611,969 of LS997566.1, read as the reverse complement.
AGCTGAAATCCGAGTAATAATGGGAGCAAGTCACCACACCTTAGCGTAATTCTGTGAGCATTCATCAAACAGCTTCTGGTTGATCTCCATCAATAACTTAAGTGCGTTATAAATCAAACCGTGAATTGTTCTAAAAAGAGCGTATTCAAAAATAAACATACTTAGTAGGTGTCTAAATGACAAACTTACTTGTTCCAATGAGACTTGCTGTTTTTGTACAATGCCGGAAACATTATTGGCAATATAACTGTAGCATTTTCCCCTATCAAAGACATCACATATTCATTGTTCCAGTAATAGAGTGCTCGCTCTGCTACCTGTAATACTTCGATTACGAAACCCAGCATAATCCTACATCCTATATAGTTCGCGAAAAGCGTCGGCTGGTTTGTAGGCGTGTGTGGGTGCGTTTGAACGGAAATTTACAATTCTTGTCCCCTTGCGTTCAAATTACCAAAAGGGTTCAAATTTGGGAGTGAGAAAGGGACAGGACTGGGAACGCTATTTTAGGTGGTGAAGTGATAACAATTGATGGAAACTCTCAATCTCTAGAAGGAACCCGTCCGATGAACCCTGGCACGGACTCATCGGGCGGGTTCCGCCTTCTATGGATTCTTAGGTGATGACGGGTCTGAAAGGATCGTGGTGATTGATGACAAGTCTGAAAACAGCTGATATGAGAGGCAAGATCCATTGAGTAGATGGCGCTCTTCTATTGGAATTAAAACTCGGCACTTTGGGGAGAGCTAAAGGATTCGTAGGGATCGTGGGTGGTTGGTAATAGCCAAATGACAACTGATGAGCGCTGACAACTGATTGAATCACTTCGTCTTTTCGTATGAAAACGGAGTACTGTCATTGATGAAGATTGAGCTATCTTTTTTATTTCTATCCTCTTTGATATAAATGATGTAGGCTTCATATTTTGATATGTTTCATTGGATATGACGGTATGGTTGAGCAGGTTGACAGAAATGAAGAAAAGTGCAGTGGTAAGGTTCATATAAAGAGAACGAAGTTCCAATGAGTCTTTGTTACCAGGTTACGACGAAGCCTATTATGTCAGCAGTAAAAATAGGTCGATGTGACGGGATCATACTATTACCGAATTTCATCTTACATTCTAGATGTGATTCGTGAGCTTCGAAGTTTTTCACTCAATAAGGACGCTATATTCTTTCCTATGCTAGTTATCTCAAAATCTATCCTTCAACAAAAAGAGAATCTTGGTCAGTGATTTCTGCCTATGAGATTAGAAGAGTTACGGACACTGTCTTCCAAAAATGTTGTTATCATCATTCAACAGCATCATTATCATTGAAGACCTCAATTGACCAGCCACGTTGTTCAGTCGCAGAAAGTCGGTGCGCCAGTACACCCAAAGAATGGAAAGAATTCATTCCCATAATAGTTAATGTTGGAAGGAACTCCAACAGATGGAGACCTCTTGAACGTAAGCGTGTGCGTTTCCTCAGTATATATTGTATCAAAGTTGATGGATTTCTCTTTCGAAATTCGGAGCAAGGAATGAATCATTCGTTTCGAAAAGAGAATGGAGGATCAAGCCTCCTTTTAAACTTTGAAAAAGGGAGGAAAGCCAGGCGTCAGCGACCCGACTAGAAAGCTACAAACTCTACCCTTTTATAGCCTAGATAATGGGTGGAACTCAAAACAGGGATTCCAAAATGTGCGATACTATGGTATTACAGGATATGGAAAATCACCTGGAAGTGTGGACTACTAACACAGCGAGCTAGCTGTGTGAAAAGTGGAACCATGACCTTCTGGAACTCCACTGGCTCGATAACATCCAAAACTTCTTCGAGTTCGTTCAGGAACATAACCTAGAAGTGTTTGGTGTATCTTATGAAGCGTTATCACAAAACAATACGATAAACCCTATGTAGCAGATGGCCCTACTGACACATGCACCTTATTGAAATTAAAGTGATTACCTCTTTTGGACTGTGAATCTTTGGCCAGAATTTCAACAAACCCATGATAACAGGCTCAGTCAAGGATGGATCCTTTTCGAGAAACTGTACAACACAGTAAGCCAACTGTGGATGGTATGTCGACAGTGACTTCACCTAAACGATTAAAAATAGCTTTCATTTGAACTGGTTAGCAAGTTGACCGCGAAGCAGGGGTTGGGTTCATGTTCAATTCTTTGGCTAAACGTTATTTAACACGTTGACGACAGCGCGGGACATATATGTCCCACGTTTCGCAGCCACGTGGGACAACGCGGGACGCATGTGTCCCGCGCTCATTTCGCATTTTTTTTTGCGCGTGCGTGATTTATACATATTTTTCGTATATATTGTAGATTTTTTGTATATATTGTGTTTATATTATAGATCAAGCAGTAAAAAAGCTATTAACAGAATGGTCCATAAAAAGATCAGATGTTTCATCTTAACACAAGTTTTCCAAGTCTCACAAAATTATGAACCTACTTCAAACATTGACACCTTTATTGGGATCAGTGAGCAAGTAAAGTGAAAACATTGAAAGCAAGCTATTGAATTTCAGTTTTACCAGCATTAAGGAGTTCTAGTTCTACGTTAGAAGATGGCCGAGTTGTAAAGCATCTTCCGAGTTTTCTTCTCTCCCAGCCATTTTCATGTCTGTATAAGGTTTTGTTAAAGCGGAATATCTATAATATAGAACTCTTTTGTGTGTTTTTTATTTTATTAATCAACTTACTAAGTAGCGATATGCACTCTCAAGCTTTGAAACCCCGCGGTCGGGGCCGCAAATATTGCGTCGGTCCCACGCCGATAAAAATGCCCAAACGCGCGTTGTCGTTAACGTGTTAAACAGGTTGGTAGCTTGCAGAATTGAAACAAAGCACAATAAGGCAGATAAGTATAGAACATTTTTGAAATACAGACTCCTCATTGAATGCATGAGCTAAACTGCTAGATCTCGTTCATAGATAAAAATAGCAAAAAACGCTAGTCATTCATGTCAACATCATAAGAGAAGCTCTCGAGCACGTGTTTCGTATGTGAAACCGAATAGAACCTAGAGAGATATCACTACAAATAATTTGCTAAGTATGTCTGTAGCCTAAACTTGAAGCGTTCAAATTCAGAAAAGATAAAAGTCGAAGAACAACAAAAGGCAAGAACTACTCGGCACTTCACGCCCACACATTCCCTTGAAAACGATGCACGATGATGATTGGAGCCGATAGTGTTATACAGTAGCGCTCAAAAGTGTTCGGTGAAATGCTTTGACGCTTTTTCGTTCATAACTTTTTTGTTAGTAGACCAAATCGCACCAAATTTGGATATGTTTAACTAGAGCATATTCCACCCTATCCAACACTACTTGACTGCAAAGCTGCAACATCCACAGATAGAGCAAGGTGTTTGTTGCGGTAGCAGATTTTGCTAAAACTAAAGTTGCTGACGTCTGCACTTATTCCCACCTTATAAGCGTTTTTCTCATCTATGGTGTTCGGCATTGCCGCTCGTACATTTTAGACATGACAGAAAGGAAAGAGATTTTAGAAAGACCGTCGTCTGTATTTGCAGTCGATTTTATTTTCATGCCCTTTGGAATATCTGGAACATGATCAGATCGCAGGTTAATAGTGGTAAATATTCACAATACACCCACGCTCCAAATATGGAAATTTCGCCCTATTAGATCCAGTTGGAAAGGAGTTACGGCTAAAAAGTACGGCTGATGAACCATTTCACCGAAGACTTTCGAGCGCTACTGTATGTGGGAGCATCCGGACCATTTTTTTGCTTTCGTATTAACACTGTAGCTTGCCTAGTTCAATTCAGTGTGTAGTACTGAAAGTTATTAGGCATAGAAAGCAGATTCGCGGCGATGTATGACCCAATGAAATGCAGGACTTGCAAGGGAAGGATACTAGGACGCAGTGGCCATTCAAGATTAGATGTATACTGACGTGGTTTCAAACGCCGATTTCAAATCTGGGTTCCAAATCTGCGAAGCGACTATGGGAACAGAGTTATGAGCCCCGTTCCCCCTGGTTCTGCTTTTATACGCGACCTGAGCAATTCCGAAGATGCAGCGATGGCCGAGTTGGGGTTACGATGGTAGGCGCGACAAGCAGATTCGAATCCTTGATGCATTTGCTTGTTTTGCTTTTTTTATGAAAAGTGTCCTAAATGCTTGCAAAACACATTTACGCATCATATAGACCACTTAAAGCCCTCCATATTTACGTAGCACCAGAAGTGTTAGTACATGAAAGGAATACGGGTGCACTATAAGTCCAGCACGGAAAAGCTGCGAAAGCTTTGCTCACAATAGAATTGCGAATTTCTGAGCAAGATCTGGAGGAATCGACAAACTCACGATCAAAACTTTCAATCGATCAAAGTGCTCCCAAAATATTACCAGCCATATATTCTGCCCAAAAGTGGGCGTATCGCATTTGTTTCCCGCTTCGAACTGGAGATCAGCGTCAGTACAACCCACACGATGAGCAAAGAACTTGGGTTAGATCACGCGTTGGATCAGCAAATTTGCCTTCAACCCTACTAATGGTCGACTCATGGAGCTCCTTCAAGGACAATGAAGCGATTCAGGGGGTTTTGCCAACTGGCAAGGAAGTGAAACTGCTCAACATTCCACCTGGGGCAACCTCCCAAGTTCAGAATCTCGATGTACATTCTTTTCTTACCATTCGAAGCCAGGTATAAGCGTATTGTCTCGTTCGTGAATTCTCATGATCTGGACTTCCACGTTAGCAACCGCAACTCCATAATTCGCCTTCTCTCCCCAGTATACTTCTTGTTTAACTCCTAGGCTCCTGTTTATCTCCTAGATTCCAAGATTCCTTCCTCATTCATGATCTGCAGCGGGGTACCTGGATACAGACCCGGGAAAATTTGAAACTCCTGTTGAATACTGTTTTTAATCTCATCTAGACGGAAACTGTAAGAGCGATGAGTATGATGAACTATTTTCCAAACTTCGCTCTCACTGTGAGAAGCTTTTCTGTTTCGAACACTTTGTGATGGATTAGCATATCTGTTCGTAAAATGTTCATCCATTATTCCGATAGCACTTTTTCATAAAAATGTCAGCTGAATTGTACCAGCTCACTTCTACCACTTTCTAGAGAAGGCACTACCTCATCCAAAAGCGCTATTTGACGAGTTGCACGGCGCCCTCTGTCGAGATGCATGGAACTGCTGAACTTCGTGACTACATCTTAGTGTCCAGAGCGGAAGGGTTCTATGTGCACCCCTAATTGGTCTATGTAGGCGACAAAAATTTTTACTCGTATTATCATTTCTGGTGCTCCGTAAATATGGAGGGCTGTAAGTTGCCTATATGATGCGTAAGTATTTTGCAAACGTTTAAGACACTTTTTATAAAAAGCAAAAAGAGCAAATGCATCAAGGATTCAACCTGTTCGTCGCACCTACCAGTCCACCTTCCTCCCAACTGGGCTATCGCTGCATGGTCGGAACTGTATAAAAGCAGAACCCTGGGAAAAAAGAGCTCATAGCTTCATTCCCGGAATGGTTTCGCAGATTTGGAACTTAGATTTGAAATTAGCGTTTAAAACGCTTACGTCGGCATACATCTCCTGCGACCTAGTATCCTTCCTTGTTATTTGCCAGAGAGTGGTAATTCAAAATTAGGATTAAGAGGTTCAGAGCCCATGATCTCCTTTATCGATCGATGTTGTACTTATTTATTCACGGTAGAGTAACCGATCGCCCGCTAACGCTTCCCTCTTTAGGACACTGTTGTAATGATCGGCTTACCGGCCACTCCTTCTTCGGAACAAAGGATACTTTTCTGAGCACGAAATATGAGACAGAACTAACAGAGCAGGGTAAAAGGTATCCAGTATGCGGTACTACTCAAGCCTATGGCTGGACATCTCGACGTGTTGCTTTTTTCTTGAGGATAATCACCTCTAAACATTCGACTGCTGGGTAACCAAAGGGTAATGAATGGCATTCACAAATGATGCCATATCAGCACCAGTATCAGATGTCGTTATCAATGGACTCTCTTCAAAGACTTATCACTGCTCGAGAATCCCGGATTATTGGGGGCCGACAAGTCTTCTTGCAAATGGTATCAAAACAAAGGGAAACCGTGGTCTTTCATCGAATCAAAAACCATGCTGGTGTAACCCAATAGCACGAAACGAACCAATTTTTCATCTTATCATGATGAAAGATCTTTAGTCGGTCCATGTCACTGCACTTACCCGACTTATCGAACGAAACATATCAAAGAGTCAAAGCTATATCGTAAATACCAAAGGCGATAAGCTTTTGACTGGAAGAGAGTTCTTGCTCTCTGAAGCCTCTTATCAGCTCTTATCTGTTGTTATCAGTTCAGCACCTAAGACCTCGTCACATCCTACATCACCTATTGAAATGTCAAGGTTTCCTCATTAACGCGAACGCCGTCACAGACCTAGTGGCTCTAGTCTTCAAGGATCCTTGCCAGCCAATTCGCTTGTTATCATCTCTTTCACCAATCACGTGCGGTGTCATCCCACACTACTTACTAAAAAGCTAAGTCCCATTATTAATACGAAGGGCACTACGACCGAGTGGCTCTCGCCTCCTTTGGCTTGTTTTCAGTGCCAATCAAGTGTTATTAGGACTTCTCACCAATTAGCTGTGGTCTCTTCACATCCCATACTATTTACTGTCACCGTGGAGAGCCAAGGCTCCACCTTTTACACAAATAAAGCAGCGAATCCTGCGGCTTTTGATTTCTGAAGCTCCTTATCAGTCATATCAATTGTTATCACCTTCTATCACCTACCACCACTACTCTCATTCTGCCGCCTTTATCTCTTTCAAATTATAACGCTCTAGGTCCAGGAGACAGGGGTTATGATTCACCGGTCAAAAGCACACAACGACACACACCGACAAACCAACAAACACATTCAGCGAGTTACATATATTAGGATATGGATTCATTTTCATGGATTTTGTACATGTATGCTCATGTTGAATATGGATAGACTTTTCCGCTCAAAAGCTACAGATACTCTGCGGCTTATAAAGAAAATGTAATATAGCAATACATTTCACTATATATAACACACTAAGTATATCTGTTGGTTTGTCTCTGTGTATGTTCGACCGGAAATTCATAACCCAGGTTAACGTGAACCTAGAAGGCGCATTCTACTAGGTGCCCTCCCAGCACCCCGGGCCGTCCACGAGGCACCCAAGGCACCAGTCTACGACGTCGCTACAAGTGTCGTAGTCGGGAAACGAGGTGCCCGGGGACAGCACCTAGTATAAATGCGCTCAGGGAGTTCAAATTTAGTAGAAGTCCAGGAGGCAGAATGGGAGCACTTATGGTGAGTGGAAGGACCGGACTCCGCCCCCCAGGGAACGAAGCATGTGCGAAATAAATGTTTGAGCATAGACTTTGAACGTTGCTTAGGCATAAAGGATTGCTGGTTTTACACAAGTTTCATAGAAGCGACATTTGAATGTAATCGCAACCCTTCTATTGGTGAGGAAAAAGCGGAAACGGTTGAATGGAACATCGGCACATACCCTAAAACACTTGCATGCCCTGTCAGTCCTCTGTCAAGGTCCGTGTTCCAGAAAGTATCATTCGTTGCCAAAAAGGAGTGGGCTGTTTGACGATTATTACAACTCAATCATAAGAGGGAAGGAAGCCTGGCGTTAGCCGAGTGACTCGACTGGTATATGTATAATTACAGCACAACATACAGGTCTATAACATAAGTAAACAAATGAAAAGGGAATTTAAAAGTCAAAAGTGGCAGAAACACGAGTAGGAAGAGCTAAGACGAAGCTCACAAACCTTGTGCAACGGCAACAAAACACGGAGCAAGAAAGTCCTATGTTCTTCCTTGAGAGGGAGTGCAAAACCATTTATAATGCTTCCTCAAAGAGAACAGAATTGAATCAAACACAAGGAATTGAACAAAAACCAGCAACAATGATAACATAGTTAGGAATACAATAACCTTACCTAAGATTTCCAGCAACTCTGCGATACCATTATGTCGCTCCGTTTCGTAAATGAAGCAATAAAAGATGTTATTTATTTGTTTCCTACAATCACAAACATTGTTCATATGGATGAATGTATTGAACAAGAATGCAACTAAGGTTGTTTCGTAAAAAACAGTCCAGAAATCTGAAAACTAAAGTCTATATACCAAAAAAAAAAAACCAAGAAACATACCGAATATATGCCCTCATTCCTAGAAATTTTCCATAGATTCTATGTAAAGTTGTTTTGAGGAAATCCCTTTCGCGCGGGTCTTCGGAGTCCATGATCATCAGCAGCTATAATAAATATGACGTCAGTGAGCCGTAGACTGCAACGCAAAGGAAAATGGTTTTGAATAAAAATGATATCAAAACCTTGGCCCACACTAAACCCTTCCATCTAATACAGCGCAATAAATCTCCATAAGGCGTTACAAGGAAACTACACGTTTTCTAATAATTGATTATTTTCATCACACATCATGCCATAGGCCTAGTCCAGCAGTCGAAAAAATGTATAATAAAGAATAACAACAAGTGGTTATCTTACCCGCAACATGAATTTGTGATCAATGTATTTCTTTGCCACACTGGATTGAAAATCGGGAGATTCGAGGAAACGCAGGAAGAACTCGTAGACTAGCTGAATAACAAAAAAATCCCCGCAGATATTGACAATATTGAAGATCTACACGTCACTACTAGATGGCGGTACTCACCTGCAGATGAGGCCACGCTGCTTCAAGAGTTGGCTCATCCTCATCGGGATCAAACTCGGCACCTACAGGGTTCGTTGGCGGTGACAGCGGTCGAAACAAGTTGACGGCAAACTGAATAAAACGCTGCTGGTAATAACGATAATTCTCCTTCAACTGATCGCATCATAGTTGGGAGTAGAGATAGAGAAATTATTTACAATCCCAATACTTAGTCGCAGAACAAATTATTCACGATCCCAATACATAGTCGAAACGCTCTCTATTTCCAAACAATACTTATATCTTTGAAAAGTCCAAGCGACATTTGGCCATTGGAAACAACAATCTGATCTTCCGAGAAACATGACCAAATTTTCGGGTTTGTCCAGATATCTTTTTACTACAGCCGATAAGGAACATGATCAAAATATGAAATTATGATAATGGGCTCCAAGGATACACCTTTCCACCGCTGGTTCCCAATCCACATTCTACAAGCGCAAAAGAGATTCCATGAATATTTCACGTAAGCTTATGAATGCAATCGAAATGCAAAAAACGAGGAAAACGAGGCAGAAGAAAAAGAAAACAAACTATATGGGAAAAACAATCCCCTTACCATGTTTATCGCTTCAGGGTATATATTTTCGGTGATGGCATCACGGCACGTCGATACGTAGTCGATGAGTTCGTTCAGTGCTGCTCGCTTCACCTAGCGAATCATCAATATTAAGGGCCGTCCCCTTCAACTACACGGGCAACTGTGATTGTTAATTTTTACTCAACTCTCTTAGAAGTCTGCTTAACACTTTCAATACTAATGCTGTTTTACTCGTCAAAGATAAGGATAAGGAACAAGCTCGAGAAGTTGGTATTCGCGCTTCAAATGACCTTCTTCCTCGTCTTCCTTCCGTATACTCGCCTCCGCGCCATCACACGATCTGCTATACTTGTCAGCCGTCTTTAATAACTTCTATCCACGGCATTTTCTACAGTCCCTTCAACTTTGACGAGGCCTTCTTGACCACATCACGCTACCTCTCCTTTGGAGTTATTCGTGGTTTCTTTAAACCTCGATCTCCATTGCCTCTTTTGTTGGATGAGTAGCTGAGCTTCTCAGCACGTGTTCGTAACATCGTAGACGCTGCTCCATCATCTTTAGGAGGATAGGGATTGTGTGCATCATGTTCTATCAAATCTGAATTTTTCATGTTCGCCCTGACGTCGTTTCAGATCCAGCCCGGTCGCCCGCAACCGCAGGCCCATTTGAGCATCATCATTCCAGCGCAGTGAAGCTGGGCACAATACCCAGGCGTGGGGAGCCCTAAACCTCTCGTCGGCAGTGTTTTCCAAGACTGCCCATGATGGACTCCGTGCACTCCACGGAGCCGTACTTTTCCCTCTTTACATCCAGCTGGATACCGTTCTCCGCCAGCACTTTTTGCCATTTATGCAGGTTGGCCTGAGTTTTTCCCGATTTTCCTTTATCAGAGCGATGTCATCGGCGTAGAGAATGGTTATGAAGGGTCCATCTAGAAGTCCTTTTGTTATGACTATCCTCACATATCGGCTTTTCCGAAAACAAGGTTGAAGGTATTCTACAGATCGAGGACGGTTAGGTAGCTGGGTCTACGCTTTTCTCGATACTTCTCCACCACTTGTTCGGCTATGAAGTTGAGATATGTTATACACCTTGCTGGCATGAAGCCAACAGCTCCGTGAATCGAGAAAAGTTCCCTCAATGTAGCGACGACTGACCGCTCGTACAGTTTTATGGTAAGCGCAGTCAACCTGACCCTACGACAGTTGGAACACTCCATTCCATATCCCCTTTGTTTGAAGATGGGCACAAAAGCACTATCCTTCGAGGCATTCAGGAGGATACTTTCGTTGATGGCCACTGTGTTCAAGAATCGCGTGAGTTATCTGATCCACAACAGCCAATTGGAATGAAAAGACAGCCGATCCAAACACAAAATGTAAAAAAAATGAAAACTATAACCGGCTAAAAAAGCTCAAAGTATCAAAAAAAAAACCTCTTTGTATTTCATGTCGCTCAAGGGGTCTTGGGCAAACTCGAATACGACGCAGCATTGCCGTAACTTCTGGATAAACAAGTCTTCACGTTCCGATGGTTCAGCGTCTATAATGAGGCCTATGTATGTCTATGTCTCTTGGCCCTTTTCAGCAAACAAATGAATAAGTTCGGCCCAAATAAAGGGCAGAGCGACCAATACCGAATAAATAAAATCTTATAAAACTTAAGGCGAATAAAGTGAAAATTATGCAACCACCGCGGGAGGGAGAGGGGAATGAGAACGAGTTTTCACTCAGAAGAGTGTTCTGGATTCTTTCTATATACAGTAGCGCTCAAAAGTCTCGGTCAAACGCTTTCCACTTTTCGTTCGTAACTTTTTTCTTAGTGGAGCGAATCGTGCGAAGTTTTGATACGTTCAACTAAGTCATATTCAACATTATCCACACTACTTGACTGCGAAGCAGCAATATCCGCATAACTAAGAGCAATACTTGTTGCTCCAGAGCACACCACGCGCACTTTACTGTTATGCCCACTCAACTTCTTTCGATGTTACTGTGGGGCTCTAAACCAGAGCATAATGCATTCTTCTCATTCATTCTTTGAGTCACAATCAATTTCGCTTCCCTCCCAGGCGGACAACGCTGCCCCCTCCTTGGTTTCAATCTCCTCGAAGCGTCAGCCAACGCTCATGTTTTACTCCTTTCAATGAATCCGAACGCGATTCAAGCCGCTATAGAAATACCAGTTGGCCTCCGCAACACTAAAGCTTGCATCACAACAAAAATGCATCAAACAAAGACGGATTATTTGATATAACCAGGGAAGGGTCCCAAGTCGAAGTGGCCATTTGAAATGAAACCTACACTGCTGGACGTGTTTTTGGGTGCTGAGTTCAAATCTGCTTTCCGAATTTGCCAAGCATTTCTCTGAACGGAGTTATGAGGGTGGTTTCAGGGAGCTCAACATGAGAAAACTTTAACTATCTGAATGTGCCTCAAATCATGGAAGAGTGTAGAACTCAGGGCTTATGAAAATCCTACCAGGATTCGATTTCTATCGGAATAAAGATTTATAACAACTCAGAAAAAGATGTGAAGACGCTGAAAGATGGAGGGATTCGATCATTGTAAAATAGTCGTAGAATCCATCACTAAGCTGAGGTACTGAGCTACAGCATTCATTTTTCTTTGGTTTTCATGAAATGTGAAATTGATTTGTATCTAACGCTGATATCGGATTCCAGTGCAATACGATTCGCCTACTACGACAAAATCTAAGGTTTGTCTTCATTTCTTGTATACAGAGTGTCATCCCTACATTTATTGTAGTATAAAGAAGACTAAAAATAAAATGCAGTCACGATCACTCGATTGAAATTACTTTGAAACTTCGAACCAAAAACCAGGTATCACACAAAGCGTAATTTAAAACACTACGATAATGAACAATGTCATAAGTTAACAAAAAAAGTCCTAAATTCAACTTGCCTTTGATGGAAGGCAATTTCACAAGCTCCCGGTTCGATGAAACATTGAACAAACTGCTCGATTGTCGGCGATCTCGTCGAGGTATGACAGGACCTTAAATGCCAATACTCACCTAATAGGACCATCTCAATACGGCACGTTTAACACCATCTATAATGCATAACTAGATTATAAAAGCATTATTTGGGTCTTTTGCATTCTCAAAGAACGAAACCATCAACCAAAATCTTACCAATGAGAAATGAAGTCGGCAGTCTAGCTGCGCTCACGGGTCAGGACAAATTATAGGTCTATTTCGAATAAAATGAAGTCATAGAAAACCAATATCAATAACAATTTGAAGTAAAGAGGAAACATTTGAGAAAGAATCATAGGTAACACAATACAGGAAAATCAATTCTGGATGAAACCCTCGATCAAAACTCAAAACTCGGTGGTATCCGCACACGCGTATCCCAATTTCCAATTTTTAGTTTGACCAATCCCAGAAAACTAACTCAGCCTGGCAGTTTCAAATCTCGGTGGATATACACCAGAATAAAGTCACAGCCGCAACACAAAAGCGTTGATCAACGCTAAGAGTAAGGTGAAACTTACCACCCCCATAGCTGCTCTTTTTCAAGGAAGTCGGTGGTGGGGCATCCGGTGGCGCACCGTTTTCATTACCTTAAAGAACTCCAGCCTATCTATCTCACTGTAGAACGTTGTTAATCAATGTAATCGAATCAGTTCTACTCTGAGACTGGAAAACATACTGGTAACATCTTCAGTCTGTATGATGGGTATTTCTTTCGGCTGCTCTTTTTCCTCCTTCTTTTTATCCTTTTTATTGTCCTTCTCCTTGTCCTTGTCCTTGTCTTTATCTTTCTCTGCCTTGAAGAAGGGATAAGTAATACACTTTGAAGTCTAAGAGAGACATGGACACACTTATTGGATCCTCAATACCTTATCCTTTCCCTCCTTCTCCTTCTTCTTGCCTTTGAGCATTGTCGACGAGGCGACGACCTTAAATAGCAATGCAACAGATTTTAATAGTATAGTCAAATGCGGAAACACATAAATGCAAAGCATAATGGAAATTTGCGCAATGGACATATTCTGTTTACAGACTGATACTGTTCCAATTATTACTACCTTTAGGCACTACAAAAATTTCCTCACAATCTCAGAGTGGTCGACTACATAACACGGGAACCGTCAATAACTCGAAAGCCTTGTTGTTCGGTTTCCGTTGACTCGCTTTAAAACTTAAACTCCCAGAACTCGCCTAGAGCGGTTATAAAAGGGCGCATTCAGCACAGTGACGATGCAACGATGAAGGAACTGATAGGAACCGTAAAATAATCCTGCAACACTACTAATTCTAAGCTATAGAGCATGCAATATTGGGTTTAATCTATTGGCAAACAAATCAACATGAATGGTACGCCTTCAATTCTCCAGAACATTAATGGCAGCCCATGTAGACGAGTAAAATGTTGTTACCAACACAATTATCACAAAAGCACGTTTGGAGACGTACAAAACAAGAAGAAAACAGTACAAGGGGGCAGCACTTCAGATTGTCAAACTGCTTGGTTGTTCGAACACACTTTAACTCATCATATTATTGTTGAAAGTTTCCTCAGTAGCGTTCTCTTCAAATAAGAAGCCTAGTCTCATGAATTCTTGCATGTGATAAATATTATATTACACTAACTTTAGTTCCAAGATTCTAACCTCCTAACCCTTTTCGCTTGGTAGATAACAAACTTAAACTTACCATCATCAAAAAATCTTGGATGTAGCGCCTGATACCCGTTAATAAAATTATGTCAATCTTAACGTTCATGCAATTTTTCTCATGCGTCTTGTTTGTTGTCTCATGTTTTACCAAAACAAAGCAAGGTACGGCGGGCTTCACCTAAGACGTCGCAGATGATTTCACTGCCTACAATAGAACAGTTGCTACCAGTCAAGATTTGAGCTACGATTGACAACTCTTCTTTGACAAGCTAGAGCCATTGATGGACTGTCCCTAAAAAACAAGTTCTACAGAAGAATTCTTGGCATGAAATTCTGCTCTATAATTCTCTGTCGCGAAGGAGAATCAATCTCAGTGAAGAGCCAAATCCCGTCTTCTCGAGCACGACAAGAAGTCGTTATATACCAAGTAGCAGCTCATCGCGTTACTCAATCAACTTCTATTGCACCACGAACGCGAGATGCAATGGACGCATTGCACTTTAGCCTTTGAGTTCAAGAAAGTGAGTGCACGAATAATTCCAACTTAATCCCTCACTCGAAGAGCATATTAAAGCTAAGCAGAGCTTCTGTTAATTCAGAAACATACGTAACAGTGACAGGACACAGATTGTAATTGGATGAACACTGCACACATTTCGGTCAAGGACGATCTCGAAAAAAAAGTTATTGCAAAGTTGATGCTTTACTGTGATTAGGTGCAAACGATTAAAAATTGAACACTCTCAAAAGATGGGGAATGGCAAAGTAGCTTCAACAACGGCACATGTCCGTGCCTAGGAAAGCTAATTCATAAACAATAACTTGGAGACGTAGTCTACAGGTGTTTGCTGATTCGTCACTTCTTCTAGATCTCACCTCTATTGAACACTGATCCTGCATTGCCTCGGGTCCAAAGAAACAAAATTCTGATGCGTTCTCAAAATAGCTGGAGGTTGTGGACAAATCACACACAAAACCCTTCGGAAATCAGAAGATGAAGAGGGGGCCTCGAATCGTGCACCCAATTGACACCTTCCGTTGGAACTTTGATATTTTTATTCAATCCAATCGTAACCACGTAGGCTTCCCTAGTGAAAGGAAATTTGACATCGAAAAGCAACCCATGGAACAAAAAAACTGATGAAGATCGGAAACATCGCATCAAATTTGTAGCTGCGTAATGCTGATTCATCGATAAGTCGTATGCCAAAATTTGCAGCACTCGCATTGCTTATCAGCTAGATTACAAAAAACATAAATGTCAAAATGTTCAGTGATCGTAGTTTACATCTACGAGTATGCGGATATTTCTTGTATTTAGCAAATCAAAAGGAAAATTTTCATACTGGAGATGAGCAAATGTTTTCTAGAAATGAATGCGTAAAGAGGAGAAGCTTAACTGGCTTCCCTTACTCAGTAAAACCAGTGTCTGCATGCGATCGATTTACATCGCGCAACTCCCAGAAAGCATTCCACACTACCGAGACTAAAGGCTTGAGAATAAAAAAAAATTAAAATCCGAAATTCCTTCTCATCAACGGTTTCAATAAGCGTACTGCTGGACGACATACCATAAAATGCAAAAAATATCGATGGAAGATGTAAAAAAGAGATGAAAACAATGCATGATATCAATAAGTACACCCACGCCCAAGTTAAGCTATTCAGCTCCAAATCGCTCGCGAAAGCGACCATAAAAAAGTAATCTAGCATGTGTAATCTGCAGAGCGCGGTTTTCAACACCCTTGATTTGCACCCTAGAGACGATTTTCATAAATGAAAAGTGTTCATCTATTGGAATCACTAAGGAACAGGTGAAGATGTATTCAAGTAAGGAAAGTTCCTGCGATGCTTTACTCAAAAAGGTGCTCGTCCAGTGACAGATTCAAGAACGAAAACACCGGAAACAAATAAATGAGTTACAAACAAGGAAGACACATAGATATATCGTATGCAGATCCAATAACCCTCGAAGCTCGCTAAGTTCCAAAATAGAGGATGAGGAAACATTGAGCGTGCCATTACGACCAATGAAGATCAGTTAGTAGCTCTTATCGTTCAAAACTCTTTGAGAAACATAAACTAATTTTGAAAAAAGTATGCGTTCACTGTTGGAACTATAAACGGACAGAGTAGAATCGAGAAAGCTACTACTACGAAAAAAAAGTCACATTAAGCAAGAATGGGATACTGGTCACACAAGATCAATATTGACAACTTCCCCAAGAGTAGGCTCAAACCATAAAATCACAGATGGTGTAAAAAGGAGCTGAAGACGATGACCTAATTCGATTTCTCAGTTATTAAAAAAAGTAATTGGAAGGTGGCTACTTCACGAATTTTACGAACTATGACGGATCATGCAGTAAAAGGTGATGTCACAAGCATGGCATGCCGACTATGTGAAGGAGTCATGACAAACCGGAGAAGACCTGCGTGTGTACGACTACTTGATCTCTGCAAGGGGTTAGCATCTTAGGAAATTATCTTGCTAAGGGGGCCCAGAGAAGGGCAAGAGAACGAGGGAAAACGCATGTGAGCACAGCTGAGCAGAGTTCGCCCCTCTTCTGCGCCACATTCTCACCCTATGATCACTTTTTCAGTGGTACTCGGCAGTGAACATCTGGAGAGTTGCGAGTTCCAGTCATATGGAACTGTGATCGCGGTCTTCCACTAATGTTCGCCCTATCCTCCGTTCTCCATTACTACAGTGAATTCGACACCCTATTCTATGCTTGCTGCCTCAGGCCTACTTCCTGCTTTTCACTGCTTTTAGAGCCAGCAAATTGTAGTTCTGCAAAACGTACTGCCTCAGGTAAGCCAATTTCTATGTAGGTCGGTCTCCTGGAATTTATACCTGTTGTGTGAACATATAGCGTTCTGAATGTGGTGTGGTTTAAAGAGAAGACAAAAATTATGACTAACTAATATCCTTGGGGTGATTTAATTCCATTGTTCCAAATAATAGTAGAAGACAAATCTTTCTGAATTCATTGAAATCTGGGACTGATTCACTACGAGTACCTTACTGTCTTCCTAGACATAAAACAATTACTTTGTGTTGGTTTGTATGTCAACCTGACGGTTTGCACATTTGCCTACCTCACCGTCCGTAAGAATCCCATGATTATTGTAATGATAAAGTGATCCCTCTCCAAAGTGATATCGTAACATTTGTGAGGAAGTTCAGAGGATAGCTAGGGGTGTTAGCGACAGTACCAACTATACTGCAAAGGCACCAACATTGCCGTAGCCATCAATATCGACTTATAACGTGAGTGATCAGATTCATAACAGCTCTATTCAATAACAGGGCAACCAAATAATAGGGTATACACACGAATGGTCGGTACTTCAGTATCATGATTTTAATAGGTTTAGACAGCACCCGCTTCAAAAATTGGCAGCGCAGCGCCTATAACTAACGACCTTCGGCCGTGAACGCTCGCTGGGAGCATTCATAGTAGATGCGTTTTTACCCAAAAAGGTGCTTTTTACGCATATATCTGTGTAAAATCACGCTGATCTGCGTCAGAATCGTTTGCAAAGAATTGTGACAGAACCGCTTTTTTTCTCTTAAATTTGTCGCATTTGATGCAACACCACTACATAGAGAAGCGGTACTGTAACTATTCCTTGCAGACGGTCCTAACGCAGAGTAGTACGCTTTTACACAAGTACCTGCATAAAAATGCACCTACTATGAATGCGCCCACTGCGAGCGTTGGATTATTAAGAAAAAGTTAAAAAGTGTTACATGATTGTTCTTAAAAAAAGGTGTGTAAGGAGTCACTTGACACTGAGTTCGATACGCCGGTCACAGCCTCATTCATCACTGTCTCAGTGCGAGTTTGACAGCGGATCTTCCGCGTATCATTTGAACCATTTTATTTTTTTACATGCGCTCATATGATGGCTAAAGGAGGAGGGGACACTGCAGCCTATCCAGCAATCAAGCTCGCTTTGTCTTTACTGCATTTGCATAAAGAAATAAAGGGAAATACTACGAAGCCCAGTAAACATGTTTTGCGAGAGTTCGGCTACTAGAGAAAAAGTTCAAAGCTCTGTATGAAAAAAAAACAATTCACACTTGAAATCATAGGTGGGTCGTGACGCTGAATGCTCATGGCAAGAGGTGTGAATCTTGAAAGGACCTGTATAATGGTTCCTTATCTACAGCATTACACTTTGCAGAAACAGGGGCTAGAGATCTGATTGCAGCAGAGGTAGGACAGGAAGAGAAAGGCGTATCGAATTTATTATTAGGGTGGGTGGAGGAATAGTCAGGTGAAATGGTCTGGCCAGCAGTGAAACCAGCAACGTTGAAAGGCCAACGCAAGGTGCTCTAATTGCATTCGAATATGCGCACGATCAAAAATATTCGAGCCACAGAGCCTTTCAAAGAATAAACGCGATCCGTAGTTGGACAACTGAGGAATAACGGTATCCACTTTCAAGATTAGGCACATATCGACTGGCTGACTCACCCTATCGGGCCGCCATTCCACGATTTTCATGAATGGGAAGATCGATACCCATTAATGCTAGCAGCTTAACGTACGATTTTACGCCCCAGAAATTCCGTGATTCTTTTTATGTGGGCAGCACCTTACGCCGATATGTGAGTTCAATGGGCAGAAACAAAGCAACCATGACATATCATTAGCCTCGACGAGTATCCGCTACTCCCTCCTGGTAATTTTCTACAAAACTTCATAAAGATGACGGAGCAAAGAACAAAGAATCAAATTGGAACATTTAGTGAACCGAAGGTCGTGGAACTATCATAGAACAACACTGTCGTGAATGAGGAAAAAAAAGAAGACAACATAAAAGAAATTATCGGGCAGTATTGGCCTCATATGGAGAGAAAAATCATTCCCTCAATCAATCGCAGGAAGAAGGGAAGGCCAGGACAGGGAAATTTTTCACATCCCGGTCTCATGCCTCATATTTCGCTTTGCCGCAGCCTCCTCGGATGCGCCCACAAAAGAAAGACCTTCCTTTTGGCTGATAAGAGAAAGAATTTTGGTATAGAAGAAGTATAAACTTTGTGCCATCGGCAGTTTGTGAGGAATACGCTTGAAATCGAATCAGCAGACGATATCACGTTTGCTATCGCAGATTTGGAACATCCGCAAGATTTGCTGCAAGGGCATCTAACAAGAAGCAAGTGAAACTTGAAAGTACAGAAAATCGGTAAACGTCATCAAAAGTTTAACAAACATGATAAAAAAAACCCAGTTAATTAGAAGCAACATGAGCGACTCGCTTTGAGTAGCATCAGAAGCTATTTTGGTGTAAATCCAAAAAAAAAAAAACGGCTGGTGACATTTCTACGACCTTAGAGGTAAAAAAAAGCAACAAAGACCAACTATATCACATCGCCAGCGTTTAATAGAGTAAAAAACCATGTAGAGATGGGAGGAAGAAGTTGGATTGTTCAGGATCAGCAACCTCACTGCACCTTTCATTGGCTCACTACAGCTACTTCTATCGGAATAGGCCTGAAGTGAGAGTAGGCCGAATCTATTATTCAGAGTACAATATAATATATAGCTTTAATCTGATAAAAAATCAAATTAAATCAGTAGGTGGACCGATTCGAATTAGAAGAGGGGAGATATCCGTTATTGACAATTACTAGTCAACTACACTAAAAATCTCCTCTCCACCTTCATTATACAACTATTCATTCACGATATCCACCAGTCAACCTGCATAGCGATACATCCAGAAACAAGCTTCAAATCGGTACTCACTACAGTTTCACTTAATTAGACGAGTTAAAAAATCTATGATCACGCAGCTTGAGCGAAAACGACCTCGGAACCCAACTGTTGTGTGGAAAGAAAAGAAAAGGGTTGCGAAGAGAAAAGAAATAGCTCCAAAAATACGATATTTATATAACACGATGTTGTGGTTAATATCGTTGACGGAAGTTTACAAGAGTGGTTCCCGGAGAACAACATGAAAAACAATTTCTTAACCTGAAAGTTATCCTTAATCGCGCTCACCTATGATACTCAGAGTAGCATCGTTCTGAATGTTCGTTATGGTTAAAGGCACAGTCCACGATAATTTTGGGTAATCCAGATAATGACGAACAATGGAAGATAGGTTGGAAAATAGTGGTGCGAAATAACTGCGTGATTAGGTGTTTACAAAGTGAAAAAATGTTTCGAAAAATCGTGAACAAGGGGGCTGGACGAGACTGAAATCAGAAGAATGAAGGATAATGGGGCGTTTGGACGAGCTATACAATGCGTGTCAGTGCGTACGTGTGGGTCCTGGTGCAAACAGCTGACTACGGTAAGCAAAAATTCATTCACCTATAAGCATAAGTAAACAAAAAACCCTAGTAACAGCAAAAATAGCTCACCTTTATCAGCATCTTGGGGTAGTAATTTAAATAAGGGATTGCGGCAGCAAAAAGAATAACAGAGGGAAAAATGGGAGAAAAACGTTGCTTCATCACTCGGCGACCACCCGATTGTGTGTGGGTCCTAGAACGAATAATTGCAATCTGTATCGCCCCGACACTGGGCTGACGTGACTCGATCGAGGGGCGGGAAGGCCACGCGGGGGCTTCCACTATGTCCTAAACGTCGAATTGGGGGGAGGGGGGGGAGGTCCCTATATTACCGTTGGGGGCTACTGAGTATTCCTGAGGGAAGAACTCAGTAACCATTTTTATCGTGAGCCCTGCCTTTGAGATAGGAAATTTGCGGGAACATCAAGGAAATCATATGTAAATTGAACGTACTGAAAACTCGAATGAAAGAGCATGAAACGAATCATGAAGCGGTGTAAAGACGAGAAGGCTTCTAATTGCAATGAAAAGGCGACACGACAAGCTAATAACGATAACAAGCATCTCAACGAAGCCTCTAATCAAATTTCTATGGATTCGCAAACATTTAGAGCCTAGACATCGTGAAATTTTCCCGTTGTGTGCACCAAGATTACGCGTAAATCCGAGAAATAATTGAAATGTAGTATGTGGCATCTAAGATCAATATGTCACATGCGATTAGGTTAAGGTTTATTACATGAGATTAAAAGAATTTTCTCCTTTGTTCTCATGCGCTTCTCTAGTCCCATTCCAACCGAACTAATCCTTCACTTTTTTCATCCAGCGAACAGGGTTCTCTCAGAAACGCGTTCCATTTAGTATGGCCTGATACAGACAGAATGAAAGCAAACTATTTTGAAAAAGAAGCTGTCATGATGTGCAATACGTGGAGAAGAGCACACTGAAGCATGACAGCTCCAATACATTTCAATTCATCAGAATGAGCGGCATTCCATATTCAGTTGTGTGAACACGATTTTCTGCTACTTCTTTTCTATGGATAAATCACCCCCATCTGTTCTGTGACGTTAGGAAGTATATGGAAATCATTGATCGATCTTTGGGACAACCTTCTCCTTCCCTTTATAACCTATTAGAGCAAAAAAAAGCGGAGCGCGTAGATTGACGGAACGGAAGCTGATGCAGCCCGCTGATCAATATTGAGGCGACCTGCTTCTTACTTTACTTAACTCACAAAAAAAGCAGGACCCGGTTGTTCGCATCAAAATGCATGATAATTAGTTTAGCATGGTTTAATGTAGGTAAGCCAGAGAATCCACCCCTTTAATTGGACTATCTTCAGAAAAATGCTTTTGCGGCAAGTGCACAAAAATATTCTTGCTCTCAAAAATGGGCAACGCAAAAGTCACGATCACACACCGCAAAGCTAACGGCAGAAGTCAAGAAATAAGATAATATCCCAGCGAATAATGACATCAATGATTTACAGCACTACATAGGTTAGTGTTAGGCTTATCTCCTTTTAGTGCTTAGGCTTCTTGCTACTTTTAGTATTTAATAAACATCATAATCAGAGGCGGAACATCTGAATTATTTCTCGAAGGATAAGAAGTATCCGAAAAAATTGACCAGAAAAGGGAAAGGAAGTTTTTTTGTCGCACGACTGAGCTTTTTTATGATAATTCTTTGGTCGATTAACTTAATAGAGTGACTATAAGTTTTTTTTTGAACGCAGTGTTATCACACCGATTTCCTGACAGTAAAAAGTAAAAAAAAAAACTCATCAGAGCACTACATAATTATAACCAACTTTCAAGACTGCTGACATTTCCAATGGAATCAAGAACCAAGCTCAATTCCGTAGAACAAAGGAATAGCTCCAACCAATAATTATGAAGTCAAACTAGAAAAGATGCACTTCGGCCACGTTGCCAGACGAAATTGGACGCAATAAAACAAGAAAGCAAAGAAACCCGTTTGCATAGCTCATCTTATTTTCTCTTTCCCACCCATACTGGGTCAAACATGAGCTAAAATGTACCCTTTTGCAGGGTTGCAATACAACGAGACTTTATATTCCACTTAAGATCACAAACAAACAGCAGACAACAACTGTTCAGGCTCACTTCTCTACAAAACTTTCACATGTGAGGCACGGTCAGTCATGGAGGAAAAACACTCTTCGGTGGAATTCCAAAACTGGTTCCCTGAACGCTCTCCTCCTATGCTCAATCGCCTACTTCTTCGGCTTTTACGGGAGGCAAAGGGAAAATTGGGAAGTATCCATATTCCTTTATCGAATCTATCGCTTCAGATTCAGATGGTAGAAACACACCTCATTCAGCTATTAAAGAGAGAATACAATGAGTGTTTCAGTTGCTTGTGTATAATCCCTCAGTGCTGGACCATGTTCAAATCACATCTTTCCCCATCGAACAGTTTGAAATCCGCACGCAACTACTGGTTTTTAGTAGTCCTCGATTAAGTCTCCATGTAAATGGTTCATCAAGTGAGCCTATGGTCCTACAAATTCGAAACCACTCTGCGACAGAAGTAAGCCGCCGAATAGAATTCATTGGAAGGAAAATAGTGAGAAAGTATGCTTCACAAACGCTACTCGACTGTCTTGGTTGCCTTCACAAAGTGCGGTTTGGTTTGAAGACAGTTGTATGCCAAAAAGATGTAAAAATGCTCCCTTTCATCAAGCAAACAAGTAATATAACAATAGATAAAAAAAGGTAGGTGGTCATTGAGGCGGCTGAAAACATCCCATAAACAGGAGCAAGAAGAATATTGTGATAGAGCAGAGCCAGTTATGACACCAAATGCTTCTTTCTACCATGAATTATTTATTATGCACATAAGGTGCGCCATCAGCAAGACATAATAGAGGAACAATACAAGCTAGAAACCACAGAAAATTTTGTCGTCATATATAATCACACCCTTACAAATTTTATGGAACCGGTGGAACTAAGATGCTTCCCAACACACACACTCCATGTCATATTTGCAACAGTATTGAAAAGAAAAGAAATAAAAGATAGTAAGCTCATTTTTGCTTGAATTGTGCTACACAACCGTGCAGCGGTTTAAACCTGTATTGGCTATATATGCTTCTAGAGAAGTGCACTGCTCAAGTGACTACCTATAAAAGGATGGCAAAGCAGAAATGCCATGCTGGTCAGATAAAGAGTGCTTGAAAAAAAAAAACGAATTTTGAATGAATGAGTAGCACTACGTAAATTCCGCTCTCAAAATGATCACGGTGGAATTAGATAGCCTGAGCTAGCTAATTCCGTAAAGTCTTAAATGTGAAAGAAATCTGCAATGTAAAAAAGGGGCTATCACGATGAGATACGCATATTCGAATTCTCATTCAACTTTTATTATTACAAGGTAAATATTAACACAGCTGGAACTCTAATTGATATTAGCTAAAATAGTCAAGTAGAACAATCTTAATAGAATATTGAAGTAGAATATTAAAAACTAACATTCAAGCATCCAGGCCCTCAAAGCAGTTTTATTTTCAAATACAAACCTTCAAGAAAGCACCAAACAGTAGCATGAATCCCGCCAGCAGGAGCGCTAACATCTCTTCGGCGACTTTAATAGCCGAACACAACAAAATGTGGCCGAACACATGATAGAAATCATCGTCGTAAAGTTCTCGCTCTTTTAGTAAAGTTAAGAAGAAATAGTGGCAAAAGCGAGGGAACAAAGAAATTGTAATAAAGTAACGCAAAAAAGCATTAAGACGAAATTACCTTGTTCCTGAGGGTTGAAGTGGCACCCGCGAACAGATTGGCAATTTTGAGGAGATATCTTAATATCTGAAAATGAGAGATGAAATTATGTACAAAAAAACGCAGACGAAGGCTATCGGGGAACGAGCCTACACGCGAGAGAAAAACAAGGAGTCAATCAATTGCAGCGAAAGTCGGCGGTCAACTGATCGGCGGATAGCAACGCTCATCGAGGGCAACATCGACTATAGAGGTTCTCATCCAATGGAAGGATATTTGATGTTCAGAACAGAGAACATATAATCTGTTACTATTGAGTATACAAAACTACATAACAATCAATAATATGATGCTCCACCTTAGAACAGTGTTAAGTGATTTGTATTTAAAGGTAAATGGTGCTGCAAAACTCTGCAAAGTCGAATTTCCTGAACAAAACGAGATGATCTTTAATAGCGCACACTGACAGCTCGCGACTCGTTTCCCATCGCACACATCTGTTGGGAACTGAGTCGCGCTTCGGAACAAGAGCTCCTGATTACCCACATGTTTCTTTCATTTCAACTATGTCTTGGAGCACAAGAACAGAAATAGCTTTTCTTTGTGAAAGCTTATGAAAGGCCTACTGTTCCTTCACTCTTCATGAAGTCAAATCCTGATACGAAATCACTGCTTATACGATAACATTGAATAGGAAATTTCTCACAGCCCTCTCAGATGATAGATAATGAGGCATAAAATGGAGTCAGTCGATCCCTCATTTAGATGCCTAGCCGATGTACATATCAGTGGTTTCATCCTCCTTAACCAAAACTGCCTCAACTAGTCGGCCCCGGAGAGACTGAGGGCTTGGTTGACCTGGGCGAGTACCAAGTATTGTGTCACAGAGTGACTTGCTTGCTGGAACTTGTCCATATTCTTGCCGGATCCAGAAAATTCTTCGATGTATCCGCAAGAGATGTGACGTTTCTGAGAATTTGAGCGGAGATCTCACAGACAAATAAAGGAATCTGCGTGGTTTTATTTATTTATTTGATGCCCATACTAAAGAAACAAAGAAACGACGGTCGAAAGCTGAACCAGCAAAAAAGCACTAAATGCACAATAGGAAAGATCATAACCACAAGGGGATCCTTCCAGACTCGATATCTCTAGATATCCTGTACGTTTTGAAGGCGAGCAAAACTCCTTTCTCAACTCCCTTTTGAACGCAGTGGTGTTTTAAAGCAAGCCAGTCTCTCTGAATTTCTTGGTAAAATTAGTCCTCTCAAACAGGAAATTTCTGGATCGGAGAATGGAGGCGCAGAACCCGATACTTTTCACACTAACATTGGCTCCCTAGACTTACTCCCCACGTGGATTACTTCAGAGCCAATCATATAACAGTGATAAAAAACAGCAAGTGTGCAAAGATTCGATTTTAAAGAGCAAACCGTTTCGTAAAAACTTCCAATTTCATCAAAACAGCCTGTTACAAAAAATTTGCAGTGTGAATATTGCAAACAGTAAGGTATCAAAGCAGAGAAAAGAGAAAAAGAAGCAGAAGCGAAGAAGTGCAAAGTGAGACAGAGCGGAGCGAGGTCATGAGCGTTGTCGACGGTCGAAGAGGTCGAAGCAAGGGTCACCCAGGGTCGCCATGGTGGATTCGAATTGAGCGCACGTGATTGATGCCTAGCGAGATGTGCTAGTTGTGTTTATTGATCGACGACGAGGTCAAGGAAATTTGTTTTCCCCAAAACTTTGCTGCTCGCTTTGATCTGAGTATCTTCCTACAAAAAACGTGGGTGGGTGGAAGAGGGCTTGGACTTGTCGGTAGATACTGAGCTATCTTGATGAACAGATAGAGTAAGGAGGGAAAAGGACAGCGGAAATCTCCCACATTCACTTGACCATGGAACAGAATCTGATTTGAATAAACGACGTGAAACTGCACAAGGGCTGAACAAATACCAGTATTACAATGTTGCGAGCACTATAAAGCTATGAATAAAAAAGTGCTTTAATAGAAAAGCCATGATATCACAAAAGGAACGCTTGACGAAGATAGAAGGAAGGAACTGCTATTTCGTCTCGGGTGAATGCCAACACCGGTATCGATTTCTCCGCAGCTCCTCACCTTTCGCGCGTCCCTGGCGCTGTTTTTTTCTCATTGGAGCAACATCTTCCCATTGATCACCTACTTATTGATTTCTAAAGAACTGGGAATGATTAGGGATAAAGCCTGATGATGAATCGTTTACGGTGTGTAGGATTCCTGCTGAATGTTCATTTACCTCTCTAACCTCATAGCTAGAACTTCGATGAATGGGATTCCAAAGAGATGTTGATGTACGCGGATGACCTCACGGGATGAGTCAGGAGCTATATGATGGTGGTCAACCAATACCTCATCATCTCACCGTCTGGGACAATTCCCTTACTTAACCCAACTTCCTAAATGGTACGGGGTCAAAAAGAAATATAATTGGGTCCGCACTTCTCCTTCTAGCAGCACGAGCAGGACGTCAAGAGCAGGACGTAGGCGGCGGGGGGGTCTCGGAAGTGAAAGGGGTAAAGCACGGTGCCTGAAAACCACACGGGTTCGTACGGGTTCGACTCCCGTCCGAGACTGAAGTTTTGTCCATACGTCGCCAACTTCGTAAAACTTTTTTTTTATTATTCTATGTTGTTATAGCGGTAAATTTACTATTTCGTTGTAAAACATTTACTCCGTTTCCCAGGAGCTGTAATAAACCACTGGATACCCCCCACATCCTGTGTGTTTGAAAGAAAGATCGTCAGCAAGGGAAGACCAAACTTGTAGCTCTTGCAGCTAGCCCAATCTAGTGCAGTATCTTGTACTGCTAAGATCACAAAAATGGGCCATAGCAGTACAAGATGCTGAACTAGAATCTACTACTCTAAACCTACTGTTATATATCCTGTACTAATGGGAATGATCATTAGACCGAAGCCAATAAACGGAAGAAACTTCCTCATCAACATACTCACGGGAACTAAGCTTGTTTTTGACGTCACTGGCGTCTTTCATAGTCCACGATTTGGCGAGCGACCAGTCGCGCGACCGGTCGCGGACTATGAATGCAGCCATTAAAGCGCAGATTACATGATGACACGGTACGCGTCACAAACAACACTTTCCAGAGGGAGGAGGAAGTTTGCTTCAAATCGAATTCTTAGCACCTCCACTCCTTCATAGGGTTGGCCTACATAGAATATGAAAAGAAATCAATCCCATTTCGGGACCGCCCCCACATTCGACTTCCACCGTAGTGCGGTACTAAATGCGCATTTGGCCGATACGATGACTTGCGTTGGCCAGCCGATGTACAAGCCAAAGCTTTTGTCCTCTCAGATGAGTCTGGAACCAATTAACCGACGTGGAGGAATGAAGCGGCCCAGGCGAGTTTCGATCTGGGATTCCATCAGTGGACCATTCGTGATAGTGCGCCTTTTGACACTACACCACCTCCCCCATATTTGGAAAGCTGTACTCAATACCCTCACACAGCTCGCGACGTGGGAAATCTACAACTTTTTTTCTTAATTTATCCGCCATTGTTGCCCTATTCAGCGCTAACGCTTTCATTCGTTAATTGTATCATTATATGTTCATTGTTTCATCGCTAGTTCTGCCTCTAGAGACACAATAGGAGATAATTAGGCTAGGCAGGATGGAGATACTCGGAATCTACTCAAATACTATAGGAGACCACGTAAATCGTTGATGGAAAAAGAAGCCGAGTCACGGAATAAGCGTAAATTCTCATAGACCCCTTCAAACAGATTGGCTTTCCAGCTTTTTTTTTATCAAATGATCGCTCAACTCTTTGTTCGCTCTGAATTCTGTCTAATTTCGCAAGGGGCTTGCTAATCTCCTAAAACCGCATGTAGCTGAGACCGCAGACGAAATGAAACAGCAGAAGTGGATGGCGGTTCCATATTCACTATCTCGATGCATTGGCATCTTTCATAGTCCACGATTTTGCGAGCGACCAGTCGCTCGACTGATCGCGCGAGTGGTCGCTCGACTGATCGCGCGATCTGCTCGGGACCGTCCTCGGCGGCACCCATAACTAACGCGGCCTCCTCGACCGATCGAGCGACCAGTCGCGGACCTATCTCGCGAGCGACCGGCGACCGGTCGCGCGACTAGTCGTGGACTATGAAAGCAGCCATTTGCTTCTTATCTAAGGCCTAACGGGTTGTGATCACTTATTCTTCAATTTCTGCAGCCGACTACACGCCTTTTGTGCTCGATTGTACCTTCTTACAAAGGTGAACTTCGTAGGTATTTGACTGAGGCGCTTGAGACGTCCTTTGATGTCATTTCAGACAAGGCCGTACCACCTCAAAATGATCGTATTCATTGATAATAATAATAATCTGGTACTATTCTACTATTACACCCCCAGAACTATTCTACTGTTACACCCCCAAAAACTCAAAATTTTAATTTTCGGTGAAACTTCGCCTATAGGGGTAATCCGATGCCCTGATAACAAATATGACCTTCATTTTTGGCGTTGGCGCCAATTGGAGCCAAATGGCGCCAACGCCAAAAATGAAAGTTATATTCGTTATCAGGCCCTCAAATAACTCCTAAACGCAAGTTTTCAGCAAATTTGGTGAAAACACCCTTGGCGCCAAATTAGCGAAAATTGGCGCCAAGTGGCGCCAACGCCAAAAATGAAGGTCATATTCGTCATCAGGGCATCGTATTACCCCTATGGGCGAAGTTTCATCGAAAATTAAAATTTTGAGTTTTTGGGGGTGTAATAGTAGAATAGTACCAATAATCTTTGAGCCAGCCCAATTATATGCCAGGATAACTTGGTAAGACGCCACCGAATGCTATAACGACGGGGGAAAGTGAAAAATTTTTGGCATTTGTTGGGGCAAGACTACTACCTAAGCACTGCCGCACATGGAGCTCAACTCTCACCATCCCTGGTAGGATCACGAAAACTATTGCAATTGTTGCTTCCCGTCGGTCTTGTCTTAAATGGTTTCTAAACGATAAATTTAATAAAGCTTTAGATGGGAAGAATGAACAACTTTTGTCATCAAACTATGAATCCCAGAGCAAATCATTGGAATTGCTGATCTTCTTCGAGCAACACTGTGTTCCCAGAATTACCCGAGAGTTGGATTTTGAATGTAATCTTCTACGTAGACAGACAGAAAGCCGCTGGTTTACTGCGATTTCTCTAAAAGAATGGCATCTATCAGGCTTTTCTGGATATG
The DNA here is from genome assembly GCA_000469685.2 of Haemonchus contortus. Taxonomy (NCBI): domain Eukaryota; kingdom Metazoa; phylum Nematoda; class Chromadorea; order Rhabditida; family Trichostrongylidae; genus Haemonchus; species Haemonchus contortus. Next base: position 26,582,694 of record LS997566.1, on the reverse strand, counting down.
ACAATGAAGGCGTGCCCCCAGCGGCAAACCATTTATTCTAGTAGAGGAATGGATATCTCTGGATAGCACGGTTGGTGACAAAACACCATCATATTTTATCATTGGGCACATTTCTAGTCCCGCGGGGGTAGGCTTGTCTGAACGCATCCAAAAGTTCCCGGTTCAACGGAACACCTAGCATTTCCGATCGAATAATATTGGGTTGTAACATAGTTCGTAGAGTTTTGCGTTAGAGTTATTTTACAACGATTTGTTTTGTTTATTAGCAAAGTTAATACATTCATTCGAAAGAGCTCTTTCTCCTCTACGAAACTGTTTTAATTGTTTTAGGATAATTTAATTGTTCATCTTTTTTCGGGCTCAGAAATGGAATATCCAGGAAGAAAAAATTAGCATTTTCGACATCTGCTTTTCTTTGCTTTTTGTCGAGGTAAAATAGCAGCCGAAACCGCTCGGGACATATGCAGTGTGTACAAAGGTGTCTTAGGTGTGTCTACTGAAAGGTGTGGGTGGCCCCAGGAAAGGCGCCGAAGCCGAGAGTCAAGCAAGATCTTCACCCGAAAAAAGGTCATGATCTGCGTTTGGTGGGACTGGGTAGGTATGGTAGACTGGGAAACTGCTCGAACGAAACGCCACTGTCAGCAAGGAGGTCTACATTGTCCAGCTGAACTGTGTAAATGAGGCTATTCGGCTGAAAAGACCTTATAGAAGAGGTCAATTCATCTTGCTCCACGACAGCACCAAGCCCCATACTGCTCAAGTCGTCAAAACAGCACTCGAGAGCTTGACTGGGAGGTTCTTTAGCATCCACCGCACTCTCCGGGTCTTGCACCTGCCGACTACCACCTTTTCCGCTCTATGTTAAACCAAATGAGTGGTGTTACCTTCGATGGCGAAGGGGATCTTAAAAACTGGCTCAACAAATTCTTCGACACCACAACGGCCGATTTTTGGCGAATCAGTATCAACAAATTGGTCGAGAGATGGGAGGAGGTCGTGAACAGTAACGGAGGATACATCATTGATTAACTTATTATTATAATCATTGTCTTTTGGTCCAAATAAATCTTTGTGAAAAAACTCTACGAACTCATGTTACAACCCAATAGTTAACATTTCCCTAATCCGCTTCCAACCTATAGATTGACCTTTGAAAAAAAGTCTTCTTCGAGATCTGTTTTTATTAGTCTTCAAGGATGAGAGCCTTTCCCTGGGCAGGCGCGACTTGCCATTGCAATGAAAACCCTTTTCCCATTGTCCTGACTTCAATCAAATGACAATATTAAAGTTTGATAAAGGATAAAGTTTTTGGTGTTAATCAATCGCGTCTGAGGAATGCGCCCCCGCACTCGACTTGGAAGGCTTGGTTGGCCGAGGCAGATATCGATCCGGGATTCGTAGCCGTATCTGTAAGGATTTGAAAGAACAAAATCACACGTTTGAGCATTAATTAGGCCCAGCTTCCAAAAAGTATGTCGTCTCTTTAAAATCTTTACAACCCATCGACTTTGCAAAAACCATAGTACCGATGTCGACGGGCAGTCATGTAATTGCGGTCATGCACATTTGTGAGAGAAACACGACTTATACCGTACAAGATAATCGAAAAAGGCTTCTTTCATGGTTGTATCTAAAGGAGCAGAAGCAACACTGACTTAACTGTATAAAAACGGAACTAAGGTTGGTACAAGTGGAAAAAGAATGTCAGTTCGAGCTGAAAGCACCTCCGTATAATCTGCGTATCTCCCGCACACATGTCTCTTCCTAGACGCTAAGGTACTTCGTTTTTATCGCCACTGATTGCTGAACTCAGCACGTCAGTTTTACGACAGTCTTTCCACGAATGTGACCAAATTTACCAATTCCATCGAGAACGTATCTTTAAGCAATTGGAACCCCGCTTCTTCCGCTTGACGCTTTTGATCTCAAGACTCCATGGATGGCACTGAATTCCGCTCTCCGATGAAGCTACGACTAAACTCATACAAGTTAAAAGCTTACCCTGAAAGTCCCAAGTAGTATTCATAATTTGGCGATGCTACTTTCAGTGAGCTGCTTTGTTTGTTTGTGGGTAAGGTATTTGACCGGATATTCATCACTTCAGTTGTTCCGAACCTATGGTTTCCGAATTCGAAAGTGATCCATACAGATGACGAGCGAATTCCAACCTGAATCTAAAGCGATGGAAGAAACAGGATCTGACATCTCATCAGAAAACACAGAGGCCTTATTACTTGGTCAGAACTGTGTATAGACGTTGAAAATAACCATTCGTTCAGCTCACATGACGATGGCTCTAAGTCCAGGGCTATTTATAGAATAAAACGCCGGCTCGCCCTAATTTTAAGCTATTCTACATGATGGATGGGCGAGAAAATTCGGTGAGAAAAACCGCTCGGACACAGACCTATGCCGACAAAGAGGTTCTAGTGTTACACAAAAAGGTGTGAGGCTAATTGGATGATTTCACACTGAGACGGCTCTTAGCAGCAGCTGCACTTCTGTATGCTGTCGATGATGAATGCCCACTATCTACTCGTGTACTTGATGTTGTTGTGGCTTAATTATGAGACTCATAAGCGTAAACGAGAACAAGAGCTGGCTCTCGGCTTCGAGGGATTTCTGGTATTATGAGCCAGGTCGGGTGCGACATCGCTCCGTTCCAACAACAAACAGAAATATATTGCACGAGAAGACGACGAACATTACCAGTATGGTTGTTTGGCCTACTATGAGCTTCCCCCCTCTCGCCCCCACCCCATTGTATTTGAAAACTCGGTATCTCCCGCTAACCCTAGGCTTTCCCCGATCATACAGCATGACTAAAAAATTCGGGGGACGGTACGAACGTGCGTCCGAGGACGCGCGCGGCAACTTGCGCGGCGAAGGTCGTGACGATTTGTATGACTCTGACGCCAATTTTCGGGGCACAAACTCCAAGTAGAACAGTTTATTAGGGCCAGATGATCATTCCAATCTATTCTACTTCGAATTCGGGCCCCAGTGATAGGCGCTAAAGTCGTTCAAATAGTTACGAACTTTGCCGCCCAATTTGCCGCGCGCATCCTCGGACGCACGTTCGTACATATACCCAAAAAATTCTGAAGGTTGCTTTTCAGAAATAATACCGATCCACAACTTTGTCACAAAAAAAGTAAAGCTTGGCATAAGCAGAGTGGCGCAACTGGTCATTACCACTTGATAACGCTGACGCCAATAATTATGGCAAGCTAGTTCTTGGTCTTCATGAACAATTACGTTCATTATTGAAAAGGATTCACAAAAAGTGTTCACATCCTTTTGGTATTACTCGTGAAATAGCATTTCTCGGCCTGGACAACATGCTTACAATTGGTCAACCGATGGCTTGAATGTACATCTGTTGTTGACGAATGATGACAACAATATCAGGGTACAAAAAGTTATTACCCACAGCCCTTCTGACCTCATGCATAGATTCGCCCACCGCGAAGATTCTGAAAAATCGGTGATCGGACAAGTTTTTTTTTGACAACTGATTCTCAAGGCCATGAAGAAGTAGTAAATTGAATGGAACAGGGCTTTCTCTAGTTCCCCACGCAAATAGCCTTTGTCAGTACCAGTCAGCTTTCCATTTTTTGCCATTATCCATGTAAAATCCCTTCAGCGTGGGTGTGGGATCTTGTGCTGGGTCGGCGTGCCTGGCTCGCCGCACGCAGCACAGCAACGGAGCCCGCAGAGTAAGGGTGAACTTTCATTTTTCAGTGGATGATTACGGGACTGCATCTAAAGCAGTGCCACTTGCGTGTTCATGGGAACTCGGCCCCTTCATCGCTGAACTTTTAACCAAATCATGTTACAAAACCTTAAGCCCATGGGTAGTAGGCCAAATGACGACGTTAGTGATCTTGCGAATGAAGTTTATCAGCCCAAATCAGCTGCTGCCACCATCGTCACCAACCATCCACCATCGAGCCTTACTCTATATCGAACATCAGAGTAACAGAGCTCACTTGGCACTACGAAAAGCGTTCCGGGCTTAAAATCAGTGGTTCTTACCATTAGTGAGCACTTACCGGCTTTTATCACTCGTTATCACATCGTGCCAACAACCACCTACTACGTAGTTACCCTCTGCATACCATACTCGGAAGTAATCGAATAACCAATATTCCATCTCAAACCACTCAAAAAGTGCAAAGGTTATCCTGATCATTCAAAAAAAAATTATCTCCCGTTGTTTTTGTTTTCTCGAACTCTTTACAAGCACATATCAATTGAGCTTCTAAGTGAGATCGCCTGGCATACTCGCGATCAGTCTGAAGGTTGTAGGGTACCGCTGCGGTAAACGTATAGTAATAGCAGAAATGAATAAGGTAGAAACAATACCAATTCAGCACGGATTCAGCATAATATAGGATGAAATTCGAAAGAATGTACTCGTAGGTGGGTGCCTACATATTTGGCTCTGCATAGTGCTCTATTTTGTTGGAATCAGTAGCTGCTTTCATAGTCCACGATTTGGCCTGCGAGCGAGCGAACGCTTTCGGCGGCGCATGCCCGCAGTATCGAGCAAGATTCAGTTGGAAACAAAGCACAAGCGTCGCCCCAATCGCTCGCTCGCTCGGTCGGTCGGTCGCTCGCTCGCTCGCGGGCCAAATCGTGGACTATGAAAGCAGCCTGCCGCATGGGAGCAGTACACATTCAACTGGAAGTAAAGAAAACCCTAGACGAGTGCCGAAGTATCCCACATATAATCATTTCTTTTAAATCATGACTGCTCCCGAGGATTTAGAAAGAATATTTTTGATGAAGTAAACTTCGTTTTAGGCGCCATTAACCTAACTCTAAAGAAGAAAAAATGCTCTTCATAAAATAATGCCATGTAGCGGATTTTTAACAATAAAGTGCGCCCCTCTCTTTTGATCTACGGCCTTCAGTTTCTGAAGTAAATTAAAGTATTAGTTCCGTAGAATAAGTACAATGTTCATTGGGACTAACTGGGAAGGGCTAAATCTAATTTACTTTTTTTTAACTTAAAAAGCTACTGTCAGACCAAATAGGGGCAGGGGTAAATTCACAGATTTTGAGACCTGATCAGTATAACTTAGGAATGTGACAGTCTACTTTTCGTTTAGCGTGTAGCCCGTCCAATACTTCCATTGCAGCCGAATGCATATCTTCAGAATACAATTGTAGTTAGCGTCGTTGCTAACAGCAGCCTTTAGACATTGACGAACGAGTACTTGAAAAATAAGATTTCTATAAACTCGATAACCCGTTTCAAAGAGCTGGGTGGACTCGGTCTAATTATGCAACACTCTGTATAGGAAAAAAGAATAATAACCTAGTGGTAAAGAAGAAACAAAAAAACAGGACTTTTTTTTGCTCGTAGGGGACAGTAAGGGTGGGTTTCTAACATACGAGAAATGCGCAGAATTGATCTGACTTGAACACCCTCGCTCATTGAACCCAGTAATGGTCGAATTGTCTCTCCATATCCTTACTTTATATAAAGCGCTCGCGTCTGTCTGTCCGTCTGTCTGTCCGCCTGTTTGTACGGAAATTCATGACTCCTGTCCCCGTGGACCTAGGACGTTCGAATTCGGTAGGAGCAAAGGCGGCAGGATGGGAGCATATGTGGTGGTGGCAGGAGCGGATCCCGCTCACAGGGGGCGGGGTTTGTGCGAACAAAATGTTTCAGCGGAAAATCATAACTCGTGTCCTCGTTTAACAATAACTTCCTTAGAGTCCTTAATCCAGCTGCTAGCTGCTTCCCATCTCTCACGCCCAAATCCGACGCTTCGAAGCCACAAACAAGAAAGTCAAAATGAGCTTCTCGTCAACCGCTGCATTATCGTTCATAACACCTACGGATGTTCTATAAGCAGAGAAGCCAGTAGATTGCTTCTATAATTCTCTATGGAGAATGCAAGAACATTTCAGAGAATGTGAAGTAGTGGGAAAGATTCTGTCCCGGCGGTGTGGATGCAGACCCATCCAAAAGTACAAGCTGAGATCAGTTTCATGTCTAAACCCCTCAACTAATGTGCAGTCAGCCAACCTCAGAGGGTTAGCACCCGCCAGGCTTCAAGGACTGGTAGCTAGGACTAGGGAACAGTAGTCGTCTCCACCTCGATTATTAGATTATCGAATTCGTAATTGTGGATGCGTAGCTATGAGGTTGGTTAGCATAAATGTACAGATTCTCAAGTTAACTAACTTGAAGTATAGAATGTAAAATGCTTGAAAACGAGTGGAGAGATAAGTGGGCGGAACTAAATATGGTAGGTTCAGGCTTCTGCCTTTTTTTAACGTTACTAGTAATGTTACGCAGCCTGTGACTACCCACAGCGAACTTCGACCAGCACGACGACCACACCGAGTGAAATCGCCATTGCTGAGTTTTTACGCAGCAAGTACTTGGACTTTCTGAAAGTACGCCCTTGAGCCCCAGGATGGGAAGGAAATAGGGACTGTATTTCGGTCATTGACAGCAGGCATTATGCACCCACATGCTCCTCATTTGAGGCCTATTCCCAGAGGGCATTAACATGCCATTCCAATGCAAAACGCCGAAAGGAATAGGTCTTCACATCAAAGAATTTTTGTAGAGCAGTTGTGCAGCAAAAGACATTTTTGCGCTGGAAAGAAAAGGAAAAGTGATGAAAAACAAAACGCGACTGACAATGAGCACACAACACTGGGGCGTCCTAATTACGAAAGCTGCGATGCAAGCCAGATGCTCGTTGCGAAAACATCCCTCCCAAGCCTTCTTTCTTCTCTATTCGTCAAGCCAAAGTCACAAATTTAAATGTTTCTGAGCGAGGTGCACATCATGAAAAGAAATGAAAGACCAGCAGTAAGCTCGTTGCAGTATAGAAAGAGAATAGTATGATGGCATTTATCACAAAGTAGCTAGATAACATGACAATTATGCAGATTTCCTTGCTGGTATTCACTCCTGCTAAGATCTATTTACTTAAAATGACAAGGCTTCTTTACTGATGCTTAGTTTCGTAAACTAGTTGCTTTTGAGACTAAAGAGGGTGCTCTTCAATTCGGAAAACAGTAACACAATGTGCCCTCACACCTGTCCCTGACAAAGACGAAGACAACGTGCGTTGAGCCAGAAGATCGAGGAAGGACACGCCCGGCACCCGGCTCATCTGAAGTGGGAATGGGAAATCAATCGGAGATTTTTCGAGTCAGCGCATATGAAACGCTCATGCGATGCTCAGATGTAATGGATGACGGAAAAGTCAGAAAAAGCTCAGACTTCTTGGCATGTTTGAAAGAAGAGCCGCTTGGGAATCTTCTTTGCTAATCGAATCGATTCAGGTTGGAATTAGATGAAATTTTTTTTGTTGAAGCCTAAATGTTCCAAACCGAGATCCGGCTGCTTAGAGGGAAGGAAGTAGTCCAAGGAACTAACGGAAGCGGCTCTCGCCCATGATGCAAGCGTGCTTACCAGGCTTAGTGACGATCATAGGCAAACTTCCTCATAGCAGCTTCATCCCCTGTTCAGATCCCTTTCATACATCATTCCAAAAACAAGCTATGGAGCTTCTTAATTCCAGAGGAGCAGTGAAGCCCTTCAGAGTGCCGGGTGTAGTGAGCAGCAAGTTTGATGATGAGCACTTCTTCATTGGATCCTTAGAGATCGAACGCTTTCTGACGATATTTGCAGTCTAATCTGATTGCCCGTGAACCAAGGACATGAGCGCATACTGTAAATGATTGTGCGAACATACTCTGGTCGTGAACGAAACCGTCGCTCCTTCTCTCTTTGTCGCAGGGTGGGCGGGGGATTAACCAACAATGGACAGCGCGTGTATGTGACATGATAGCTGCAAGCTTTTTATATATTCTAAAGATGTGTAGGCTCAAAGCTATCGAATGACAGAAAGAATGTCATTCCTGCAGTTGTCAGTGATGGTAAATTTATGCAAGCTGCTCGGGCGAGCGCTGCACCATAACAGCATGAAGCAGACTGCTGAGATGCTTTCTTCGAGAACGACAAGCTTATAGAAGGTATACATATGAACACCGGGAACTCCAGTTTCAATGAGAAACCAATGGCGCTGCACGATGAGCTCAGCCTCTTTTTGCCTTCTAAAACTGCCTCCTTTTCCGTCTAAAAAGCCAGTTATCCATGAAGGGGCAATGAACCGGATCCCGATCAGTGAACCAGCATAGGTATTAGACGAACTGAACAGTATCTCTTCTCTGGTAGGTGTTGGCGTCCACAGTTTATTGCTGTAGCGCATGGACTGCATCGTATACCTGGCAGGGAAGTATCGTAGATATGGATTGGATTCAAGTACAATGCAAAGTTTGCAATTATCACTGCAGCATGACAAAGGGCAGATCGCAAAGTCAGACTGTTACTTCCAAAGGAGCCCAGATCATGTATGAGCCGTTTTATAAGATTCTCCAACTTAGAGAGCAAGGGGCTCAGGGTGAGTGGCTTCCATCGTGGCTGTGACACTCGAACGCCAAGATTTTATCATTTACGGAGGTTGGGTGAGAAAAAGTTAAAAGGGGAAATATCATAGAGATAAAATGTCCGGAATAAAGCTTCAGCTTATTCCATGATGTTCTTATGCCTTTGGTTGCAAAGTCGGGCCTTGCTATAGAGTGCTAGGCTTTCAGGAAGAATCAAGAAGAACTTTCCTAATTGTCCACCACTTAAAGCCTGCCTGATCGGATGCTGTGCAGTACGATCAGTTCTGACTTCCATACCTTCATTTCCAAACTCATCCTCACGCTGGTCATGATCCGCAAGAGGGAATCAAGACAACGTAAAGGTACCATTCAGCATGGATTATGAATGGTTTCAGTTATTAGTTCCTGGATATTGGTTCATCCTTTTTTGGAAGGAAGAACATTACAGAAAGGTATAACTGAGAGTAATGAACGGTGACAGATACAACCCATGGCAAGATTTGGAATAAAATCCTATCTACATCATTGTTCTTCGAAATGGACGAAAGATTTCATTGGCAAAAAACATGGAAGTTGAGCATCTTCTTATCAGCCGAGAGTACTTTAACATAGCGGGTTTGACTGTAGGTTCGACGGTTTGACTAAGGAAGGGATGGGAACAATAAATCATTTCTCAGATCCAATTTTGAGACGGTATTGCCCGGATCATAAATTTGGTTGAGTAAAGCAGTCAAATCCAAAATCCTTTCATGTGTCAAAGCAGTTTTGTGTAAGAGTTAATCCTCCAGGCTTTCCTCAGCGACCACCCAAAATCCAATGAATCCAGTGGGCAAAAGTGCCGTGACAATGAAAAACTGTTTTCTCAGCAGAGGGGATTCTCGAGGGTAACACGCTTAAGCACAGAACACAGCTGAATGAGCGAAAATCTTTCGAGACGGATATTCAATTGAGCTTTACGCAAGTAGAGGGTCGAAACGATTACTTCAACAAGCAAAGACGGAAAGAATCTGTACAATTCAGACGATGTGAGCATGGAGCAGGTATTTGGTCCCTCCCGTTGTTGTCATGGCAGCATAATCACTAAAGATAATTCAGCCCAATAAATTGGTCCAGTTTCCTGCTCAATCATTTTGGAATGGACAATCGAACCCATGACCTTTTCAAATCTGGAATGGCCAAGAGGTATGATGAACATGCGGTTTTTTTCAGAAAACTAATGAAATGGGGGCTATGGAGCAGAAAACCAACTGTGGGCGGGGCATAAACCTCAATCCTGATATTGGCTTCTTCCCAACGCCTATAGATTATCTAACACCCTTCCTCACTCTCACTTCAACCTGCAATCAAAGTAGCAGGGATGATTTGACTTCATACCTCATAGAAGACTGCTCACGAGATGTAGAATTCCCCACCTATGACCTATGACAAACAAAAATTGCCTTCTCGGGACGATCCCTGAATGAATCAGTTGCGACTCAAATTAAATATTCCAAGGCCTATCTGTGCAGATTAATGTGTCATCCTACGTCCATACTGCGCCGCCATGGTAATTACAATTCACACTCTTTTCCCTTCGTTCCTAGGTGAACATGAATATTAGTTTTTCATTGAGGACAAACATTCATAATGAGGAGGGAAGTGTCTTGAACCTTACGGTATCTGCCCTTTTTGCTCTACTCCCACATTACCAATCCCACTACATTTACTTGCAGAAACTTCATACTAAGTGGTGATGATACTGTGGTTGGAAGCAAGTAGTAGTCCACTGAATCAATTGCTCGAAAAGTCTAATCCCCATCCCCTTCTTTGAATGACAAGGGACAGACGCTCAAGCATCAACCTATCCTCTCTTGCTCTAATAAGTAAGTCAGCGCTAAGAAAAACATCAAATATGAGACTCCGCAGAATTCGCAGTGAAAAGATAGAATTCCTTCGGACACATGGGGAAAACTCATTGCAACCAGTGCAGAATTTTTTCTCACAATTTCTAGGAACAGTATAAAGTCGAATATGGTTGCAATCGCCTCTACGAAATGAACGAAAGCAGAATCAGTGGGGCTCTCACTATCCCTCTGAGAAAGGGGAACTATTGGGTAAGACCAAAGTAGTTTGATGATGTAATGCAACAGAAACCATTGCACCTCGAAAATTTATTTTTACACTGTCACGCATGGGAGTCACAAATCACGAATAATCGTAAATAAACTTCTTGTATGGAGGAGCTAGGACTAGTGAAGACGGAGACGGCCGGAAGGGAACGGGCGTGATGTTCATCGCATTAAATGTGGGAATTATGGTCGTTTGTGCGAGATGTGGGCGGTGCAGAGCTGCTGGCAATCGGCAGCTTCGGGCAATTTCGCGTTTTGTTCGTGAATGTCCAGTAGATGCTGAGAAATGCCGCATCGTCTCTCTTGAAGAGTTTCACAGCGAAGCTTATGAGCGTCTCTTCAGAAACAAAAAGCAAATCAAAGGAATTCGAGAGTCGTCAGGGATACAGTGGGAGCCTCCAAGTAGCTGCGTAGGTGTCACGAAGTAGGAAATTGGTGGCATTTTTCCGCAGATAACTCGGCTGCCCATCAGCTGTAGTGAGATATGGTGCAGTTAAGGCAGGCTTTAGTTAGAACGCAATGCGTTAGTTAGATTTATGGCGAAGGATGGAACAGATGTGAGATGTTAGCATAGTTCTCGATGGCATTGTAGGGTTTTGTCCATCATTTTGGAAAATTTGCGTCAATTTCATAAGTTGCGATCGGTCCCACTCCCATTCTATTTAGCCGATTTTGAAATCTTTTCTGTAGTTGTGAACCCATTTCGTGAATTCTGCACCTAGTTTTGTAAATCTAACTTATATATGTATACCTCTCCATTTTCTTTGGAATTTAATTTAATTTTTGTTATTTTCATACATTCGTAAATCATAACAGTGCAGAGGTGTTGTAGTGGCAAGTGGCGCACTATATCACAGGCACGGTCACGGGTTCGAGTCTCCGTTCGATATCCACCTAGGCCAACAGGCCTTCCAACTTCCCGGGGTCGGCTAGTTGGTACCAGATTCGTCTGGGAGGATAAAAGCACTGACTTATACATCGTGCGGTCACCGCAAGTCATTGTGTAGGCCACATACGCATTCATTACGCCTACGATTCTGAATGGAGGTATATTTCATCCCTTAGACGGGGTTGATTAACGCCAAGAGACTTTGGGACTTTATTATCGGCCTATCGTGGATCACTCGCTGATTGTTCATGGCACAACAGATTAAGATGTTCTTCATCTGAAAACTCGAAGCCATTGGTACCACAGACAACAGATGGCACCCTGGGAAATTTACGAAATCGAATGTAAAATTTACGAAATCAGTTGCAGCGTCTACGAAATGGCTTCACAAATACTAAATTGAATGTAAATATTACGAAATATAACACAATGATGAAAATACGAAATCGCTTGCAATAATTGAATCGAAATTCAATGCAACGTTTACGATCTGGAGCGGAAGCTCCTATAACAGTATGGGTAGTGCAGGATGGTCAACCCTAACAAAATAAGGCATGTACTTGGAGCTTTGTTGGAACACTATTGCGATACGGTATCAAAAAAGGTGCTTCAAAGGAAGGTGGTATCAAAATGTGGTCATCAGATGATCACCTGTATTTCAAACAAATTTGGGGTCAAGTAGTCAACCCAGAACAGACGAACGTCGTGGTTGGCTGGATTGGGTTTCGATCCACGGGCAACACAAGCACCAAGGATTGCTAACAAACGAACAAGGTGAAACCTAGGGGTCTCGGCTGACTAATTATAAGGAAAGAATTCAGTTGGACAAGGCAATTTTTGATGGGGTGTCGTGTCGCAGACATGTTCTTGAGCGGTGATGTGGAATCTTCTTCCTACACCTGCAAAACAGTTCTCTGTATACAAAGTCTTGGGGTGTCAACCAATCCCCTCTTAGGGATGCGCCCACGCATTCGACTTCCATTCAGGAGCGACGATTTGAACGTGTATGTGACCTATACAACGTCTCCCCTTACAGACAAGTCCAGAACCACTTAACAAACCCCGGAGGGGAGGAGTGGTCGGCTTGGGCGGATATCGATCCGGGATTCGAACCGTGGCCATTCGTGTGTGATAGTGCGCCACTTGCCGCTACCCCGCTCTGCCCAGAACAACTCTCCGAGCTCAGTAATTATGGTGTTTCCAGTGCTCTTGATACATTGAGCAGTGAATTCCGCATAAAGCAAAAGCCAAAACCTTCACTCTAAGGATTGGCTTGATGAGCAGGTCAAAGTTTTTTGAAACCTACTCTTAATTTTTTGTAAGTCGGCACTTGAAAAAAAAGATAGCTGATAACCGTGATAATCGGTGACCGAAGATGATCATCGATGAACTCTAACCACGTCAGACAACCCAACCTTTGAATGATGATTTACAAATTGCCGCAGCTGGAAAATTTTACAGGCACATCTTTCTGCAACTTCTTTGAAACTCATAAGTAATCTGGGAACCTGTTGAAATGAGCAGTCACTTCCGCCACGGGGAGATAAATTAAAGCCCATTATTCGCTGTGCTGATGGATTGATCCATCTTGTTTCTTAATCCTTCAAAAGAAGCATCGATCAAATTCTCGATTGGATAGAATCACTTCTTTCAAGCAGGAGGAAATTCCTGGATCGCCAACGTTTTCGACGATGTCCACGCAATTGCTTTGTAAAATCATTTGACCTGATTGCATCAGTTTTGGCAGCAAGTCTTGGAAGCGATTCCAGAAGTGCTTGAGCAGAAATGTTTGACGCCTAAACAAAAGAATAGCGAAGTTTGGACTGTTCAAAGCATGCTAGTAAGGGGGTGGGGAGTAAGGGTTCATCAGGGAATGACTGAACGGTAAAAGATTAACAAAAAAAGGTTCGGAAGATTTGATTCTCAAATCGGATGTCTCCTGCTTACGAAGTGGAAACGCTAGGGATACGGTTATTCATGCAATTTCGGCGCAACCTAGAGCTGTCAAATGTGCAGTGCTATGGACAGCGATGGGTGAGGGATTTACCGATGAGAAGCGAGAAGAGTTGAAAAGAGTTACTCGCCAAACAGCTAATATCGACAGCATCGCAGCAGATTAGGCAGAACGAGACATGCTCCATGCAGAATTGGAAATGGCCTGTGCCTCCAACACTCGGTGGACTATTTCGATCAAGTTTAGAGCAGTTACATAGCAGTGCCGAAGTGTGGCAGATGTGGTTGATGCGTAGTTTTATTGGCAAATATTGGGAACTAGAGAACATTTGAGCACAAACCAATCAGACAGAGCTTTCGGAGGAAAGCTCTAAGCCTTCTCCATGACATGAAATGATCACCAGAATACTTGGACCCAAAAGTGCTTGAGGCTAGATGATCAGACCCTGGCACAGACTACCGAGAGAAAAAAAAGCACGTGTTCGCTCTCAGGTTCACGGAAGTTGAGGTTGCGTTTAGCTTCACCCACTCAATTCGTACTTTCTGCCTTTCCATTGGCATGTCTATGCATTCGTACATGGAGTCTTTGCGTGTGTGCGGTTAGCATCCCACATTTCGCCTAGGGCGGAGGCGTTGCATTGGAGTGCCTGGAAAGTACCGATGGCTGCTGGGGATCTTCTGCAGTTCAAAAAATCAAAAAGCTTAGTCTAAGGCAGGTAGTGGACAGGACCTAACAACATACTTATGAATGTTTCCTATGGTAATATGTAGAAATCACCATTGAAGCTTGCGTAGTACGTGTAAGTAGTACAGCTAGTAAGGTTCAAATGAAACTCGAGGATCATAATAACAAGCCGCTAAATCGTGCAGGATTAAGATGACATCAAATTATCATTGTACAAAGCTAACGTTGTTCATTGGAAGGGGGGAGGGGGCACTGAAAAGTGTCTTTCCCGCTTTTCTTCCAGAATTAGAATTAGAATTGCGTGGAGCGCTATTGATGCCACTGATTCTGGAAGAGACGAGAAGAGGAGCAAGGGGACTACTGAAGGAAGTACCGCAGAGTGGAAGTGAGTATAGAGTTTCTCATCTCCGAAGGGAAGAGAACTGAGATTGATTACTCCAATTACCTTAGGATCAGATTGTTTCGCGTAACGTGAAAGTGAGCGACTGCCTGGTCGATTCAAAATTGAGGAACTTGTCGCCATCTTGCAGCAATAAATGTGCTCCACCCCTTAAAGGTTTAGAATCATAACCAGCAAAATGATTGAGAAGTATCGAGACGTCAGTGTTTCTCAGCCTTTCTTGAACTGAAGATGGTTTTGACGCCCTACCCTGGCCAGTTCTCTGGAGACTGCACAGAGGAACGGAAGCGTTCCAGAACAGCTAATCTCCCTTTCCAATATATGAACGATTGTACCAAGGCAGTCATACTAACTCCTCATGGCTCAACGGAAGCTTGGACGTCACGGTTAGGGCACAACAACGACCAGCTCTGAGCCCTCTTCCTATGTACCAACACTTGCTGTTTTCACAGGACTCCTAGTTGGGCCATTCAAGATCTTTTCTACGCCAATGACCTTGCTCTTATAACGGAGAGTCGAGGAAACCCTGGACAAGCGGCCGAATGTGAGAAGGCTAAATTCTTCAGCTTTGAGGAGTGCACGGAGACAATCGTAGACAGTCTTGGGGAGGCCACCGAGAGAGTAAAAGACTTTTGTAACGTGGGGTTGGACCTGCCCGCCTGGATCGTGAATGAAGACGTCAGGGAGTTCATGCAAAGAGCTCCCGCCCCGCTCGAGATAAGTGAGCAGCGTCTACGCGAGTACGAACCCGTACTCACAAGACCACATACATAGTTTATAGGGGAAGGCAAAGGAATTCGACGCTCCAGGGAAGCGACCACGAAGACAGAGGTGATGGAACCTGATCGAGAAAGGTACCACAGAAACTTAAGTAACGGAAAGCTGAAGTATGTAGATACCTCAGGATGTGTTTCTGATGGTGAAATGGCTAAAGCTTATTTTGTGGTTTCCCCGCGTTCACATCATAAGGTTTCTTTGTTGTGGATGACTCAGTCTGATTTGATTGCCAGTCAATATGTGAAATAACTGCCCCACTTCATAGCTTTGTTTCTGACGAGATTCCGCCCAAGTTAGTTGTGCCAGTCCCTTAACTAGACCTCTCCTCCGCGTGAATGCACGGCAATCCAATCTCTGTACAGCTGAGATCTCATCAAATGAAGATACAACTCCTTCATCCTTCTGTGGTAACGAGCTTCAATTTCTCCAGGGATAAGAACGATAACCTTCACTGTTCTGCGTTTTTCTTTTTATTGCTGTACGTATTCTTGCATGTAGTAATAAATTCAAAAGTAATGCAAGCCAAGAAGACCAAGTTCACTCATTGAACTGACCAAAACAAGGGCACCGTCCCTTGCAGAGCCCATTTCTGATATTATAGGGTAGTGAACTATGCGAACGCGTTAATATTCCCACTCAATGGGCCCTCGGCTATGAATAATTTGTGCGGATACCTAAGAACCGGAATTGAGCGCTTTCGATTGGAAAGAATACCCCAACCTTTAGTCTTACGCACTCCTTCCTGTACCAGACTGAAATAGGTTCATCACGAAGAAAAGCTACAAACTGCTAGCGGAACCGAGCAAATCTTTTAGGGCCAGACTTACTTCACGATGATCGTCGGCGACTTCTAGATCGCCATGGATTCTAAGGAAAAAGGACGGAAAAGCTTCACTCTGCAGCGGATGGAATGGAGCTTAAGCAGTGTGAAACTGAACGGAGGTGGACTGGGAAGTCAGCATGTGATCAACACCTTATTAAAGTAAACTACATACCAAATGAGAGCTCAGAAGCATCAATAGCTCTGAATAGAAGTTGAATGGATATCTAAAGGGGGAATGGGTAAGTTTATCAAGTCTGAACCTAAGACTTGTACCTTACCCTGGGAAAGTATAAGACACGCATAAGAGGTCTGGCCTAATACGTTGTAGCGGCATCACACCTCTTCCAACAAGCTCATTCTCCACGCAAAAATGGGTTACGGGTGAGTTCCAGACCTGTCTGTCTAGAAGAAATAAACGCTGTTGGAAACCGAAAATCATTTCGAGTTGAGTTAAGGCCTCTGAATACGATGATCACGTCGAATGTTAGGCCGTTAATTTAATAAAGAGTTCTAACTGGAAGCTTCGAACGGCTGAAGAATTTCAACAACGCAAACGATAATGTCGAGTTTGAAACAAGACAGTATGGGCGTACTATTTTGTTCTATGGCTTGAAGACGTTAAATGACAGTAAGAAATGGATGACCACAATCTCATACAGAAAAAAAAGCAAAAGGAGCCAACGAGTGGTGTGTTTACGGCATTCGGTGCTGTCTCACGTTAACATGATCTCACATCAATTTGCATCGATAAAAGAATTATTTATGGCCGAGTCCTCAAACGTATATCGCTATGGTAACAGGATAAGATTCAAAAAAGGAGCCTCGACATCCGAAACCTACAACAAGGATCGTGGAGGCAATTGAATCGTGATCAATATTCACGGTAAAATGAGACCATGACCCTAATTACCAAAAAAAATCGCAAGTAGAACATAACTAGAAAGTTAAGTGTATCAATGTGTAAAAGTAAAGAAGATCCAGGATTGAAAACTAAGGAAAGAGGACAAAGGAAAGAACAAAAGGCAGGGAAGGAAAGGAGGAGATGAACAGAGGAAGAAAGGAATTATGAACAACGAGAAGTGGTATCAACTAATAGCCATGAAGGTGTAATAAAAAGGAAGCAAAAACCTAGGAAAGAAGAAATGGCTCTGGGAAGGAGTTCGAGAATTCCTGGTTACTGCGGAAATGGGTATGAGATCTGGTTTTGCAAACTGGCACACCAGGGGATGATAAGAAAACAAAATGGACAGCACAGAGCGAATGACTATGACCGATTACTATAACAACATGATTATAATGTCATGATTGCTAGTAAATGGGATGAACACAAGAGGTCATTAGGTCTGTAACGATAGGGGGCTTACGCTACGATTATGTTGGGATTTGCAGGAATTTTAATAAAACAAAACTATTCGATTAAAAACATATAGATGTGTGACGTTGTACGCAGTAGTCCCCAACGAAGAAGAGACCAATCCAGCATATAATGTAATTAAGAAAAGAGATTTAAAAACTTAAAAGGTATGGATTGATTACTAATTGACAGAAGAAATTTTAAAAATTTAAAAGGTAGGGATTGATCACATTCGGATGAAACACATTCCTATGATCCGTCTTTTGGAAGTTGCCGCGTTTATAACTTCCAATTGGGAGGATGAGATAGTTCCCACCTGACGCCCGGATTAATCCGAGATTCGATTCCTATGCCATGCGTCTATGATAATGTATCACTTGCCACTACGAGATGTTCAGATTATTACCTAGTAAGCGGAAGCATTTCTCTAAAAAAAGAAGAAAAGTGCCGTAAGGGAAAATGAGAATGAAAATGAAAGAAGCACAAAGAAAGTGAAATGATCCGTGAGGTGTCAGGGACGGTTCGCGTTCCGTCCGGGAAGAGAAGGTCATAGTAGTTGGGTACCTCGCAAGGTGGCTGGAACCCCTACTCCAATCGAAAAGAGCAAATCAAAAATGGTCAAACTGAGTATTCGAAAGAGAGCTGAGTTTGATTAGACGAAGCCATGGAAAGAGGTAACGGGGTACTAGTTCACGGTAACACCGCATCCCTCTGGAAAAAGTATGAATATTCAAGTAGGGTTTGCAGGAATTGATGAGTAGCTTCATTTGAAAACGAAACCATAAGAGTTTTTTGTTCTTCATATTTCAGCACTCGTTTGTGGAAAATCAAACAGGCGCTTGATTCCAATTATAATTTCCTTTGAAAAAAAAAGAAATCACGTAGGAATGTAAGTCTGAGGTTTAGGATTTCACGTCTATATAGATTATATTTTCAGATATTTTATTTATTTTTTCAGATATTATTTAATATTTCAGATTCATAAAATAGTGATGAGAGGAGAAATTAGGTAAAAAGGCTATGAGTTCAGAAAGAAATAGGAATTGGAAACGAGATCTATGAGGAACCGATCCAGACTCGTATCATTGCGTATTGATCAAACGGTTCACCGCCGATCGTTCGCCGCCGCCGACGTTCCGTTTCTATCCAGTCATCGAGAATGATGAATAAAAAGTTAGCGGGGTATCGTCAAACGACGGATGGTCTGCGAAAAGGATAGGGAACGGTTGAAATGGGATGGGAGCCGTCAATTACGTTGTGGCACAATCGATTCTACCAAGTCAGAGTGAAGAATTAATTCAAGCCGTTCAAAAACTGTGACGAACAGCAAAACTAAAAGTGAGGAAAGAACAAACTTCCCGAACGAACTTCCCGATTGTTTTCCATTTTTTAATGTGAGAGACATGAATGATTCAACATTTTCGTTTTTCTCTTGGCATTTTCTCCGTTCCCGTTTCATGGGATTATCGATCTTTGGTGTAATCACGAGACCTCGGAGCCACCATTCATTTCTTTTGGAATATATGAATGTGAGAATGCCCCGATCTATTAGGATGTAAATCCGAAGGACTGCGTATCTCTTGAAGCCACCAAGAGAGTGAAAGCTGAAGAAAAAAGCACCGAAGGATCCTCCTGTTCCAGCAACATTGAGCAAGCACACTAATTGTAAGATTAAAGGTCGATAGTAATGAGGTTTCTGTAAAGGCAGATCCAAATAGGAGCCCCGTCTGGGGCTTGGTGTATTTGACCCTACAAATGGGTACTCTGCAATTTCCCATTTGCTGAAGAAAGTGATCTTAGAACTTCCCCTGCACCTGTTTTATGACATCGCTTTGCTCCAATAAGTCCTAACTAGTGACGTTTTGATGGCGCTGTGTAGACTAGTGGAGCTGAACTTTTTCTCCGGTTACCCTAACTCTCTTGTGCCTTTTTTAGGTTCTCCCATTCAAATGTGATGGATCCCACTATAGAGCATCTTTGCCTTATATGAACATCTGATGAAATATGGGATATACCATGTTTCCAATATATGAAAAAGAACGCTTGAGATTTTTATATCAATACTCACACATTACACAATCGACGAGAATCTGATTCTTTCCAATAATTTCATCGGATACCTAGACCGTAATGCAAAATTCTTGCAGGTTACACCAGGATGTGTAGCGAAAAATGTGAATTAATGGTGCCTCAAAGCGTCTGTATAGAAGTTTCCGCAAAATCGCTCTTGGGATGAATCAACATGAAAACCGAGAGCAGAGCAATCTGAATCTCTTGGCAATTAAGTGAATGCCACGACAACATATGGGAAACTCGAGTATAGTTAAGGAAGGAACACATTATGAAGCCGCTGAGACTGATTAGCTGGGAGCAGGCATGCTATCTCTGACAGCCTGAAGGGTTTCTGTGTACATGTGGGAGACTCAACAGGAATTCCATGAAAGTGATGGCATTCGTGGCATGTCCGGGAATACGTCAATGCTTCTATGAATGGAATGTGAATGGGCAATTTTGGAAGTCGAATACTTATAGATATTTTTATGCTTCTCGATGTCAATATTTTTTTATAACTTGAAAGTCTTCTAACCAAAAAGTGGTTTCCCGGGTTCCGGTACGGACGTTCTGAATACAGAATTAGAGGGTTTTTTGTACGGGAAAACAATCATGGAGGAGGGGTATTCGGACGAAAACTCTTCTTTCCACTTCCTTTGAGCCGGGAATATGGCCGGCATTTATATCCTTGACAAGAATGCCTTGGAAAGCATGACGAGTGGAAAGTGATTGAAAGCTATGGAAAAGACGGCCCGAAGGAGAAGGAGAAAGGGCTCACTGAAGTTATGGAAATGTGAGGAGAAAAATTGAGCGGGGGTTTCCTTGAAGGAGGTTATGTATTGGCGCCTTGAGACTGCGAAAAGTGGATGTTGAGCTTGAATTCCCCGTACATAGATTATTCAGGTTTTATGCCATATCCTAGGGCCCTGCGAATCTGCTTCAGCTGAGATATTCCTCTCACTGAGGGATCTTTCGCCCGCTGGTAACGAGCCTTTATGGCACGACACTAGGTAGGGGTTACAAAACATCGACCAAAAGTCAACAGTGTCTGTGATAGGGAGTCCGTTCCCTGAATCCACCTGCGTCTCTTTACAAGTACCGGTGACTACCTCGCAGGTGTATCAGTGCATGTGGAAAGTCTTAGAAAGTGCGGTAAGTGTTCTGCACATGAGCTCAGACAAAAGCTGGCCTTCGAGTAACTGGGATGAGCCGGTTGACGACTCGTTGCTGCCTCCACTAAATCGGTCGATTGTCCACTCTGGAGTAGCCTAGGGGAAGAGGCTGTCAAAACCTCAGAGTCAAAATATGTAACTCAAAAGGAAGAACTGATTATAAATTGAGATGTGCAGCAGTGCACGAACGCCTGCATCAGAAGCGATTATTGGAGAATTGATGATGCAAGCTGGGAAGATCAAGTACGACGAGAGGCAAGATAGTATCGCCTGTTCCTCGGTGCTTTCGAGACTCAAGAAGAATTGCTTCCAGGAACATGCGACAGCAGAGGCGTCGGCGATGTACATAGGTGCCCTCGTTAACACGCACTTGGCCATCAATCCGTACGAAAGCTTGAAAACCCGAATCAGAGTTTGAGAAGAAGAGGTTCAACCCCAGCTCCATCGAACTTCGTTGTGTGTGCACCACCAAGCTACGAAGAAAAAGAGCTGGAAACGCTTTTTATGCACCTTCGGTCATTGCTGGTGGCCTCAATGGAAAGATCGACCAATAAAAACGGCTGAAGAGCTACCGTGTGTGAAAGGCTATCCAAGTTTATCATGTCGACCCACACCATCCCAGATATCTAACAGTCCCAGAAGCCCTCTCAATTGCGTTGGACTTTGGAGTCTTCTGGTGGAAAAACCCCTACTGAAATGGATCACATCATTTTTAGTCGAAAGTTTTGCCAGACTGACGTCGCTCGTGCTCCGAAGTTCTAAAGAGGACCAGACTACCACGATAGATTCTTGTGAAAACGTAGCTCCGTGACAGTTATCACCTGGGATTGTTTCGCTTTCTTGTACGTGTAATCGCGCGAGCATCAACAAACCTCCGAACCTATGCAGAGAAGCGCTCAAGGAAATTTGAAGGAGAGAATGGCAGCAGCTATGGAAGAAGCCGCCGAGGTCGGACAAATCATTCGCAAAGCCCGCCGGAACTTCGCCAATTACAAAACCACGATGACTTTCCTTGGCTGTCTTGACGGAGCAGTCACTGAATCTCGATGGGCAATGGAGAATTACATGTACGACTTCCAGAATATCGAAAGAGCCTTCCACCATCTCTATCTATGTATGTTCTTCAAATCGTGGACTATGAAAGCAGCTAGTAAGACGATTCCCAGCAGAAATGAGAATCTCAACTTTCAGTACGACTGAATCCAGGCTTCATAGCGGCCTTTGCCAAGCAAGCCTTGATCGCTCTGGGGTCGCTCAATTGATATCAGACCCGTCTTGGAGTATTGAGGTACTGAATTCTACATACATCGCCTAGCCACCGCAAGTCATTGTCAAGGCCAAACACTCATCCATTACTCCACTGCTATTCTGAATCGAAGTCGAATGCGTGGGTGCATCCTAGAAATACAGTTGGTTAACGTCATGGACTACGTACTTTATTGTACGAACATAGGTTAATGACGGATCTCATTATGGTCCTCACCAATCATGGGATGAGGTGCAGGTACAGTTTTTGATGTATATTACTCATCGTAAAGATGAGCATGAGCAGGATGCCATGACGGCAAAATGGAGCACGTGCTTCCTTGGACGTATACGTTCGGATAATAATACTTCAGAGCGTGCAATCGGAAATTTATAGAGGAAATTACGAGAGCTCGATCAGCGTCATTCAAAAAAATAGGCTGGGAAATGACAGCGAGATTCGTTCATCGCTGAACACAAATTAGAATAAAGCGTCAATGGAGGATACCAGTAACTGGCCCTACCTAGAGAGTAAATCAGGAAAAACCTTGCAATCAATTCGAGTTTCACTTTTGAAAGTAGGAAAAAAGTGCGATGGCGATTACCATTTAATTATGAATTGTCTGAGACCGTTTGTGCACTAAGCATGTGAATGTCCCCAACATTATAATTACATAGGTAGGGTAAAGGAACAGTCATACGCTACTGAGGTGTTCATGGAACATCGTGCTTCAGTAATTCGCTAGAATGGACGGTTTGAGTTTCAAATTTTTGAGAAGCTGCCAAGCATTCCAGACATAACGGCATAACGGTCGAGGAGGAGATGGCAGCAACACGAATAGCCGTGCATGTAAGATGAGAAGGCCTGAAACAAGAGATAACGTCACATCAGAGACAGACTGGCTTTAGTTGCACTTTCAAGCTCGATTTAAGCTCGTCAATCAGGTCATCAATCTGATTTTTCGGAATCCTCGGCACTTTAAGAGACAAATAAATTGCCACACAGGCAAAATGCTGGCCATCAATAGGGCATCAATATTTCTTCCCCTCTTTCATCTCGAAGCTGAAGGTTGGGCCAACAAGGGGGAACGATAGAGTAATATTGAATAGCTTACTATACAGTAGCTTTTTACCAAAGAGGAGATTTTCGTGGAGCGGTGTATGACGGCCTGTAGTTGGGTCTAAATCAGCATTGGAAAAAGGGTGGCTGTGCAAGAGGAAAATCGGAATTGCTCATAGTTGCGGCGTCTCTGTGCAGATAATTTAATTATGAAAATTGTATAATTCCTAGCTCTTCCAATCCTCAGTTTTCATGCAGCCAATGGGCTATCTAGGCGAATCCAGTGTGAGGACTTCAGAGCAAATTCGTGAAAAAAAAAACTGAAGCTTACAAATGGTTTCAATAATCCTATTCGTGGACGCAAATGCTTCAGATCCATCAAGAATGTGTGAGAGGGAATAATGCAAGAACAATATGAATATGTGGCGTTAGTCGTTCAAAGAACACGACAGCCGTGTGATTTCTCAGCAGACTTGCAGAGTTTTTCATATCTAGTATAATCTTATTATAAAAATCTAATCTTATTTTAGAACAGAGCTCAAACATTCAGCTAGTCATCAAAGTAGCATTGTAGGTACACTTAGGAAAACCTGGCTGACAACCAATCTATGAAACAGAGCTCTGCTACCGATACTGGTTCTGGATTAGGCCATGTACACAACTTATTTTTCTATCCCTTGAAGAACTCAAAAATGCGCTCTGAACTATTGTTATGTCTTGGCAACAAATCTGTTCATCTACTGAATGTAATGATCCTTGGGGCTTCTGCACATAATTCTGGAACAGTTTCGTGGCATTTTAACTTTTTTCACATTGATATATGTAGAAAATAAGCAATCAGATACATAAGTTTTATGTATTATAAATAGCAGATAGTTCGTTTTGTTTGGTCCACCTCAGTGTAAATGTTTTTTTCTCAATTTGGAAGTGTTACTATATATGCTCAAAAAATCTTTTGAAAAACTGACGATATTTCTTAAGATTAAGCCGAAGGAACTCGAATAAAAGATATGCAAGTATAACAGGAACAGCACTTCAAACACTTGCTCCTTTAAGAAGCACACGAGGGTAAATTGATCATTTTTGGTTTCATAAATGAGTTAAGCCCAAGAGCACCAAACGCTCTAGCCAGTCTATTCATGGTATGAAGAGGTTTAGATATCCCAGCCCCATGCCGTAGCCGCCTAAAATCTGAGCAACAGCATGACCGTTTTTAGCCTTTGAAAAAACGTGTCCAGAGAGTGAAGGTTAGTCCAGGGGTTAGAGACGAATTCTAGCGCAATTAGAACACAAATACAAAAAAATACAAAAGAAGTAATAGTGGGCGATAATAGAGATAGCAAATGAGTAGAATCGAAAAGGAAGACCACTAATTCCGGAGGAACAGAAGTCACTGTGGCCACTAGCACCACTATGAATAACTTGATTGTTTTTGTGGTTTAGGATCGCCAGAAAAATTGAGGATAACGAAGTGAGCCTGAACATAAAACGAACGGCTTAAAACGCTTCTGTGCCATCTACCCCCGAGCATCTTAATGAATTCAGCGGGAGCCAGGCATGAGAAATCAGACTTGTGCAAAAACGACGTTAGCACACTGCTTTCTCTGTTGGCGCTGTCCGATTTGATTACGAACTGCACGTCATAGAGAATAGCTCAGCGGACGACGAGGATGACATTAGTGTTGCTTTGATTGCAGATCCGAAACGAGCAGAAAGATTTGGAGGCTCAAGGCAATTAAACAAATTAGCCATGGATTTAGTAATCTTGCTAGTTCTTCCGAACAGTGCCAGCTGTGCTACACTCTTGAGAAAAGAATGGAAGGGTGAAAAAATCCCTTGAAAACGAAGCTCTTTTTACCATCGTCTTTTTACCCTTCTATGCTCGACCCCTCCTCCTAGGCACTTATTTGGAAGCTTCTGAGGAATTTGAGTGAGATACTCCGCTTACTGTGAAAAAACAATATCTTCGAGTTGCCCAACTTCGCAAAATTCTCTCTGCAATCGTAGTGGCCCTTTTTTATTGTCTCTTGTTCCGAGTTTATTGTTGCTCTCGATCAACAGATGAGGAGGAAGTGCTCTTTCAAAGAATAGCGACTAATCTCTTTAAAAAAGCGGTCGGCAAACCTTCGATCTGTCATCTGAGCAGCACTAATTAGACTTTCGACTGTCACATTGAAACACTTCATGCTATCAGCTGTACACGAAGAGATCGATTACTTCATCGATGGCGAGTATTTTCCGAGAGCTCCCGGCTTTTTATGATGATAGATGGGCTGCCAATGACCGTAGTCCAAAGTTCAGTGTGAATGAAGTCATTGGTCCTTGCTTTCACAACCACATAGGAGAACGTCGGACACTGCCAGAAATCGTTCGAAATTATGAAGGAAGAGTCGAATTTCCGATTGAGGAATACATAGCGCTTATTAGTCCGAGAGGAAGTTGGAGAGTGAAGGGAATTCTGCGATTTTTCTCTCCAGATTTTGATAATATTGGGTAATTTTCCTAAGCAATATTCATATTTAGGCCGAAAGGAAGCACGGCTGGGAAGAAGATTCGCAACTACTGCGAAAATCGCTGTTGTACGAATAGGTCAAAGAATCAACTCGTTCCTACAAATAGAGTAGTAACTTTACTTGCCTATCAACATGATGAGCTTTATCAAAGAACGAGGCTGCAATGACCAGTTTAGGGAGTTTCAATTCCGAAAAATGAGAATATAATATTTCAGGATGCTTTGCCGTACAGGTTTGTTATGATGGAACCGTTTATTAGGCCGACGTTTCGACTAACTCGTCGTCTTCAAGGAGCTCTTGGTCTCTGACTTACCTGACCAAGCACCCAAGCGCAATAGGCCAGTTCCAACTACTCCCAGAAACTCAAACACCGAAATATCTCTGCCAAAAAACCAACCTTCTGCGGTTCCACCAGCGTTGTCTTCCCACTCTATTTCGTGAACAACAGGGAACGATGAGGCACCATTGACGGTTGTAAGATAAAAATTGCGCGGTGATCTCAAAGCCCACAAAAGGAAATGAAATAAAAAGAAATAAAAAATAAATAGGAAATAAAAAGAATTGGAAATGAGAATATAGTTGGAAATCGGCTACTCATACAATTCGGACCATTCAATCAGAAGGAAAATGATAAAAAAGGGTAGCTGCTCAATTTTGCCCGATTTTATCGAATACTTGTTTGTGTATGATTTTTTGCAGGCGCATGTGTAAACAAACAGACGATTCTGATCAGTTGCCCAGTGAAAACCCGCTGCTCAATTGTTACTGCTTAGCCACTTAATGTCGTGGCATACAATTCGTGATCGGAATGCGAAAAATCGACAATTTCAATATTTATTGGAACAAGATTAGGAAAACTTGTGAGCCATTTTGCTTTCAATCATTCTTGATCAATCCCGAGACCCGTCTACCGCGGCACGTCCTTCCCTCCTCCCCCTCTACTCTGGACATTCACCCTTCTGTGAGTCAGCAGTAGAAAAAATCTTTTCTTTTAGCCTCGGGAAGCAAATTATAAGCTTTCTATGCCGTTTACGTCCTTTCGCATACTCACTGCAGTGAATGTTTTGCTACCATTCTGTAATCAGGAATATTCTTTGCTCATCCTGAAATTTCCTCCTCTTAAGGCAACCATGGAGAATCGTTGTGCATTTTCGTGATAGGTACATCCGTTTACAAACATGCTCCGGTCACTATAAACGTTGCTCACCAAGTTACTATCGTACATGTTGCTTTCATTAGACCAAACTCTCTAGGCTCCCACTCTGTAATCGCATAACGAATTCTTCACGGTGAATCCTTCGAGAAGGCTCACATAGCGGAAACTTTCCGCACATCTGCTTACTGGCATTCGTCGGCACTTCATTGAGGAAGATGGTGGATGAGAGAACCTTGGGGCACCCTTCATAGACTGTTTTTAATGCTTTAATTAATTCAATTAATTTTAATTCAGAACTGAAGTAGAATTTCACTTCAAGCAGCTATGAACTTAAATGTTTAAAGTCGATATTACAGAAGGTGCTTGTGCCCTGCAGCTTACAAAAAGCATCCTCTAAGAAGCTGTTATTAGGCTTACAATGAAAAACACACGTTCGAACGATAAGAAGCGGGAGGATTGTTACCCTTTGACGTTGACGGCGTAGACTGACGTTTTTTGAAAGAAAGCAGAGTGCACGGGAGAGTGGGTGGATGAGGGTGCAGTATTACAAGAGGGCGGAGAACGCACAGAGTTGATGTCTGTGGTCTGAGAAATCTACTTGCAAAGAAACGGGCTTGTTATTGGAGTAAGGTGATTTCCAACTTAATAAGTTGTACTTTATTGGAGTCGAAAATTGCATATATCGCAGTTCCGTTAAAGGATGGCCGACTGGGTATTTCTAGGTAGATAATCACAACATACGCTGGTATATCGCACGTAACTCTGTGGAATTATGACCAAGTCTATACATACGCATAGCGGAGCACAAAGTCATGTATTGCGTTGATGCAGGCAGGAGTCGTCGGATCAAGCTTACAACATGGCTGGGGAGGTTACATTCTTGTTGAAATTAGTAGGCAAAAAACGCCACACAAACGACGGAAAATGGTTAATTAAGATGGGGTTTGATTGAAACATATCCCTGTAGTAGCGCTTTGCGTCATGCAGGTTGCACCACCTCCTCGAGAAGAAGTAAAAGTGAAAATCTGAAGACGAGCAGTACTAGTAACTAAGGCGAAACCGTGACGGTCCTTTCTCCTCTCTCATTAGCAGACTAACAGCTTGGATTTAGAGCCTTGGTAATCGAGACCGGCAACTGGGACTGACTTTGAGTATAGACAAATTAGAATCGGGCATAACATGGCAGGCAAAGTGCAACGATGAAGACAATTTTATCAAAATCAGCAAGGAAACCTACTGATCTAATAGAGGGGAGGTATAGGAAGAGTCAGTCACATGATGTGGGGAATTGTGAGCACCTGTGCTCCCTGCAAACGAAATGACGGGAGATCTGCTATCAGATATCTGAGGGTCTCAATCGACGCATATCGAACGATTGTCAGCTAGTCAAATCGAATCAAATCAAACCAGTAAATCAAAAAACGAACGACTAGCTCTCACGAGTGGCTAGTGATGAGGTGCTCTATGCGATGACTCTGCACGAATGAGCTATTTACGACCTTCCCATTATTTTGCTTATGACTACATTCCATTTGTTTCGCTGGTCTAGGGAATCTTTTATTGTCAAGGGCAGAGAGCCACCATGTATGTTCTGACAGGAGGAGGAGATTGCCAAAGAGCAACGTCGTCCAACTTTTAGAATCACTAAAAAATCGAATAAAATTATTCATCAATAGGACGTCTTGCGCTGAGTATCGTTTTCAACGTTCTCATGAGCCTCACACGAGTTTCAATATATTGTGAAAATAGTAGATGATGTCACGTCTCTTATTATATCCCATTCGCAAAAGAATAAGTGTCTCAAAAGCGAATCAATAAAGTTGATTGGAAGATAAAGAATATGGCTTACAGAGCTAACAATATACAAAGTACGAAGCTGCCCGTCGCACCTATGAAGCTACGTGTCAGTTTCTGGGGATTTCTGCCATGTTCTTAGAACCGAGACTGCTGTCTTGTAACGAAAAACGACGTAACACATGCAATACTTGCCGTAAAAACTCGGAATCTCGTGTGATTACCGCAAACTCGCGTTTTTCGCCTTCTCTTCATGAATCGGTCCAGGAGCTAAGGATACCATTGAACTCAGCTCGTCGAGCTGTATAAGCTGGTCCTTAGAGTGTTGAAAATGCTTCATTTTGGATCACGCTGAGCACTTGAGTTTCACTTGAAAAAGTAATTGCATGTACACGAAGTGCACCTTTTCAGGGCTAGTAGTGGCTGATTGGTCCGTGAGGATGAAGTGTTCAGAATCGCCACGTACTTGGCTTACTCAGTACAATGTGAAAACAATTGATGACTTTATTCGATTTCCATCGTTGTTTTTCAATGTGGAGGCTGTAGATAACTACATATACAGGCTTTGCACTCAACACTCCTTACGGTTCCATTGAGAATATGACATTGTTTTAGGCACAATGACTGAGTCGATTCTTATAACAATTCCCAAAATTTGGAGTGTTTTCTCTCAGAGAACTGAGGAGTTGGCGTTGAGGCACCGTTTTTTTGGGCAACTCTTTGTTCTCTGCAAGACTGGGGTTATGGTGCACCTTATCATAGATCAAAACTTCTCCTTTGGTAGGGCCTCAAACTATGTTTTTTACCTTTTTAGCGGGCTTTTAGCAGCTTAGTTGTACAGTGTTAGATTCCCGTACAGCTAATGATATATGGGCCAACCCCTGATGAAAACCTCCCTTCAAAACTATTTCAGCCATATGTCCCCTACGACATTCATCTGCTCAAAAAGTTGTGGGCTGCAATGCTAACGCGTCCCAACCAGCGGAACAAGGCAATGAAACGTGCAATACGTGCAAGGCGGTTCAGAGTGGAGTATTCTGGGTCCGGGATCTTCTCCCCGAACACGACATCGCGCTTGCCGCACCTGCCGCGCATCGCATAAACGCGAGGGAAGATTGGAGCAAGCAGTCTGTGGGTTAGAGAATCCTTTAGCTACTTAGTATTGGTGGCCAACTCCTTCACTACCAAGGCCGTCTCAGTCCAACCTTATTAGTTTTGACTGCTTTTTCGTGTTTTCTTTTCTTCTTATGTTTGTTATGCTCGACTATTCGTATTGATCGTTTGAATATTCGTTCTAACTTTGTAACTTGAAGGGATGAATAGAAGTATCGCTCTTGTCGATGTATTCGGTGTCAATGTTTGATTCTAATTGCTTACGTGCGTTTTGGCTGGCATGTATCGCACGGGAAAGGATATCTGAAAGTTCTTCTTTTCAATGCAAACTTAAGTAGCAGTGTTAAAAGCTTCCAGTTCTCACCAGGGAGGGGTAGTCTACTTATCTTGGAACTTTGAATTCAGACCCAGATAAATCGATAGAGTTCTGAATGCTGTTTACGAAAATGAAAATTGAAACTGCAAAATGATTCTCCTTAAAAAGTTATGGGGGCTCGAATTTTGCTCAACAGTAGTATCAATTGTCTGAAGAAAAGTCAGAAAACGTTTAGAGAGCCTTTGATAAAATGAAAAAACTCTCTGCAAAAGTGCGGACAATGGCGAGGAGGGACCCTTCATTTCACGCCCACGAAGCTAGAGTCCACTACCACTAGGTCACGTGGGCATTTGATATGGAAGCGACGAGTTCGCATTTCCAATTTATACTACTGTCGAGCAAAATTCGGGCTCCCATAACTTTTTAAGGAGAACCATTTTGCAGTTTTAATCTCCATTTTCGTAAACAGCTTTCAGAACTCTATCGATTTATCTGGGTCTGAACTCAAAGTTCCAAGATAAGTAGACTACCCCTCCCTGGTCAGTGTATTCTATCAAGGAAGGTTGTTTGCCGATTGTCTCGAATGTTGTATCTGATTGAAATGTTGTGTGAAGTTTCGTTCGGACATAATAGGGTAAGACCGAATCTTTTCTACTCGTTTTTGATTGTTTTTCGTTCATTTTTATCGGTTATTTTGGTTTCGTTTCTTTATGGAAATGATTTAGGTAAAAATACAGTCTACAGTACACTTCGGTCTATATCGTAGCATCTATTTCGCACGAAGGTGCAGCATGAAGATGTAGCTAAGCCATGGGCACTGGTTTCGACCTGCATGCCAGGAAGTGGAACACTATTGGTAAGGTCGGTAGAGTGAGAACTTATTTTGTGTTACTACACTCTAGAAACGAACATTTTTTGATTGCCTGTAGTTTCAGATTGCTGCACCTGATGGCTGCGTTTTCAAATCATCTACATGATGAGCCAACCGATAATGTAAATTACATTTTATCGCAGCAGCAACCTCTTTACCGGGTCCAGCATCGAATTCAGTCAGTTTTCAGATCATGAGAAGACTCATGCGATTTTCAAATGCACACGACAGTGGAGTGCCTCCGAACAGAGCAGAGCACCTTATTTATTTATATAGAGACCGGTTGGGCCGCCCGGTTTACGCCGGGCCCTCATTCCTTACATTGATTAACCAGTTAGAAGCCCCCCCCCCCCTTTAGTGAAGAAATGTAGAGGAATGTAGGATAGGGCTGGGTTATCCATATCACTGCCTTTATCGTAATCATAAAGTTTGCGGACTTACACACCGACAAACAGACATACCGACAAACCGGCGCACCAAGTTTCTGCTCTGTAATAAGAGATATAAGTCTATCACCGCAAATGTATGTTCATTTTCAGAGGATACGTGGATAGGGTCCGGCTCATTTATTTTTTGAAACACGCAAGTATTGCTTTCATACGTGTTGTACTGTAGGTGAACAAATACTAGATGGCTTGCGAGTTTCAGCATCTTGGACGTAGAAACTGGCAAACTATCTCGTAATTGCGTCTATAAAAGTCCTGGTGTGTCTAAATTGATGGAGAGCGAAAAACAACGCTACAGCTTATAATGAACACAAGAGTTACCCTCACAATTAATTCAATGTACCATTACTGTAATGTTTGCAATCATGCTTAACTGGTATATAGTAACTAAGACCCTTTGAAAAAGTTAATTCAGCATTGTTCTAACTTAATACTCAACTTACACCCTGAAAAGTCAAGGGTCACTTTTATGTTTCATTCATTTGTTATAGTTTCGTAACGCAATTATCTACATTTATATCGTTAGTTTTTACGTCTGCCTCGAGGTTTGCAGGTGGAAATATTATTCCGGCCGACGTTTCGACGGACTCGTCGTTTTCAAAGGCCTGAAAGTGGTTCAAAGCGTGTTGATTGTACACTACCCCACCAAGCGCCTCTTCCGCTCTAGCACTTCTGACGTACTATCAGGAGTGCACGAAAAATGTCCAAAATCCGAAAGGTAAGCTCACCTCACTTCCACCGCAAAGTGTAGCAACGCTACACGGTTAGTAGCGAATGATCTTAGTCCGCTGTCCTTATGCAATAACATTATTGCGGATCAGCATGGTTCGCTGATTATGGAACTAACTCGCAGTGTTGCATAAATGGCAAGAGATCATTTGTGATAGTCACACACTCCTTTCGGCTGTTCATATCTGGATTTCTAGCTAAAATCCAGAACGCTTCCAACGCTTTCCTCGACGATATTTCCGTCTCGTGAGCCAATATCGTACATTTGATGTTAAAGTCATTTCCACCATGCTGCTCCACTCTGTGCTTCCCTAACGGAGTTAATACATTACTGCGCCGTTTACCAGCAAGATGCTCTTTGATTCGTACCGATACCGATAAAACTCTTCCGGTTTCCCCTATGTAGCTTGAATTACATGCCTCACATTGAATCTGATAAATTACGCCTACAGAGGCGCAACCTCCATCTTTCCCGTTTGGACATGTAACACAACCTTCTGTCAGGCACTGCTTTATCCTATCCAACTATTTAACTCTATCCGATCTAGGGCTAAATCTGCTCTTTGTGAAAAATACGACCGACTACATCGTGGAAATGCTCGGAGTATCGAAAGCAGCTCACCTGTGGAACACCGCCTTACTGACGAACACGCTCGCAGTGAACGTGAAGTGGCAAGAGTCACTGTTTTGGGTGATACACAACTTTCGTCCAACGCACTTGACCTTCTCAGTCTGAGGCCATCGTTTTCACCAGCGCAAAACATCAATGCTGCTACGTTCCGTAAAGTTGTGGGAAACTTATATAGGCTACGAGATCTACTGCGTTGCAACGATCGTCGTGAACGTAACCTGCACCCTACCGCGAATCAGAGATCTCTCCCAACTGCACCGTTTCCGCGTTTGTTTTATAAAGAACCCGACCCTGTGCCGAATGTAGATGTCAAAGTGCGAATGCTGTCAACTTGTGTGCTTAATGTATTAAACCAACATAGGCGGCATCAGAACATCAATTTGATATTCCAGCAACGGCAAGGGTTTAGGGAACTACGCGATCCTTTGTAGACTCAGGCTCGATTCTCCAAGTTGTCCTGTAATTTACAGCTTGGTGAAAACCCACAAACTTACGAGTTACTGTCAACGTCCGCGGACCCTTTCAAAATAAGACCAATTATAAGTTGCGTAGGTGGACCAACCGATAGAATTTCGTGGTTCTTAAACTGTATTGTGAGCCAACTGCTGACCACGGTCCCCTCACACCCGTCCAATACGAACCAATTCCTTGAACAACTGCGGAACTTGCGCCTCGGTTCAAGTTGCGTAATAGAGTCATTTGACGTCACCTCGCTTTACACCAACGTCCAAAATGAACAAGCCCTACAAGCGCTATCTGATATCCTACTATATATAACGCGCTAAGTGTGTCTGTTGGTTTGTCTGTGTGTGTGTGTGTGTGTGTGTGTGTGTGTGTGTGTGTGTGTGTAGTTGTGTGTTTGACCGGAAATTCATAACTCCGGTTCCCGTCGACCTAGAGAGTTCAAACTTGGTAGGTGTAAGGGGGGCAGGATGGGAACACTAATGATGGGTGGTAGGACCGGACTCCGCCTACAAGGGGCGGGGTTTGTGTGAAAGACTTAAACTTGGACCTAGAGCGTTCAAATTTGGTAGGAATACAGGCGGCAGGGTGGAAACACTTATGGTGGGTGGCAGGACCGGACTCCGCCCACAAGGGGCAGGGTTTGTGTGAAAAACTTAAATTGGACCTAGAGCGTTCAAATTTGGTTGGAGTACAGATGGCAGGATGGAAACACTTATGATGGGTGGCAGGACCGGACTGCTCAAGGGTGCAGGGCTTACAGAGATATGTCAAAATGGACCTAGAGCGGTCAAACTTAGTAGGAATACAGAAGGCAGGGTAGGAACACTGATGATAGGTTGCAAGACCAAACTCCGTCCCAAAGGACTGAGCGTTAATAAATACTGTTAGTTCGGACCCAGACCGTTGAAGCTTGAAAGCACAAGGAGTTGGCTGGGAACACTGATGATAGCTAACATTGTAGACTCAGCCGCGATGAAGTGTCTGAATACTTTTTTTTAAATAATCGCCTTTGTGATATAATGCGATGTTCTATTCGGACACAGCGAAGATGGCTTACAGAAAAAATCGCTCACAATTTGAAGCTGATACTGAGGGTGTACAGCTTTCAAAGAAAAAGTAGAATCCGAAGTGTTATTTGCGCACAATGGTGAGTGCCCGGCGTAGCCGGGCGAACCCATTAGAAGGAGGGAAGCCCGGCGTTAGCTGGGCGGCTCGACTGGTGTTGGATAGGCACGCTAGGAGTATTGAGACTTTCGGGCTTGGTAAAGCGCGTATTATGACTCTCATTAAGGAATGTCTTGGTTGTAACATCTTCAAGTGGTCAGGTTCTTATTATTCTCAAATCAGAGGTTTGGCCATGGGTCAACGATTAGCTCCCGTACTGGCGATCTGTTTCATGAGCAGAATTGAGGAACCAGTACTAGCACGCTTACCGTTGATGTACTGTAGGTATATAGATGACTGCTTCATTGTAACTTCAACACAGTTCGAAATGGATGAGTGTTTCCGAATAATGAATGAGCAGTCACCGTACATCAGGCTCACAGGAGAGATACTAAAAGATGGTTGGCTCCCCTATCTAAACACTCAAATTAAAATGTCTAGCGGGATCGTACATGTGAAGTGGTATCGGAAAAGAAGCTCAGAAAACATCTTGATTCACGCTACATCTGCGCATCCGTCTGCTGTCGAATGCGCTGTTATCAGGAATATGTACAGGACAGCTACGCGCATGTGCAGTGGTATGACCGAACGCGAAGAATCAAGACGATTAGCTTCAAGCACAGCTCGGTCGAATGGCTGTACGGTACCACTTAGTAACACTGGAAGATCCAGAGTTGGCAGGAGAAACACCTCGCGCCAAAACAAATTTTCCCTATGTTTACCATTCATCTCTGACAAGGTATCTGCTGCAATACAACGGTGTATTGTTCGAGCACGGTTGAGCGATGATGTTATTCTAGTTAACATTCCGCCTGATAATATCAAACGCCAACTTGTGAGGAACAGACTCTACGACAAGCAGTGCCTGACAGAAGGTTGTGTTACATGTGCAAACGGGAAAGATGGAGATTGCGCTTCTGTGGGCGTAATTTATCAGATTCATTGTGAGGCACGTAATTCAAGCTACATGGGGGAAACCGGAAGAGTTTTTATCAGTACGAGTCAAGAGCATCTTGCTGGTAAACGGCGCAGTAATGTGTTAACTCCGTTAGGGAAGCACAGAGTGGAGCAGCATGGTGGAAATGACTTTAACATCAAATGTACGATATTGGCTCACGAGACGGAAATATCGTCAAGGAAAGCGTTGGAAGCGTTCTGGATTTTAGCTAGAAATCCAGATATGAACAGCCGAAAGGAGTGTGTGACTATCACAAATGATCTCTTGCCATTTATGCATCACTGCGAGTTAGTTCCATAATCAGCGAACCATGCTGATCCGCAATAATGTTATTGCATAAGGACAGCGGACTAGTCCGTCGAAACGTCGGCCGAAATAAATATTTCCACCTACAAACCTCGAGGCAGAAGTAAAAACTAACGATTCAAAGAACAACAGACATGCCGAGGTTCAAAGATGAGAGGACTTGAAATTATTTACATTAAGTTTCTTTTTTCTAAGTGGAAGGAAAGTTCCAAAAAAAGACTGCAGTAATCCCCACTTTTAATAGTGTGTCGACGTGTGAGGTGGAACACGAGGTGATGACTTTCGGGGCGTAAGTTCTTGCGCAAGTTCTTTATACTCGAGTTGTTGTTTTTTTTATTCCTCTACTGTGTCTATCTTTATACCTGTATTCCTGTGGAGTGGTAAATTGCTCCACAGTGAGAACAGAGGAGGATAGGGGTGCAGGTATAGAGATATCCAGAGTAATAAACATTTATCGACACCAATGGAAATATAAAATATCGATTATAAGCGATCCACTCAATTGAGGCGCACCTGCTTCATCTTTGTTCGGGATGTCCACGTTAATTAGTTCCAATAATGAAATGAGCCTGCAACCTCACACCACAAAAAGTTGAATCGCTAACAACAATAATAGGTAACTATAATTATCAACCAACATTCAAAGACTCCGTTCTAGTAAGAGTAGTCAAGCATAATGGACATAAAAAGAAAAAGGAAAAACGATAAACAATCAAAACAAATCAGAGAAGATTGGTCTTATCCTATCATCGGCGATTGAGGCCTCACACGGTATTTCAGTCAACTACAAAATTCGAGACAACCGGCCAAAACAAACCCTCCTCAATACAATTCACTGGGAACTGAAGGCTTGGAATACTGCTATTCACGTATGCGTACTAAAGAAAAAAAGCTTCACATATTCTCGTGTGCGATACATGCACAGGTAAGAATATCTGAAAAATAGCAATAACATAGCCAAAACGCACGTAAGCAAGTTAGAATCAAAGATTGACACCGAAAACATAGACAAGGGCGATACCTCTATGCATCTCTCCAATTTATATTAGTTTGAACGAATAATCAGATGATAAATGCTAAGATTCAAGCATAATAAACATAAGAAGACAAAAAAAATGAAAAATAGTCGAAGCCTGTTACAAAATAAAGCGAGCCAACGAAAGATATGTTGCCATATTGATTGGTGGGAAGGCGGGCCGAGTACGGTAGCGTAGCCGCATGACATCTGAAAAAGATTCGCCGTGTGCCACAAAGCGAACGCGCGAAACAGGAGAGAAGTTCCCTTACCTCCTTTTGCAAAGCTTCGTTCCAAAGTTCCGGTGGTAACGAGGCTTAAAGGCTCATTTTCAAGTTTTGCTATGACTAATACTCGCTGAACAAAGCACCGGTGTGAGAACGTAGTACAAGTGAGTCTTTTCTCTATAAAGTAACCAAATTGGGCGAAACACAAAATCTAGTCAAAGACGAGTTAACTTCGCATTGAGACAATACTTCAAAAGCGTGTGGAACAACAATGGAATACGATCAAGCCTGAATTATGAGATTCCTCCGTAAACCCATCAACTTCGAGGTAAAAGTCATGAGAGTTGAGATCAACAAAAACATTCTGTAAATTCTAAAGCTTCCAACTCCAAATGTAATCAGATCGGAGCATCAAAGGCACATTCATCGTCCTTCATATATGGACCCTCCGTTGCTCTCTATGACACGGTAGAGCTTCTTTTGCATTCCCACAATCTAGTCGCAGCACACTGCAGGAGTTAATACCCTCCAAAACTCCGACATTGCTCTGCGCAGATCCTCCACCTTGTGAGGGTCTTGCTTCATGGAGAAGTTGTCAAGTTTTTGTTAGAAAACAGATAGCTGTTCTCAAATTCAGTGTCATGAAGCCGTGCTAAGCTCACGAATCTTTTCATGTTTTCTAACACCGATTCAATTCCGGAGGCCAATCCAAAAGCTTGATGTTCATCGCCTTCATGCAAGCGCTTGCGATGCGCTCTTATGCGCTGGTGCATTATCCTGTACAGTATTCCGGATGAACAATGAAGGGTAGAGTATCGTCAGCAAGTCTCAATTTTTTTAGAATACTTTTTGCACACATTTAAACCCATCGTTGTTAACCTGTGTGGCGAAAGGCAGATAACGAAGCTCAATTATGTGGCAATACTTTTTATTGTCCATCTTGGTGCCTCGTGCGAACATTGCGAGTTCCGCAGGCCCTCTTAACGAGACTGACGGAATTTCAGTGGTAGGAATGCGGAATAGATATGCAATCGAAACTCGAGGAGATCCACACTAGACACGCCGATAAGCACCAACTTTATCAACAACCAACTTCCAGACCTCAAACTTGGGTAATTAAACCCGAAAATACAATAAAGAAATACAAATGAATACAACAAAGAAAAAAGCTACTACAATCAATAAAAAAGCAAGAAAAAATGTCGTGTCGTTGTTCTCTGCGTGCCTCTTTTATAACCGCGTTTGGCGCGCGTTTCGCGTAGATCATGTTTTCAACGATACCTCGTTGATCTTGACGTTGTCGTCAGAGACCCCTCATATATGGAACTCAGCCGGCTGCTCAGCTTCTGAGCGAAGAGAAGGAATCTTTTTTCTTCAGATTCAATGCTTGGTAGCAAAGTCTACTAAAACCGTCATTCGGAGGTTCGGATATTGAAGGGAAGAAATTAGTTATGCAGACCCTCACCTGAATTGTTGTTTCGTCTGTGAATATGCACTCGCTGGCATCCTCGTGAAGTTTACCCGCTCTTGTACGGAACTCCAATCTATTCCCTTTATTGTCATCACGGATCATCTGAAAATACTTCGCAGAGGCCTTGCGACATTATAATTTTTTGCGCAAACGACGAACTTGGGACCGACTTATCAGAACATTTCTTCCCCTCAAGCTCTTCACTTTGACTGCTACAGTGACTGAGGAGTTGGCAGAGCAAGAATCTTCCGTGATACCGCCGTATAGCGGGAAGGTTTGAGTGGAACTTTCAAGATTGATAAGAAGTCCTTCCATGAGGCCAAATGCAGGTGTAATGGTTTCTCGGGAATGTTAGGACTTCGTGATAAGTTACAGATGGATCCAGTCCCTGAATCTCCTTGTGAATTTCGAAACAGAAATCTGCTTGATGCATACGATGGATGATATTGCTAAAGCAGACAACCGACGTTGTTAGAGGCGAAGTTGGTGTCAAGTTGAGCGATAGTGACAAAATGGTACCTGGATCCACAGAAATGTACAATTGGAGTAGGGTCCACAAGACCAAAACTCGGCTGTACAAAAGCATCTAATAAGTTCTGAGCTGTGGGAAGCTCTGTTTGAAGAAGATACTCCGACAGATTGTTCTGTTTCAGTTAACGCAAAAGCACAACAAATACGGGGGAAAACAAAAAAAATAATGAGTGGCATATAGAAATAATCAACGGCTCGATAGATGGATCTGGTAATATAACTGCAAAATCGGAAAAAATAGCGTTACAGTTGTAGTCAATAGACCTATTACAATGTAGTTCGCACCTGAGCTTTTGCTTCCCCTTTTCTCCAGCGTTTGAAGCATGCAGGATGCCCAAAAGCGCAGCAATCGTAATATTAGAAGTCAGGATGACAATATAGACGACTAACACCTATATTATATTGGGCCAAAAATCATATGATTGTTTCCTTTCCTCATTGTGTATTCAAGCGTAAGTGGACTTTTGATCGAGTGTGGGCATTCTTCTACCTAACCCATCGTTTTTAGTGCTTTGGAACACTTTCAAAAACATGTTACCTATTCTGTAGTAAGATGGATACATTCTCTTATAGAAGGTCTCTTTACTGTTTTAATGTTTATTGACACGACCAATGTCTGCGAAAGTTCAACAAATGGCATCGCCAGCGTTCACAGCTTACAACCTACCATCGTAATGAGATCAGAAGGAAAACAATATTTACACTGCTGCATTTATGCCATTCACTGCATGCTGTACTTGATGCGGCTGTACCGTTCCCCTCGAATTTCGGGAAATGATTGTCGTAACCATTGAAAAGATGCACTACATAACACGGCTGGTCCACGAGGATCACGCTAATATGCTTGAAAGAATTTCGTGAAAACAAAACTCAGAGTGTCAGTCCACTCGTCAATAAGCCCAAAGCTACAATTGCTGATCAAATTCGAATGATTCAATCCTGAATAATAGATACAGTTAAGACCGAGATTGAAGTTCGTTCTAGTGCTAGATGAAAAAAGAACCTGCTAAGGCAAAATTATAAATCTGCATATCTGAGCTGGTAAAAGTGTTGAGCACTCTCCAGTGGTTACATGTTAACGATAGGACAAAGAACAAATATTGGCGTATCCACCTATAGTGACTGCAATCAACGTTCAACTCATCAACGACACCGTTCCGAAGAGATGAAAGATGAGATGAAAGAGATGGTCAATCGTGCGTCTTTGCAAATAATATTCTGAAAAGTACTCAAAATTTAGCACACGATCACTTAATTCCTCGAACTATGTACCTACCGTGTTTCCTCGAACCATTTCACGAGGCACTTGGACATTCACCTATACTGTACTGCTTAGGCTTCGAAGAACTACGAAAACTCAAAAAAAGTAGTGACCTGCTGATTGTAACGATGCCTTCTAAAATAATTGATTGGTCTGATATAGAATTTAGAACATTCCGATGAAGCGTCATTCTGTTACCGAAGAGGAGTGCGATTATGAAATTTTAAACGCCTGTGGGGAGTGAATTTTCGTTGAGCGTTTTACAGCAGAGTAAAAAGGCGATTAAGCGATAGAGCGTTTGACTAAAATGGCATATTTGTTATTTGTTGTTCAGTCGCAATTGGCGCTCATAGGGCAGAGTCAATCGATTCCTGTGGACGCGCCCAAACTTGTTTTCCACAGGAATCGATTGACTCTGTGAGCACCATTTGCGATTCGGACGTTGTGCAATCCGCGATTACGGTTCATTTGATTAGAGTGTGATTGGTTATTGTTCATGTTATTGATGGGAGATATTAATTATCCTGAATGCCTGTCGTGCATGATTCTAAGGGATATGTAATAATAAGGTCGAGCTGGATGGATCGATGGGTCTCAAAATTGGAGCTTCTTCCCAGTTTTCTTTTCGATAGGAAAGTGGTCTTGTGTTGAAGATCTCCTCGATGTGGATGGTATCCAGTTCTGTCTTCTCAGTATTGCTTCGTGTCACTTTATAGAGTGAGAGCTTGACGGATTTTATTAATTGCTCGTATAGGCTTCTTGCCGAAGGGAATGATTGTTCCCCATTCCATTCCATTAGAGGCTAAGACATTGACTGATGAGTTATCTCTTGTAATAGGGTTGCATAGTATCTGTGAGAATCTGATCTGCTAAGAGGAAAATTTGTTGCGATGTCCGACGCGATTGTTGCTGGGACACCTTTCTTACAGAAAGTCGCCGTACTCCATTCAGAAGTCATACTAGTCATTTAATTT
The DNA here is from genome assembly GCA_000469685.2 of Haemonchus contortus. NCBI lineage: Eukaryota > Metazoa > Nematoda > Chromadorea > Rhabditida > Trichostrongylidae > Haemonchus > Haemonchus contortus. Next base: position 26,541,808 of record LS997566.1, on the reverse strand, counting down.
GTCGTCATATCCGAAACGTTTCTATATAAAGACGTATTGTTGTCGTGCAGGTGAGGATCATGCCATAAATCTGAACCACTTCGCCTTCTTCCTTTGCAGAAAGCGGTCCAATGTAGTCATTTCCAATGTAATCAAAAGGTCTTGATCTCACCACGCGCCAATCGGGAAGGTCCTCTATTTCCGGATACATGTGAAGAAGGTTGTTCATTTGTTGGCATACAATGCATTTCCTTATGTTAAATATGTCGATCGACGGAGCTCGGGTGCCCATTAATGCCTTTTCACATTGGCTGTAGTGTGTGATATTGCAGTGTACAGGATTGGCAATACCACAATTATTTTTGCCAACTCGCTGTTTGCTGCTATAAAATCGGGATAGCGAGTTTCGAGTGGGAGACATGCGTTTTCGAATCGTTCGTGACATCTGAATATGCCGTCATTTCCCCTTTGCAATTTCAGCTATTTCAGCGACTTCTGCAATGACTCTGTAAGATGTACCGTTTGATGATTACGGTTGATCACTTGCACTGTTGTGTTCCTTTCGATTGCTGTGACGTATTGCTTAATTTCTACTTGGCGCAGTTCTGGAATGGTGTTCGTGGTGCGTGAATGCAATTGAGAGGCGATGAGGTTTCTAATGAATCGTAGAACGTGGTCACATGGACAGAAGTTGTCGTGTGTGTATATTCCAACCCAGTATTTCTTGATTTTGTTGTTTTGTGTGAATATGTTGTAATGACAGGCTCGATTTAGGAAGATGAGTGGAGGAGCTTAGCTGGATTCGGAGGACGGGATGGCAGTGGAGGTGATAGGGGGATGCTGATGTTGGTTCGATCGTTGGATTCGGTAATTGATATTGTATTCCGGAAGTTGCAGGCCATTGGCTTTGATCGTCTTCGCTAACGAGAAACCACCAATGCGTCTCGAACTTCTCCTTGCCCGCGAGTTTCACAATCTGCAAGGTTGGTGTTCGTGTTGACATAACCAAACCTGGCGGAATTTCCTTAATTCAAGTCTTCAGTGGAAGGATGGAGAGTGGAAGCGAAGGATGGGAATGCTTTGTTGCTATACAATGATGGATTCATAATTCAAAATTAACGTCATATTGTATTGGTGGTTCATTTCATTCTTCATTCAAACGTTGGTAGTCTTGCTCATAGAAAGTAGTTTCTATACCTTCTCCGCATCGATGATCGCAGTTGCTTACTGGTATGTTTTTTTGAGTTTCAAAGGAAAAGACATCAGTCATTACAGAAATCCATTTCAAAAGTTCTGAACTGATTTCTGTAACGGCTGTATCTCTTACGATTTCTTTGGAAACTGTAATTATTGATGTCTTCTGTCTTGCAACTGGTCCACTGATCTTTCTTTTTTTTTTGAGTCGCCTGACTGGATAGTAAAGTTAGCAGGCTTTGAAAGCATTATCACAATGAGGAAGAGGCAAAAGATTTCTTTACGAGGTCTAAATAGTACTCACTCAAAAATTTTTCAGCTCAAGCAGTGAGGAGGCATTGTGTGTGGTAGCGCTTCCAGGGTACTGTTTACATCCACTCACGGTAGCATTTATTGCGTACAAACATCAACTGCCGAAATACTGCGCCAACTTCTATTCGATTTCGAAGCGGGGCGGATGGCGGGTGGGCAAAACTATCATCCGACACTGAGCGTTAAAACGCTAAGAAGGTGTAGCCGAAATCGAGAGCCCATAATGACGCTTGGTACCTTTAAGACAAAAAAAATATGGTTATTCCTAACTAAACCTCAGGAGGTAAACAGCACCGGAGTGGGTGATCCAGTTGAATGTTCATTGTAGCTTTTTACACGTGGTACCTCCTGCTCCTTATCTCCTTAAGCTTTGGTAAAAGCTAAAGCGGCTGGTTAGCTGCTGGCCAATGTGTTACCCTTCATATATCAATCACAGATTATGGAGAGGAAGCAGCAGCGTCTTCAACATGCATAATCTGAATACTTTCCTGGATATGTGAAAAAGAACCGAACTGAAACCAGGAAAAGGGAATGTTCGAAGTAAAGAAAGCAAAATAACTCCTACCGACCACTGCTACTCAATATTATTGGTAGATGCCTTCTTACCTTTGTTGTATGCCTATTCACTGAGGTAATTCACTTGAGATTTCATATTAACAGTTTCGAATCCCGAACACAAAAATAATTGGACTAATTTTCACAACTCATTATGATTTTTAGTCTATTTCTAATACTTTATTATCACCTCTACCTAGCGTCAGAGAACGCTTTCGGAATTTCGGAAACGTCAGAGAACCATAACGGTTCAACCTCCGTTGAGATGGCAAGCCATCATCACTATCTCGATCCTGTTTTAATACAAATCGCGAGACGTATCGTTCATTTCTTACCTCTACACGTTCCCAGAAGATAGCTTGTATACGGATATAGCTTGCAATCCTATATCGCATTTGTTTACTTTCATAATCGAAGTTGGTTCTGAGCTTTCATCTTTTAGTTTACTACAATTCATGGGTCTCTTAGACGTAGTTTGTAAGTTACATTCTCGTAATGTGAGTTCCTCATCTCTCTTTGGATTTTGACTATCCATTTGCCATTTGACCGCACTTCCACCCCTTGTTTAGAAACTTGCCCGGAGTCACTTGCCCTAAGTCAAGAACCACTGATATCGTCAAGCTCGCAGCAATTCCTGGTAACTGTGGTGTCGTTGAGCTCGCGGCAACTTCTGGTGACTGTGATGTCGACGAAACCCGTTGGAATAATAAAGTGTACAAAGCTAGATGCGAAATCATTAGGAATTCTAGCCCATGCCTAAGGAGTGAAATTCCTGCAATTTTGATAGTAGCTTTGACTCTGTACTTTGTGTCTTCAACTTTAAGATCTCCTACATTGGCGGAAAAAAATCTTTGTGAAGAGTTAATAACGGATGTCATCCAGAAGTGTGTGGTGAAAAGAAATTTCTTCACCGTGGCGGATGTGTCTTTGTAAAGAATGGCATGACAATGAGTGACGACCGGGTGTTAGAGGTTGTTAGCAAAATGGATGCTTCATCGAATGAAGCGGGGCAGCACGCCATGGTTATGAGAAAGTCGGCGCAGGATCATTGCCTTTTCTCGCACGAGAGTAGTGGGATTCTTTTAACACCTAGAAAGGCCACTCAATGTTCTGGAGCGATCTATAAAAGAGCTGAAGTACACAAAAAGGCGTAAACAACAAGGGGATTACTTTGATAGCATCGGTATGGTAGGCCTATTGAATTATACATGTTAGAATATAGATGTTAGGAACGACTTTTCGTTGTTGGCCCGCAAGAAAATGGAAAAGTTGCTAGCATTTCCCTGTACTGGGGTAGCACCTTTACAAGGACGACCCTAGCACTCTCGATTTGAAGTTGAGGCGAGGGAATCAACTCCACCGAAATCAAACTTATCGGAGAGATACTTGTTGTCTTTCTTTGTAAATAGTTAGCTTTTATGTAAAGAATCAACTTTTTTAGGTCATCCATACATACTTTACCGACCTCTTGCTTCCAGAAAGGAAGTATGGCAAGTCGTCAAAAACACTTCGAATTGCAGAAAATGGCATCGAGCTAGAAGGATACGACGCTCTTTGCCAACCACAATGCCACCGAGTCCAGTAGCATATGAAGGACTGAATTTTGTTGATCTCAACTCTCATGATTTTCACTTCAAGGTTGATCTGCAATAAAGTTATTATTTTTAACGATTTAATTATTGATAGTTTTATTATAAACAGTGTCATCCTAATCAGCAACAATATAAATGAACTTTTAACTTACTATTTTAATAAAACCAAAAAAAGGTTCTGAAGAAATTTCATAATTTAGGCTTGACTGTATTACGCTTTTGTTCCACTTGGTTTTGAAGTGTTTTATCAATGAGAGATAAGCTCGTCATTGATGAGCTTTTGTATTACCCAATTCGGTTACTCTGCGGGGAAAAAGACTCACATCAACCGGTACTATGTTCAGCGAGCACTAGTCATAGCGAAATGTGAACATGGCGTCTTTAGCTCCGTTCCCACCGTAACTTTGGAAATTTGGAAAGACGTACGCCATCACGTACTGCAGAACAGCGCCAGCTGGAACTGAGCATTGCAGGTACTTCACGGTGTCTGCTCACGGAGATTGTAGAGCTGAGTTCAACAATATCCTCCGCTTCTAGAATTCTCCACTCCGAAACGCTTTGCGCGTATTGCACCGTTTCATTGGAATGGGTAGAAAATGGTTTTAAAGTGAGGCTTTCATCACGGGTTGACCCATATATCAAAAATACTTGTCTCTCATAGGATGGAATGTTAGAAAGTATTAGAAAGTTTTGGAAAGGATTGGCATCATTGTATTCATCTGGAACAGTTGGAAGCCTATCACAAACTAAGCATAATCGATTACCATTTCATGCCCTCTCACCTATAGGGTCATTCATGTCTTTCAAGCATTGAATGGGAACCAATATGGAGGAGTAAAAATGCTGTTATAGACGTAAGCACGTGAAGATCCTCAATCTTGGATTTTTGTGGAAATAAACTAGAAAAATTCCGAAATTTCGTTAAAGGCCCAGTTCGCGATATTTTTTATTTAATCTTTTCAAGTCAAAGAACAAATGTGTTGACTGCGAGTAGAGAAAGCATCGATGGTAGAGAAAGCGAGAAGATTCGCCGACTTCGTGAGAAAGAAGGCTCCTCAAAAGTATTATGAAAGTTGAAGTTGTACGAGATACCATGGAGGAAATGGCGTGAAGGCGTTTTCGGACAAGATTTCGACTGTTGGAATTACGCAAGAAGCTGACTATATCGAGCCAATATATAGTCAGCTTCTTGCGTAATTCCAACAGTCGAAAGGCAGATAAGATTCCACTATAGCCATGGAACATGGCAAATTGTTTGAATTTCCTGTATGGGTTTCTTTGTAAACTGCGCAGCCTCTACAACGCCGTTGAAACTCGTCTGCTGTGGGTGTGGCATTCACACGAAACAATATTTGACCCCTGATTATGCTCTATCCTGGACTTTTCTCGACCTGACATCGGCACATATGGTATCAGTAGAGGTCCCGAATTCATCCGATAGAGGAATCTCCGGAACCATTTGTTTCGTGAACTGTGCCTTTAACTGGAGCATTTAAGTGAAAGTGCGCCAAACTCTGAAGGTCGAATGCGTCGACGCGCCCACTGGACGTTCCTTGAGTGAACAAATACATTGTGATAGAGTCTGACAGCGCATGATGCTAGTGAGCTTCTTTACCAGTGATCGCCGATCAAGACAGTCGAAACTGATAAGGCGTAGGATTTGCTTTACCACGGTATGGAACGAGAGCAGATGCCCGCTGGTTTGCGGCCTCATTGTACAGACCAGTTGCGCGCGTCAGCGCCGAATCCCAATCATATCACACCCTATTAGGCGCACTATCATCTACAGTCATTCAACATTTTATAATTTTACGAATATTCTAAAATACTTGATTCATGTAGGAGAGGTAGGCTGAGGAGAGTACCAAGTCTCAGAAATTAATTATTGTCTTTTATCATTACCATGCCAACAAAGTCATCGGGAGTGGATGGGACAAACCTCACTCACCCTTCTGATAGCTCTTCTCTACTTTCATTTCTAATCCAAACACTAGAACTGGCATGAGAGTCAGCTTCTACATTCATGAACGTTCGTAATCGAAGTACCACAACCATGTCGATTTCTTTTCTAACTCACATCTCATAAGACATTCATGTGTCCAAATTTTTCTTGAAAAGTTGTATCATCTCTAAATGTTCGAGTATGGACTGATAATTCGTCATGACACTTCTATATACATTAACAAATAATTAAAATTTCGCAGCATAAAGTATTTCGCATCTGAAGTAGAGTCAAGTAATGCTAACCAGGGAGGGGTAGTATACTTATCTTGGAACTTTGAATTCAGACCCAGATGAATCGATAGAGTTTTGAATGCTGTTTACGAAAATGGAAACTAAAACTGCAAAATGATTCTCTTTGAAAAGTTATGGAGGCCCGAATTCTGCTCGACGGTAGTATCAATTGTCTGAAGAAATGTCAGAAAACGTTTAGAGAGTCTTTGATAAAATGAAAAAACACTTTGCAAAAGTACGGACAATGGCGGGGAGGGACCCCTCGTTTTACACCCACGAAGCGAAACCACCACCACTAGGTCATGTGGGCGTTTGATATGGGAGCGACGAGTTCGCATTTCCAATTGATACTACTGTCGAGCGAAATTCGGGCCCCCATAACTTTTTAAGAAGAACCATTTTGCAGTTTTAATTTCCATTTTCGTAAACAGCATCCAGAACTCTATCGATTTATCTGGGTCTGAATTCAAAGTTCCAAGATAAGTAGACTACCCCTCCCTGGTAAGAGATATCCTTCTCGGTCCTTCACAAAAAGTCATGCCCTTCCCATGTACTTGCTCCTTTACTTCATCATCTCTTTCATTTTTTATGGAAATTAATTCAATGTAGTGTTGGAAAATGGTCGAGACTAATATTATGTTACCAGGTTTCACTTTAACTACGCCCATCCATTATGAAACGTCTAGTCCCACCTCGACATAGCCCGCCTGCTAACATATATAAGTATGAGTATATAAGTTTTGCTCTCGATCTTCTCTTGGGTTTCGGTTGTATTGATATCGCGAACCATACTAGTCGCAAGAGCAATATTGAAAGATCGGGAACTACGCAGTATAACAGTTTCAACCAGCTCCGTTTCCCACTTTTTAAGAACATAGCATTACACTTGTTCAATTTCCAATGGGCAGAGGTGGTGTAATGGAAAGATGCGCACTGTCTCACTCACGTGGTCACGGACCCAAATCCCGGCTCGATATCCACCTGAGCCAACCAAGCACTCCACCCTCCCGAATCGGTCAATTGGTGCCAGACTCATCTTGGAGGGTAAAAGTTTTTTCTTGTTCATCGGCTAGCCACCGCAAGTCATTGTATAGGCCACGTACGCATTCATTACGTCATTGCATTGTGAAATGAAATCGAATGCGGCGGCAAATCGCCCAGACAGTATTGATCAATGCCCCAAGAATTTATACCAAAATTTTTTTACAAAAAAATTGTGTGGCTGTGGACGGGGTAAGAGATGGGAGGAGGCCACGACGGAAAGTTCATCAGTGTGATATAAGAAAAGAACGTGTTCCATACCCATGGATAACTTAATTGGAGGTGGGAAGAATCTGGGAGGATGAACCATGAATGAAGTCGTTCACCTTCTTTCGTACGCTACGGAGTAATACTCTAGGGCTGACAATTTTAAAGTTAGCGATGAACCGAATCAGATTCACTGTCCTCCCAGTCCTTGAGCGCCTTCATTTCAGCAAGGAGGCTCGGAATTTTCAGATACCATATTCTATTATACAAAGAGAGAATTCGATCTCTCAAGGGTATAATGATCGTGCTGAACGAAACCCAAGTAAACATGTAAATGCAAGAGTACAGAGTACATGTTTCTTGAAAAAAATATGCCCTCGCTTGTATACATCGAACATGGTTTTGTAGTCCTTATCCTTACGCTATCCGTGGAGCCACAGTTCATCCTGGGAGAAATCTCGGGAACCACTAATATCGTTAACCGTGCCTTCAACCCACCTTAGAAGGGTGGCAGATTTTGGGTAATCGATTCGCCGCACGCGGCTGTCACGGACCACTCATTCGTTGTTATTACAGCTCTAGCGTTCTTCATACAGCTCAATCGATATGCGATCATTACTTTACGCATAACTCTACTATTAGTACCTTTGTTCTTGTATTTCTTACCTACTGCTGCATCCTGCTACATTCCTTCGCGCGCGTCTCCCTATCACCGCGACGCGACCATTTCGTTCCTAACGCACTACACCCCAGGCTAAAGGAGTATCGGTTGAGAATCGAGAATTTGATCGACTCGACTATGGATGAGTGTTAGTACGTCATTTGGGACAACACCATCTCTGCTATTACACACTTACACTCACAGACTGAATGGGATAGCGAAAAATCTGTGCGAAAACTCTAGTATTCAAGTTTCGGAATCGTTTTCTGAAACTGAAAAGTAGGTGTGCTCAGTGTGACGATTCCATTTTCATTCCAACCCTCACTACTGTATTCTGTGCCTTGAATTCGCTTAATACGTAACACCGAAGGGTCGCCTATTTGTTTACCATTTCAGAAAGGCCATAATTTCATGTCCAAGTAGGAGTAATTCGAATTTTTTCAGCCTTAGATCGCTGTCTGACTGTAGAGTCGCAGTAACGATGATTCTTGCGTTTATTCTTGCCAGCACACTGTACGAGCCAGTTTTCTCATCTCGTCCACCAATACCGGAAGCCAACATCAAGCATTCCACTCGGCCGTCAGCAAAATGCGAGTTTTCCGTACACAGAGATGGTCCTAATGGCGAGCTTGTGACAGGTTGTCGTTGTCGGTACTTTCTACGAAATTGTGGCTCCAGCGTTGTTTGATTGATCTCATTTGAAATGTTTTACAAATATCGGCAGCAAATCCGAGAAATGATTCCTTTATTACTTTGGTACCTTATAACCGCGAGCGAGCTTCTGATCTTTTGTAATCTCCTTTGTTCAGGAGTCACTCTTGACATCGAGTTATTCTACAGTATCCGATGCGAAGCGCATGATAACTACTGCCTTTCTGTGGCTAATTGTATGTTTGCTCATCGTTGTTTATTTGAAAAATGTCGACTTTCACTTTTAACATAGGCCAGTTTAATATGTAGGTACAATCAGTTCCGGTGAGCCCAACCTCAAACCATATGCAATCATTGACGAGAACGGCTGCTCTTTAGAATCATCTCTGTACGATGATGTCAAGGTAACTACTTATAGCTTTTCTCTCATTTTCAAGTGTGTGGGTATATAGTACGAAGACTGTTACAGTGGTTATTGACACACAAACAGTCTTTTGCTTCCCTCAAAAGCCGCCTAGATTTTACGTTTCTATCTAGAGTTGACATTGAGGAGACTTAGGGCTCTCTGTAAGACCAGATACGGATCATCCTCAAAATTCGCTGCTTGCTTTTATATTTATTTATTTATTTAATTGAGTATATCTTATTTATAAAGCAGCAACTTTGTGTGTCGGTTTGTCGGTTTTGGTGTTTGTCGGTTTGTCGATCTGTCCGTCCGCAAGCTTTATGATTACGATGGAGTTAGTATGGACCATGTTCGACTTTCTCTTAATCTCGGCATAGCTGAACTTGTCTCTTGAGATGTTTTAAGCCTTTCCGAGATCAAGACAATACTTAAAACAGTCCTCTAGAATAGTAGTAGACCCCCTGGACTCGATCAATAGAAGAGTGCTACATGGCTTATCTTGAACTCAGAGGCCAACCACTAGGACGACCACACAAGAACGGAACTTCTGCGTACAATAAGCAACCCATCTCCTCCCTGACCTCACCGAAATAAAATTTGCAGAGGTCGAGGAAGGGCGCGAGGTCACGGGTAATGGCCACACACTTTCTATGGCCTTTCTATTAATTTGTGGATTCCTAGTTGCAATCCAAAACACCTCGAGTGTTTTCCGCGCAGGGGTGTCCGCTTCTATAGCCAAGATGGCTACTGAAATTTCGAACTCGCTACCCTCATTGGCGATAAAGACGATTTCGGATCAACTTGCGGCTCAGGTTTCCTGGAGGTATTTCCACCACCCTGACTTCTTCTTGTAGATCACACCTGGTCACATAGGCTCGAATTGCTTTGCTCATCTCTTCGGAGATGAATGGCAAACAAAAGACTGCCTTGTTGACAGATGCTTGTGGGCGAAGTCGGCGATGTGTGAAATGTCCACGTTGTGAATCCTGGTGGAAGCCAGGATACCCATTAGACCGCGCGACTTCTTGAGCCAAGTCCAACGATCCTGTCATAAGAGTAGTATCAGAGGAAACCCTGCTGGCAACTCTGAACATATTTCTGATGACAGACTGTTTTGTTCTTATGGGGTGGGCCGAGTGGCAGTGAATAAGGATATTCTTACAGCTAGGCTTGCGGTACCACTTGGTCCGTTCTGTCCCCCTCGATAGTTGGACTTGGATATTGAGGAATTGTAGCCAGTTCTCTGTCGGTCTTTCTCGTGTTAATTTGATCTGATCTGCCTGTTTATTGAGAATGTCAAAACATATGTCCATCTCTTCTTGAGTGGAACATATGATCAGACAATCATCAATATAGCGAGTGTAGAGAACTCGCCTGCGGTCTAGGGTAGGTTCCTCAACTTTTGACATGTAGGCTATTGCCAATACTGGTGCTAGCCGTTGGCCCATAGCCAAACCCCTAACCTGTTTATATTAGGTTGTCGGAAAAGTATTTGCGCATTTTGGTTTCCATGTTGTGAAATCTTTGGGGATTGCCCTAGAGCCTTCACTGCCGGCATATGTGTAAATGCAGGTCAATGCGCTCTCCACACCATATCTGCCGTAGCATTTCGCAACGGTTATGACTGCAAGAATCGCTCACGACTCAAAGCTAGTCAGATTATGTTTTCTCCATAAGTTCAGAAAAAAACGTTAATCCAAATTGAGCGACAGGGGGAATATGCGATGCGATAGGATCATTCATTGTCTCTAATAGCACATCAAGAAGTTGGTACGAGAAGTTCAAAAATGGTCACTTTGACTGGACCGAAGAACCACGATTTAGGAGACTAGCTGAGCTCAATGACGACTATCTCCTGAAGCTGGTTGAAGAAGGTTCTAGGTTTAGTACCCATCAGCTGAAACAGGAGCTTATAGCCATCACGACACAACAGCTGTCCATTTGCATCGCCTTGGAAAGACATGGAGATTCGGAGATATGGATAAGTTTTGATCTGGGTGATCACGACCTCCAAATGAAGAGGGATTCATGCCTAAACTTGATGACTTTCCGACGCACCCTCGCACATCTGGAGGACTTAATCACTGGCTACGAGAAGTGTGTTTCCTACTCAAACCACACGAGGAAGCGCCAGTGGCTTAGATGCGTAGAGCATGGAATCCCGACCTTCAACCCCGAATTCCTGCCTCAGAAGGCAATGCCAAGCGTTTGTAGCCATTCAACAGGATCGTTCACTGAGACTTTCTACCACCAAACTCCGCTGCCAGCACTGAAGCCAGTGTGCTCTGTGGACCGGATTGCTGCAGCTCTAAGAAAGAAACTCGGGAAAGTCTATTTTCTCCACGACAGTGCTCGCCCACACTTTTCGAAGGAGACCCACAAGAAGCTTCAAAGCCTGGGATGGCATGTTATGGCCCACCCACCGTATTCACCAGACCTAACTCCAACGGATTATCATCTGCTCCTGTCGCTGTCGGACCATCCGAAAAATAAGAGTTTCGATTATGTGAATCAACTCGAGACGTACATTGACGAGTTTTCCTCCTCGACACCTCAGGAATTCTACGCAAGCAGGGACCACAAGTTGTCTGGTGAATGACAATACCTTGTCGATAATGATGGTGCATATATTTGTTAATTGTTACTTATCGTGAAGGAAAAAAATAAATTCAAAAAAAATTGCAAAAGGCGCAAATACTTTTCCGACAACCTAATAGTAAACGCCCGACCACCTGAAAAACGAGCAGTTTAAGCATTCTTTCAAGACAGTCATTATCTGGGAAACCGAGAAAACCTACAATCTAAGTGCATTCGTGATCATTTAGCAATTCGTATGTGGCCTCGAGGGCGGCCTCATTCGACACATTCGTGTAGAGAGACGTAACATCGAATGATTCCACTACCACGTCTCCTCGAAGATCTGCATTTAACAGTTTTTCGAGTAGCATATTCGTGTTGGTCAGGTGGGCGGGTACGTACTGGAGGATTTGTTGCAGAATTACATTGAGAAACCAAGAAATTTTATCTGTGGGTCCCCCGACATTGCTGATAATGGGTCTGACTTTGAACACTGAAGGCTCGTTCGAGCTCAGGTCTGCTAAGGTGATCTTATGCGTCTTGATAAGAGTGTACAAAACAGGGCACAGCGGCAGATCAGTCTTCAGGCGATTGATCGTGGAGCTTGGCAGTCCAGCGGCCTTCGCCACGCAACACCAGACTTTGTTCAGTTTTCTGTATTGTCTATTGTATTCTTTTTCACTAGATCTGCAATACAATGTCTTGTCCTGAAGATGTAATTGCGTTATAGCCTTGTCAAGCTTTTGTGGGATAACCACGAATTCCCCTCCTTTGTCGCTCACAGACAAACGAATCTCTACACGGGGCTTAAACTGTTCGTTTTTCAGGTGGTCGGGCGTTTACTATAAACAGATTGGGGCTTGGCTATGGGCCAACGGCTAGCACCAGTATTGGCAATAGCCTACATGTCAAAAGTTGAGGAACCTATCCTAGACCGCAGCCCAGTTCTCTACACTCGCTATATTGATGATTGCCTGATCATATGTTCCACTCAAGATGAGATGGACATATGTTTTGACATTCTCAATAAACAGGCAGATCAGACAGCAGAGAACTGGCTACCATTCCTCAATATCCAAGTCCAACCATCGAGGGGGACAGTACGGACCAAGTGGTACCGCAAGCCTAGCTGTAAGAGTATTCTTATTCGCTGCCACTCGGCCCACCCCATAAGAACAAAACAGTCTGTCATCAGAAATATGTTCAGATTTGCCAGCAGGGCTTCTTCTGATACTAATCTTGTGACAAAATCGTTGGACTTGGCTCAAAAAGTCGCGCGGTCTAATGGGTATCCTGGCTTCCACCAGGATTCACAACGTGGACATTTCACACATCGCAGACTTCGCCCACAAGCATCTGTCAATAAGGCACTCCTTTGTTCGCCAGTCATCTCCGAAAAGATGAACAGAGCAATTCGAACCTGTGTGACCAGGTGTGATCTACAAGAAGAAGTCAGGGTGGTGGAAATACCTCCAGGAAACCTAAGCCGCAAGTTGATCCGAAATCTTCTTTACGACAGCTTGTGTGACACCCCAGGCTGCATTTCAATCGAAGGGGTGACTGCATGAAAGTTGGGGTCATTTACCAAATTTGATGCCAGGCCTGCGATGCTGTGTATATAGGTGAAACAGGGCGCCTCCTTCGTACTCGAATCAGGGAACATCTGGAGGGCCTAAGAAGATCTCGCATACAAACACCTTTGGGAATGCATAGAATTGAGTGCCAATGAGGGTAGCGAGTTCGAAATTTCAGTAGCCATCTTGGCTTTAGAAGCGGACACCCCTGCGCGGAAAACACTCGAGGTGTTTTGGACTGCAGCTAGGAATCCACAAATTAATAGAAAGGAAGAGTGTGTGGCCATTACCCGTGACCTCGCGCCCTTCCTCGACTTCTGCAAATTTTATTTCGGTGAGGTCAGGGAGGAGATGGGTTGCTTATTGTACGCAGAAGTTCCGTTCTTGTGTGGTCGTCCTAGTGGTTGGCCTCTGAGTTCAAGGTAAGCCATGTGGCACTCTTGTATTGATCGAGTCCAGTGGGGTCTACTAGTCTAGAGGACTAATTTAAGTATTGTCTAGGCCTACGTGAGGACCGATCTCAAATCGTTTTTCGGCTTTCAGGCTCTGAAGAAGGCGAAGAGGCCGAACGTAAGCTGTATAAATTTGTGAATCTCGGAAAGGCTTAAAACATCTCAAGAGACGATGAAGTTAGTGATATGAAAACGCTGCTCTCACACTTCCTTCTTATATATGAAGCAGTAAATTGGTCGATAAGGTAATGGAGTAGTGTGATCAATGTTAATACTTCAAAACCTTGATATTTCGACTTCGTCCCAGTGCTTTAAAGGTTTAGTGAGTGGTTCAAAACTTTGATTTCAATCTGCACTGGCACCGTGCTATGTATGTCTAGATGATAATGAAGTTGGGACACCTCCGTTCTTCTCAACATTGAGCACTAGAGCGCTTATAAGGAGGTTAGTCCGTAATCGTGCTCAGGAACAATTGTTAGCCGAGAATAAACAGTTTTCTGACAAAAGCTTTGTGAAGGAAGTAGTGCCGAGTGGCAGAATTATTCATGATTATTATTATTCATTTAAATATTCAACTCATACCCCATCCTAGCTTTTTGCACGGGTACTCATCGCAAAATCTACCTCCTCGTCATTCAGTCATTGCTTTCTGAAATTACCAGTACCTTGGGGGCAATCACCTATATGAATATCATGATAGAACGCACCAATCTCTATAATCTAAACGGGTTATTTATGTAGTACAGCGTATTTGGTGTCGAGCAAACTCAACTTATCAAGTCAGTAATATCTAGTTCGCGTAAAAATTGTTCATGGTATCATATTCCAGTATGAGACGAATTTTATGGCGTTCATTCGAAATCCATATCCAGTCCGATTCCGCTCCTCTTCTGGAGCCGTGGTATTGTATTGCGTGACGACGTTAATGCCGACAACGATTGATGGCGTTTGTGAACGACATGGCTGCGTAAAGGATTCATCTTCTGAGGTTTTGTCGCCCTCAGTTGCTTCCAGTAATAATACCATCCAGCAGATGCAGTCATCAAATTCACTTCCACTGTGAGAATCATTCTTTTCTGCTCTGTATTTAGTGCTATGTAGTGATGGGGAGGCCATCAAGTGATTATCAGAATGGATTCCTCCAATCACTTCATAATTTTGTGAAACTTGTCAGGTCATCGAATTGACAGCGTTAGCAGCTAGCTTCAGAATTTGTTATTGTGTGTAACTCATGTTCCGTTGATATTGATTTCTCCCGCTCCTTACAATCCTACTTATCGTTTTATTCCCAGTTTACGCTTTCTTCACTCTTACCGACCCTAGCGAGCGTCCTCACATACTGACACGCCGCGTCGCCTTTTCTTAGGCGTTTTTCTCAGAGCACTACCATGTTCCTAATCCAAGTAGTGCAAATACCTCGTGTTTACTTTAATTCATTGAATGTACATTGTGAGTCTACGAGTAATAAAGACTTCGACGTTCATTAATAATCAAGTTTCTTGTTTGGAACCGGCTGTGAATTGCCATAAAAGAGGAGTAAAGTTCTACCCGACGCATTAAGCCCACGGCTAATAGTGAAGGGCTCAATCTAGTTGTGACCTAATATTTCCCCAACAGCTACTGGATTTCCTACCGCGACACGGTGAGGACGACTACCGCTGTTATTACTTCCGTATTAGTCATTATCACTTTGCTGGCTCCGCACTCGTTCTTGATAATCAATGATTCGTTTTTTATAATAGAATGAACAGGTCCAGTTCAAAGGCAACGTTTACAAAAAAGTCAGGGTACCCTTTTTTGACGGGAATTGATAGAACTACTCTAGAATAAAGCGATAACAACGAAAAGAGCGCAAAAAAGATGAACAAAAAGAATTACAGAGGGTCAAAAAAAGAGCTGGAAAGGGGGGTTGGACGAATTTCACATTGAAAAAACAGCGGTTAGGGAGTGTTCGAGCGAAAATGCACGAAGGCGATGCAATGTCTGCAATGCACAACACATCGAAATTAACGGAGTTTCTGAAATAAAAAACATTTGCATGCAATAATCTACAAAAGATATGTTAAAATCTTCAATAAACTTACGAGAATAGTTAAAGAATGCTACCGTGAAAAATTCATAACAAAAAAAAACAATAGAAATAACAAACATAAAATAGAAATAACAGCCGAAAACTAGCTCCTGTACGAGGCGGTCGACCAGCTGATGATTCTGGCAATTTGCCAATCAGCGTATCGATTTTTCACCAACTTCGCTCCAGTGCGAATGTGGTGAAAGACAACTTGAACTCGTAGTCAGCCTAGCGAGGGGCGGAGGCCTCGCGTCCCCCACTGTACCTGCCCTTATCGTGCCCTATCCAGCCGTTTTCCGACCTAATTCCTGCACAAATGTTATCAGAGGGGCTTCGAATTCAAACCATGTGCAAATCTCCGAAACCATTTTTTCGTGAACAGTGCCTTTAAAAACCACCCTGGTGCTTTTCATAATGTGATCAAGTATATGCTGTTAGAACCAGTTCTATTGTGCGCGTCCGAACTTGATAATGATCCCACGGTCTTGCGTAAGATGGTCTTGTCTCTGAACGGCTCCCATTTGGCGCGACATGTTGTGTAGTTCGTAATAGCCGTATGAGTAATATTTAATTATTAGTCTAACGACACTTGTTCAAGATAAGATTGTTCTCTTTGTCCAAGATAATATTTTTGAAAATAGAATCATCTTACCTTCGGGTTATCTTCATCGAGTTTACGGTAGAGCCTTGGCACTTCAATGAGTGGTGTGGGATAAGAAGCGACCGTAGATGTTTATTAGTAAGGACTGCTAAGACTGATACGAGCTGATATGGAACGTAGAAGGCTAGAATCACTAGCTTCATAACGGCCTTTGCATTAACAGTGGAGCCTCAGCACTTCAGAAAGTGGTATGGATTGCGAAGGGATCGTAGATGATTGGTGACGAGGATTGATAGCAGTTAATAGAGACAGATAACACCGAACGGGCGAGAGCCAGTAGTTCGATGAAACCTTCCGTATTAACAGTGAAACCTCGGCTTTCTATCAAGTGATGTAGGTTATGAGGGGATCGTAAGTTCTCAGCGACAAGAGCTGATAACAACTGATAGGAGCTGATAAGGGACCTAAAAAAGCAACAGTCACCTTCTAATCAAAATCCTAACGCTCTAGCTATTTGCGATGGGGCTTTGACTATCTATTATGTTTCATTCGATAAAAGGGGATGGTAGAGTGGGGCGGCAAAAGTGAGTTGTACGTGCAGTGATAGAAGCCGATTGGAGGTAATTCAAAGAGAAAAGATAAAAATTCGGATCATTTCTTGTCATTAGGTTACGACCGCTAGCAAGCAATGATTCGGACTCAATGGAGGATCACGGTTTTCCTTTGCATTGATATCCTTTGCGAAAGAACTCATTCGACCGCCAGTAATCAGAATTCTCAACTTCTGTTATATCCTTAGAAAAAAGTAACTTTATTGATAACGACATCCTATAATGGTGTTGTTATCGCTCAACAACATTTGCGACTACCACTCAAGGCTTTGGCTCTTGTGCCAATTTACGTGTACAGAAAAATACTATACATACACTCAAACGAAGCAGTGAAGGGCAAGCCGATTATTATAGCTTTGTTAAAGAAGGAGGGAAGCTCAAAGTTAGCAGGCCAATGACTGGTCTTTTCATAACAATTCATCCCTCCCCGCTTTCTTCTGTTTGAACAGTGTCGTCGTAATCCTTCAGCAACTTAGTGTGGTTCTAACCTCAGTATACGGTGCATATACATAATATGTTGCGGCAAATATGCCAGTGGCAAATACTGGTAATTCTTCCCGTGTTTACAGTCGCCGTCAGTACACAATAGGCTCGCCCACTGTGAGGAGAGAGAAAGTATAAATCAGCGCGACTGAAGGATGAGAGAAAATTTCGTCTTCCATATATCGCTGCTGCTCGCACCCTCCTTGAAGAGGCAATTGTCCACGATCCAATACTTTCAAGGTGTAACCGAGATTGGTCAAAAAACGCGTTACAAACCCTTTAAGCAAAAACTCCAAATCAGACCCCAGAAGAAAGGAGAATTCTCGCAGATCTGTTTCAGCTCACTACGATTCCTAAAGAAAGGGATTGTAGGAGGCAAGCTCTTGATGGACCAATCAGATCCCGAGAGAGGAGAAGAACTCCCAAAGAGGCACACATTCGTGCCTTATTTCTTTAACCCGACCCTCATGATGAAAGTATTCCAAAATCAGGTAGCCATTTCTAATAAGACGTACACTGCTGCACGTTTTTCGGATGCTCATCTTAAATACAGCACGGTAGGCAGTTGCGGCATCCTGATTGCGACTGAGACGCAGTTATGGCGCCATTTGTGACTAGGTCCTCGTGGCAGAGACATACATTCGCCGTCCGAATTTAGCCTAAGGGAACCTTAACCCATTGGCGACAACACCTTTTAAGCGTGTCTGGCGCGCTTCTTGCGGGCTGTTGGTGTAGCGGACCGCGCAGTCCCAGAGGCAACCTAGTTTTCTACGCAACCATTCCTTGAGATAATGCTCCATTGGAACGTCACAGTGGTGGAGATCATCCACGAATCTCACGTGCTACGTTATAACATCCACTGTTACTATGTTGTGTTTTACAATAGCAGGAAGCTGCTCTCAACTCAACTCTGAACCTTTATAGCGTGCGGGAACCAGATCCAACAAAGAATTATCAAACTACAATAAACATACAGTACCATGAGCAAGTATTAGTCTAGATTAGGAGGACGATTTTTCCTTCTCATCTTAGGAAGATTTGGTGCTGGATTGGTTAGAAGTGTACGCCATTGCTGGAATGAGCCTTGTAGAACCTTCACCTTGAAGGGTCAGCGGATAAGTTCCCCTCCGAATGCAATTTACAAATAAGAATGGAAGTCCGAGGGCACCGATTGCCTTATTGGAGATCCGAAGAAAAAGAACCTGCTTGTGATATATGCCAAGGTTTCGCTAAAATGTAGCAGGTGGCATAGAAATTTTGCTCTGAATGTTTTCCCAAATTATCATAAGAAGTATGTGTAACTGGATTAAGGATGTAAGGACGGACTTCCCAGCAAGAGCCACCAGTCCACAGGATGCCGGCGTACACGTTCTGAAGGAGTGCAGGATGTTTTTTTAGGACTTATGTACAGGGGGGTCTGAGAGCTTGACTGTGACCTCGAGGGTGGCGTGATCCGCAAAAATATCTCGAAGGAGAATGTGAACGCTAGCGATATTTCTGGCATCAAAAAAGTATTCTGTATACAGACTTCCACGTGAATAAACTCAGTACATCCTTCTCTGATCACTATTCGCTGGTGATAACCTTGAAGACCATGTTTTGCATTTTTCAGCGAGACAGGGGTGGTGCAATTTTCATAATTTCTTCTTGTAGACTGGTGACATGCTATGGTATAGGATACTTGCTATGGTGCTCACGTCCAAGGCAGAGAGTAAGCGGAATTCGTCAAAATCCCCCATTAAATCGTTGAAATACTTGGTGTGTTTTTAGACAACATTAAATGCTACGATGGCAGGCTATCGAAGGACAACATCGAGCTTGTCGTGAGTTTTGCTCTTCTTGTCTTCGGACGCCTTTCTCATTATCGTAAACATCTTTTGTAGCAATGTAATTACATGGTTTTCTTCAGTTACTGCAACCTGATAGGATGTGTGTTATTTATCCCGGTTTTCCTGGCAACGACATGGTCTTCAATCAACGATTTTGCTCTTCGCCAGGATGCCATTCCAATGGTAGTCACGCCATGGCATACTGGTGAGCATTTTCATTGTGCAGGACTGTCTGTTCGACCTATGGCTTACTTCGACCCAAGCAGTTACGCTGCTACACGTAACTTTTTATGTGCATTTGTCGGTGCACGGTGTATGTTGCGAAAGTGTGATGCAATTCAAGTTCTGTGAGATGTCGTCTCAAGTAGACAATTGAAGAGGAAAGACCAATGATGACTCCCTGTTGAAAGGCAGTAAGTGAGAAGGTGACCAAATAGCAGATGGGCGATTCCAAGAAACGTGCCTAACGTAATTTAACGAGCTTCAGAAGTCACGGTATGTTACGAGAGGTGAGAAGTTTTCAGATGTGAACAATCTTAAAATAGGTAGCGTTTGCTAAAACGGTTGCATCTTCTTAAAGATGGTTAGAAGATCATCTTAGCAAAAGTTAGAAATGATAAGAAGATGATATCGGGGGCGTATGGCAGAAAGTAATATTGAGCGGTGAGGTTGATGAAAGGTGATGAAAAGGAAGAAAACACTCTACAATTTCATCGACAATAATACTGTGATCAACCACCAGAGAAGAGTTTCTGATTTCCCTAAGTCTTCTAGTAATATTAGGGATATTGATAGCGCGAAAGTTCAAAATATCCCCAACAAGTTGCGAGCAGCCAAATTTTGCTCGACGCCAGTGTTTTGAAATGCATTTGAATAGGGGGTTGAATCCGCAGGCACTGAAGTGGCGAGGAGGAGGACGACTTTAAAAAAGGTTTTCAGAGTGGGAGATAATATCTGCAATGGACAGGGTAATGTGGTGGTTGGAAAGTTAGGCACTTTGATGAGAGTTATGGGGCGGTCTGAATGGATGCCCGGATACTTGGTGATGTGCTGACTTAAATTTTGTGAAAATTCTTAAAACTCTCTCAGCACAGTTCTGTACCTGATGCAACAAAGCTTACCCCCCCCCCCCCTTTCCCCCTTCAACCACTCCCAAAAAGGAAAATATCTATTGAATTGATTGACCGGCGTGCATCACGTCATCAGCATAATGAAGCGTTCACTGAACCGGCTTCTGGATATCTTTTGTAATGGCGTCCATGGCAACAAGAAATAGTGGTGGGAATGACGCGGGCCTCGGTATACTTCGACGGGGATAGGCAAATCCGTCGATATGGGTCCGCTACCATTTGCACACTGCTATTTGTACTACAGTAAAGGATGCTACCACTCAAAAGCTCATCAGGAACGATATGCCGTCGTGGGCAAACCATATAACGTCACGCGGGCGTGATCGAAAGCTTAATCGAAGTCAAGAAAGGCGTAGTATACCAATCTTCGTTGGGGCGTTGGGGGGAGGAGGGGGGGGGACTGCCTTCTCAGCAATGACCTAGTTGGAGAGCTGAGTCAAACGCTCTGCAAGATTCCAGCAAACTGATTTTCAAAAGTCGCACTATTTCGTCACAAGTTGCTTTGCCTGATTTTACCCCTTCATAGTCGTAGTGTTCTCCTTAACCGTTACTTTCTGAAAGAGGAAGTGCACTATCGGGAGCGCAAGGGATAAAAAGATGGACAAATTTGAATGCTGATATGCTTTCTAAGCACCCTCTCCATCGCTTCGATGTTTGCTTGCGGTCCGTCAAGATGCGATCTTTCGAGCCATTCACGCCGAAGAATTTTTCCATATTCTCGGTCTAGCGAAAGGGGGCCTTTGCGAGCAGGTAAACGTACAACTTCTCATCGCGAGACACGACTTTCCGTCGAGATCAGCCAAATGAGCTACCTCCGCAGGAGCAACAGGTTTTCTTGCCTCTTCTTTCGCTGTATGATAGCCGCGCCAATTATCAGCTCTATTCTCGAGAAGGAAGTGTGGTAATGGTTTTTCTCATAACACACTTCACCTCTGTCATGGTTCGTCCATAGCCATATTTGCTTGCCAACCTTGGCCCATCCTGCCTTGGTCATGCAGAGGGTATCACTTTGGCTGTGTCCATCCAAGTTTCGTGGACAGTCTTTACCGCTGGTGAATGAATGTGCGAAACGGAAATCGCTTCTTTTTCCCTTTGTCACCACCACTCGATACTTGCAGGTCCACAGCTTTCGGCTTGTTCCGGTTTCGGCGGGCGATCTTCAATGCGAAAATCGGTGGTCGATGATGTGCGGCGACGTTTCATAAGGCACTGTCTACGGGCCTTTCACGATCGCGGTCTTGACAAAGACGAAATCAAATTGTGTTCTATTCCCACCGCTATAGAAGTTGATAAGATAAGATTCGTTTTCGAAATTCCATAATTACAATGGCGAGACCATGTGAGCATGCATATTCAAGAATTTGCTCGCCGTCAGTATCACCTGACCTATTTCCGGGACCACCATAACAGCTAAAACCGTATCTCGTAGCGCCCTCGTGACCAGAGGTCCCTCGTAACAACTATTACTTCTTGTAACGGTACTTCGACGTTTCATCGAGGCGGTTCCAGAGCTGCCCTTGTTTAGCTCGGAGCATCCAGTCTGCATATGCCGAGGAGAAATGGTATTTTCGGCGTACGACAATGATCTTCACTAATGTCTCATCGAAGTATATTATGAGTTTGTTGTTGTCTTGAACTCTTCACGAGGTTTTTAAATAACCTTTGAAGTTTCAGGCTCTGAAGAAGGCGATTCCGCCGAAACGTGAGCCTAATAAAGGTTATTTAAAAACCTCGTGAAGAGTTCAAGACAACAACAAACTCATAATATAATCATGCCGAGGTTCATAGAAAGCCGTACATGGATCTCATCGAAGTGTTACACGCTTACTATTGACTTACGTTCAGAAACAAACATCTCGTCACCGTTGGTGGTTTTGGAACCATCGCAGAAAACAGCTTGAACCCATGGTCAATGTCCCTCGACTTGCAGCAGGACAAACACTAAGTTCCAGCTGCTTGCCACCTCGTCTTTAGAGTGGTTCGGCTGTATGCCGGGAAACAACTCATCTCAAACCTGAACGCATCACAAAAAAGTGGGTTCAAAAAGTTACGTAAAGGCTGGAAGAATTCGATTGTCAATGAGCGACAAAGTTGTAGGACTTGTGGTTTTCCCACAAGAACTTGATAAGGCAATCACAAAACTGCACCTAAGCGGCGATGTTATATTGCAAATAGTCAGAAAAGGAATATAAAAAACAATATAGTAGCTTAAACAGAGTTTGGCGAAGACTGCTGGGCTGCCTTATATCACCATGAGTCGCCTTAAGTGTGACCTACCAGCCTGCCCCGTCCAGTACGTCTGATTAAAACGCATAAACTCACAACATTTCACATGGTTCCGGTGGATCCCTCTAGATACAGAGTTAGACCCATAGTCAGTGGTGTTGGGGGACCTACGGACGAAACATCTTGGTTTCTCACTATCACCTTGGGCCAATTGCTTCGGTACATCCCCGCCCACCTGACCAACACTAGCAAGCTACTCAATATGATGTCCAGCGCTAGCCTCCACGAAGGGTGTGGGATGGAGTCTTTTGACGTCACATTACCGTACACTAATGTTTCGAATGAAGCAGCGCTGGAGGCCCATACGAACTACTTTGCGAACATGAACCTGATCTACAGCTTCACGGGTTTACTGTTACGCAAGTGATGACGATCTTGGCAGAGTGCCTGGAGTGCTCTTCTTTCAAGTGGTCAGGCGAGTATTATAAGCAGTTACATGGTCTAGCTATGGGGCAACGATTAGCTCCTGTGTTGGCCATAGCGTTCATGTCGAAAATCGAGAAGGCAGTACTGGACCTGGCCCAATCCTATATTGCCGTTACATTGATGACTGCCTTATCATATGTTCAACTAGTCAGAAAACATCAACTTTACACCGGAAAGCCTGTGGAGGATTGGTTGCCATTTTTGAATGCCCAAGTCTAGGTAGTACGGGGCATGGCAAGAACAAAATGGTACCGCAAGCCAAGCTGTATGAACATAATAGTTAGCCCCCTTGGATGTTCTTCAATTCGAACGCCCTTCGTGCGTTCGAATTGGAGAAAATTCAAGGGGGTTGGCTGGATCAAGGATGTATACCTCACTAAGAGCCCATCGGGTTTTATTCCACGCAGGTCTATCCTATGATGTTTCCGTGTCCATATTATCGCTTGGACCCGAGAACGTAGCGCGCAAGATCCTGGAAGCGCTTTGGATTACCGCTAAAGACCTCCTTATGAACAGAAAGGAGTGTGTAGCCATAAGCCGTGACCTCTGCAACCTTTGATCTACTATGAGGTCAGTGGGACTTCAGACAACAGTTAGCACGAGGTGGTCGTCTTGTCTTAGCGGCGGACTCCAAGGTGAGCAGTCCATGCCTCATTCGATAGGTTTGCTGGTCTACTTGAAGTTTTCTTGGAGTTTTGTTGAGGCTTTAGGGCGAGCATGCCACACTTATGCTTTGCACTATTCCAGACTCTGACGAAGGCGAAGCAGCCGAAATGTTGGCCAAATAAACTGTTTCAAACTTGAGAGGCTTAGACAGGATTTCTCTTCCGTCCGTCAGAAACAGAAAACAGAAATCAGTCCGTCATCGCTCTAAGCTTCGTACGAGCGACCAGTTAACATGCCAACAGTCAACGTCACAACGCGAGTCTTGGTTACGTCGAGGGACTTTTGGATTAGTCCCATTGCCTGCCAGTGTCGTGAGCTCTCGCATGCTCTGCCTTGCGCCGGAGACCCTCGCATGCTTTTCAATTTCGCCGAGGTTTCCGAGTGCGCGTCGGTTTTTTCTTTTTTCCGCCGAAGCTTTACCTAAATTTTCATACAGTGACATTAACGTTGTGATGAACGCTGATGCTCGCTGGCTAGCCAGTCACGGGGAATGTCGCTTGCGTTTGAATGTCCGCGATCAGCTCAGTCCACAAAGTGAGCAGTTTTCAATGTGAGAACGGGCATCACCATTGGGTGAAATTTACATAATCATCTTGAAAGAAAATTCATTCCAATGTATCCAGCCAATGTCTGTGCATTTACCGTGAAATAAGGGTAAATCTCTAGCACATGAAACTGCCCTGTACTTTGTAGGAAAAGCATAAGCGCGCAGTGTTCAGTATCACAGGAGCAAACCGCCACCGTTTCCACCGGCTTCCTTGCTTCTAACATTTTATTCAAGTTCAATTTAACGATGATCAATGTCAACACAACCTCACTTTCGAGTCATTCCGATTCTCTAGACAACGTCGTGCCTAGAGCATCAGACGGCGAAGAAATTTTGTTGTCATCATATGGACTGATGCCTCTAGACTAGAACTAAGTTCGCCCTTAAATTTAGTAGTACTCAAACAACCCTAACATCTATTTTATTCAGCTGTTGTGATAAGCACGCATGCAACACTGTTTCCTTCTACAAATCATACAGGACTTCTGTGTATTTCACAATGTATATAGGACATTGCATAATACTTTTAATCGTCATCGCTAAACTGGTGAGTGTGACTTTTTCTACACAAAACCATGTTTCTTTTCGAGAAGTGCGCTTCATTTCGCGCGTCCGTCTAAACTAAGTTACGCGGCCAGCAGCCGTTGCACGCGGCATGTCATCCCGCGACCTTCGGCGAATGTCACAGTTGTCAATGGGCCATACGACTTGCGCTTGGTCCACGGCAGTAAGCTCAAACAAAAGGTAATACGGACTAGTGCAAATCGCTCGCTTCCCTGACAGTTAGTGGTACTGTAATGTCATTTCGAGATCGTAGTGGTACTGGTTGGGAATAAATGTAAAAAAGTGTGGGAATATCTTGTTAGACCTATAACGGTTATGTACAGTTGATATAATAGGGACTAAAAAACTCGTTTTGTGTTTTGTGTGCTCCCATATTGTTTCCTCCGCATGGGGAGCATTCCGAACTACCAGTACTGCTGCCCGAAGGAGAGATGGTGGTCGATCAAAGTCAACTTCGCCAAAGAATAAGCGCAACATTGTGCAGCAGGGAAGAAGAGATGCATATCAATCAGCTCCTGTGATTGCAATCGGCATCTATAGCAGAGCTCTGTGGTAAACCATCTTGCGCACTGCAGTGCTACGACGATTACACCATGATGGTCTATCCACCCGGTGAACGCCACGTTGTTTTCCTTTAACCGTTGCGAATAGGCGAGACTGTTTAGGGTGATGCCAGGGGCATGGCAAATGGAGCGATAAGAAATTGAGCCGCGTGCTGTTTTCGGATGGGAGCAGCTCCAGTCAGAGTAGTGACTCTTGACGCGAACCCTCATATGGCGAGAGGGGGAACACGCAACTTCCCACAAACATTCTCACCGAGGTCGGGGTGTTATGGAGTAGGAAGGCATCATGCTGTATAGCCGTGATGACCTCCAAATTTTTTAGCGCCGAACCCTTACCAGTCGGCGTACCTTACCGTGATGAGGTATTCCTCCCTCATGTGAGTCTCTTCAGAGCCGCAGTAAGCTCTGAATTCATTTATGTGGATGGCAATGTGCGACCGCATGGAGCAGCACAGGTGGAGGAGCCCTTGATACAAGTGGATATCCGGCAACTGGAGTGGCCGTTTTCTTCCCCCGACCTAAATCCCATCTGGGATGCATTAAGGGGGACGTACTGTAGCACGTCCAAATGAACCAGTGACCATCCAGCAACTGTTGAACCAAACAATCCAATTGGACTAATAGAGAAGGGGAATGCTCTACCACCGGAACTCATTACCAACCTCTTGGAAAGTATGGGATCGCGTTGCAGACCATGTATTGCTCTCCGTGGTGATCACATACCCATAGGAACTCCGCCACCTTTTTTGAAGTACCAGCATTAATGGTGAAGACTTATATTTAACTGGTACTTTTAGGTGAAAAAGCCGTATCTTTCGCCTTATTTCAATTTTCTGTTAGTCGCTTTCTGTGCAATACCGTGATAGTCCTCTCCCGGTATGGCAAAAATCTCATCGAGCTATGTTGTCTGGCAGATGTACAGTAATCGAAAGTTGCTTCCGCACCTAAGTTTTGCAAGCACATCAGTGCAGTTTGCGCGGACGCGCGGAAAAGACGTTCCCCCTTGTCTAGCTATGAACCTGTAGCTCTGTACGTCCATTACAATTATAGCAAGTCGACACAATGTGGCAATTCATAATGAGAATGAGCAACAAACGAAAGAAATGATGAGTCTCTTGACATGAGCAAAATAAGGACTAGCGTAGGTTTCAAAAAAAGTAACCAACGAGAGAAAGCTGCTGGAACATCCTTGTCTTCGTAGTATTTGCTAATTGCCACCACTGCCGAAATGGATGGGGCTCTCTGCCTTTCCCTTGACGTCGGGGAGCACCTCCCTTTCCAGATTGGTGAATTCATGAATTTAGAGCCTTTTTCATTATCAAGTAAATCTTCATTTATCTGTGTTCTGTTTCCAATTGGGCTCGGTAACTGACATTGAGCTGTCAGGGAACAGTGACCATTATGCTCCACCATTTATCACTTTTCAATGATGTACAGGTCAATCATAAACCTACGATGCAAAATTCGCGAAGTGTAGCTGCTGGAATGTAGGTGTGAAGGGTGTGTCGGTGTGTATGTGTGTCCCGTTGTGTGTCAGTGTGTGTCGATGTCTGTGTCGTGAATGGATTTATGTTGGAGCTAGTGACTTCTGTCCAAGGGGTCAAATGCGAAGAGATACAGGGTGCAGGATGTGAACAATGATGATAGATGAAACAGCAAAGATAACAAGTGATGAAAGCTGATAAAGAACCACAGAAAGTTTCGGTTGAGTTTGTAACTCCTTTCATGGTGACAACGATTTCATGGCAGCTCAGAAGGAGGTCTTCCGAATGAAGGGGTGGTAGATGGTTGGTCATGGGATGGTAAAGGACGGTTGATCACAGGAACTGATAGCAATGGGTAGGGGCCGCTATGCGATTACGATTTCTATAAAGTAAGAGTCCAGTACGATCAAAGTAAAACTTCCACGACTCACGGTGTTTTAACGACTCGTTCTTTGTTTAAACAGCCATTTCAGTTAACACTTTTAATTATTAACTACGGACATTCCATTAGATGTGGTGATAATTATGCCAAATACAGCAAGAAAATACATGTATGTTACAACTTTATTATATTCTGAGTCTGATTATCGCTACTACCGGTCAAACGGAAAATGGTCATTGTTTAGCTCGATCTCACACAATTTCTGGCTCAGCCGAAGATGTCCTCCTCTGAAGTGAACAGCATCATAGACACCGTTACGAAAGGGAGTAATGGTTCATTCATTTCTTTGGCTTCAGTGAAAATGCATTCGGTGAGTTGTTCTGGGGCTTAAACTGGGAATGAGTGCAATTGGTATTCAATTGATAAGTGTACATGAAGATCCTGATTAGGACAGTAAACAAAAGTTGCTGATTGCCGCCCCTCACCGCTTGACATCGTCCCTCTTATACACTTGTACAGAAATGACAGTTGCGAAAAAAACATGACAAAGCGCTTATTTGAAAAGTTTTAAAGGTCATCACCTATTCTACCAATGATCGCATTACATATCGTGAAGCCAAAGACCAAGCGAAATTATCTGGAGTCGATGATGCATCAAAAATGGAGGATATTCTAACGGAGGTTTGCTTCGACAGAGATTAGTTGTTTGAAAAGTCACTGAGCCCGACCTGAAGACATTTGGTTCCGCTGAGTATCAACGGTGACACTGAGAATTCGAGTGTGATACTAAGTGTGGTACCAGTTGTGGTAAATTAAGGACAAAGTTATGGTTCTCTCCGTTTCTCTGAGCTCATGAGCTAAACTGGGAAGGATAAGTTATATTGTCGCTTGAAATTAACATGCATCACCAGCATGCGGTAAGTGGCCCCTTACAGGGAAAGTCTTTCAGGGTGTGGGACGCTTTTTGAGAATGGCGCAAGGGCATGAGCACTGAGTATAGAACTAAGGTCCATTTCCGCTGAATGGCCTTGTAGTGCCAGAAAAAGTGAAAATGATTCTGTCAGGAATTGCCGTTTTTGCATTTAATGCTGCCACCTCCAGATTGGCTCCATTTTGCACCAGGGCCAAAGCGAGTGCCTGACTGGTCATGGTCGTGACCAGTACCAGCCAGGGACATAACCTCCACGAGTCATTAGAATTTGATGTGTAGAGCACTATCAATGGAGGAGCATCCGCGCTTCACGCTCCCAGGAGTCCCCCTTCACCCCCCCCCCTCAACTTCCTCACGTAGCTTTTTTATCAGATCGGCTTTTTGCTTCAATCACATCGAGAGTTCATCCACTTGATAAAATGTTAGTAATTTGGTATGACATCATTTTGGTAGTCAAAAACTCGATATCATATCATCTGATCTTAGGACATTGCATGGACATGGCACAGTCCATACAAATCTTTGAGTGATTTGGACAGTAATGGTTTGATTGTTGGTTTATTTCGACCGGATTCCTTCAAAACCTATGAAAGTTCATCTAATTTCGATGATTTCACCGTTTTTTACTATAGCTGATCTCGCGCCGTTGAAGGGTTTTTGTCCACTGTTGGGGTTGGTCATCTCCATGTCCTTCTCTCCTCACGATCAGTATCATCTGCAGACACATCGCCTCAGCAATGTCCTTCTTGATCGCGTTCTGCCTCCCTTCATAGCAGGTCGTGAATTTAGGGGATCGTAGGTTGGGAACGGGTGTCGCCCGGGCCCCTCATCTAGTCATTAACCCATTGACGACCATGCAGTCTACATGTTACTGCAGTTGTATTTTTTGTTTCATTAATTTACATTTCCATTTTCTTTCAATTCTCTTCACAAAACATTACATCAGGTCTAAATGAAACTGCATACAGCGTGGTTCTAAAGAATCTTCTAATCTTGCGATTGTAGAGGGGCAAAAAATGAGATGTTTTGAAAAGACGGTCGTCATTGGCATTTCCAAATGCAAAACTCGTAAAAGTTTCCCGAAACGATTTCTGGTAATGATTAATCTAGTAATCCGGCCCTAGCATAATTTCCTTCAGGGCTGACAGCTTTTTATATCAAGCCTAATGCACATGGATGCCATAAAGACGAAATAAAAGAGAATTTTCGTTTTCCCACAAGAGTCCTTGTTTGACGCCCAAAGAAAGGTCGGAATAGGGAGCTACAATGAGAATGGGAATCCTGTTGTCTTTGCATTGACGAACGAAGTCGAGGACAGCTCCCATTGAAATCAAGAGACCCCTTATTACTCCTGGGAGCGTGAAGCTTGGAATCTCCTCCACTAATAGTGCTCCACACATCACATTCCAACGACTCGTAGAGTTTATGTGCCTGGCTGAATCTGTTCATGACCATGACCAGTCAGGCACTTCCTTTGGCCTTGGTGCAATATGGAGCTAATTTGGAGGTGGCAGCATAAAATGCAAAAACGCCTGAGCCTCGGAGATCCGGACTAACCCATCCTAGTCGTCCCAACTGGGAGTCCACATCGCTATCCACCACGCCATCCGCGACCGCCAGCATGCAAACCGTGGACAGCTCATATGAAACTTCCCCGTACTTTTCAACATGTGGCTCCCTTTCTGGCTACCTTTCACGTTATTTTCATGCGCAGCCCACTGGCGCCTTCACTGCGCGGACAGCCGACGCCATGATTGAAACAAACGACGCTTATGTGGTTAAAACGGCAATTTCTGACAAAATCATTTTCACTTCTTTTTTGGCATTTAGAAGGCCATTTAGCGGAAATGGGCCATAGTTCTATACTCAGTGCTCATGCCCCTACACCATGCAAAAACCATTTTCAAAAAGCATTCCTTCCACGCCTTGAAAGACCTTCCTTGTTAAAAGCTACAAGTTACTGCTAATTCTGTTGGTTCGTTTACTAGATTGCATTTACATATAAAGAGAGCGGAGCCTTCAGACTCTCAGACGCTGTCCCTGGATGAATGGAAAAAAATTTTTGCGTAGAATTTTTGCACTGAGTGTTGTCAGGCTCGTATGATCAGTGGTGCTCTATGACGGTCCGTCCGTCTGTCTTTAAGAGGGCTTATCCCTGAAAACACAAGTCACGCGGAATCTCAATCCATAGATATCATTCCCACGAACCCTAGCACTTCTCCACAGCACAATCTTCATCTACATGTCGAAATTGAATACACACATAAAATAGTAGACGGAGACAGCTAAAACTTGAGCAAGACTCCAGAGTACTCTTCAACGAAGATGGTAGTGTTTGCTACTGTTAAGGTAATTCGACTCGGCCCGTGTGAAATAGAATGGAATTACGAAATTATGATTGCCATTCTCTCCAGGGCTTACGACGTTTTCTCCCACGAATCTACGCTTCTCGAAGTAAGTTTTTCAATTGCAACAGTGTTTGTAGGACTTGCACTTGCTGAAGTTGAATAATCAACAATTTCTGAAGTTATCCGTGCCTATCGCCATATATGGAGATATACATGGTCAATATAGTGATATATGGAGGTGGTTTCACGTGAACGGATGGCCTCCTGGGACTCCCACTCTTTTTCTGGGAGATTACGTCGACAGAGGTCGTCATAGCACAGAGGTCAGGTGCACTTTACCCGGTTCACCCAAAATCTTATTAGTAGACCTCCGATTTCATTCTATCCCCTCCACATGCGAGATTGCGCTCAACTCAAAAATTATGATGCTGTGAACAAAGATATGCGATGTTTCACGTGCCTGTTCGAAAATCTTTCCTACCCACTAAAACCAGTAAACCAAAATGGCATAAAACATGTCGCATGGGCTTTCCAGGTACTAATGTTCGTACTGCTACTGAAAATTGTATGGCCAAAAAGCGTGTTTATATGCCGAGGTAATCATGAAGAGGAGCAAGTCAATAAAGTTAGTATTTTCTAACAATCACCTTCTTACTTCCATACTTTCCATTTCCGCACCCGTTCCAGGCGTACAATTTCTACAGCGAATTGAAGGCACGATTTCCGAAGTCGTTCAGGAAATTATACCGTAAAGTCAAGGGAGTGTTCAGGTCAGCTGTACCTCACCCAGTGAGCTTACTAAACTCTGAAAAATATGAAGTTGAAATGCTTGGGCACCTCAATTCGGAAGGGATTCTAAAAATGGAAACGAGAAGCTCAAGAGGGTCTGTGGATTTGTCGCTCAATCTGTATGATCACATTTGTCACCAGAATTGCAACGCAGCTTCTTGGCGAGTTCAGCTCACTCGGAGCTGAGAGAAGAAGATATGCAGCAAAAAATTAAAAATTCAAGAAATATCCTTCTGCGTATGCAAGGCATTCGGCGTAAATTGTATCGCTCAAGATACGACAACTATGTAGTGCTCCACATATACCTGAATGAGAAATAAACAACAATCCAACGATAGTACCCTAAAATTCCATAGATAAGAGCGGGTGAACCTACCGGTGAAAAATGAATTGGAAAAATCGAACTTGAATGCAGTCACCCCTCTAACTTGATGGATGGATAAATTAAACTTCGAAGAAGAAGTTAAGAAGAAGCTCCGCCCCTCGACTCTAAACCCCGCCCACTTAATAAACAATTCATACAGAAAAACAGCGATTTTTACGGATCGCTGTCTAAACCCCGCCCACTTAATAAACAATTCATACAGAAAAACAGCGATTTTTTCGGATCGCTGTTTTTCTGTATGAATTGTTTATTAAGTGGGCGGGGTTTGGAGTTGAAGGGCGGAGCTTCTTCTTAACTTCTTCTTCGAAGTTTAATTTATCCATCCATCAAGTTAGAGGGGTGACTGCATTCAATTTCGATTTTTTCCAATTCATTTTTCACCGGTAGGCTCACCCGCTCTTATCTATGGAATTTTAGGGTAATTCAAACCCTGTGACAATGGGAACTCTATTGATTACATTCTGAGCCCAATCCCTATTCGTAGAATACACTCCCTAAACCTCTGGTTTTAGAGACTACTGTCCATAAGCTTAACTTTGTCAGCGACTGGGGTATGGTAGGGAGGAAGTCCTGTTCATGGATTGCAGACCAAATCTCTTCTGTAAAGACTCCATTCTGTATGGAAGATTGGCTGCTCATATAATAGGTCGAGTAATAAGTCCTCGAACATTGTGAGAATGATGACTTTCAGATATCATAACTCGGGAAAGAGGGGACGAAAATGGACGCGCGAGGCAAGGTTAGATAGAGTATAAAAAGCTCTTTCAAACAAGTGGTAATGAAGGCATCTATCTCCCTGCAACCATGCCCCACGATTTCAAGCCGCAACCCCATCCAATTTCTTTGTTTATCTGACCAAGAACTCGCGGTAATAGATAGACGTGTGAAGGAAGTTTACAAGGAAGACGCCCCTGTTAGAAGCATAATTTGCAAGTGGCACTCGGAGTTCACGTCGAGCAACTATTCCATCGAAGATGAAGACCGTCCGGGACGCTTAAGAAGTTGGATTTGGTCGTGCTGTGTAGCCAGGTGGAAGGTGATTCGTACCAAACTACTGATGAACTAGCAGTCACTCCTAGAGAGTTATTCGTGGATTGAGGTTAATCGGCAAAGTGCAAAAGCTCGGTCGATGGGTGCCCCATGCTTTGAAGCAGTACGACATGGACTGTCGCGCAGACATGACACTTTCTCCCCCCACGGTCAAGCGCACCCACACGTGGCTCGAGCAACTAGTCACTAAGGGTGAGAAAAGAATCCTCAACTCCAACGTTCACCGTCGTGCTTAATGGGTTGACTAAGGTGCGGATGCAGAAGACTTCCCTAACCTAACGGACATGCCAGGAAGGTTATGCTCTGCATCTGGTGGAGCGTTCACGGTGGCACTCGAGCAGTTCTTCAGGGAACAGCTTTCCACATTCTGGAGCGAGGGCATCTCTGACGATCTGCCCACACGTTGGCAGAAGTCCATCGATGCCAGTGGGGCATATTTCAAATGATTCGAAAATACCGTTTAAAAACTGTAAGATTGGAATGATCATTTTCAATTTGTCCGAGGACTTATGACTCAACCTAATACTTACCAGGAACGGATCCCAAGTTCAGGTGGCCGTTTGGAGTGAGACCTATGTATACTGTTAAGCGTGTTTTTGTATGCTAATCTCAAACCTGCTTTCCAAATTTGCCGAGCGTTTTCCGAATGGAGTTATGAGGTGATTTTAAATAAGGCTTAACATATAGAGCTTGAATTAGATGGATGCACGAGTTTCTGCAGCGGTGGCTTGGAGCAGTAGTGAGGGTGACTCTTTATGTGCGAGTGTCCAGGGTTTGGCGTTGTGAGGGAGGAGAACTTCGCTCCTGGTCGGATTTTTTTCCATGTAGTCTATGGAATACTTTTATGTAGACTTCATAGCGTTTTACGGTTTTTTGATGGCTGTAGAGCCAACCTTATCATCCAAAACATGCAGTATCGCTTCATTTTTCTTTTCGCATATTTGGGCATGCTCTATTCGTAGTGGGATGACCCTTATCACTTCACGAACATATGTGGAGCACTAAATGTCAGGGAACAAGAACGTCTCTCACAACTAATAAAAAAGGTTTCGTTAGATTGTATTGTTTTACAACCACTTTTCGATTCAGAAGGAAATCAGAGTTGCGTAACCGTCTCAAAATAACCCTGGTGAGCGTTTAGTTAGTGGCGTGTCATGAATTAGAGGAAATCAACTTGTCAATCTAACGGCACAAAAAATAGGTCGGTGGTAGCTAGCAAGCCACACAACAAGTGTATAAGCATAGGTTGAGATCTTGAGCTGTTACGTATGAGGTGGTGATCATACTTTTGAGTGGCAGCAAGAAATGAGCAATGTTAGGCTGGATTAGCCTGGTGGAACTCAATACGCTCTTGGGGAGGTAAACTGGACTATATAGCCTCATGGTTTTTGAATGATGTTCACGAATACACTATCAACAGGGTTGATCTTGACGAGTTCGAAGTCGCCACTCACAATCGTATTGATTCTAGACACTTGAAGGACTCCTGATTTAGGGGCCATTCACGAAAACTCAAGGCATAATAGTGAAAGAGTTTTTGGTTGCTTCCTTCGCATTTCTCGGGGTCGAGATGCAGAGACTGGGCATAGCGCTCCAAAATTCCATCGTGGATGTTAAGGACTGGAAGGATCAAAACCTGGTTGTTGGTTGATTCAATGCTTGGAAAGCGCTCCGTACTGGATTCTTATCCATAGGGATCCTTAGAATGCATATATGGCTTATACAATGCGATGACAAAGCAATGTACACGTCAGCGCTTTCGACCATAAGAGTATGATACCAAATAAACGACCCATGAGAAAGAAGGACTTGATCGGCCTGAACGATTATCGATACGGAGTCCCATCTCTGGACCCAACTCTGCGATAGTGCGCCTTGCCACCACACCGCATGCCCTCCAGTGTGAATCTACCATGCACAAATATACAAAAAATTGAAGCGATATTGCATGTTTTGGGTGAGAAAGTTGCCATCACAGCTTCTGAAATGTCGTAGAACGCAATAAAATCAACATAAAAGTAATCTATAGACTGCAAGGGAGAAGTTCATTCAAATGCAAAATTCTCGCCTCTCACAAAACCCGAATCCTGGCACGTGAAGTGACACCCTTACCACTCCTCCGAGCCACAGCTGCAAGTGTACATCCATGTGATTTAAGCTCTACATATATGTTGAGGCTTCACCTGAAACCGCCTCAAAACTCCATCCAGAGCAGTGTTTGGCAAATTTGGAAGACAGATTTGAGATCAGCATACGAAAACACGTACAGCATTGTGGATCTCATTGGAGACGACCACTTCGACTTGTAATCCTTCCCAGGTTCGATCCGGATGAAAAGTTTTATTAAGCCGAGTAGTCTCTAATATTTATTATAGCATTTAAGTATGGAAGAGATTTTGGCAATGGTGTAATGATGATAAACGTGTAAAAACAATGCAGAGCGGTGTAAACAGCAGCTAACCTGAAAATACATAAACACGTATTCATTAGTAAGGGGTCATCGCTTTTATTCAAAACTGAGGGCGTGGGTGCAGAGGAGGAGGGGTAGCTGACCTTACTTATGCTCCGAGTGGCTCTAGGCAGAAGAATATCGTATTTTATATAATTCGCTAAGAGTGTCTGTTGGTGTGTTTGTGTGTTTGTTTGTTTGTGTGTGTGTGTGTGTGTGTGTGTGTGTGTGTGTGTGTGTGTGTGTGTGTGTGTGTGTGTGTGTGTGTGTGTGTGTGTGTGTGTGTGTGTGTGTGTGTGGGTGTGTGTGTGTGTGCGTGTGTGTGTGTGTGTGTTTGGCCGAAAATTCGTAACTCCCGTTCCCGTGAACATAGAAAGCTCGAAATTGGTATCAATACAGGGAGCAGCATGAAAACATTCATGGCAGGTGGTAGGACCGGGCTCCGCTCACAGGGGGCGGGGCGTGCATGATAGAAAGTTTAGGTCGCAAATTCGTAACTCCTGTTCCAGTGGACCCAAAGCGTTCAAAATTGGTAGGAGTACAGGAAACAATATGGGAACACTGATGGTGATAACAATTAAAAGGAGTTGATAGAGAGCCTTGAAAGGCCAGAGCCACAGAACCTTTACTCACTTCCTGTTAACGGCAGATCTTTAGCACTTCGGAAAACCGTGTGCTGATAGAAACTGATAGGAGGCGAGAGCCAAAAAATCTACAACGACTTTCATACTGACAACTGAGCAGTCCAGTAGATAGTGCAGGATGTGAAGGGACCAAAGTTAATCAGTGATAAGGGCAGATAATAACGAGCGAGCAAGCGTTGCAATCCCCTTCGTGTCAACAGTGGAACCTTTTCAAAGACGGCAATGTAAGATGTGACGCTGTGGTAGGTACTCTATGACGGGAACTGATAACAGCTGATAAGAACTGATAAGAGGCCTTAGAGAGCAAAAGGGTATTTCTGTTCAAACACTGACTCTTTAATTCTGTAAATGCTGTAATAGCCACCGATCAAAGACATTTCTCCATAACGAATCGAGAATTTTGTTCATTTTTGGCTTTCAAACTATCAAACCGTTACGCAGTGAGCTTTGTGACACAATAAAAAACCACGAGTCATTTTGTTTTGTGACATATCATGTGTGACTAAACTCATCTGACCATTAATGATTTGGGATTCCCAATTAATAAAAAGTCCGTGGAGAAAATGTTCCACTGATAACGACATCTGCGATTGCGTTATTATCCATTTCTGGGTGTCATTCAAGATTGGTTGTCAATCAGTTAAGCCATCAATGTGACACAATTTCGAGATGAAGAGATGAATCCAGATTTCTAATCAATATATAATTAATTATAATACAGAAAAAATCGAAACTGTACGGAAGGCTACTGAATTCAAAATTGAAAGTGCTTGTACCAATCCGACAGGAGCTTCGCGCAGGCTTCATGCCCAACAGGATTTGAACGTAGATCATTTCTACAGCTGGATAACTGATAAAAGGGTATGGAAAAAGTGTAGACCCCTCTGTCCAGGCCCCATTTTCCAGGAAGACGTTTGCCCGCTATCCACGAACAATATTTTGGTAGTCGCTACAAAAGCGCAACATACATATGGGAGCTGTAGAAGGGAGTCCAAGTCGCAAAAATAACAGAACTCCGTGGCGGAGAATAGAGTCGGAGTGCATGCGACTAGAATTATGTTATTCAGCTTCAAGTGCATCACAGAGCAATAATTCATAGAATCCATCGTAAGACCGCAAGGCGTTTGATATTTGGGAAGTGAGCTGCCGACAGTAGCTTAGACTGAACTGTAGAAGCTTGTAGGAAAATGGAGGTAGTTTGGTGGTAGCCTCCGAGGTCATCGGTGCTGCAGGAGGCTCGAAGAAAATTCTACAGACCCGTGGTGAGGCCTACTGTGCTCTTGGCAGAGAGTGTTGGCACAGAGATAGAAGTCATGATGCAAGCTCACTCTTCAGAAATGAAAATGTCGAGATGGGCCTGCTGTTCGTCTCGACCGGTTTGAAGTGAAAATGTCATGTCTTCTCATCAAGCAGCCCTGCTCAGCTGAAAATAAAAAAGATGCTACCGGGTATGGTATGTACAGGTGCTTACAAAGGCTGCCACGGGCGTGGATATGATGTTGAGCATAGAAGAAAGTGGAGGAAGCAAAATTTCAAGAAATAGCTCCGCTTCAATCGTTTTCTAATATAGCGACTAATGGGTTATTTTTCTGAGCTTACGATTAGTCTTAAAATGAATCTCTTCTTCGCCCGATAATGAGAGCCGCAATATCGATAAGGCTTGCCGTGGAAGGTATTTCTGAGGCCAGGCCACACCTTCTATTGTTCTATTACAGCATGATGCCGATTGCTTGTCTGATCAGTAATCAGATAATCTGCATGCACGGTGGACTGTCACCTCGGATTCAGACAGTGGCTGAAATAGCAGCTATACAAAGACCGCTGACAAAGGATAACAAGGAAGAAGCATACATTGACATTCTGTGGTCTGACCCTCATCCAAGCAAGTGGAAATATGAAGTAAGACCAGTTACAAGCCTTTTGAAAATCTCCTTTCTTCAAGGATTTAAACCTTTCCGCCCACGTCTCTACTTTATGAATTTCTGCTAGTTATTATGGCATGGGCAACTTCAGATTTCTCTTAAGCTGCGCATGCCACACCAGTTTGCGGTGACTTTCGGCAGGCGACAGCGGTAACTGAAGAACGAAATGTAGTTTAGTGTGGCTATCACAAATAGTATTCCTCACGTGCCCTTGTTTATATAGCAATAAAATCATGTGAGTAAACATAACCGCATTTTGGTCTCTTGTATGTGTCTTGTGACGCATAATGCTAGAGTTGCTTTGGCGATATATAAGAAATCAGAGTAAGCTGTACATATACTCGTCCGCTTCTTATATGCTGTAGCATACCATTTAGCCCAATACGCTTCGAGATCCGTCAGGCTTGGGCCTCGGTCACCTTTTCGGACCTATACAAATCAAGAAGTTCGTCAGGGATAACAAGGTGCAGTTTTAAGAAGCTATCCTCACTTAAATATATTATAGAAGCAACGTTGTTCTAAACCCTTGCACTGGAATGTGTCAATGTCGACTTCAATTCGAATCAAAAAGCTATTGAAGTGCACTGGCTCGAAGGCACGACCCACGATGAAAATGATATTTGAGATTCCGTGCTTTTACGAATTTTCGTCATCGGAGGTAGCTCATGCTTATGGGCGATGCCCAATCGGAAAACAGTCTAGACGAGACGTTATAATTGCTCAGAAATAGTCTTCATGGTACATCCCACACAGAAAAATTCAAACAGCTGATGAGGGAGTATCACAGTACTACTGCGTATAACGCGCTCAGTGGGTGTCTCTTGGTTTGTGTGTGTGTGTGTGTGTGTGTGTACGTGTATGTGTATGTGTGTGTATGTGTATGTGTATGGGTATGTGTATGTGTATGTGTATGTGTATGTGTATGCGTATGTGTATGTGTTTGTGTATGTGTGTGTATGTGTATGTGTATGGGTATGTGTATGTGTATGTGTATGTGTTATGTGGTCATGTGGTATCGCGTATGTGTATGTGTATTGTGTATGTGTTTGTGTATGTGTATGGTGTTGCATGTGTATGTGTGTATGTGTATGTTGTGTAGTGTATGTGTATGGTGGTATGTGTTATGGGTGTGTATGTGTTGTGTGTGTATGTGTAGTATGTGCATGGTATGTGTGGTGTGGTTGTGTGTCGTGGTGTGTGTGTTGTTGTGTGTCATTGTGGTGTGTTGTGGTGTGGTGTGTGGTTGTGTTTGTGTGTGTGTGTGTGTGTGTGTGTGTGTGTGTGTTGTGTGTGTGTGTGTGTGTGTGTGTGTGTGTGTGTGTGTGTGTGTGTGTGTGTGTGTGTGTGTGTGTGTGTGTGTGTGTGTGTGTGTGTGTGTGTGTGTGTGTGTGGTGTGTGTGTGTGTGTGTGTGTGTGTGTGTGTGGTGTGTGTGTGTGTGTGTGTGTGTGTGTGTGTGTGTGTGTGTGTGTGTGTGTGTGTGTGTGTGTGTGGTGTGTGTGTGTGTGTGTGTGTGTGTGTGTGTGTGGTGTGTGTGTGTGTGTGTGTGTGTGTGTGTGTGTGTGTGTGTGTGTGTGTGTGTGTGTGTGTGTGTGTGTGTGTGTGTGTGTTTGGCTCCTGTTCTAGTGAACCGTTCAAACTTGGTAGGAGTACAGGCGTCAGGATGAGAACAAAGAGCTGGCAGGACCATATTCCGCCCACAGGATGGGGGGCCAAATAAACGGTCGGTCAAAAATTTACAACTCCTGTTTTCGTGGACCTAAAGCCCAAACATTGTATGTAATAAAAAACACAATAACAACAATTGCATCGCAACATAAGAGCAATGATTGAGAAAAACTACCCAAATTTCGCAATGGCACAAAATTCCATTGCTTGTCATCCACCCAACCCATGGTCACACTGTAAGCCTATTCTCGGCATTTTTTGCTTAGTAAGGTCTGCTTCACGCAGCTGTACACGACTCATATCTTGTCCACATCTCCCTAAAGTATCCCGTACGAGCCCCATTTCAAAGGCGCAGCTCACGATAAACATGGTTCGTGAGATATACCGCTAGGATCAATCTGTCACCCCCTCGCATACATATGTGGAGCAATCAGGAAGGAAAATGGTCGCGATAGAACGTTATAACGGCTCAAAGATGCATTGTTTAGGCTGCACCTTCTACATTGGAACCCATGTAGAAAGCTCAAACAAATCGTCATGACCAATAGCGACAGCGAAACGCTATTCTAGACTTAATGTAGTCAACTCTTTGCGCAATTGTAACCACTGAAATCTTGTCCGAGTCTCTTTCCATGTCATTTCTGTCATGGTATTCTCGTCCAATCTCTATTTTCCCTACTTTTGAGAGCTTTATTTTTCACAAAATCGACGAAGTTTCTTGTTATCTTCACCACTAATGTATTATATCCAACCAATACATCCGCTTTTCGACTTTAAAAAGATATTTTAAAACTAGCGTGGACTGCACCTTCAATTGAAACTGCTGAAATAAATACCAGTGATACTTGCTAAACATATGTACACGTCCCGTAAATACGTTCTTTAGAAAATTGTGAGCTTAGCCGACCAGGAAGCATACCAAATTAAGACGGAGCATTTCGCACTGTCCTACTCTTCTTGCAGTTGCAGTCAAATTTTTTATTATCTATTCATCGTTCGTTTGTAGGGCATCAATTCTTATTCACAAATAAGTTCCGTATTCCTTCAAGCTCAATCTATTTCATCAGCTTTGTTAGAGCAAATGAATTCAAAGCTAACAAAGATATCTGTGGGTGCACTCGAATCATAGTGAGTGTGTGAACACGCGGGTACCACGCCCATGACTGGAAATTGAGAGCGTCATATTAGGTTGGCAAATTCTGCGACAAAAAATTGGAAGCGTCGGAAATTGGTATCAACAGTGTGAACACGATAGCAAGGGTTATAAACTTGTAGGACATTCCCCGTGCAATCAATACATGAGTGAATAATGGCACGCGTGTGGGCTTTAGCAGCATTACGGTCAATAAATGGACAACACCCGATTCGTACCATCACCTTCTACTAAGCACGCCAAGGGAAAAACGCGAGTGTAGCGGCTCGAAATATCAGCAATCTATCCGATGCTAGCACTGCACACCGATCGACGGTCAACAATCTGTTGGATCGCTTTGCTGTAGGAGGTACTAGCCTTCAGAGTAACGCAAGCATCGTCCCTTAGTTCAATGGAGATTGAAGGAATCCATCCAGTATGAGTTGCTAAACGCAGACTAGATGGACACAGCTATCACTTGCCCCTATAATCCCCTTTATTTGAGATCAGAGAAGGACGAGCAAACCGTAAATCAGGTCCCTACAGAGGGACAACGCACGTCGGAAATTCGCTTTAGACCCACGTCAAAAGTTCACCAATCCCGCCTGGTTCCAGGTTACTCATCAGTCGTAGTCCCGGAGTGTTCCACCTTTTAACTACCGTGTGCTCTCGCTTTTTGAGCATCCCGTTGAGAAAAAGACGGCAGTCAATTATTTCTTTGAATCACAGCTCCCTCACTCCTGAGGAGATGGCACCAGTGATTAGCTCAAGGGATAAAAGAAGGTTGTTGCCTTCTCCGGTCAATATTTTTCCGAAAATTTATTGATATGAAAAAAATTTAGAAATGATTCAAAAAAGGTCTCTATTTTGTCGCAGGACTTATTTGCCAACCTAATAGATATTGAAAGGACTGATCGATTGTGATCACTTCTTTTTTTCATCCTTTGGCATCGTTTGCACGATTTGATTTGTCTTTAGCTCTCACTAATCGTTCGTGCTCATCAACCTCCAATGGGCGGTTATGAAAGGGTTGGGAAGAATTTACTTACAATTTTCTCCACCCCAGGTTACAGAGTTCAAAGCGGAGTTGGCAGTATGGGTGAGTCCATCCTTTTAAAGTCTTCATCAACTCGCTACACTTTTCCCCTATATCTAATGCATTGAAGGTGCGTCTTTGGTGATTGATGAGGATGGTACAATGGATGTCATACGAATTCAAGTCGGTGAACAACTCAAGCTCAAACGGCAACGTTATAAAATGGATAAGGTATGGGACAGTAGATAAAATTTCACATCGTCGTTCAGGTGAGAGTACCGACAATGTACACTATCCGCTTTCCGAAGATTATGTGGAGGCATGCTCGCGATCATATTGAAATTTTACTTCTAAAAAAATGAAATATCCTGAAATGTCCCCCCCGTCTGGGCACTTCCTTTGATCGTGATTCTTCCGAAATAAATTCACCTGCATTCCCAGCTGCTCCTGCACCCTCAGCCCGGACGACAAAGCTACTTTTTATAGATCAATGGCATATTATTGTTGCAAATACGGCATAGAAGCGTGTGATCAATTCAGATAGACAATGTGTATTGCATTTGCCTGCTTTTTCAGCTTCGATACACTCTTCCCAAAACGAGGAGAGTGTCTCGAAACTGATGCTTTCCAGATTCCTAGCTCCTCCATTTATTCCTCTGTGGCTATCACGTTTGCGATAGGGAAGGCCACAGTTAAATAAAGGACACAGATAGAGAAAAAGACAAGAAGAATAGTCACTTCGAAAGTGATTTTAATTTTATCTTATGCCTTATGTTTGAGCTGTGAGCTCTTTGAAATAATAGGTTGATGCATAATTATTGCGGATTTCTTCGCGGC
Organism: Haemonchus contortus; assembly: GCA_000469685.2. Taxonomy (NCBI): domain Eukaryota; kingdom Metazoa; phylum Nematoda; class Chromadorea; order Rhabditida; family Trichostrongylidae; genus Haemonchus; species Haemonchus contortus. The sequence goes on along the minus strand of LS997566.1, from coordinate 26,499,540 downwards.
TTCTTTTCTCTCCATAAAATTTCAATGTCGAAGTCGAGATTTTATCAGAAATAATCTACTCGCTTTCCTTGATAGAAATATGTCTGGAAAGTCATCTTCTTACTCGCCACATTATGCTCTATTACCTCGAGAAACGATGGAAGGTGGCACACTCATTACGCGATCTCAACGATCTTTTTGGCGATGGAATTAGCCAAAGAAAACTGAGTACTGGGATTCGCTCCCAAATCTCCATATTAACCCATAAAAACTTCTAAGTTATCACATCACCCGTTCGTTGAAAGATTGGCTAGCAAACAGGCCTTAGACGAAATGGACGAGTTGGTGGCCGATGTCAAGGTGAGGATCGCCTCCGAGGAACGAAACTTCTTCGCCTGTGGGATCCGGCTGCGAAGCAAAAAATGAGAAGCAGTGCTTGACGTGGATTGTGGATACGTTTTAGAGTAATTATTCGAACATGTCTTTGCTGAATATCTATGAGTTTCTTTCGTCGTTTCTTTCCATCGTTTCTTCAAGTAAAATTTGCTGGAAAAAATCGGCAATAATTATGCATCAACCTAATAGCTAATGTGTGTGAAGCTGCGATTTTTGTTTTTCTTTTTTGACACACCAATACAAGATTAATACGCCCGCTTTCAGGGAGACAGCTATCGAGACTGTGGAAAACCCAGATTAAGGAAACCATCTCTCATAGATGAAAAGTACAGTTGAATAAACATTAATCTACTACTCAACACTTGAACAACTAATACCTGAACCCTGACAACATGAAAGCTTGTGCAATTGGTCTCGATCAGAAACTTCTGACTAACACTGATGAAGACGCGAATTTCCTCGTACTTGGCTCTATAAGTCAGTTCCCAACATTCCTCCGATTCACGTTCAATTTCCTGCCGATTCTCTAATGGAACGCGGTACGGTCGTAGCTTGTCAACCTTAGGCACGGTTTAGACTTGATACTATGAGTGGTGGGGCATTTTAAAACCGTAAATTACGGCCATTACCCATGACACTCACTCTATCCTACTATATATAACGCGCTAATGTCTGTGTGTTTGTCCGACCGGAAATTCATAATTCCTGTCCCCGTGGACCTAAAGCGTTCAAACTTGGAGGAAGTACAAGCGGCAGGATGGGAATACTCATGGTGAGTGGCAAGACTGAACCCCGCCCACAGGGGGCAGGGTTTGTGCGAAATAATTGTTTGAGCAGAAAATCATAACTCTTGTCCCGTGAGCCTGGAGTGTTCAATTTTGGTGGGAGTACTCGAGGCAGAGTGGTAACGCTTAAAGTTGGCAGTAGGACCGGACCCCGCAAACAGGGGGTGGAGCTTGTGCGAAATAAATGTTTAAGCGTGAAATCATAACTCCTGTCTCCGTGCACCTAGAAAGTTTAATTTTGGGAGGAGGACAGGCGACGGGATGAGAACACTAGCGGTGAGCGACAGGACCGGACTCCGCCCACAGGGGCGGGGTTTTTGCGAAATAATTGTTTGAGCGGGAAATCATCACTCCTTTCCATTGAACCGAGAACGTTCAAATTGGGAAGGAGTACAGGCAGCAAGATGAGAACAGTCATGGTGTGTGACAGGACCGGGCTCTGTCCACAAGGGACGAAGCTTGCTCAAAAATGTCAAACTGGACCTAGAGCGCCAAAATTTGGCAGGAATCCAGGAGGCAAGTGGGAACACTGTTGGCAGGTGACAGGACCAGCATCCCCTCTCAGTCCTCTATCAGGTTTCGTGTTCCAAAAAAATCACTTGTTTCACCGAAGGTTCGCCGACTGTTACAACTCTATCATAAGAAGGAGGGAAGCTCGGCGTCAACCGGGCGAACCGACTGGTGTAAGTAATAAAGTATGCCTAATCTGAAATTGAGGTCCGTAAAATTTTCAACAGATGTTGGGTTCTGCTAATTTGCATTACCATAAAAATGAGGGAATGAAGGATAAGGGCTCACTGTTAATCCTACAATGGACCACTCACGGAAACTATATAGCTACGATACAAAATGAGATAACTTCGGCACAAAATCTTTAAATTTACTTTTCGGAGTGCAAGTTTAGGCGCGATTAAGATGCTCTCGCGGAAAAGGCGCTAGTTATCCCCACGTTTTTATTCTGCTAATTTCCTGTTGTAGCGTGATCGGGATCGGCTGATAATTGCTATTGTATAACTTAAATATGCAGTTGTGCGCGTCAAATCGACTACGCATCCTTATTCCTCACCGGCTGCGTTCATAGTCCGCCAACCGGCTGGCTGGCCGGCGGACTATGAAAGCAGCCACTGGCCACACTGCGTTTGTTTCAAGCCAGCGCAGCCTTGATTTCTGATCAGATTATGGAATTTTTGAATCGTTGAAACTAATAGAATTGCATACGAATTGAATCGGAGCTATTGCTAAGCAGGGGTGTCACTCGATCACTTGATAAGTATCACATCCTGGTAGATAGGGATAGTAGTTATGCCAACCAAGCCAGACAACCGCCCATCGCCTACGCTGTACGAAGAAAAGTCCATTCCTGTCCTGATGATTTGAATGATATAACTAGTTTAATGATTTGAATCTGTTTGTCGAAGAAGCAAAGTTAAGAAGAATAAGGTGTGTCGACTTCAATTCTATATAGAAAATAGGGTATTAAAACAAGGAAGAAAGGTGGTGAGTCAAGGGAGATTCCCTTCAGATTCCCATCTAGAAAAGTGCATAAGCGCCGCTTCATCGATGTTGTACTCAAATTTTCTCTAGCGGCGATTTAATTCAAGCCGCGAACCATTACACGGTTGTCCATCCCAATATCACAGTGGGCCGCGCCGCGAGCGACGGGCGCAGCGTGACCTAGTTTTATCGACCATCTGAACGTAACGCATCTCTCTGTAAACACGGGTAAGCGCCGGTTTCGCGCGTCCGTCGAAACTAGGTCACCGCGCCCACTTCGTGCACGCAGCAGCCCAATCGATCTTGAAATGGGATTGCGTACCAGTGTAAATGTCAATGGAGCGAATGATTTGCACTAGACCGTGTTATCTTCTCTTTGAGCTGGCTGCCGTGGACCAAGCGCGCGACCTTATGCTCCATTGGCAACTGCGACATCCGTCCAGAATCGCGGACTGACGCGCCGCGTGCGATGGCTGCGGCGTAACCTGGTTTCGACGGACGCGCGAAACGGAGCGCACCCGTACACACGCGCGGATTCAACAAAAAAAAGCGGACGGGAAGGAACGACAGCCAGGACATGTTAAAACACGATCTTGATGTTACAATCATGTCGAACAAGGAGGACATGTCAAATAACATTTTTCCACGTAGCAGTCCCGGCTGATCCGACTTCTAAAGCAGTCATTATTTATTTATTATTACTTATTGAAAAGCTCACTTTATGATATGTGAAGACTGGACTAATTATTTTCTCGAAATTTTCTATTGTAGTCATGATAATACAAAACTTACCATTATGTTGATCGCCTTCAGGCATGAGTAGTTATTAACCATTTAGCATCGCATGCAATTCTCTTATCGGAGGTTTCTGATGTTAGAACTACACTCGCCAAGAATTAAAGTGACGCTGCTGTTATGCCCCATAATGAGTGGATGAAATAGCAAACTCCGAGCCAGCCACAGGCCGCTTTCAGACCTCGACGATGCAACCGACGGCTGACGCTTCCGGCGCGCGTCTGACAGACGGCGACGCTTGCCAATTGTTGAGAGCACTGACACATGATCCATCAGCGTTCAGTGTTGTCAACACATAGCTGGCAACAACGTCGGTCGGACGCGTCGGTTGCGTCGTTGAAGTCTGAAAGCAGCAATAGGAGAAGCCAGAATGAGTGGAAACGACCTGTCAGCCATACACCTTTTCAGACCTATCTCTATAGCGGAATCCATTCTCTTTATCCACTTCTATCTGTTGCCATAACTTCCACCTCTGTTTGCATTTCTCATTTGTGTACACTAACTGCTCCGTGTAGAATATAAGTGGTAGAGCTCTAATAAGCATACGAAAAGCGCAGCAAACTTAACAACCCTGTTGTCGTAGCTCCTCGCTGTTTGGCACAGGTGATTTGCAACATTGTCATTACTTAACACAGACCAGTGTCACCGTCGAGCTTTTCATACCTCACCTATTCATAAAGCTGTAACGTGGTGTGTCGGTTTGTCGGTTTGGGTATTTGTCGGTGTGTCGGTTTATCGGTCTGTCCGTCTGCAAAACTTTATGATTACGATGAAGGTAGTGACATGGAAAATCCAGCAAAGGAAGAGAGTGAGTATTGCGGAGTGAAGTGAGCCATGTGGAGTTAAAAAAAAAAACTCCAAGACTGTGATTTCGATCTGTATTAGCATCAAGCTATGTAAGTCTCTACAGAAATCGGAGGTCATAATACAGGAATTGTCGTGAAATTGCGAAAAACCAATGACCGTGGCGTAGCGCATGTGTGCTACTGTCTTGGAACCGCCCGAAAATGTCACGCTCACTGTAAACGACGCGCCGCGCAATCACGCGTTGAGAAGGGAAAACCTCGAGTTTTTCGTAGAAAATTACGTTATCTGCCGCGCGATATTGGTCAGAAGATGCACCCACAACCGACTATTTCCCGCTATTTCTATTCAGGAAATATCATCTGATGTACTGACGATACAGATGAACCATACAACCGCAACCTCAAACCTCCCGAAAAAATGGGGGAAGTGATTCGGGCCTAGTAACCTTTTCAGCGCACAAACGCTACGGGTGCTTTGTTACTTCTAGAGTTCAGTGACGTGCATTGTTTCAACGTACGACCGGCCAGTCGATATCGTTGCTGGCCACGCGTTAGCAACGCTGGACACGGATCGATACCGCTCACGCAGCTCAAGACGCAATCTGTCCTGCGTCGTCAACGCATGGTCAGCTACGTGTCTTTCGTCGTTTGCCTGCTGAAAAATGCACGTCGTTGAATTCTGTGAGCATCCTGGCGTTGGCGCTTCGTGAAGGATCCAACTCAAAGGTGATAGGAAAATGAGTGGCTCGAATGACTCGAAATCAGTTGCGCAGAAAGCAGGGGCATTCTATAAGTCAGATCAATTAGAGAGAGAGCAGTCATAGCAGTGAAAACGTCACTGATTGATAGGCCACTTGTATCGATTGTCTGTTTTTGAATTACGCGCAGCACCGCTCATAGTTATTTCAAGCATACCTTTGGCTACTCAATCGACTGAAAAGCCATCAGTAAGCTATCTCAGGACCTCCGGGAGACGGGCGTTAGGAACGATTTTGGGTAATCGATTTGTCGCACGCGGCTGTCGCGGACCACTCATTCGCCGTTATTACAGCTCTAGCGACCTTCATACAGCTCAATCGATATGCGATCATTATTTTATGCATAATTCTACTATTAGTACTTTTGTTCTTGTATTTCTTACCTACTGCTGCATCCTGCTACATTCCATCGCGCACGACGCCCCTCCCACCGCGATGCGACCATTTCGTTCCTAACGCACCACACCCCAGGACCTCCTGCTGAAGGTCATTTTGACTTCTTACGCTATTTTTGATATTAGGGCATCTTGAAACCACCGAACTGAACTGCGGAACTTGTAGACAGCCAAGCTTCATTTGAAAGAGGCGGGAAACAAAACAATGTTTATTGATCGGGACACTTACGAAATGTGCTTATTTCCTGCTTGAATCTCCAGTTTTTTTACTCTCACAATAGCTGCAAGATAATTTTTGTGGTCCTTGTTATACCACTGTATATCAAATGGTGTATTTAGTCTCTCATATATGACACTGCTTTCTGGAATTGCTTCGCTACTGAATCCTTTCGCATGGCTGCATCGCAGCAGAAGGACGGAACGCATAGAACGTGTATACGAACTCCAAGAGGACATGGTAGGTGTTTTTTCTGGTAGTAAAATTCTAAAAGTTTGCGGCCAATTTCCTATCTTCGTTACTGCCTTCATTTCAGAAATTAGGGCATAGTTCCCGCTAGTAGATATGGCTTGAAATCTGCCCTATGAGGTTGTCCGACCCGCTAAACACGAACATCAATCCAGACAACAGGGGTTGAAAACCATTTCGCAACTCTCGGAAACCGTTAGATGGGTTTTTTCCCGAAAACAGGCATTATGCGTTTTGTGCAGGTGAATTCATCCTGCTAATCGTTCATCAGCAAGTTTGGTTATTCGGAAATTTTCGACTCCAATCAGATGCCTAAGGCGTGGGTGTCAGATCTTTTAAGCCGATCGCGTATCATAACCATATTTGCCATTCCGTACCCCCCTAGCGCTGGTTTTATGCATAATAAAATTACTGTTTTTGATACTAGGTTGTATTTATCATCCCTCAAAATTACCTCTAGGTTTTGGAAGAAAACGAACAATCCTTACCATCTTCTTTTCCGTCAGAAAATGGTGAAGAAAACCAGTTCACAGAAGGTGGTGCTTCTGATTGCAATGTGAAGAATGAGGTCAGTACTACTTGTATTCCGGACATCCTTCTGAAGGTGGTATACTACGACGGCCCTTCCAATTTCAGCCGGGTCGTTACCAAATCCAGTTGAATATAGATGAGCCTAATACGGCTACGGAAGCGCTTGGTGGTAGCAATACGGAGCCGACTGAGCAGGTAATTACTAAGGTAGCTGGAAAGAAAGAAGATTCGCTAGTTCCTCGGTAAAGTTCCTGCATTGCGACGTGTAGTCCGTTTCATACTCTGTTGAGGGTGGTTTGACATATCGTGCTCACTCAACAAAATCTCCAGGCTCATGTCTGAACAGTGGTTGTTCGATGTCCATTGATTTAGATATTGGTTATCTGCTGCTAATTGCTTGACTCTCATTCACTCTTTTCTGCTTTGATTACTGCTGGTCCAGTGTAGAAAATTTAGATAGATCAGAACATGGAAACCAGCCAAAGTGACAGCGCGGAAAAAAAGTGTCATGCAGAATCGGAAAGACTGAACCACGGTGAATCTGAGCTGGAGCTATGGTATGGATCTTTATAATTTGTTCATTATCCTACGCAAAAATTTCGATGTGCACTTCACGTTATTTCAACATTTTTTGAAGCATTCATTGATAGTTGCGCCTGGTGGTAGTTTTAGGTGCAAGAAAAAACTATTTGAGTCGTTGAGTTGAAGGTAGGTCAGTATTTCCCGTGGAAGATAAAGCCCATTTTAATCGTTTCAGTGTATACTCCTCCCTGAATTATTCAACATGTATTCCAGAGTCTACGGTAGGTATTTCACACATTTGCCCCTTCCTCAAAGTCTAAAATGTGGAATATACGTTGTTAAAAGGCTACCACTCTAGGTGGCTGTTCAAGCGCAGGAAATGAAATTTGATTTCCCCTTACATGGTGAGGAGGATGGAAAGGTTCGGGTTGCCATGGGATGCGTGAAAGACGAAGTAAGCGACATAGTGAAATCTGCAGTCAACTTTCATTCTACACTCCCCAACAGTACATGTCTTTTGGGAGTTTGAGGCAGTTGAAACTTGAATAAAACTGAAAGCAAAACTATTACTTGCTTTCAGACGGTGCCGTTCGAAGATAATACAAGTCAGAAGAACATTATTTGCGAGACAATATCGACCCGAAGCAGGTATGCTCTAAATTTTTTCTTCACTTCAACATTTCCATAACCTCGGAATGATAATGGATATTGCACTATTCCAGAGCACCATCGAAAACTGATATATGCACAAGCACTGGACCGGAGAGCACTAGTAAGACTACTCTATATTTTCAACCTTGCAAGCCCTTCTGCCAGAACCTTAACCCAAAAATCGAGAGCGCAAGGATATTATCTAAATATTACCTACTTTTGGATTCACCTATATTTTTTCATCAACTCTTGGAACGATGAGTGGTTACCATAAGTCATACTACCTACCTCCTAATCCAATAATCACCGATCACATTCAGCCTAATATTTACCTTACAAAGAATGGATGAATCTTTGAGTGCTAACTCTTCAGGAGATAGGACAGCATCATCGTCTGGAACCAGTGAAAGCTCGATGATGGAGGATAGCGTTTTTGTCGTTAGAGCACCTAATATCGAAATATTTGGAAATCCTACCATGTAAGTTCTATTTTAAGTTGCACTCCTTCATGTTCATTTCAGAAGTTGAGTTCTTCTTGTCTTCCAGCCCGTATGTACGAGGTCTCGTTCAATGTACACGCCGAAATGAGGGCAGAATGAGAGTATGCCACGAATAAGCCTTCTTTTCCACATCTGCCACGTGTTAGATTGCAATCGTAGCCTATCACAGACTGCATCAAGTAGATGTTCGCGTTGACCATAGATAGCATAACCGAGCTGGGTGCTAAGTGGGTTGGGGGGGACCACGCGGCGCGGCACCCTGCGCTCTCCAGCAAGACAGCAGTGGGCCTGAGTCTGGGAAGGAATGGTAAGGTTGTACTGACGTGTTTCGTGATTCAGAACAAACATTATGCTTGCATAATAAGGATACACTTCTTCTAAGCCGATAAAACCAATTTTTTAATAAGGGGAGGGGCTCCGGGGGTGGGTGAGATGGTTGTCTCGTGTAAAAAGCTGAGTTGAGATAAAAGTTGGACGTACAATTGGCTCACCCACCCAGGAGCCCCCCCCCTTCCTAAAATTAGGTGAAAAATACACAGTTACAACATAAAAAACTATGAAACGTCCCTAAACACCGTTTCGGCAGGGAGCCGCGCCGCCTGGTCCCCCTCCAACCCACTTAGCACCCCGAGCTGTACCAAGGACGCCGTATTAGAACCCTCCATGGTCGGCGTGTGCAATGTGAAGGTGGCATTGTCCATAGTAGAGCGCTGAGCGTTGAGCGCGGAGCGTCGAGGCTTGTAGGTCACCCGTTGACAACGTTAGACTCCGATCGATACCGCCTGGTCGGCAATAACAAGTTCTGAATCGGTTGGTAGTGCTGTATTGTTCGACCTTTTTTTGCAACTTGAATATGACATCTTCCCTCTAGATAATACGGTTTAGTACTATTCTACTCAACGCTTCTTCTTTGCTTCTTGCTTGAGAGATGTTTTGCTTTCTTTGCGTCTGCCCTTGTCATGAGTGATTCATAGTATCGGCCAGGGTATGTACATTGCGAAACATGCACGCACTTGGTACAATATCGCGATACCGCATTGTTATAAAGAACTGTGCGCAGCACTGCTTGGAAAACAACATGCCCAAGCAAAGACCGTCAGCGTCAGCGCGGCGCTGACGCGGTCCCCTCAGCGCATAGCGGTGGTAGCTGTACTCTGAACGCGATCAGTCATGTCATGATGAAAGACGTAGTTCATGAGCGTTGAGGGCCTTCAATCAGATGGGAGAAGGCCAATCAGTCCAAATGGGTATCGATCTTTTTGCAAATTACCGTACGCTGTGAGGTGGGAGTGAACTGGTTGAGTCGTTGCGTATTTCTTCTCGATAAGAAGGTACTCTCTAATGCTAGTTGAAGCCCGCTTGTGAAGGCGGGAGGAAGTTCTTACTTAAATGATTATTTGCAGAACAGAAATAAAATCAGCAAGAAAAAGAAGAGCACGTAACGTTTCACCCGGTATCTCCGAAGTGATGGACGGATACGGAAGTAAGTTCTTGAATATGGGATCGTCGAATGAATGAGTGCACTTTTTTTGTTTCAGTTTTGCCACTCTTTTCATCTCCGAAAGTTCCTTTGTTTAGCTCAACAACCATGGAGGGCAAAGCATCCAAGACGTAGCTACGACCTACCAGCCGCCGGAAACCCGGTTGTTACAGATGCCCAAGAATACTCTCATTTCGCTGGCACACCAACAAATACACCAACTTCATTGAGGACTCGTTCGAAATCCGACAAAAGTAACACGATCTGATTCGTCCTTTCTTGTTTATCGCTTATTATGATTGGTTGTTTTTCATGCTGTTTTCGTTCTGTTTGTTGGAGCATGTCACGTAATTTGTTTTAGGTGAAAATGTTTGTGTTTTTTGATCAGGACGACATTACGGTGGCCTTGTTTTGACTTGATGTTTGTTATCTGTTGCTAGTTCGCCGCAATACGCGATACGAAAGACTCAGGCAAAAGGGCTGGTAATCTATGGCGTAAAAGCAATTAAGAAGGCGAGGATAAGCGGAAATTCGGTAATGTAGGGGATAAGAGCGCGGTGCTCGGATAGCACAGTACTGGTTCAAGCCTCATCTGAGTGTCGAGAAATGTATTTTAACTGAATTTTTGTCCAGAACTCGCCAACCTCTTCAGATTAGTTTAGTTTTATTTAGAATAACGAGTTTTCGGTAGGGTCAAGTTTACAGAGAAGAAAGGTCAAGCAGGGGGGGGGGGGTGCCTTCGAGAGGGGCGAGGATGAGGGAAGAAGTCGTACTTATGAAGTATGGTAGGAAGCAAGCCACACGGAAAGGTCAGGTTGACGAGTTTTTGAAGTTCTAGTTCTAATTTTGGGAATGGTAGCAGTTCTGAAAAAAACGGCTGAAATCTACAATAAGGTCATTCATTATCGCCATGCATAATGCTGATCAGAATATGGTAAAGTTTCGGAGGCAGACCTCAAGTAATGTGAATTTCAATATTTGGCACATTTAGAAGCATGTTCATTCTGAAGTTTTGTACGAGAATTTTTGGCAGTGGGTTACCGCTTCTCCACAGGTGCAGGCAGGGGGGCGCGCGATTCACGCGTGACCCCATTGGAGCTCTTCGCGAACGCAGCTCGTTTCAGTACCTTTCTGTTGAAGTGGATCAAATAAATTTGCAGTAGACCACGGCTTCACCACGAATGGAACAAATCTCTACACTATGACAAAAAACCCTTCGAAATCGAGAATTCACCTCATGGGTCAACAATTTACTTGTCAAACGTTCAAAATAAGAATAAATTCGATTTTTTTTGATTCTGGTAAACGCAATTCTACTGTAAACATGCGTAGTTGGTCATCTCTTTACTTATTCTACTTATAAGTTCTTATTTCTTCCGTTATGATGATGGCATGATGTTTTAGCGCATTTTGTCCGATGACCTCATTATATTGACGCGTGAATCGCACCACACCCGTGCAGGCACATACGGTAACTAAAATAAATAAAAAGCTTGTGACTGGGGTTTTCATCACTTCTAGAGAATATTGTAGTGCTACTTCTCATCTATGGCAAAGTTAGTGAAAATAATGCATATGGGAGTCACCAGCAATGGAATGATCATAAACGGTTAATGCTTTCTGAAGCTGGTAGTCATTGATAGTTGGCTTCCGCAAGCTTATTCAAGGGACCTCACTTCTCATGGAATGGGTGTCAAAGCAATAAGCTTTCGAAGTGCTCCGAAAACACTCATAACTAGAGTAAGTATGAACGCGTCAAACTGTCATGATATTTTAACAAAAATCCTGCTGGCTAAAAGAGATGGGTTGCTACCTAACCCTTTCTTTGAGCCCCCATAATTTTTGAGAACTTGACTTTCCACAATCTACTCCATTTACTCTAACTGATAACATGCTCAACTTTGCGGCTTTGCTCATTTTCCGATTCAAGGCGACCTGGTATTCTTGATTTGCATCGCTCTTCTCATGGGCTTGAACAGCTCCACAATTTGCAGTGTCCAAGCGTGACTGTTGATAAATCTTGGTATGCTTCTTTCAGTTTTCAGGCTTACTTTTTTAGTTGTCGAACCGAGATGGTAACAAACTTTACTAGGCTGACGTTTCGGTGCCTTCACCTTGCTCGGAGCCTGCAAAGACAGAAGGCATTTGAGAAACCCTTCGATCAAGTACTATTTCAATCTACAGAAGTTCAAAGGGCATGGACTGGGAAGCTGGAAGTTGTTAATCAACACTTGGGACAGTCGACCTTTGGGGTCCACCGATCACCCAAGCTCTTATGACCGGTTTTAATAGGGTAAGCATCAGGTCAGCTTGCTTCAGTTGCCTTCAAGGGGCTGATCACGTAGATCAAGCCTGACTACTTCCCAATCAAATCCTATCGACTACCTAGCCGCATGACTTCCCGGGGAATAGACAGCGTACATAGGTCAAAAGCCGCATAGTGCTGCAAAGGGCGCCAGCTTTGTGGTAACCGCCATCCATCCCTTCTATTAATTTTCAGGGCCTTAGCCATGATCTAAAAGGCCTCTAAGGTTCGCCGCGCCGCAATATCCGATTTTCGCGTCAATAGGGTGACGTTACCTCAAACCTCATATCCCCATGACATTGTACCCTATGTTCTCCTAGAGGAGTAGCTGTTCTCGACTTTTGCATGCCAACCAGGTGCTCCGTTATTCTGATGCGAAGAGGCCTGCCTGTTCCCCCAATATATTCCTCTTTACAGTGACGACACGATATGAAGTATACAACACCGGATGTCATCACTCTCCTCCCTTACCATATGGGCATATGACACACGAAGGCGTTGTGCACAGGCGATCGTACGGGCGATTTCTCACCAATCGTTGTTTAAGGCTCGAGGGTAAAATATCTACAACTTTCACTATGTCCTGAAAACCTGTGTTCACACATGATCGTATGGCCGCACTTAATTCGTCTGCCTAATAAAGTTTGTTACTATCTCGGTTCTACAGCTTAAAAAAGTAAATCTCAAAACAATATGCAGTTTTTTTGGAGATGGGCCAAAAAAACGATGGATATCAGAGGTCAAAATCACCTCTCAAAAAAGCTTGGGAAACGAACATTCTGTGGAAGCTTGAATAAAATTCGCACATAAGTATTCACAGCCAGTTCCTTCCGACAAAGGCTTCAAGGTAGAAATCGTACAACAGAGTCCTCTCTTTATCTTGTAATGATAAGGAAATATATTGGAAAATTTTTCCCTTCTTTTTTCTAAACATATAGCTGGTGACAACACTATCAGTATTTCGTATTCACGCCCTTTCTTAGCTTCATGTAGATGAATCATTTGCCAAATCTCAAATCATTGACGGCTCGGATAGAATTTGTGGCATCTGATAAGGAAATTACGTGGTGGCGTGGTTTGGTCGAGTGCTAACTATCAAACCGATATACACTAACGCGTGCGTCACATATCCGCAATACGCTTGCATACGATCCTACTTGAGAAGGGTACGAGGTGCGCTATAAATATGGTGCCAAAGTCATTGTCGTACAGAAGTGCAATTCATATTGAATCTATATGGACTATATACCAAATTGAACAAGGCTTCTCTCTTCATTATGGATCTGTTTGAGTAATCCTAATCTCTTTTATATACATATCCCAGCTTCCCATCCTTTTCAGCCACCATAACAGTCAACAGTGTATCCATTTACGAGTAGTTCGGACTCCGGATTACCACAACCTCATCTATCGCCATGCCTCAAAAAGATACTCTATCAGTTCGACCAGAACGTTTATGCTCCAGATCAGAACCACCAGATCTTACTTTTCAATCGACGCTTCTCGACGATATTTCTTCCGACGAATCTTCGGAACTCAATAATCTCCTACGTTCTCTCGTTCCCAGACAGCACAGCATACATTACCAGGGCATCAGTCCACAAATACGACGTTCCCCCTTGCTCCTATACCTTTTATACTTTTCAAGACCAGGAAAGGAATCAGATCTGTGTACAGTATAACTTCGACCAAACTTCCACAAGCCAGCAATGCTGTAATGAAAAACTGCCCGTCAACCCCGTTATAATTAGCGACCTATCCTATAACAGCCCATCTTCCACTCTCACACCCACCTCGGAGCAGCCCATTCAAAACAGATTACCTGCAATAAACAGACAACGTCGAAAAAACGATTCAAAGAGGTGTTGAATTGCGGTAGACGGTGAAGTTTGAGAGGGGTTGCCCGGAAGCCAAGGAATCTATATCGCGTTCATTCATTGGAAGATTCTGCGGCTCTAACTATTTTCCCGCGTTATATTTGCATGCAACATAGGAGTTTAACGTTACAGTGACCTCACACGTTGTTGGCTGTTGTTCTCCTGCTACTCTTCGTCTAACTATTCTCACTGAATATCCTCCTCTTCTCTCTACTGTAGTAAACTCGATACCATATTCTACTGTTGCTGTTTGCTATCTAATTTCTGTTTTTCCCGCTTCTTTTGACAGCACTTTGATAGCTCTGCAAAAGATAAGGCTGTAGGTAAGTGAATTCTTAAACAGATCCTCTTGAGCTTTGTATCTGTTGCCGTGAACATATAGCGACATGATCCTGGTGAGGTTTCAAGAGGGTGGCAAAAATTATGACTGTATCCTTCACAGTCTCTCTTATTTATAAAGCAGTAACTTGATGTGTAGGTTTGTCCGTCCACAAACTTTATGACTACGATAAAGGTAGTGATACCAGAGATACCCGGCTGGAGAGCCCAGCTCTCACATTTCCTTCTTATATAAAAAGCAGTGAATTAGTTGGTAGTTCAGTGGAGTGGGGCGGGTGCTGCGGAGTAAAGTGAGTAATGTGGAATAAGTCAGCACTTCGAAGCTGCGATTTCGATCTGCATTGGCATTGTGCTATGTATGTCTGCACAAAAATCGGAGGTAATAATGCAGTTTCGAGACTTAGCTTCTTTTCAGCTTTGAGCGTTAGAGGTAAAGAGGTCAGCTCATAATTGTGCGCAGGAACGTTTTTTAGCCGAGATCATACAGTTTTTGACCGCTGCTGGATGAAAGGAGCACCGGGTGGGTGAGTCAAGTGGGTATTCAACTCATACCTGATCCTAGCTTTAAGGTCGGCTACCCATCCTCCTTCGCACTAAAATCCTTGCTGTTGGATGAAAGCTTCCCCTCGTAGCTACATCATTTCCTGACTACTTTATAAATTAAGAAATTAGGCTCGGCATAAGCCAGGCGACCCGTCTTGTGTGAATATAGCCCATGGTCGATTTCATTCCACTCTTCACAAAACACAATATAGTGAAAGGTCCCGAAATTATTGACTCTTTTTTATGCTTAAAAAACGAGAAAGATACCAGTAGTGAGCCAGCACAAGTACCGGCTCACTACTGGCATCCTCCTGGTTTTCTAGGCACATAGAATAACTTTGGGTCGGTTTGTTTGTCAACCTGAGGTTAGCAGATTTGCCTATTTTATGTCCGTAAGAATCCCCATGATTACTATCAAGATAAAGATATGGGAAACCCTCTTCAAAACGAGTTGGTGACAATTAAGATCAAGCTGAAAGGAAGGCTTGAAGTGTGAGAGAGGGCACTACAGGGAGGCGAAAAATTACGTGCGCCATAAAAAACGCTCGAACTCTGTTATTCGTACAACAACATGGAATGAAAACATTTTCTTAAAACAACAAACAATGACGTTACATAATCACAACAAATTTTCAAAGTGCCCGCCTTCTGCTTTGATAGAGGCTTCGATTCGTCTTTTCACCGAGTCGACGGTGCGCCCAAGGTAGTCGAAGTCCAAACTGCCCGGATTTTGCAGACTTCCTTTCGCAAAGCCACCAAACTTTTCACGTTCTGTTCCTTAATTATTCTTCCATATAACCCCAAACAGCAAAGTCCAAAGGATTCAAATCTAGTCTATCGAAAGTCACAGATCCTTTGTCAGGAAGTTGCCAAATTCTGTCTCGAGGAAGTGAATGGTGGATCTCGCTGCATGGGCCGGAGCCCTGGCTGGAAGATGAAGTTGGGATGATTTTGCTCCCATGATAGCAAAGCTTTTTCAAGGATTTCTTTTTGGTAGAACTTCACATCAATTTTCACATTTTCGTCTAGGAAAATCAACGGAGTCTCGCCTGATGCACTGATATCATCCCAAACCATTAAACGTTTGGGGAAAAAACTTCTGCCGGCAATTTTTCTCTTGCGGGTGTTCTTGAGAGCTGGACTAAGAAGTTATCGGTGATTCTGAGGGTTTTCAGCCACTTCCACGGTGAACACTTTTTCGCCAGACCAAAGAACGTGTTCGAAGCGGCGCACCTCGAAAAACTCTAGCAGTTTCTTGCGTTTTTCTTTTCGACTTTGCTTTGTGTTTTCGGTAGGAGATTGTCCATTCAATAGGCGATAACTTCGAAGCCCAAGCTTATTTTTCACTATCATTTGAACTGATTTCATGGAGATCTTGAGCTGTTCTGCCATTTTGTTCAGGTTCCGATCATCCTTACGGTCAATCCCCTTCTTGATCATACCACGCATCCTCCTTGTTTTGACAGTCTGCTTCCTTCCTCTTCCCGGCTTGGTTAGGACGTGTCCTTCCTCCTTCCATTGTTTCACAATCTTTGAACTGTTCTCAGAGGAATTCTGAGCTTTGACGCAATTGCAGCCATCTTCATCCCACCGCTGGCTAGGCGTACAATCTCCTTGCGGCTTGGGCAGGCCTGCACCATAATCTTGAGAAAAACTTTCCCTTCACAGGTTGATTATCGAATATGTAAAGAAAGCAACTGATACGTAAAAGCCGGCCCTGATGTTCAAAGCAGTCACTTGATCGCTTCCAAATTCGCGCGCACGTAATTTTTCGCCACACTGTAGTTACATAACGAATATATTGAAGTTCTGCCATGTTAATTCCAACTGGAGGCCACTAAAATAGAATTGTGACGTGATTGATCGAATCTATAATTTAGCTCTATTGAATAGAGGGCGATCAAAGTGGCAGTGTTGGTACACACAAATGTTGGTACGTCAGTACTGTGAATTCAATATCTTTGACAGCGCCTCTTTCAGGTTGCCATGATTTGGTAGCGCTGCAGTTATAACTAACGGCCTTCTGCAGTCAATAACACGCTAGGAGTTTTGAATGGATAAGATTGTTACGTTACCCTTCCAGAAAACAGCAGCTCACAGGCACAGTTCACAACTAAAAATACATCTGAGATGTCCCTCTAGGACAAATTTGCGGTTTCCTCGTATACCATATCTGGCGCTATCAGGTCAGAAAACGGCCTAGTTGTAGCACTATAAGGACTCGAAGGTTGTATCGCGTGTATCCTCGGACGAGTTTCACCGGCTGTACCATTTGCAAGGGAACCCATGTAGGAAGTCAAACAACTTGTCATGACCCATAGCGATAGTGAAAGAGAGTTTTGTCCAGTTTTGGCCTGTTGTAGTCAACTCTGCGCAATTACAATAACTGAAATCTCGTCCAATACCCCTTCCATGTTATTTCCGTCATAGTAATCTCGTCCAACCTCTATTCCCCTACTTTTAAGGAGCCTCATTTTTAAGAAGAGGTACCTCAAAATAGTTGTAAACTGTGCTTTCTAGTAGTCACCAATGTCATGTTCTCCAGCGCTCAGTAAGTGCTTGTCAGCGGATTTTCTGACTCTGAGCGAATTTGAAGCTCACTTCGTCCTAATTATATTTGTCTCGAAAACTAAATGGAAATACTACGAAGTAAAAGCACAGTGAACATTTCTGCGCATGGGTTTGAATAAAAGAGAAAAAATAAAATTCAAAGTTCTCGAAGAACAAAGAGCCTATCTCTCTTTTGAAACCACACAAAGGGTCGTGACGCTGCATACTCACGTCAACAGGTGTGACTCATGGGAGGAGGACCTGTACAATGATTGCTTATCTACAGCAATTAACTTTGGAGTAACAGTGGCCACAGGTCTATTAGTAGAAGAAACAAGATGAGAACAGGTTAAAACATATGGGATTCATCGAAATTGTGGTGAGCAGAGGAATAGTTGAAGGGGTACGCTAGTATTAGAACCACCAACGCGAATGACCACTGCAAATGAGTGTACCACCTTCCATGACTTCTCCAAGTACTAGAGCACAATGTGGCGAGTAGAAAGATGACCTCCTAGACATATTTCCATAAAGGAAAGCAAGTAGATTATTGCTATGAAAGTATGGAGAGAAAAGGAGCCACGAAAGAATCCGCAATAATCATGCATCAACCTATTACTTTTCTACGGTGAAAGTCATGAAAAACCACCATTAATTTACCCAAAAATTGTTCAAGTTGGTCAACTTATAATTAATTCATATTGTATTTCGATACCACTAGCTTCAGGACTGACAAACCTACATGAAAAATAAAAAAAAAAACGAAAAATCGATATTATCTAATGACCCTATTGACAGTCGTGCAAGTGTAGCGCTCTTGTTACTCACATTGCCATCAAGGCAGATCCTTCAATACCATCAAGCTGAAGAGAGCATTGCTCAATCGCTCGCAAAAAACTCTCTGAAAGGCTATCTAGCGAAATATGAATATTTTATATTCTGGCATATTTACATACATCAGTTAGGAAATGGCAACTTTGGAAACGGACCAGAGTACGGACACAAAGAAAAACCTGTGGACTATTTAGGCCAAAAATTTCCACTGTCAGTGAATAGAGATAAAAGCCTGTGAAGGCGTTCAAAGGAATCAATGCGTAATTCAGAACTTTACGAATCATAAAAGGGCCGTAGGAAACAGGAGTTCACAAAAATATTGCAGCAAAATTCAACTGCATAGGTAAGAGCAGAAGAGAAGAAATCTCATCATATGTGCAGAATGTGTAATGCAGGTGAACCTAAACGCACAGTTCACGTCAAGAATGACTTTGAGATTCCCTCCTAAGATGAACCTGTAATCCCCAGGAGAGTCCAAGGGACGCTGTCGGGTCGGAAAACAGTCACGATTGGTTGTATTGCAGAGTTGTATGCAACTGCGCCCACATTCAATCCTTCCATGTGAATTTTTGTGTTTTCATTCTTGTCCGTCGCTAATTTTACTTTTTAAGCCTCATACTTTCCTGAATAGGCCGATTTTCGCGTTTTCTCTGCCATTTTTTGAACTATTCTTAGCTATCGCTTAAATTAGGCGTCTGGAATTAGATAACTCGAAATTATCGTGAACTGTGCCTTTAAAATAATTCATACAAGGCTGCAGTGTGAGCAGAGTTGAATCTAGCTCTGAGAATATTAATGAAGCAAAACACGATTTCCGACGCGAGTTCTTTCCTTGACTGGCTCTCGCTTAGGGCTAGAGTCATTGAAAACGTTTTCGATATTGAAGCTCCTTATCGTTGCTGATCTCTTCTCGTGGTCTAAATATTAAAAATTAGGTTCTGATACAAATCAAGGAAACCCAAAAAAATCCAGTCATTGTATATTCGACATGGATGAAAAAGTCAGATTCATCTCATGCAAACGCATGCGGCAAACGTGTGTGTATGACGGACATACGAAAAATGCTTGAAGATACATATATATATATATACATACATACATACTACATACTACATACATACATACATACATACATACATACATACATACATACATACATACATACATACATACATACATACATACATACATACATACATACATACATACATACATACATACATACATACATACATACATACATACATACATACATACATACATACATACATACATACATACATACATACATACATACATACATACATACATACATACATACATACATACATACATACATACATACATACATACATACATACATACATACATACATACATACATACATACATACATACATACATACATACATACATACATACATACATACATACATACATACATACATACATACATACATACATACATACATACATACATACATACATACATACATACATACATACATACATACATACATACATACATACATACATACATACATACATACATACATACATACATACATACATACATACATACATACATACATACATACATACATACATACATACATACATACATACATACATACATACATACATACATACATACATACATACATACATACATACATACATACATACATACATACATACATACATACATACATACATACATACATACATACATACATACATACATACATACATACATACATACATACATACATACATACATACATACATACATACATACATACATACATACATACATACATACATACATACATACATACATACATACATACATACATACATACATACATACATACATACATACATACATACATACATACATACATACATACATACATACATACATACATACATACATACATACATACATACATACATACATACATACATACATACATACATACATACATACATACATACATACATACATACATACATACATACATACATACATACATACATACATACATACATACATACATACATACATACATACATACATACATACATACATACATACATACATACATACATACATACATACATACATACATACATACATACATACATACATACATACATACATACATACATACATACATACATACATACATACATACATACATACATACATACATACATACATACATACATACATACATACATACATACATACATACATACATACATACATACATACATACATACATACATACATACATACATACATACATACATACATACATACATACATACATACATACATACATACATACATACATACATACATACATACATACATACATACATACATACATACATACATACATACATACATACATACATACATACATACATACATACATACATACATACATACATACATACATACATACATACATACATACATACATACATACATACATACATACATACATACATACATACATACATACATACATACATACATACATACATACATACATACATACATACATACATACATACATACATACATACATACATACATACATACATACATACATACATACATACATACATACATACATACATACATACATACATACATACATACATACATACATACATACATACATACATACATACATACATACATACATACATACATACATACATACATACATACATACATACATACATACATACATACATACATACATACATACATACATACATACATACATACATACATACATACATACATACATACATACATACATACATACATACATACATACATACATACATACATACATACATACATACATACATACATACATACATACATACATACATACATACATACATACATACATACATACATACATACATACATACATACATACATACATACATACATACATACATACATACATACATACATACATACATACATACATACATACATACATACATACATACATACATACATACATACATACATACATACATACATACATACATACATACATACATACATACATACATACATACATACATACATACATACATACATACATACATACATACATACATACATACATACATACATACATACATACATACATACATACATACATACATACATACATACATACATACATACATACATACATACATACATACATACATACATACATACATACATACATACATACATACATACATACATACATACATACATACATACATACATACATACATACATACATACATACATACATACATACATACATACATACATACATACATACATACATACATACATACATACATACATACATACATACATACATACATACATACATACATACATACATACATACATACATACATACATACATACATACATACATACATACATACATACATACATACATACATACATACATACATACATACATACATACATACATACATACATACATACATACATACATACATACATACATACATACATACATACATACATACATACATACAT